>JAHLJT010008446.1:13673796-13747917 GCA_031308135.1 Acheta domesticus | reverse complement strand
TCAGTCGCGGCTCGTGGGTTTTTATAAATGGGGAAGGCTGCAAATGCATTGCATTACATTACAGTGCATTTGCATTGCCTCATTGTATTTCTATTAAAATAAAAGTTTTGATACAGACGATTGAGAACGACGCGAATTACCGTGAGATATTCCATCCTGGGGCCCGTTTCACAAAGTTACAGTTACAAGTTACTAGTTCTTGTAATCACAAGTACTCGTAAGTTCTGTTTCGCAACGAATTTGCCGGGCCCCAGAAGACAAGTCCTCATGCGCCAAGAAAGGAAAACCCAAGTATAGCGCTCCTACCGCATACGGGGAAACTAGTTGAAGCGCAACGCTACTCGCGGAGCTGCACAGTAATGCTATCTGGTGAGCCGCCTTTCTTCAGACCCTAGGCTCCCCGAGGCTGTCTCGCTGCAGCCTTCGTCCGCTGGTAAGCGTCTGCAGTGAAATGCATGACGTCACGCCTCCTCGTTTTATACAGGCCTTATGGGAGAATAAAGTGGGAGCCTAACGCTTCTCTCTTCCCTGTCAACAGCTTTAAATGCGTTACGGACGGCCTTTAACACACCGACAAAGAAAAATTCTGATATGATTGTAACATAATACAACTCAGAAATCCATTATTAATAAATGCATTTTTAAACATATTTTTAAATTTCTTTTGGACGGTGATTTCTCTAGGAGAGGCTTCGCCTTACAGCCTTTAATGACGAGCCGCGCCTGCGTCCATTTATACGAAACACTGCTTTCTCGCCAGTTTCCAGAATATACAATTCATGCACCGCTGGAAAACTGCAGGGGAATTCGTAAAACCGAACGGCACCTTCAGGAATTGGAACTGTCTTGCATGCGTCACGAATGCGGTATATTTTCTGCTACCCTCTTCGATGTCTTCGGGATACTGAGTACTCGAGCGTCCTGTAATTTGTCCAGCAAATCCTCAATGAGAGGTAAAGGATAACGATCCTTCACAACGATCCTCTTGAGCCTACGGAACAAACTCTCAGTAACCCTCTTTACTTTCTCGCTACGCAATGAAGAGAAAGTTACGTAATGCTGTTATTTTTCAGAGCATTCAATGAATCATGAACGCCTTGTCGTAATAGGTTGAGCTGACTTCTCCAATCACTAAGCACCCTCACCTTTCGATTAACTAAACCGGCATCCTTTAATTTGCAGTTATCCACATTTTTGAAAATGTCACTCATGCTCTTCGACTGTCTTGACTTCTCTTTTGGACACTCAGTTGAAATTAGAAAAAATCGTGACAATTGAACTTCCTCTTTGTAGTTGCTCGAAGTATGACCGTTACCGCTGCAATTGCAGCATTTCTTGTCCGTATTCTGAGAAGCATCTTTCGATTTGTTGACACTATCGTTATTTCTGTCTTCTTTATCCGGAATGCTTCGATCGTGCTAGTTCTTGGTAGTATGGATCTTTGCTGCTGCACACTCATAATGTCGAAGTTTCACTTCAATTTTTTTTTCACCTATAGAGCAGAGGTTTTGTCCCCGTCGATATACTGAATTGAGGAGTCCTCGCCGTCAATGTCACCTCGGCTAGTAATTTCTTTCATCAGGAGGAAGTACTCCTGCAGCAATGGCAGCGAGTGCAGCAGAAATACACAAACTCCTCCTGTAAGGCGTTTTTCAGTGTGGTCCACGACTTAATTCCCCTCCCACTTTTACGGAAAGTTTTAGGTTAGCCCTTGTTATTAAAACAAGCTACTGTAAAGTTTAAGGGAGGAAGTGAAAAACCTTAAGGAGGAAGTCGAGCGGAAGAACAATCAAATACATGTATTGCAGCATACTATTGACTCGAAAACGGACGAACTCGAGCAATATCAACGGAGAAACTCGCTGAGAATTTTCGGCTACACAGAAAGTGATCGTGAGAACACCGATGATATTGCCATTCAGGTCGCTCAAACTCTGAAAGTGGATTTAAGTTATGCTGACATTGATAGGAGCCATCGTGTAGGTAGGAAAATTGAAGGACGAGAAAAGCCAATAATTGTAAAGTTTACCAGCTACAGAAAACGTGCCGAGGTCTTTCGTGCAAAGAGACTTCTAATTAATACTAAAATTACTGTAAGGGAAGATTTGACTAAAAAAAGAGTAGAACTCTTAAGAAAATGTATCGATAAGTTTGGTCTAAAAAATGTATGGACCCAAGATGGCACAATTATAGTTAAAGATAAAAATTTCAAAATTAGAATAAACTGTGATGCAGATTTTTTGAAATTATGTAATAGTCAACGTGCCTGTTAGCACATTTTGCTCGGCGCGGACAAGTTCCTGCGACTTCCGCCCACCTGGGCACTCTTTGGAGTGCTTCCCGCTAAATTATGGGAGTTCCATGCTAGACCAGGGTGTCATGGGGGCGCCAATTCCAAAATTCGCGCGTCCCACTTAAAAAAAAATCCATCATCAATCAATCAATCAATCAATGAAATGGAATGAAGACATTAATTAAATCATTGTTTCCCCGCGCCTTGATCCATGTGACAGCTCTTCCGCCGCCCTGCCAGGTTGCAATCAGCTACCCTCGCCGCCGACACCGGTGACGTCACTACATCACCACCGTCACCGCCGCCACCAACACCATCGCGCCGTCGCGCCCGTATCTCTCCCCCCGCCTACGTCCGCCCCCCGCCGCCAGCTAGCCGGCTGCCCGCCCCTCTGCGCCCTGCCCGGGGTCGAACCCGGGGCACCGCCAGAGCATGTGCGGACAGCGGGCGACACAGCTGGTGGAGTGTGGGCCAAGCGGATGGAGCTATGGTGGACCGGGAGCATGAAGCATCCACGGCGGTGAAGGGCATTTTTCACGATTTCTGCATTTGAGACCCTCTACGTGACAGCGGTGTGATTTGTAGGAGCGGTGGTGCTGTGACAGTGGTGTGGTTCGACAACCCGGCCATGTGTGCCTCGTAACCTTTCAATGTTACATTCATTTGGTTTTTGCTTGCTGTGTTAGTCAGGTAGCATCGCTTGGTCAGTGTGTGCCTTTAATTTTGTGTTTCGCAACACTGCAAGAGTTTTGTGAAATTGTTAAAGTTTTGTGAAATTATTAAAGTTTTTTTTTGTATTCTTGGACATTTTATGGTGCCTTGAAACCCGGGAACGAATACTTCGTTCGTTCGTTGGTAACACTGACTACGCGAGGTTTTTGTTCACGCCACGCCGCGAAGTCGTGATGCGCACACGGAACGCGTGCCTTTGTGAATAAAAAAAACAAAATTACAGTAGAATCATTAGCAGTGCTGTTGTAACATTTACTTGTGTTATGTGCGCTTTGCTTTGCGGTTTGTATGGTGCAAATTAAAAGCATGTTCTTGGTTACGCCTTTCCAATTCCTGGAAATCTTATGCAGCTTTCCTAACCTCATATTTCACGTTCCTGATCTTAGGTTCTCAAGTTTGTAGGGTTAAATGCATTTTGACGATAGTTACATAGCTCATTTTGCTTATGAAAGTGGTGTTGACTTCCAATTAACAAATACATGTCGGTGCTTAAATTTTTAGATGGTTTTTTCGCGTATGAAACTGCATACCCTTTAAATGCTACCGTGAATTATTTCAGTTCTTTTCGTTAGTAAGCAAGCTTATTTAACCATGTCTCAGTCAAAGGTACGGGCTAAGGAGCCAGGTGCAGTTGAATTAAGATTATCACAAAGGTGGAGTCTCGCTATTTGGGAAATTTCACGAATTGAAAGTAATTTGAAAGCCTTGCAACCAGCAACGGTGGCAAGTCTCGCGTGCCTGCGAGATAGGTTATGTGAGGTCTGGAAGGATATCGAAGCTCTTAAAATGGATGCGATCAGCTCCACAGAGTTCTTTAGCACGATTCATGAACAAAATTTTTCGCAATGTGAAAATGCTTACTTGGCTGTAAAACAGCTATTGAATGAAAAATACGAGCCCTTTGAAAAGCCTCTTACTGTTGCCTCGGCGTGTCATCATGCCTCGCTACCGAGCATTAAAATTCCAAAATTTGATGGAAGGTATAGAAATTGGCAACGTTTTCGTGATTTGTTTACTCAATTAGTCATTAATCAGGTACAGATACCGGACTCGCAAAAGTTGGTGCATTTAATGAGTAGTCTCGAGGCCGAACCTCTGAAGTTGATTTCTGTGCTCACAGTATCAGACAGATCCTTTCAACAGGCCTGGGCTTTATTAAGAGATCGTTATGACGATAAATCGAAAATTTTAGAAGAGCACATTCATGCTCTCTTCTCCTTTCCTTCCCTCAAAATTGGTGATGCCTCCTCCTTAAGAGAATTGCACAATGTAGTAACTTCTCACTGGCTATCTATGTCAGCAGTTCCCACTACAGTCCCTATGGCTGAAATAATAGTACAATTTTTAGTGCTCAGTAAATTGGATAACAAAACAAGGGAAGCATTTTTCCTTGCTAAAGCAAAAAATGATATTGTTCCATTGCAAAATGTTTTAGATTTTCTTTCACTCCGGGCAAGAGCCCTAGACATTGCCCCTCTTGCTAATCCTGATGTGAATTCTGTTTCAGTTAGTAAATCTAAGCGCCCTACACAATCTTCACCTGCCAAACAGGTGTTTCAGCTGGAAGAGGGGTCATCAGCTCAAGCCTGCATTGCCTGCAGTTCTGGAGAGCACCCACTTTTCGCCTGCCCTCGTTTTCGTACCCTGGCTGTCCAGCAGAGATGGGATTTTGTCTCTTCTCATCAACTCTGCTACAACTGTCTTCGAAGGAAGGGTCCTTCTCATCATTGCTCACAGCGAAGTTGTAAAACTTGTGGTAAGAACCACCACTCAATGCTTCATAAATTTTCTACACAAAATGTCCATAATTTGTCATCACCTCATTGTTCTAGTGCTCCCAACACCTCTGCTGGACTAGCATCTGCCACCCAGATTACTGCAAAACAACCACACGATACTAAGGTTTCCACGTTATCACACTTGGTTCTTAGCCAGACATTTAATATTGGTTCTCTCCTTCCCACAGCGATTGTTAATGCAACAAATGATTTGGGCCAAACCCTGCCAGCCCGGGCATTACTTGATTCTGGTAGTGAAGTCTCCTTGATAACTGAATCATTGGTACAGGCCCTCCGTCTCAAAAGAATTAGGCACAATGCCACCATTCATTCTGTTAATGCTCTTACTTCTGGTTCAAATGCTAGAGTTCATGTGTTAATCTCCTCGCGGTGTTGTAGGTGGAAAGGGCAATAGAATGTTTAGTGGTCCCTGCTATTTCCAAAGCCACCCCCCGGAGGAACATTAATTTAGCTGCCCAGAAGCTGCCTGCTGACCTAAAATTGGCTGATGTCCAATTCTTTATTCCTAAAAAATTAGATATTTTATTAAGCTCTTCTTTATTTTTTCAGGTGCTTAACACTAAGAAGAGCAGCCATTGTTCAAAGCTTTTTATTCTTGATACTAAGTTTGGTAATGTCATTGCGGGGGATCGATTGCCCACACTGTTGCCAAGTGCGGCACCCCCAGATCAGTGCTTTTTCTTAACTGCACACTCTCCTTCCTTAGTCAATGATTATGAGAATATTTGGAATTCTGAGAGGATTTCCTCTTCTCGTGATGAAAACTTCTCACACTTGGAGCATCCTTGTGAAAAGAAATTTAATGAGGACACCTTTAGGTTGGAGAATGGGCAATTTTGTGTATCTTTGCCTTTTAAACGTCCTCCACAATTATTGGGGAATTCACATTTTGTGGCCAAACAGTTTTTGCTTGCTTTAGAAAACAGATTTTCTAAAGATAGAGAATTAAGGCATAATTATGTCAAGTTCATGAGGGAATACGATGAATTGGGGCATGCAGTTGAATGTGTCAGTAAGATAGCACCTCCTTTCTATTTTATACCTCATTTTTGTGTGTTGAATCCACAATCCCATACTACACCACTGCGCGTAGTCTTCAATTGTAGTGCCAAATCTTCTTCCGGGTTAAGTTTAAACGACCTACTCTACGCTGGCCCTAGCGTGCAATCAGAGCTCATTGACATCATGCTTAGATTTCGATTGTTTAATGTTTGTTTCACAGCAGACATTGAGAAAATGTATAGAATGGTTCGGGTGCATGATGCTGATACTAAATTTCAGAGAATTTTGTGGCGAGAGAACCCTCACGACCCCATTAAAATTTTTACTTTGCAAACCGTTACTTATGGTATGGCCCCCTCCGCATTTCTGAGTACAAGGTGTCTCAACAAGTTGGCTGAGGAAATAAATGAAAATGATCCTGAGGTGGCTTCAGCCATCAAGCAGGGATTTTATGTAGATGACTTACTGTTTGGGAGCGACTGTGCTGAGAAGGCAGCATCGTTATTTCAAAGGATTGTAAAAGTGCTAAAGGGAGCTCATTTTAATTTGAGAAAGGTTAATAGCAATTCTTCATCGTTTCTGGCCACTCTCAACACCACTCACACACAATACACTTCCACGCCTCTGGCCTCAGACAACACACATAGAATATTGGGTTTGACTTGGAACACTGATAAAGACACACTTTGCATTACATACAGCAAACACTCCGATCCAAACACTTTCAACCTCCCGTATATCACAAAAAGGGTTGTGTTGCACTTAATAGCCTCTATTTATGACCCATTAGGTTTTGTGAATCCTTTCTTGGTAAAGTTGAAGCTTTTTCTGCAAAAATTGTGGTCTTTACAGTTGGATTGGGATACTCCTCTTGTTTCTGATCTTACTTGTTGTTGGCAGTCCTTGGTTAATGAGATTGTTTTACTGCCATCAATTATATTCCCACGCAAGGTGTTACCCCAGGGCCACCTTCCCTCTTGTCTAGTAGGATTCTGTGATGCCTCTCATAAGGCGTACGGAGCTGCATTATACTTAGTTAATCATGATTCGGCATCCGTTGCGCATAGCCACTTGTTGTGCTCTAAATCAAGACTTGCTCCCCTGGCAGGGTCGACTATTCCTCGCTTGGAGTTGTGTAGTGCATTGTTATTGGTAGAATTGACCAAGAAGGTAATAAGAGCATTGAGAATTGTGTGTTCTATTAATCAAGTGTATCTTTTTTCAGATAGTTCTATTGTTTTGCACTGGTTGGTGAAAAGCAATCATAAATTGGATGCTTTCACTGCGCATAGAGTTTCAAAGATAGTGGCATCCTATCCACTATCTTGTTGGCGCCATGTAAGCTCGAGACAGAATCCCGCTGATCTGCTAACCCGTGGTGTCTCCCCCCAGGCACTGCAACACAGTACCCTCTGGTTTGTAGGACCGCCGTGGCTGAAGCAGCCAGTGTCAATGTGGGCCAAGCCGTTTGTCGATGCTGAGGTAGCGGATAATGGTAAGGTAGATGCTCTCTGTTGTATGTTCACTGCATACCAAACAAGTATGCCCTCGTCAGATGTAGGTGAAAACCAAAATTCATTTGTTCAAGTGCTGCTTAGCAGATATTCAAAATATCACAAATTGATAAGGGTGTTGGCGCTATGCTTAAGATTCATTAACAATATATGGGCTACAATTGTTGCTCGCATTGACCCTGCTTCGGCTCAGATGCGGAGAAGGGGTTGGTTGGCACCGCTTGAATTGAGAGAAGCCACAGTGGTTATTATAAGGCTCATTCAACTAGACATGTACCCCCTTGAATATAAGGCACTTTCAAAAGAAAAGGGATTACCTCCCAAGTCATCGCTCCTTAGCTTGAATCCTTATCTAGGCCCTGATGGGCTTTTACGGGTGGGTGGCCGTTTAATGAATTCTCAGGTGGAGAGGTTAAACAAGCATCCTATTATATTTCCGCCTAACCACAAATTTACCGTCCTGTTCTTAGAAATGATACACCTCGCATTTCTACATGCGGGCTTAGCATTGATGATGGGATGTGTGCGCCAGCAGTATTGGATTCCCTCCCTAAGACGGGTAGCAAAGAAAGTAATCAATGCTTGTCTGACTTGTAAGCGTTGGCGCGCAATTCCTCTTGGCCAGATTATGGGTTCATTGCCCCCTAGCCGCGTAAATCCTTCTCGGCCATGGGCTCACACATCCTTAGATTATTGTGGCCCAATTTTGACAAGGCCGTCTCTCACGAGATCAAAAATGTCTCAGAAGACTTGGATTGCTGTGTTTATATGCCATTCCACGAAAGCTTCGCATTTAGAAATCGTCGAAAATCTATCCTCCTCTCAATTCATTGCGGCCTTTGAACGTTTTGGTTCGAGAAGAGGTTATCCTGTGCACATGTACAGTGATAACGCTAGTACATTCAAAAGTGCTAGTCGTATCCTAGCCGAGGCTAATCGCTTTGTTCTTTCCGCTCGGGATTTAGAGGTTATCACCAAATTTTTATCAGTGCAGGGCACCTCCTGGCACTTTTGTCCCACCTACTCTCCTCACCGAAACTCGTTAGCTGAGGCTTGTGTTAAGAGTCTTAAATTCCATTTGCGACGCGCTTTAGGGCAACAAGTTGTGCCCTTGCTTACATTGTACACCCTCTTAGCCAAAATAGAAGCTTGTTTAAACTCAAGACCGCTTGAAGTCACGTCTACAGATACGGATGTGAATTTGATTTTAACCCCGAATCACTTAGTCTACGGGCACGCGCTTAATTCTCTTCCTATAGATACTGACTCGCCTCTTGTGCAGATTACTCCTGCACAACAGTTCCGCCATTTAAATAACAAATTAGCAATAATTTGGAAATATTGGTCGCGAAATTACCTCCACACCTTGCAACAAAGGGTGAAGTGGAAAAGGGAGTCACCACCACTAGCTGTAAATGATTTAGTACTTTTAATTGAGGAATCTCCGCCCTCTCAATGGAAATTAGGTGTAGTGGAGAAATTGTTCCCTGATCAAGCCGGAGTCGTGCGTACTGTTGAAGTACGAACTAGCCAGGGCAAGTTATTGCGACCAGTACAAAAGTTATGTGCACTGGCTAGATCCTCCCACGAGTAAGCCCCAATCCATGATATTTATCTCTACTTTTCCCCCTCTGTCGACCAGAGATGCTCAGCTGATTTTTCTTTCGCTTCGCCGCCTGGTGAACAGGCGTACCACTATCATTTTATAGGTCATACTGCGTGGGCCTGCCACTTGTTTTTTTTTGGTGTTCTTTGACATTTTATGCGTTTTGTTAATTCCTTGTTGTACTAATTGGTATAATTTTTTGATTAAGCACTGCTACAAATTCTATGTGATTTTGTTACTTCTAGGTTAGGGTAATTGTTACGAGGTACTCAGTAATGGTTCGAGGTGATTACAATATGTACGCTAGGCAAACGCCTATGCTTTCGTTTGTTGTATGCCCTCCTCACGTGTTTATAGTAGGAATGGAGTCTCTCAAGATAATGCAGAACTGTGGTGGACTTCTCAGTGCTTGTTGCTGAAAGAAGTGAGTGGGAGACGGACGGTGCCGAACTCGAGCATCGCCATGCGCCCGGCCCCAATAAATGTTAGCACATTTTGCTCGGCGCGGACAAGTTCCTGCGACTTCCGCCCACCTGGGCACTCTTTGGAGTGCTTCCCGCTAAATTATGGGAGTTCCATGCTAGACCAGGGTGTCATGGGGGCGCCAATTCCAAAATTCGCGCGTCCCACTTAAAAAAAAATCCATCATCAATCAATCAATCAATCAATGAAATGGAATGAAGACATTAATTAAATCATTGTTTCCCCGCGCCTTGATCCATGTGACAGCTCTTCCGCCGCCCTGCCAGGTTGCAATCAGCTACCCTCGCCGCCGACACCGGTGACGTCACTACATCACCACCGTCACCGCCGCCACCAACACCATCGCGCCGTCGCGCCCGTATCTCTCCCCCCGCCTACGTCCGCCCCCCGCCGCCAGCTAGCCGGCTGCCCGCCCCTCTGCGCCCTGCCCGGGGTCGAACCCGGGGCACCGCCAGAGCATGTGCGGACAGCGGGCGACACAGCTGGTGGAGTGTGGGCCAAGCGGATGGAGCTATGGTGGACCGGGAGCATGAAGCATCCACGGCGGTGAAGGGCATTTTTCACGATTTCTGCATTTGAGACCCTCTACGTGACAGCGGTGTGATTTGTAGGAGCGGTGGTGCTGTGACAGTGGTGTGGTTCGACAACCCGGCCATGTGTGCCTCGTAACCTTTCAATGTTACATTCATTTGGTTTTTGCTTGCTGTGTTAGTCAGGCAGCATCGCTTGGTCAGTGTGTGCCTTTAATTTTGTGTTTCGCAACACTGCAAGAGTTTTGTGAAATTGTTAAAGTTTTGTGAAATTATTAAAGTTTTTTTTGTATTCTTGGACACTGCCACAAATTAAATTAACTTCATACCTTGTTTGTTTTTTATATTAAGTTGTTAAAGTCCTCTATTTTATTGTAAAAAAATATTTTTCAACACAGTAGGAAAAGTACTGAGTAAATTTGAGCTTTCTAACTTGCTAGGAAAAGAGAATATTCCAAGCACTTTCGTTATGTTAAACCCTTCGCAGAAACCAGCTCCGTAAAGTTACAATCGCAAAGTTGTCAAAAAAATTTGAAACTAATCTCCAAATTTGTCGCTTTTTTGTTGCTAATTTGTTACGCAAAACAGAAATTCGTTGCTCTTCATTTGACACTGCTATAACAAATGCTGCTAACTTGATATCAAGTTAGCATCGCAAAAACAAGAAAACAAAGAAACTACACAGATAAATTAAAAATTAATTACATGGGAATTTGTCGCTTTTTTGTCGCTCAAAACTTACCATAAAACAAATTTGTTACTCTTCAAACAAAGCCAGAAATGTAATTTCCCAAAAACGCTGTTTTTCAACGCAATGTCAGGAAAACCAAGAAATAACAATAATAAGTAAAAAATATTTACATGGGAATTTGTCGCTAATTTGTCGCTCGAAACCTACCGTATAAGAAATTATTTTACTCTTTAAACAATATGCGAGAAATGGAATTTTTCCAAACGCGATGCTAAGTT
Source organism: Acheta domesticus (assembly GCA_031308135.1). Classification (NCBI taxonomy): domain Eukaryota; kingdom Metazoa; phylum Arthropoda; class Insecta; order Orthoptera; family Gryllidae; genus Acheta; species Acheta domesticus. The sequence goes on along the minus strand of JAHLJT010008446.1, from coordinate 13,736,989 downwards.
GATATTAACTTACAATCGCAATTTCAAGAAAACCAAGAGATAACAATAATAAGTAAAAAATAGTTACATGAGAATTTGTCGCTTTTTTGTCGCTCGAAACTTACCGTAAAAGAAATTTTGTTACTCTTGAAACAATATGCCAGAAATGGAATGTTTCGCAAAACGGGATCTGATGTGTCGTCAAGTAAGAATCGCGATCTCAAGAAAACCGAGAAATAATCTAAATACACAAAAACTTTTTAACACGGGAATTTGTCGCTAATTTGTCGCTCGAAACCTATCATAAAACAAGTTTTGCTACTCTTTAAACAAAACCGGGAATGTAATTTCCGAAAGCAGCGCTTCTGCACCACAGTGACAGGAAAACCAAAAAATTACTTTAGTAAATAATAAATAATTACATGGTAGTTTGTCGCTTTTTGTCGCAGTCAACTTACCAAAAAATTAATTTTGTTTCTCTTTGGACAATTGCAGAAATGGAATTTTTCGCAAACGCCTTTCTCACGTTACGTCAAGCTAACAAAGGAATCTTTTAACTATTTTATTGCTAATTTATTACCGCAAACCCGATTTTTTTACCACTCATCTTCACCCCAAAAACGGGTGGCGGGCCAGCTTGATATCAAGCTGGTCCGCCCACCATAGAATCAAACCAAACTAGTGCCATAATTTTTAACTATTTTATTACTAATTTATTACCGCAAAACTAATTTATGATTTAGGGCAAAAACAAATTTATCGGGCCAATTTGACTCTTTCGTGAAATTACATGATTTTGCTCACGGTTCAATAATATTTGGGGGAAAATATTTACCATGATATTTGGCACCTTGCTTAGAACTCTGCGTAAATAAACAATACAACATACATTTTCGTACATCGTAATTTGGCGAGGCCGTTATTGTATCGTTTTAAGAGGAAAAATAACACTCCAACCATTTCCTTGCATAATTGTGTCGAACCATGGAATACAAAAGTGTTACGAGAAAAACTTCAGCTGTTTAAACAGTACATACTTTCTCGACTTTAGTAATGGCTACGTCATACAATTCTACGGAAGTTTCTCTCCTTATTAACATATGTCATCTTTTTTGTAAAACTAATTACAAGTTATAGAACATTAGGTACTAATAATTTTCACACAAATATCAACACAAATTCGACAATTAATGGTGCATTTTACACAGCTAATTCATGTCCCAACAATGAGACAATTCACAGAAATTCACACGTACATACGTAATGCATACGAGGAGAAAAGTTAAAGAAAAAAGTGGTGCTGTTTTTCAGAAAAAAATTGTTTAAAAATTTCCAAATGACCTGTATATTTCAAGCATAATTATGCGAAAACTACTCAAATGCTCAAAAAACTGTATATTACATTTCAAAATCTGTCACTATAGAACATATTTCATTAACTAGCCATATATGTTTTTTAAACAATAAAATAGCGGTAATAATAATATTTTTTAAAGTGTATAATCTAAAAGTAAGAAACAAATTTAAATTATTTAGGCGGATAAAAAATATTTCGGGAAACGAGAGTGAATTCCATAACTTGTCCCCGCAGCCTGCAGATTGGAAAGGAAATGCCTGCACCGTCCCCTCTGAAGGAATGGGATTTTCCCGGCGGAGGGAGGCAAGCTGTTTACCTGAGTGTGAATTCTATGACCCTCCCCCAAGCCGAAACGGAAGGAGCGGATCAGGCACTAAGTGCCTTTACAGCATTCATTCATACACTAATATTTCTAAGACGTTCCAATGGACCTGTAAAGGATTGCTTCAGAAAAAGAAGACAGGAATATTCAATTGCTCAGCACATTACATAATTTAGAAAGTACAACAAGAAATTCGAAGTATAATTTTAAAACATCGCTTTACAGAAATGAACTCAAAAGCTAATTGAAGACCATGTTGCACATGAAAAACAAAATATCTGCGTTACACATATCAGATATTTTTATTTTCTCGCATTAATACGTACTTAGTAAAGACAAATTATTGTGATGGGGCAGCGTAAATCGGCGATTTTCCAACCCAAAAACTCTTGTGACCGTCGAGACCACGAGTTTAAAGAGAAAGGCACGCGCCTGCATGTTTGGCGTCGAAAGAAAATTGTATTGACAAGAACAGTGAATTCTTCGTAAATTGTTTAAAAGTGAAATAAGCTTGCCAAATGAAATATACATTCAGATAGATTTTATAATACACTCTCCTTGTTTTAGTATCGCAACAAATATGCTCCAGAAATGTACACAGTTTTTCTTGCTGTTGTAAATAAATATTAATAAATTAATAATTCCAGATTAATAGAACAAATGTTTGTTGTTGTTATTATTACTATTATTATTAATATTATTCTTCTAATTCACAGACAGACGGACGGGCGTATTAAAAAAAACACTTTTTCGGTATCAGGAAGCTCCAAAACCTGTATTTCCGTTTAGATCTCGAAATTGATATTCCGCAGCATCATTTTCTGTATTCTACGTATAATACTCCGTATACACATACATACATATTCAAGAAAGTAAAAAAACGTATTAAGGACCTGCAACTCGTGAAATCTCACTATAAGATATGTTAGAGAAAGTAAATTACTCCATATTGTAATAGGATTGTCCACTTTTTTCCGAATCAGGGACACAAAACGAGTTTTTGTGTCGAAATTTTGTGTCCCGTTTTTTGTGGCGGAATTACATAACTTTCTTTATATTACGCATTTTAAATTGGATAGTTTACTTGGTAAGTTCTCTTCGTGAAGTACGCACAGAAAATAATACTCCGTAGATGTATTAGATTTCCAATTACAGGATCTCCGTTTCATTGTACACAACGTCTTCTTCTTTTATTAAGGTTAACACCTGTTTTTCTTCGTACAATACTTTACCGTCAGGATGATTCAGGAAATGTGGAAATCCAACGTACACGACGTAATGTTTGAAATTAATAAACTTTTATAAATAAGAGTGTTTCTGCGGAAAATTCTACGTTTTCCGGTGCACGATTGCATAACTTTCTCTTCTTACGATGAACTTCGTAAGGAGGACAAAACAAAACCAACGAATGAATCCTTCATCGCATGCCAGAATCTTCGAGATATCTGGAAATTTCAAATTTTATTTAATGTTTCCAATGGCAGTCTCGATTTGCAACTATTGGACATTTTAGACCAGTAACTAAACATCAACGACCATAAATAATTTTAGTTATACCAAAACCATTGGCGAAGTATCTACGAGTATAATTCCATTTGCAAAGCTTTGGTAATACTCATACCTGCCCCAGGCAAAAATAGCCAAGACCCGCCGGATATTTATCCCTCGGGCTCGCCGCCCTCATGACTAATAAATTAGTAACCAAATAGTTAAAAATTATATTTGGGGTGCAGATGAATGGTAAGAAAATTAGTTTTGCGGTAATAAATTAGTAATAAAATAGTTAAAAATTATGGCACTAGTTTGGTTTGATTCTATGGTGGCGGATCAGCTTGATATCAACCTGGCCCGCCTCCCGTTATGGGGTGAAGATGAGTGGTAAAAAAATCGGGTTTGCGGTAATAAATTAGCAATAAAATAGTTAAAAATTCTGGTACTAGTTTGGTTTGATTCTGCTATAGTGGGAGGGCCAGCTTGATGGACCTACATTTTCTTTATATCTGAAATTTCTTGGTTCTCTTGATATTCCTTTGTTAACTTCACGTAACGTGAGAAGGGGTTTGCGAAAAATTCCATTTCTGCAATTGTCCCAAAGAGAAACAAAAATTAATTTTTTGGTAAGCTGACTGCGACAAAAAGCGACAAACTACCATGTAATTATTTATTATTTACTAAAGTAATTTTTTGGTTTTCCTGTCACTGTGGTGCAGAGGCGCTGCTTTCGGAAATTACATTCCCGGTTTTGTTTAAAGAGTAGCAAAACTTGTTTTATGATAGGTTTTCGAGCGACAAATTAGCGACAAATTCCCGTGTAAAAAGTTTTTGTGTATTTAGATTATTTCTCGGTTTTCTTGAGATTGCGATTCTTACTTGACGACACATCAGATCCCGTTTTGCGAAAAATTCCATTTCTGGCATATTGTTTAAAGAGTAACAAAATTTCTTTTACGGTAAGTTTCGAGCGACAAAAAAGCGACAAATTCTCATGTAACTATTTTTTACTTATTATTGTTATTTCTTGGTTTTCTTGAAATTGCGATTGTAAGTTGATATCAACTTAGCATCGCGTTTGGGGAAAAATTCCATTTCTCGCATATTGTTTAAAGAGTAAAATAATTTCTTATACGGTAGGTTTCGAGCGACAAATTAGCGACAAATTCCCATGTAAATATTTTTTACTTATTATTGTTATTTCTTGGTTTTCCTGACATTGCGTTGAAAAACAGCGTTTTTGGGAAATTACATTTCTGGCTTTGTTTGAAGAGTAACAAAATTTGTTTTATGGTAAGTTTTGAGCGACAAAAAAGCGACAAATTCCCATGTAATTAATTTTTAATTTATCTGTGTAGTTTCTTTGTTTTCTTGTTTTTGCGATGCTAACTTGATATCAAGTTAGCAGCATTTGTTATAGCAGTGTCAAATGAAGAGCGACAAATTTTGTTTTGCGTAACAAATTAGCAACAAAAAAGCGACAAATTTGGAGATTAGTTTCAAATTTTTTTGACAACTTTGCGATTGTAACTTTACGGAGCTGCAGAAACCACATTCCAATGCTGGTGGCTCCTCGCCTGCCAGGACCCCGCTAAGCCCCTCACTACCTGGGAGCGGAAATCCCACAACCCTCGAGAAATTGAAAGAGACTTTGGGCCATTTTTCTTCGTCGTCTGAATACAGTGCACATAAATGCACAGTCATTGTGCAAACACCATGATGAAATTCTTGCAATATTTTCGGAAATAAACGTTCATATAATAATGATTAGCGAATCGTGGTTGAAACCATCTATTTCATCCAACGTCGTCGCGATACCAGGTTATACAATAGTACGTCAAGATCGTAATATTCTTACTGAGAAAGGCACTAATAAATCGGGTGGTGGTGTAGCCATGTATATACGGAATGATTTAAAACATAAAGTTGTACATTCATCCGCTGCAGAGTCGACTGGTTTGGAATTTTTATTTGTAGAAATTAGGATAGCTCTAAAACGTTGCCTAGCTATAGTAGTGTATTGGCCACCGAAAACCGGAACATTAAAAGTGCTGGAAGAACACCTTTCCGCTGTTATTAGTCATTACGATAACGTCATCATCATGGGGGACTTTAATTGCAATTTAGTAAATACAGACAATCACACCGTACGTAATTTCGTGAAAACTTTTGAATCTTTGAATTTGCATATTCTCAAATTAAATCCAACTCATTATTCCTCAAATAGTGAAAGTTGGATTGATCATGTCATTGTTTCGGAGCCTGACAAGGCAATAGTTTACGGACAGATTCCGGTTCCTGGAATATCCAGGCATGATTTGTTGTACTTGTCATATTCAATGAACTGCCCTAAGTACAAGCCAAAAATTATTTCGTACCGTGACTACAAACATTTCAATGCAGTTAATTTTCTTTCCGACAGCATCCGTGCGCCGTGGCAATTAGTGTACCAACAGACGTCTATTGACGACAAAGTTAATGTGTTAAATAATATTGTAAGGGATTTATTCGCTAAACATGCTCCGCTAAAAACATCCAGAGTTACGCGTCCGGCAGCACCATGGTTGAATGATGAAATTCGGGCTTGCATGAAGCATCGCGACCTAGTTCAGAAACGATACCGACGAGAAAAAACGGCCATTCTCAAACTTGAATATACAAAATTGCGTAATATAGTTAACCAAAAAATACGAAATGCTAAGTTGCGATATTACAACACATTGTTTAAAGCACAAACTGATTCTAAACAAATCTGGAACAGTCTTAGAAATATTGGTGTGGGCAAGGATAGATCAACAACTCCAATCATAGATATACCATTGAACGAATTGAATAAACATTTCTTAAATGCGGCTCCTTCATTTGATCCAGTGCTGAAAGCAAACGCTTTATTAGAGTATTCGAGCATCAGTATAGATGACCTCAGAGACCAACTGTACTTTAAATGTGTTGACAATAGAGAGGTTCGTAAAGTTTTAGGGAGTTTAAAATCAAATGCAAACGGTTCTGACGGAATTAATGCTAGACAGTGGAAACTTATTGCAGACGTAGCTCTTCCGTTATTACTCACATTATTAATTATTCACTAACTACGTCTTGTTTCCCAAAGCATGGAGATTAGCCAAGTTCATCCTCTTCCGAAGTCCCAAAGCCCTTCGTCTCCCAACGATTTCCGGCCTATAAGTATTTTGCCGACACTATCAAAAATCCTCGAAAAAGTTATTCATAGGCAAATCTACTCATACTTAGCAGAGTATGGATTATTAAATCCGTACCAGTCCGGTTTCAGGCCAGGTAGAAGTACACAAACCGTATTACTTGAAGTTACCGAAGATCTGAGGAAAGCCCTGGATGATGGGGAAATAACTGTATTAACGCTATTAGATTTCAGTAAAGCCTTTGATTCTGTTGACCATGACCTCCTACTCACAAAATGCAGGAACTTAAACTTTTCATTAGCCTCGACGCGGTGGATAGATGATTTCCTTAGGAACCGTCAGCAATTTATTAGTGTCGGGGAAGATTACTCAGTGACAGAAACAATGACAAAGGGTGTCCCCCAAGGATCCATTCTCGGGCCATTGTTTTTCCTAATATACGTAAATGACTTGCCAAATTCCATTAGTTTCTGTAAACATCATATGTATGCTGACGATCTACAAATTTATATTAGCGGAAGACCCTCTGCACTGAAACAATTAGTAGATAGAACCAATAAGAACTTGGAAACCTTGCTGAATTGGACAAAATTAAACGGCCTTTCCTTGAATCCTGCTAAATCACAGACCATGTTAATTTGTTCAAAAAAAGTTCAATCACGAGTTGATAACCTTAGTATAGAAAATGTTATTCTTGATAAAATCATTGTACCATATTGTTCTGAAGTCAAAAACTTAGGAGTAATTCTTAACAATAACCTCAACTGGGATTCTCATGTAAATAAAGTTACAAAGTTAGTCTATTCACGAATTGGTTCTCTTAGGATTGTTGGAAAGTTTTTACCAGTCAATATTAAAAAAATTGCAATAGAATCCCTCGTCTTTCCGCACTTCGATTATTGCGACGTTGTGTATAACGATTTAAACTTAGCACTTGCCACACGGTTACAAAGAGCTCAAAATGCATGTATTCGTTTTACTTACAATCTAAAAAAATACGATCACATATCGAACATGTTTGAATGTAATCAAATATTGCGGCTAAGCGACAGGCGGATGCTTCATTGTCTATCTCTTCTATTCAAATTACTAAAAACAAAACATATACCGCATATAACAAGTCGGTTCAGGCCTCTTATATCCGCTAGACTCGATAAATCATTATTATTACAAATACCAAAACATAATTCTAATTATTATAACAAGTCATTTACCGTAGGCGTAACGAGAGCTTGGAACTGCCTCCCAAAGAACATAAAACATAGTCCTTCTGTCAATTCTTTTAAGAAGCAATTAAAAGCTCTATTATTTTCCAAGGCATGTAAGATTAGCCTCTAATATTTTTGCCATACAATTTACAAAACTCAAACTTACTAAGTACTGATTGTAGTGTAATATTTCAAATTATTGATGAAAACTATTTTTAACTAGTTGTATTAGTAATTAATTTCACTTTTACTGTCTCCTTTATATTTTGTCGATTCTTGGTAAAGAGTGCTCAAATCCGCTTTTACTGGAAAACATGATAAAGTAAATGACAAAGAATGAAAACAATATTAATAACTAACCATATTGAATATGTGCACACAAGATAAGAAATTGTTTAGCATCTAAACAAAAATTTATATTGATTTGCGGGAAATCACTAAGCCTTTAAAGGTCTCCTTCAAAAACACGATCTATAATTTAGTTTGTACTTAACGGTTTTTTAACTTACCTGAACTCTCATTCCCAAGAAATCGACGGTTATTTTTTATTTTTAATTTAAGTGTGTAATGCTTATCTGCTACTATCTTTTGTCTTAATATTAAATTTCTTTTGTCTGTGATATGTGTAAATTTTAAATTTTCTTTTCGCTGGACATCTTATAAAATAACATTTATTTGATTGTAACTGATACAGAAATTGAAAATATTCTAATCTTTGTTCTTATAATTATCAATTTGATTATGTTACCATATTGTTGTAGCTACTGTGTCACTACTTAACATTACACAATATTTATTCTTATTGTATAAGTTTTGTTACTTAATTTTGTCATTTTTGTATTATCCTAGATTACTTTTCTTCAAATCAATGTCCATTGTAATTTATTATTTTTTCTAATTAATGTATTAAGTATATTTAGATTTACTATTTTTGTCAATGTCCTCGGCCTTCAGCCGCCATCCTGATTGAGGTTTTCTGGGTTTACTCAATCGCTTAAGGCGTATGCCGGGATGGTCCCTAGTTTTCTCTCTCAGAAGTAAAAGTAAAAGTATCCTCCCCCCTAGATTTTCTTCGAAGTTTATGAAATTATGTATATATTTAATGTGGATAGGCGGAAGAGCAGGCCAAATGGCCTGAGCCTCGCCACTAATAAAGACAATTTTATTATTTTTATTAAAGTATCATAGCCCATCAAGACAAAATCAGAATTCAGCGCATACTTTGTCGCCCGTATTTTCACGCAAAATTACGTGAAAAGTACCCAATTTTTCGAGAACATATACATGACCTTATTTCAAAATCTATCTTGAAGGAACAGATTTCGTTAAGGGAAAAATATTTATCTTTTATATTTTAGCTGTAGGAAGACGCCGAAAAAAATTTGAACTTTTGCAGTTTTCGGAAAATCAGGGTTTTCAACAAATATGAGACTTGCACCATTCTCTTAAACGTCCTTCAGACTATCCAAAAATAATTATCAAAAACGATGGAGGCATTTTTTTGAAAATTTGGAAAATATCCTAGAAACGTGCGAAATCTCAGAACCGCAGACTACACTCCTAGCACTTCGGCCTTATGGAATATTTTTAGTGTTGGTGTTGAGTTGAGATTGCGACTGAATTTGCATTCGTGTGTTTATTTGTGGATGTTTTTGAGTCTTTTTAAGAACGTATCCATGAATTAATATTTACTACTAAGAGAAGAAAACCCAATACCCGAACATGCATCTAACCTAATGACATTGCTTTTGCCGCTTGAAAATTTGAAATATCGAAAAAAGTCCTACAAAACATACATTTCCGGTCTTTTATCAGTTCGATAAATGTAAATGTTTAATACGTGGGTGAAACGATAAAATAAACCAGATGTCACGTAATTCATGTCCCTGTCAGAGATTTGAGATTTTAAAAATTTTGTTACATTGAGAAAATTAAATAATTAGGAGTGAGTGATGAAGTTGAATGATTAAAAGTAAAATGTTCCTTGCTTTATACAGTGTCTTTTTTTAAATTAAAACGAAAATAATTAAATTAATTATTAATTTAATTAATATGTATTAATGTATTGAAACAGTCTCGACGCCGCGAAGGTCTTTCACCAACCGTTCACCAACGGCGACCGTTGCAAGGGCTGCTACACGAAATATTGTCCGTTTCATTCAAAATCACGTATCACAATGTCAAATTTTATACGCAAATCACAATCAAAATACTAGCATATGATATATCATTTTATTCCTCTTTTCATGATCTATCCATTACTGGTGATAAAAATATCTAGTTCCATTTAAAAAATCAAAGATGATTAAATTTATCGAAAACTAAAAATATTATAGACAATTTCTCTACGGCAAGTTACTTGCCCCATGATTCTGCATTATTCAGCAAGAACTGCATTTCGATATCCAGAACCGTTTAAAAGTTATAAGGGTGGTCCACACATAGTTGGTGGGATATTCTGTATATTTTTGTCACCAGCAATGGATAGATCACGAAAAGAGGAATAAAATTATGTATTATATGCTAATATTTTGATAGTAATTTGCGTATAAAATTAGACTTTCTGATACGTGATTTTGAATAAAACGGACAATATTTCGAGTAGCAGCCTTTGCAACAGTCGCCTTCGGGGAAAATGGCCTTCGCGGCGTCAAGACTTTTGTGTGGAGAGAGAAGACTGAAAGGGGTGGCAATGAGGGCCTAACTACTGCAATCCAGGGTCTTAACACAAAAGTCACATTAAAAATCACCAATTTTAACAATCAGAATGAGAGATTTTTTCCATTGATTTATCTGCATTTAACTTGTCTTCTTTAGCAATAAATATCATTTTCATACTTGACAAGAATGCAACCACCGTCTCTTCGTCGGTAAATTTCATTTTTAATTAAGATGATCATTCGTCCACTTCGCACTCATACCTCTGCTGCTCGTCATAAATGGAAAAGAAAACAGTACACTTCCGTCTTCTGCCGTGGATTATTAAGTTTGAGGCAGCACGTGTCATCATGAAGAGAGAAACTCTCTAATCAATATTAGCAGTCGAGACTGCAGATGCACATTTGTGTTAAAGTTTAGTAAATTGACACTGATAGTCTGTTAGGAGTGCTTCAAAATTTGCATTGCTTTGTTCTTTTAGTACGTGTTTAAATAAGACGTTTGTGAAGAGTAAATGCAAAGAGAAAATGTTTAACTCTCTATTATTTGATGAATTAATCAAGATATTACAATAAACATCTTTAAGCATTCATTCCCTTCCTTGTTTTAAAATGATATCTGGTTTCTGCCATAACACAGATCGATTCTTGTAAGTTTGAAAAAGACCTTTATTATTATCGTCCTTCCACTACAAATTATTTTTATTTTGTTCTTTTCGATGAACGTTGCATTGAAATTTCATTAGAAGAAAAGTTCAATATAGATGAACAAATGGGAAAAAAACCTCTTTCTGATCGGTAATATTGATGTTTGTTCATATGATCTTCGTGTCAAGACCATGAATTGCTGTAGTTACGCCTCTATCCCCCACGGTAACCCCTCTCACACTCCTTGTTTCCACGAAACAGTCTCGACGACGAGAAGGTCTTTCACCAACCGTTCACCAACAGCGACTGTTGCAAGGGCTGCTACACGAAATATTGGCCGTTTCATTCATAATCACATATCAGAAAGTCTAATTTTATACGCAAATTACTATCAAAATACTAGCATATGATACATCATTTTATTCCTCTTTTCATGATCTATCCTTTGCTGGTGACAAATATATGTAGTTGAATAAAAAAAATTAAAGATGGTTAATTTATCGGAAACTAAAACTATTATATACAATTTCTCTACGGCGTGTTACTTGCCTCATGATTCCGCATTATTCAGCGAAAACTGCATTTCGATATCCTGAACCGTTTAGAAGTTGTGGGGCTGGTCCATAGTTGGTGGGACATCCTGTATAGGAGCGAATATTTTGTCAACAAAACTTGAAAAAAAAACGCTCTTTTTTGTGTGTCCAAAATTCGACTAGAATATGGTTTAGGATAGAGATCACAGAATTATGAAAACGTGCACAAATTTCATTTCTCCCCATAGCTCGTCACACACAGTTTTTAACTGATTTTGACGTAAATAAATAAAAACTTACAACCTTACTGTTAAATTACAGCGTATTCCAGATTACGTCCGTGTTTTGGAAGATAGTTTCAGTATTGTATATTTTTTTCTTGTGCAGTATAGAACGCCAACAGTATATCGTTTATTATGTGAATCAAAAGAACTTTGAAGGATGTATTGTAAGCATTTGAAAGACTTACATCTGAACCCATTACCACAATTTAACTGTTTTCTAATATTTTTCGTCTTCACGGTGCTATCACATGTAATCATTTGGTAATAGTTCCTCATCCCGCCGCATGGAGAAGACACTGCAGTGAAGCTTGTGCTGAAAGTTCAGACATCAATAGCTAGATCGCGCGCCGGTAGCATGCTACTGGGGATCAAATTTGTTCTTTGTATTATTCTTGGATACTGTCTGTTATTTGTTCATTTTGAGAAATTAGTCCCTTTTTTTAAAAACTTCATCTTTTCAACAATTCAACTTTACATAAACACTTCAACAATTCAACTTTAAAAAAAGGTGGTCCAAATCTTCTTGTAGTGAGTACTCACTTTTCCTTTTTATTATTTAATTGCATACATTTTTTAAACAATATATAAAATTCATTTTAGATGTAATAAAGTAAATGTAACAAACCTGAAGATGACAAGAAACAATTGTCGAAACGTTTTTCAATAAATAAGAAATTTAATAATGATAATATGATTCATTATAATTACTGTCTTTTTTTTTTACAAAAAGGGGACTAATTTCTCAATATGAGTAAATTTTTTCCATCAGTCCCAAGGAAACAGTACAGTTAGGATCAGAAAAAGACAAATCTCAAAGTGGTAATAATTAATTCACAAAATCTTAAAAAAATAAACAGTGCTTTCATTGGAGGGTGGAATATTAGTGAATAAATTGTTCAGATTAATATAAATGTTTTGGATTAGGAGGAACATCATTAACTTTTATTTTATTTATGAAATCCATTGAATTGTTCAATTTAAATCTTGGGTTGAAATAGGTGGTAGGGTACTAATACAGACATTTTAAATTTACAAAGATTTGAAATACTGAAGTTGAAAAAAATAATTATTCTAATTCGAAGATTTTCTACGTTAAGTGTAACAAGTGCTTAAAGCGCATACTAACGCCAAGGTGTGCTAACACTCTTGATACGTGACGTTTCCAGAATCATACCTTATGACAAAAATTCAGAAAAACGTATAGCCGATATTTGACCCAATCTTCAAATTTCTCCGACCACTTTCGAAGCCTCATCTCTGCCCGAAAAAAACGGCGAAATTTCGGAGCAAAAACTTTTGTTACAGTGCTCTGGTAACGAAAATGTGGATAAATCCAGTTGTTGAATTTAGGGAAAAAATCCTCCAACACTTGGTGTAGCCAGAATCCATGTTTTGTGGGTCGTTGATACCGGAAAATCGAAGGATAGACCGGGAGAGATGCCTCAGTGCATCAACCTGATGTCACTGCAATCCCTCTGACAGGGAGGTCCTAGGTTCGAGTCCCGACGGCGGCAGGATTTTCGTCTCTAGCTTGTCAGCTAGGTCGAATTCAGTCGCTGTCTGCAGGAGAATTCTAGCGGCCGGCTGCTCTGATCGGTAGTTTTCCATGGTTTCTCCGATCAACACCAGGCGAATGCCGGAGCAGTACCCTAACAAACGGGTACGGACCGCACGCGATCTTTCCTTCCTCTTCCTTGTCCTCTCCTCTCCTGTTACACACACACTTACACTAACATGCACTACACTACCACACATGCCGGGAGACCGGTCGGGAGCTTACAGCTTGTCCTACGGGAGATACGTGGTTGATACCATTCGAAGGTAGGTCGGCGCCAGATCTCGCCATCCAGCGGAAAAAACATCATCGCCACCTCCCGAGAAAAAACACGCACTACACTTACGGGACTAATGACCAACGTAGTTAACGCGCCTGGAATCATCAATCAATCACTTGTGTATTACAATAGTATAAATTAATAAGTTTCACTTTTTCAATTAATTTGTGAATAGTTTTGATATGTAATGCTGCTCTAGGTGGAGGAGGATTTAGTTCATCTGATAGAATTTTTGAACAATTTATCAAAATTCCTATCGTCCTATACACTAATATGCAAGAAGTTGAAAATGCGTTGTGGAACCCATGCGAATTCAAATCTGTATGTGTTCATCGACATCATAGCATGCCGACATGAAAAACAGAGGATTTATATTAAACGAAAATGTTACCAAACCAGAGCGCGGAAAATATGTTTCTCCTCGGGAAAATATCGAAATCAAAACAAAACTTACGTAATAAATGGTACGGTTTACTAGTTTCGTGAACATATTCGTCTTCTGGTAGGTCACCCTCGCCGCCACTGACGTACATCGAGGTTATTAATGCAACGTATTACCGGCCGGTAGTTGGTGTATTTACTTCCAGAAATTTGCATCTGATAAAATAGATTAACAGTTCGGATTCCGGACTGTGTTTGAACTGCAAATATTACAATTGCGTTGTCCATTCACATGCAATCACGGCTTGTTTGACGCGCCGGCCTAAAGAGCTGCAGCTCGATAATAAACACGTTTAATGCAATAACTGCCCTCGCTCTCCGCTGCGCTGCGTGAAATGCGCCGTTTTTCGGCGCTTGCGGCGCCCGATCCTGAGCGGCCGTCCAGACCCGAGCTCTGTCCTCCGTTTCAAATCCCCGCTCCAGACCAGCGCCAGACCCACGCTCCAGACCACAGTGTAAGATATACAGGTGTCCAGAAGCTCCCGTTACAAAAAAATACCCCAAATTCTGTGTTGCACGTCATGAAAAACGGCAGGTCCAGTTTTTCCGAAAAAAATTTTGTTCTTGAGAAAATTGAGTTTAAAAATCACTTCCGGGCCGCGAAATTCAAACCGGCCGCTACGACACGCTATCACAACATTTAAAATAATCTTCATATGTCAGTCTTAAGCCCAAGGCACTACATCATATGAATATGTGCTAAAAATAACAATTCGAGCATTCCAGGAGATTTAATATTTTTCATAAGTGTTGGATGTGTTCATCATTTACGTTTATGCCGCCATGTACCGTGGCTATTATTTTGAACAAAACTGAATTTTCAATAAGTACATTTAAAATATTTATTAAACAGAACCTACAAACATTGTATACTATTAACGTGTTCTAGTGTAAGTCACGCAATGCTTTCCTTAGAGAATATTACACGGCTGTTTCACCGTTTACGCGGAGAAACGAGGAAATGCTCCGCGCAGGAGACACCGCCGTCTGCCATGTCGTAGCGGCCGGATTGAATTTCGCGGCCCGGAAGTGATTTTTAAATTCAATTTTCTCAAAGACAATTTTTTTTTCGGAAAAACTGGACCTGCCATTTTTCATGACCGAAATACACCATTTTTCATACCGAATTTGGGGTATTTTTTTGTAACGGGAGCTTCTGGACACCCTGTATAGGTATGTTCACTCCCAGTCTCAAACTGAGGCTTATATGAGGCTAGTTCTTACAGTTTTCGCATATAAACGCTGCGGTCTTTGGGTCTCAGTTGGCACGGTCGTGATTGGTCGTGATCCATTCGATAGCTCTATGGCCAGCTGATTTCTAATTTCAAGTTAGTGATTTGTCGTTTCGCGGTGGAATTGGTAAAGTCTAGAACGAACATTAATGAAAATGGGTAGGAAATGTTTTGTAAAACTGTGTAATAGCTTCAGTTGAAGATGTCATCTTAAGATGTATATCTTACACCGTGACCCAAACCGATCGTGCGCACCTTACGGACAAGCGAGGAAATAGCCATAAACTAGCTTCAGAAAATTTGCCCCAAAGGCGGCTTGTTGACAAACCTATATATCTTACACTGTGCTTCAGACCCCTGATTTTGTCCTGGCTTCCCACACCTCCTCCTGCCCCCGCTCCCAGCCAACGCTCGTGCATCCCACTCCAGACCCGTTTGTGCCCCGGCTCCAGACGCTGCTCCCGATCTCTGATCGTGTCCCTCGTTTCAAACTTCCGCTCCAAATCCCTGCTCTCGACCCACTCTCCCTTTCCCTCTCCAGACCCTTGCTCCAAACCCCTTTTGCCTCAGTCTCCAGACATTGCTCCCCATCGGTTTCCTGTTCCCCGTTTCATTTCCCCGCTCCAGAACCCCGCTTCCGAGCCACGCTCCCGAATCCCGTTCCCCACTCCCACTTCCACTCCCGCTCCATTAAAGGTCGCACTATGAACGACCTTTTTCATTACAATTAATGGTTTATAAAACATCTTACGATACAAGTGATGACTTATATGCCGATGGTGGTACTTATTATTGGGTCATCACACACGCCAATCGCAGCGAGAGAATCGTGGGGAGGAAGCAGTAAACGGAAACCGCAGACCACCGTTTTTCGCACAGTTGTCAAATACCGGCGACATCACAGAAAAGTCGACTCCCAAAATTAACTTTGATTCTCTTATAAATTTATAATGCTCTTATACAAAATGTGCGTATGCCAGCCGTTTATAATGTTGCTTTATTGCGCTCGTACAAATTTGAAAGCTCTTTCCTAACGTCAAAACATGTACTCATGGATAGAGCTTAGCATTATAAACGAGTAGCATAAACTGCTAGTATTATATTATAGGCAATTGTTGTCAATTTTTAAAATTAAAATTTGAATAAAATGATTATTTGAAGGCATATTTAATTGTTTGATTTTGAATAAGAAGGTTAAAATATCCGTCTCAAAAATGGTATTGTTCACAATAAAAAGGGGGGGGCCTAAAAACATTTTAGCTTGGGGCCTCAAAGTTATTTCATCTAATGGGCTTGTTGCTGAAGATTGGAGGATTGTGAAAGAGAAACTCCATCTAAATGAGTGGCACTTCAGAACCATGCAGAAGGCCATGATGCTGGCCACCACCAACATTGAGCATATGTCATTGAAACGGAACCTGAGTCCACTGGAGCAAGAACTTCTCACTATCTGTCTCGCCATATGTGTTGACGTTCTGTCCTTAAGTTATATCTGGAAACTCCGGACGAGCTTGAAATTTTGAATAATGATGATGATGATGATGATGATAATAATAATAATAATAATAATAATAATAACAACAACAACTCCACCTAGGGAGTACACGACCTTGGAGTTGGTGGTGGAGCTTGAGTACCCCCATGAGCCTTAAAGCTATGTCAGTGGTAGCCTAGCTACCGGTAGGGCCTCCCTTGCTGAAAAGGTTGAAGGTGAGGGGTCCGACGAAGAAGTACTCCATTTTGAGGAGAGTGGGAAGTAAGTAGAGAGGGAAGGGTCATGAACCTTTGGACTTCCTGTTGTCGGCCCATAGAGGGTACAGGAGAGAAACTGGGTTGGCACACCAAGCCACTGATTAGAGTGGAGGCCCGAAACTGCCAAAGTTAAAAGAGTGATAGAAACAGTGAATTCTATCTTAAATGAGATGGTGGAGACCCCAGGCAGAGATCTAGATATTACTGAAATCAATCACATCATATATGCAACTGAATATCTAGTATCTCAGATAATTTTGGGGCCAGCCAAGAACACCGACGGCCGACAGCAAAACAGAGTAAACAGCTCTGTACCCCGATGAATGAACAGAATTAGTAAACGGATAGCCGACACCCGGCGCGAAATATCACTCTTAGCTGAGGCATCTTCTAAATCAATGCACACCTCTAAAGTTCAACGAAAAATATTCAATGTTGAACAAAAATACCAAATTGAAAATGACACCAGCAGGCTAATGGTAGTTGAAAAGCTAAAAGAGAAAATTCAAGCATGGGCTCAAAGAATTAGACGTTACAAACGTAGAATAGATTTCCGTGTACAGAACCGGTTGTTTGAAACAGACGCGAAGAGATTCTATCGCAATCTGACTCAAAAACCGAATGGCAAAGCTGTCACTCCATCAAAAGAAGACGTCGAAGCGTTTTGGGCAGGAATCTGGGAGGAGAGCAGATCCTACAACAAAGACGCATCTTGGCTTCAATCTGAAGTTGATGCTGCCGATGAACTTGTAGAAACAGTGGAAGATGTTCACCGATTCTCGGAAGAGGACCTCTTCCAAGCAATTAAGAACATGGGAAACTGGAAGTCCCCCGGGATTGATAAGATCCAGATTTATTGGATTAAGAAATTAACAGCACTACATTCTCATCTAGCAAAGGCTGTTAATAAAATTTTTGAAAACCCAAAGGAAATCCCGGAATGGCTCACACGCGGCATCACGTATTTGCTACCCAAAGCGGGAGACAGCTCTTTGGCGAAGAACTACAGGCCAATTACTTGTCTGCCAGTACTGTACAAAGTTATAACTTCAGCCATAGCTGACAAAATGTACAGACATCTAGATAAGAATCATCTAATGCCAGCTGAACAAAAAGGATGTCGTAAAGGCTCTTATGGCTGTAAGGAAATCTTGCTCCTGAATTAAGTCATCTTGAATGATGTAAAGAAACGCAAACGTAATTTGAGCATGGCTTGGATTGACTACCAAAAGGCCTTTGATAGTGTACCACACGATTGGATTTTGAAGACCCTGGAGATCTATCGATTTCATCCTAAACTTATTGAATTTTGCAAGGCTAGTATGAAGTCGTGGAGTACCAGGTTACTAATACACAGCGGAAAGGAAGCAGTAGAAACCAGAAGTATTCAGATTAATAGGGGGATTTTTCTAGGAGATTCACTATCCCCTCTGCTGTTTTGCATTAGTTTGATCCCACTATCGAGACAGTTGTCGCAAGCTGACTTTGGTTTTAAGCTCCATGGTGATGAAAGGCCAGTATCACATTTGTTTTACATGGATGATCTGAAAGTGTTTGCTAAGAATGAAGCGATTCTCTCCCAAATGCTGTCTGTCGTGAATGACTTTAGCAATGACATCTGCATGAAGTTTGGTCTTGACAAGTGTGCAAAAATCAATTTAAAAAGAGGGAAACTCACGACGTCTGAGAACATTGAAATTGATACGCACACTGTGATTGAAGATCTTGAGCCAGTTAAAACTTACAAATATCTGGGCATTGAAGAATGTGAAACCATCTCGAATGACAGAATGAAAGAGATAATTCGTAGGGAGTATTATAGAAGAGTGAGACTGGTCCTGCAGTCCGCTCTGAATTCCAGGAATAAAATTTCTGCAATAGGTAGTTTGGCGGTACCTGTAGCCGAATACAGTTTTGGACGAGTGGACTGGACTGAGCAGGAAATTCGCACCATGGATCGAAAAACCAGAAAACTGCTAACAATGCATCATGTTGCCCACCCTCGTGATACATAGACTTTATGTGTCACGTAAGGAAGGAGGAAGAGGCCTCAGACAAATTGAGGCCTCCTGGCACAACGCAATAGTCGGGATGGGAAAGTATGTAGTCAGCCATCAAGATGACCCTCTAATGATGCAGGTCATGAAATCTGACCGAAGAATGGGAAACAGAGGCATTGTTAGTGTAGCTAGAAACATTGCGAAGAAAACTAGGCAAGACACGTCGAATAACACAGACACTGAACTTCTGATGCTGCTAAACATGAAGTGCGAAACACAAAAAATGTTAAAGAAATCGTGGAGAGACAAACCACTCCACGGACAATACCTAAAAAGAATGGACAAGGTGCAGATCAATAAAGATCAATCATTTATGTGGCTTAAAAGGGGAAGAATGAAGCCAGAATCGGAAGCACTTGTAATAGCTGCCGAAGATCAGGCCTTGAGAACACGACATTATGTTAAAGCGATTCTCAAAATTTCCCAAGAAGATAAATGCCGCATTTGCCTGGAGCAAGTAGAAACCATTGATCATATTGTCTCAGCTTGTCCAATCCTAGCAAAGACGGAATACCTGAAAAGACATGACAGGGTGTGTAGCTACCTCCACTGGCAGATCTGTACCACCCTCGAAGTTCCAAACACATGCCCCAAGTGGTGCGAACACTCACCAAAATCGGTGACGTCTGTTGGATTGTGTACGATATTGTACGACCAACAAATTCAAACAGATCGCACGATAGCGGCAAACAAACCGGATATAGTTATCCGGGATTTGGAGAACAAATCGTGTTTACTTATCGATGTTGCTGTACCTTACCAAGGAGGCAGAGAAACGTCTTAAATACAAGAGTTTGGAAATCGAGATCAGCCGAATGTGGGGCGTAAAAGCACAGGTCGTCCCGATAGTTATCGGAGCTCTGGGATTTTTTCCGCAAAATTTGAGTAAGAACTTGCCTAACTCCCAGGTAATTCAAAAGACTGGGAAGTGCAAGAAGTTGCTTTATTTGGAACAGCCCACATTTTGCGTAAAGTATTGTAGAGGCACTGATAGTCACCGGATCTGCTCCTTAGGTAGCTGGTTGCAACCTGGAGTAGATTTTATATTCAGCCGACTCATAACATCTTTAGTCGTGATGTAATAGAATAATAATAATAATAATAATAATAATAATAATACAATAACAACTACGAACGCCAGCCATTGCAAGAGCACTTTCAGCATGGCACTTGCCGGATGGATGAAACAATTGCTAAGACCGGTAGTAGGATTTGTTATGAGCCCAATTGTGTTGGATATATTTTATGAGACTTAACGAAGGCGCGTTAGTAATGTCTATAACTTTGGAAATGTCTAAGAAAGTCAAAATATTTGAAGATTTACTCAACCGTTGCAACAGAAACCTTCACCCAGTGTGCACAACTAAATATAATAAGTTTTATAATTTAACTGATGTAATGATTGCACGAGGGGATGCAGATACACTAAAACTAGGTAAGAGTTTTAAATTTCCAATTAAAAATAATGCAAAAAAGGAATTCATCAAAGGATTCTGAATCTAATATGTATAAAATACCTGAATATGATTGTAATATAACGCGTTCTTCAATTTCGAATAAACGTAGTTAGTTTGTTAATAGACTAATAAAATATTACTCTAAAGAACGGATCAATTCCGAATAAACGTAGTTAGTTTGTTAATAGACCAATAAAATATTACTCTAAAGAACGTATCATTTTGCCGAGCCAGCGCTATAGTGAAGAGTTTCTAAAGCATCACCCAAAGCTACAAATTATCGAATGTTATAAAGGTGGCACTTATGTCACGATCATGGGAGATGATTATTTAACCAAGGAAGAGGCTAATGTTTCCGGCAGCACAACATTTCAACTAAAATCTCTTCTAATAGTTATTTGAAAGCATTTCAAGATATCTTCAAGATGTGGAAAATTGTTTAATGAATTTCGTTCAGAGAATTCTCATGTACTACTCTATCGCACCAAATATAGCCTTCGCATGTGCGTTTGTTAAATCAAAAAGTATGATCTTCCGATGAGGCCGGTAGTGCCTTCGGTGGGAAAAATTTATTTTTTGTCGAAATGTTTGAATCAAATTTTGAAGCCTTTGTTTAGAGAATATTTTATTATGACATAGAAAGCAATTATGAATTGGTAAATTGAGTACAGTCAAGAACCTTCTGGTACAACAAGCCCACACTATGCATAGAAATTAGTCACGCAAACAACCAATTGAAACTGCATCTGAGAGACACACATTTTAATTGTTTGAGCTAAACTTTCTCTCAGAAAAACACTACACCCGACATGGTCTTCACCTGAACCTTGTCGGAAAACATGCACTCGGTAGTGAGCTTGCAAAACACATCATTTCACAAACTTGGCAGTGTCCTGCCCAAGACCCATCCCCACCCACATCTCTTAGTTCTCTTCCATCCCCTGGGACCCCTTTGGACCCAATTACCTTATCCCCTGAACCTAATCCGTGTACTACCTCTCCCACTATTCATTCCTCTACATCTGTCACCCCTCCTTCCTCACCTCTTGTCACTGCTGGGACACGATACTTCCTTCGACCACGCACTCGAGGTAAAAATGAAATAAATAAATAGCAACAGATGCAGCAGAAAAACATCCGTGTAGGTACATGCAAAAGATTCGAATAACGCATCATAATGTGCAATCTCTTTCAAATAACATTGAATTTATCGAGGCAGCATTACAATGTGATCTAAGACAAATAGATGTTTTTTGCTTTACAGAACATTGGTTGTCTCAAAATGATATAAACACACTCCAAATTCCTAGCTTTTACCTTGCAGGATCCTATTGCAGAGCGAAGGAATCAAATAAGGGCCCTGCTTACGGAGGTTCGTGTATTTACATAAGAAATTATATTGATTCTACCTTCTTGTCAGAATTCAATTTATATGCAGTTGAAAAAGTTTTTGAAACAACAGTAGTACATCTTACTACGCTCAAAATTATCTTACTTTGCGTTTACAGACCTCCAACAAAGCGAGCTTCAGATTATTTCACTTTCTTGGAAAATCTAGAGATAATTCTGAACAAAATTAGTAAACTCTCTTTTAAATCCATTGTTGTATGTGGAGATTTCAATATTGATTTTCTGAGCGAATCCCACGAAAAAGAGAAGTTTCTCAATTTACTTCATTCTTTTAATTTAGACATTACAGTGAATGTACCTACACGGAATACGATTAAATCACAAAAAACATTAGATCAAATTATAATTAACAAAACCACAACTACATATGAAATAATAACGAATAATCTAGGATACAGTGACCAGGATGCACAAATTCTTACAATTACTAAGAACATAAACACTGACACAATAAATAATACACGCATGTGCAGAGCATTCACTAAAGTTAATATAAAATTATTTACGGACTACTTGATGAAGGAATCATGGGACGAAGTTTATAACGCTGTTGACACAAATGAAAAATATAATTTATTTTTCTCCAAGCTTTCAATTCATTTTAACGCGTGCTTTCCTCTTAAAAAGAGAAAATTAAACATTTCAAGCAAAAGTAATACTTGGATCACACAAGGAATTAGAACATCGTGTAAAAACAAACGTACGCTTTACTTTATTTCTAAACATCATAACGTATCACCCGGTTTCCATATATACTTCGAGAATATAAAAGAATTTTAAGAAAAGTAATAGTTCAGGCACAAATAGTGAAAAATAGTCAGGACATTTTGAGCGCTAGTAACAAAACTAAAGCAATGTGGGATATCGTAAAAAATACAACCACATCATCTCGATACCTTGTAGAGAATGTTATTTTAAAGGATAATGAAAGAGAAACGAGTAATCCGGAAAAAGTTGCTAATCTCTTCAACAAACACTTTTCCAGAATTGCGTCTGATCTCACATAGCGACTAAAATCAAAAAATTCTACATTTTACACTTCCCAAAAAATTTCAGATACGATGTTTATTCCCGAAACTTCTCCCAACGAAATCCTCAGAATAGTCAGTAAACTAAAAAATAAATATTCATCTGGTTTAGATAAATTTCCGGATTGTTTATTAAAAACTTGTGCACCTGCCTTTATACATCAGTTCACTCACATTTTCAATGCTTCTTTATGTACAGGAATATTTCCAGATATTTTCAAAACAGAAAAAATTAAGCCACTTTTTAAAAAGGGAACAAAAATGATATTCAAAATTACCGGCCAATTTCTCTTTTGTCAGTTTTCTCAAAAATATTAGAAAGACTTTTCTACTTACGAATGGAAACATTTCTCAGGAAAAACAGAGCGTTTTCAGACTCACAACACGGTTTTAGAAAATCAAAATCTACGGAAACTGCCATTTTTTCTTTTCTCAAAGATGTTGCTTCATCAATAGACCAAAATGAAGTACCCATTGGAATATTCTTAGATCTCTCGAAAGCTTTTGACGTTATTGACCATAAGATCTTGCTCTCAAAATTACCTTCGTATGGAATTCGTGGTATTGCCCTAGATTGGATAACTTCTTACCTTAAACATCGGACTCAAAGAGTAGAAATACCATACTGGCAGGAAAGGACATTACATACTTATATTTCCAATTCTTTGCCAATTGTGCATGGGGTCCCGCAAGGTTCAATCTTAGGTCCTTTTCTCTTTCTGTTATATGTAAACGGTATGCCCTCGTCTATTAAAAATGGAAGTACGGTTCTGTTTGCTGATGACACGAATGTTCTTTGCAAAAAAGAAGCAGTAAATAGTACAATTTCAGAAGTTTCAAATTGGTTTAATAATAACAAATTAATTGTTAACGAAAGAAAAACTGTTTCAATGCATTTTTGCATCTCAAATCGGAAATCGCATGTTCCATTGAAAATGAACAATATGCAATTAGCTGATGTTGAGGCAACAAAATTTTTAGGTCTTTCAATTCAATCAAACGTCAAATGGAATGTACATATACTCGTAACAGATTTAAACACTAAATTAAGTTCATTATGCTATGCATTCAGAATTCTTTCAAATTCTGTCAGCCTTCATGCAGCTCGTTGCGATTATTTTGCAAATGTGCATTCCCGCCTGAGATATGGCATAATATTCTGGGGAAGCTCATCCTGTAGTATTCAGACCTTCAGATTGCAAAAGAAAATTATTCGAATAATGAAAAAATGCCTTCTACGTGATTCCTGCAAGCCTCTTTTCATTGAGCTGGGAATCCTACCATTGCCTTGTCTATTTATTTACGAATCTGTAATATTTGTCAAAAATGACCTATTTAACGGAGGGAACATATTTTCATGCAATATTGATATTTATAATTACAACACACGCCGTAGAAATCACGTGCATCAAGTGTCAGTATCAACAGCTCAGTACAAGAAATCAACATACAATACATGTACGTTACTTTACAACGCATTGCCAGATGACATAAATTAATTAAAGTCGGTACACAAATTTAATATTAAAGTAAAATCTTTTCTGCCGCAAAACTGTTTCTATACAATTAGAGACTATACTGATCGTGAAAATGAAAAATAATGTTTAATATAACAAAACAAAGATATATAATGAATTAGTTTATGTTTGCATTGTATACATTTAAAAAAAGATTTAATACGCCTGTAACAAGTAATGTACTTCAGCTTCCGGGTCAATGACCCCCATCTCGATCAGGTTTTTGTCCAGTTTCCCTGATCCATTGAGCAAATGCTGAGATGGCCCCTTGTTTTGCTTCTGGACGTAAATGTAGCTTCACTGTGCGCACGTTTTGTTGAGCATTCCTTTTGCTTGTAGTTTATTTACAGTTGAAATTGATTGTCTATAACTCGGGAAAAAACATTTTTCAAATATCTTTATTTTTCTAAAATAATTATTTTCTAAATTCATTTTTTTTTCGTTTTTTTTGTTGTTTTTTTTTAATTCTGGCCCTCAAGAAAATGTGCGCAGATAAATTTCTTTCCCCACACGTCATATACAGTTTTTTCTGTTTTTTGACAAATAAATAAATAAATACAAAAACAAATAAATAAAAAAAATAGACAAATAAAACAAATAAAACCGAAACACTGAGAAGTTCTAGCAAATTTGCCAAGTTCAGGAGCCTATGTTTCCATGACAATGTTTCGTCGCCAAGGGAGTCGGCGAATGAATTGCAACGTATCAATTGAGATATTGTGATGTTAGGTTTGGTAGTATCGAGTAAACATGAATTTACACTTGAAACAGTGGAACTAGAAATTACAGATCTTGTCTCTTACTAGCTTTAGAATCTTCCGTCAGCAAACGGATTCCTGTCCATCACATATCTGGTTCTCACCGTCACCGTAACGAATTTCACTCATCTAAACTTCGTTTTGGTTGATGTGGTCTTCATGCGGCGAAAGTCGGAAGTATGCCTCGGAACGTTTCCTACATCGGACTTTAATCCACCCGTTTTCAATATGTAACATTAAAGTCTAATTTGGGAATTAGTCTGATTAGCACTTGATTCGTAACATATACAAGGGCAATGTACGAATTCACCATTTACTTACACTTCATCGGATGACTAGTTAAATACTCGGCGTTGCTCTGGTGTTTATTTCTCACAAACATCTATGATATCTCTATATTCAAATGCGTTCCATACGTAATGCGATCGATTTATTTTTTCTCACGAGAAAATACCCTGCAGCGCGTTTTAACCTTCTGGGCTGGGTGGAGAGGGGAAATTAGCTTCACAACACCTCCGGTCTCAGTCACCTCCGAGCAGCCGGAAAACCAAGACTTGGGTTCCCATGAAACCCGTTTTGAGGTTATGTCACGGCGCGATGGATCGTGTGACGTGCCACCCTCGGAGCTGACTGACTTCAGCGTATTCCTTAGGCAGCGCGTCACTTTGGAGCACTGTGGTTGACTTGGGAGATTTTAAGGGGAGGGCAGTTTTCTCAAGAAGAAGTCATGTTCCAAATAATGCACCATTTATTACTGTTGCATGAAGAGAGAGAGAGAGAGAGAGAGAGAGAGAGGGAGGAACGATAAATCAGATAAGGAGTATATGGGAAGTCGAGCTCAGATGTGGCGGCCTCTTACCCCATCACTCCGTGGTCCAGGCGCGGCGAAGACGACAGCAGCGGCGGCGGCGGCGGAACTCTGCGAACGAGTCATCATGGAGACCTGGTGCACGTCGTTCACGATTCTCACACACGCTTCTGACTCCAGTGTCTCACATGGTCCCGACTGCTTCCGTCTGCTCCGCATGGTACCGTCTGTCCGTATGGTCCCGTCGCTTCCGTCTGCTCCGCACGGTACCGTCTGCCCTGCATGGTACCGTCTGCCCTGCATGGTACCGTCTGCCCCTGCTGGCTCCGCGGGGCCCGTATATATTGGTCCCCGCTTGCATGCGGCAGCACTTTTTAGAGGTTGTGCCTCCGAGATGTTGTGCTTGCCGATGCAAGCCGCTAACCTTCGGTGTGGAGTAATGGTGGCACGCCACATGGCTCCCATGCCTTCCAGAAAAACATAGCCATTTGGCTGTGTTTTTCGACTGAAGGAAGCTGAGCCAGTTGGTGATGTCTCGACAAGGTGGGTACGTTTTTTTTTGGGTGGGTAAAGGATAATACATACAAAAATATCTGGATACATTCACAAAAAACTGGAGATCCGAATGATGCATGGTATAGAGTATGAAATTCGGCGATGTTTGTTTTTTATTTACATGATGGTTGCGTTGGTGCTTGTTGCGTGTTTCTGATGATTCACTGATGATTCTCTGCGGTGGTTATCGTCCGGTCGAAGCAGGATGGATGAGTTGTACTGGAGCGCTGCTGCTGATCCTGTCCGTGGGCGTCTGGCTGGTGGAGTGATGGGCTCCAATTGCTAGGAGACCGTTGTTTCCGGCTTCGACAGGGAGGGAGATAAGTTCATAGTTTTGAGAAGGCGTGGGAAATGGTATATTTGGAAGTGGTGGATATTTTAGAGGTTTGCTAATTTTGGGAACATGTGGATTCATTCTGTTAGTAATAAATGGGTGCATCAATAATAAATAATAAAGAGGTGCAAAATTGATGATTTGTAGGAAGCAATATAGCTTGGTTTCTCTAATGTATATTTTTAATTGTGGATTTAGTTCCTATGTTTTGTTGGAATATTCAATTACTTTTGTTGAAATCCAAGGAATATTACGCGGTTTTACGCAAATTACGCTGTTATTTTGTGTTGATGAACAAGTTGAGTGACGAGTGGTGATAGTTTGTTTTTATATGCTTCGGTCATGTTTTCCTTGACAGATGCAGAGGAGAAGAAGGCGGAAAATAGTGATGGTGGTTGTATTGTTTCTTGTTGTTGTGATGGTGGTGGTGGTGGTTGTTTTCAAAGGCGCAGGTTGTTTTCAAAAGGCGGAGGATAAGGTTTTTCTGGATAAAGAGATATGCCAATGCGTCATCCCGGAAGCTGTTTAATTTAGCGTAATCCCAAAGAAGAAGCGAATGTGGCATGGAATTTGCTAGTGCTGATACGCGTAGAACAATGCTTGTGCGCTTGCGCAGAAGTGCTGAGGCGGCGCTCTGGATTGAGGTATGGGGGGAGGGATGTTCTGGGATTAGAGGAGATTTGAATGTGCTTTGAGCAGTGGGCGGCACTTGTGATTGTGGAATTACCGTGTTCTTTGTATTGATTGTTATTTTGATTTGCGCAATTTTATTGTGTGTTTTCGCTCACACATTATTCTTATTCTTATTTCTATTATTATTACTATTATTATTATCGCTGATTATCGTCCTGTCTTTGCAAGGATAATCTAGTGATTCCTTAGGTAAACTATGTTATCATTCCTATTCTTATTCTTATTATTACTAATGCAATTGCTCTCATAATTATCATTATTATCATCATATATCTTTCTTTCCTTGTTATCTATATCATCATCATATACATTTATTTCATTGTTATCAATATTATCATTATCATAATTATTATTATCATTATTATTAATATTATTGTTATCGCTGATTATCGTCCTGTCTTTGCAAGGATAATCTAGTGATTCCTTAGGTAAACTAAGTTGCGCAGGTAAACAGTGTGCTACAGTGTGTTGCGGGGCACGATTATGGGCGCAGAAGTGACATTGATTAAACGCGTAGGGATGATCGTTTTATCAGTGATATTCACTAGTAATCGCGCGCATAAGATGCCGTGGAAGTAGTACTTTCGGCTCGAGTACCGCTAAAGTGTTTGTGTGTGTGTGTGTGTGTGGGGGGGGGTGATCTACATTTGTTCTACAAGTAAGTTTACTGTGGGCTGGTTTAATGGTTAATTTTTTAAGGCGCATGAGAAGGTAAGGTTTCTCTGGGTCAACAACGCGACATCCCGGAAGCTGTTTCAATGAGCGTAATCCCGAGGAAGAAGCGAGTGTGAGCATGGAATTTGCTGACGCCAGTAGATGCCAGCACAGAAGGTTGCTTGCGCGGAAATGCTGAAGCGGCTGGGGTGCGGGGGGAGGGGGGGCTGTTCTGGCCTTGAAGAGTTGAATGTACGTCGACCGGAGGATGTAAGTTGTGATTGTGTAATTGTAATATTGTGTAGTTGTGTTTGGAGTAGTATTGTATTCAAAATCTATATTCATGTTTCCTTATTCTTTGCGATAGACGTTTGGGGATCGTTATAAAATTGATTATAATCCTTATTCATATTTCCTTCTTCTTTGCAGTGGCCATTCATTTGGAGATTGATGTGAAATTGTACGCAATCCGTATTCATATTTCCGTATTATTTGCATTATTCGTTCCATTGAGGATTAAAAATATACGCAATTTGATTGCACATTATCATTCATACAAGTATTATCGTTTGTACAATTGTTTCTATCAATATTATCATTATTCATCTTTGTGACTGTTATCATCATCATCATCATTATTATTCTATCATTATTATTTTCACTATTAACATCATACATAAATATCATACATTTCATTACTAATGAATTTCACAAAGGAAGAGTTATTTTTATCATTAATTATGTACTTGTTTTTGCAATGCTAGGTCTCCGGAACATAATTAATTAATAATGATAGCGAAGGAGGGTGAAAGTAGTCTCAAGTAAGTGTCTTGTCGCAAGTATCGCAAAGTGGCATAGTATTAAATATTCGGTAGGTATTTTCGGTATAGTAATTTTGATATTTCAGCTAGTGAGAACCCTAACTGCGTAAGGTAGATTAGAAGGTGTTGAGTAGCATTTTACGACATCAGGGAAACATAGCATACTGTATTAAAAATTCTGATACGTATGGGATAAAATTGGATAAAAAAAAATTACAGAATCTTTGGCGAAGCCACAGCTAAGGAAAAAAATGAAAACTAGGTGAGAAAATTTTCAAGTGTCATACGAAGTGTAATTAAAATTTTGGAAAGTCAGGGTGCGAAATAAAATGTCACAGAAAAAAATTAGAAATCGTAGGGAGTGAAAAACCAAACTATAGAAAAAATTTTGCATGTCAGCCACAGTACTCGTGAAAATAGTTTACGCAATCGTTTGTGAGGCGATGTAGGCGTAGGTTCGTTGCGCCAGAGGTGAATCTGACGCTAACCGCTGCCACCAGATGTGACGTGCGGCCACCCGCTGCCACCAGATGTGACGTGCGGCGTCACCGCTGCCACCAGATGTGACGTGCCACCCTCGGAGCTGACTGACTTCAGCGTATTCCTTAGGCAGCGCGTCACTTTGGAGCACTGTGGTTGACTTGGGAGATTTTAAGGGGAGGGCAGTTTTCTCAAGAAGAAGTCATGTTCCAAATAATGCACCATTATTACTGTTGCATGAAGAGAGAGAGAGAGAGAGAGAGGGAGGAACGATAAATCAGATAAGGAGTATATGGGAAGTCGAGCTCAGATGTGGCGGCCTCTTACCCCATCACTCCGTGGTCCAGGCGCGGCGAAGACGACAGCAGCGGCGGCGGCGGCGGAACTCTGCGAACGAGTCATCATGGAGACCTGGTGCACGTCGTTCACGATTCTCACACACGCTTCTGACTCCAGTGTCTCACATGGTCCCGACTGCTTCCGTCTGCTCCGCATGGTACCGTCTGTCCGTATGGTCCCGTCGCTTCCGTCTGCTCCGCACGGTACCGTCTGCCCTGCATGGTACCGTCTGCCCTGCATGGTACCGTCTGCCCCTGCTGGCTCCGCGGGGCCCGTATATATTGGTCCCCGCTTGCATGCGGCAGCACTTTTTAGAGGTTGTGCCTCCGAGATGTTGTGCTTGCCGATGCAAGCCGCTAACCTTCGGTGTGGAGTAATGGTGGCACGCCACAATCGTACTATGAAACAACGTTTCGCTGTCGGTTTTGAAGTTGAAGTTGGGAAGTACTCCACCGAAACGCTTCCATTAATTCAACAGGCCTTTTGCAGTGATGTCTTGTGCTAAACACAAGTTCTCCGATGTGACAAGTCATTAAAAGAAGGCGAGAGGATATCGCCGACGAATTCAGAAGTGAACGTCCATCAACCTTTCAAACTGACGAAAATGTGACGTGTGTGTGAATAAATTGTTACTGACGGTTGAACCTTCACTTAATAACAGAAATTCTAAACATTACGAAAACAACCGTCTTTCGCATTGTAAGTTAATTCTAAATTAATTTTTTCGTTTTTTTTAAATTAAAATTCTGGCCCTCAAGAAAATGTGCGCAGATAAATTTCTTTCCCCACACGTCATATACAGTTTTTACTGTTTTTTTTGAGAAATAAATAAAAAAATAAAAAAAAATAAACCTTTGCGTCACTTGATGTGACTTCCATGTACCCTTCAGTCTCTCACTGTTTATTTATAGAAGCGAAGGAGGATTTTTTATGTATAACTCTCATAAAATGTGTATTCTACAAGACCAGAGGCGGGATTCGGGGGGGGGCAAGGGGGGGCAACTGCCCCCCCAATGTTGGGACATATTTAAAAAATATATTTAGACATTGCATTCAAGTTTATGTAAAAAAAGTTTTACTTTTTTCTGTATTTTCAGAAGAATTTTAAGAATAATTAAGGGAATAATAATTTTATTAAGGTA
The DNA here is from genome assembly GCA_031308135.1 of Acheta domesticus. Lineage (NCBI taxonomy): Eukaryota > Metazoa > Arthropoda > Insecta > Orthoptera > Gryllidae > Acheta > Acheta domesticus. Next base: position 13,706,036 of record JAHLJT010008446.1, on the reverse strand, counting down.
AGATAATACCATACTGCTTAAATAAATTGGCAAACTTTAGTTCAATATTATAAAACGCGCGGGATAATGTTCAGCGTTACTGTGAATATCCCGTTTTAAAAAAACATCCTTCAATTATATTTTACTTTTAAATGATATTTACTTAGACATTAAACAGTTTCATGCGTAAAATCACGGTAGGTTTGACATCTTGTACTTCCTACTCAGTTTCGAACTTACGGGAAAGAGAGAACGAAGTCTCTGTTCTTTCGGAGCCCTCAACGCATCCACAGTACGCGTCCTTTCGGCACTGTAGATCAGTGGGGTCAGTGGCGGGCTTTCTCACGCCACGACACTCACTCACACACACACACCACATAAATCAGCCCAGCTTATCGGAATGACCAACCTCACAGGCGCTGAAAGAGATGTCAGGAAACAGTGGGCGGCTTGCGGTACGATTCATTATAATCGGTACTATTCACACGTAATTCGTTTAATTCACACTTGTGATGAGAAATGTCTTGTAAATGCGTGGAAAGTTGATTCTTTGGATTTTTCTTATAGACCAAAATAAATACTCTACTATTAATAATTAAGAAAATTAAAAATTTCTTAACGACAGCCGTGAGTGACAGGGACAAAAGAGAGCAAAATAAATCAGTCGTTATTATACGTCATTATAATAAGCCTGTTGTCCACCCATTTGGTTCTCTCATTTTTAAATTGTTTTTGGGGGCTGTGAAATAAATGTTTGTCCAACGTGAATGCGGACCACTGTCCTCGTCCTCAGTCAGAGGGCTTTCGGTACAGGTGACGATGACATCTCTGCGACGTCATAAGAATAAAAGCTCAGTTGAGTTCTTGCAGTACTGGCGAACGCACGAGCTTTTATTATAGTGAAACGAGCCAGATCAAGAAAGTAAGAAGATTTCAGCTCTTGTATCTGACAGGTGAGAAATTAATGTTTGTTCATCGCGTTTAGTTCAAATTAGAATTTTATCAATAGCTGATGAATAATACAAGTGTTATTGTTTACTGAAGGAAATGTGACTTTACCAGACGACAATCTCATAGAAACTTTGTTCTCCTAGAAGTTATAGCAAAATAGCAAACTTCGGTGGCCATTGACTCACGTTATTCTAGAATCCCCTGGGTAATCGAGAGAATAACATCTCTTCGTTAATGACGACAGAGGAGTGTCAAATAATACGTTAATCTGCTTTGCAGCCTACCCAGGAAAAATGATCACGCTAGGCCACTCATAATAACTTCCCTTCTCTGTTATTATAAATGGGAATCTGTTGTTTTAATCTAATGTCGGTGTATTATTATAACAAAAAGGTTTTTATAACAAAAAAGTTTTTGGGTTCTTTTTTGGACAACAGAGCAACTTTTACTACGATAATTTAAAAGAAGGTTTGTTATTGCTATGAATCGTTAAAGTTCGTGCATGGTTAAGTTCAGCAAACTGACAGTTTTGTCCACTTTCCAGAATGTCGAATGTTTTTACCTCGTCGATTTAACATTGCATAGCTAATATTTATGTACTTCAATGCACACAATTTGTATGTCATTAAAACTGTAAATTTTAATTACAATTCAAATACTTCAATCATTTAATTCTAATACTTAACACTGATCATTATTGTAAAGAAAATTATTTGATCATCACTTTCCTCAAATGATTTAATTTCAATATTCAATTTTATACTTAACGTGTGAAAAATTGCTACATTCATGTAATTATTTTATTCAGAAACAAGAACAAAATAGTGAAAGCAAAATTTTTACATATGTTTGTCAAAATATATTAATGTGTAAAGTTTACGTGTACCGTCACACAAAATTTGACATTAATAATTATGTATCTTTATTCAATTCTAATATCTAGACCGCGGGATTTCATGGAATTGCATGTCTGTTTTTTGTTATTTGTTAACTGTGACGTTATGGTAACTGTGAAGATGAAATGATATGGTGATGATAGGGGGTGAAAGGACGAATAGAAATGCAACCATGCCCAAGGCGGGAGTCGAACCCGCGATCCTTCGGTGCGAGATCGCTAAGAACTACCGGCGTATATTACAGTTTTTGTCTAGAAGTGGGTCGAAGTCAGTTATTTTTGTGTATTTCTCTTTCGAAAGAAACGTGAATTGGGTCAAGACAATACCAACATAATATTTCCGATAATATTCTGATAACATTGTTTTCGCTTGAATCGATTTACTTCCTGTAACATTATTCGTGCACATGAACTTAGTGAATGGGCTGAATAGTACGGCGTCTTGTAAGATGGCCATTTGTTCTCTCATTTAATATATTTTCGTTTATTAAAATGGAATATATTTACTTTTATTAAACGCCTTTTGTAGTACACTGTAAATCAGGGTTCATCAAAAAGACGAGTCGAGAGCAAAGGGCCGTCGGCATTGCCGACTCGGCAAGAGCCGGACCTCCGTCAAGCTGCAACCCCCATTTGTCAGAAATTCAAAATTAACTAGCCTATAATTTTGAACTAACTATGTACTAATTTTGTACCAAAATAAAAAATTTTGTACTCAACTATAAACCAATAAAAAACGACATTCAAAAGTGGGGGTGCTAGCTTGACGTCAACCTACAACCCCCACTTTTCAGAAATTCAAAATCACGTAACCCATTGTTGTCTACTAATTATGTACTAATTTTGTACCACAATTAAAAATTTTGTACTCACCTATAACCAATTTAAAAACGGTTGAAAAAGATACACTTTTTGCACATACTGACGAATTTTTTAAATCCCCTTGGAGTCACACTTCGAAGTTGAAATGTATACAGCGGTTTGCTACTATAGTGACCTTTCAGGAGTATTTGTTTCAAAAATTTATCTGGTCCCCCAACGGAGATAATGCACTCGAAAAACAGAAAAAAAATTGCGTGTGGCATGAAACAAAAGTGCCTGCCAAGCCACCCACACTAGTCACAAATTCAAATCCAACTAGCCAATTATTATCTTCTATTTGTCTATTAATTTTGTACCACAATAAATAATTTTGTACTCCGTCCGTCTGTCCGTCTGTGAACATTGCTAGCGCCTAAACCATACGTACGATTTCTTCCAAAATGGATATTCCTTGGTCGATCTGATTCTAGTCGAAGCTTTGAGATTTTGAAAACGATTCATCAAAATTTGGAGGTACTTTATATGAAGCCCCCCGGGGATTTTCATAATTTTCTCAAAAAGGGCTCCAATTTTTTTCTTTAAATTTCTTGTATGAATAGAGTAAAATACACTTATTAACATGGCATAGGTCCGATTCTCACGAATAACTCTGAATTTTCGAAAATTGTGAAAGTTTGAATTGTTTTCGGCGTCTTTCTCCAACTATAAAATTGAAGATAGAGATTTTTCTTCAAATAAAATTTGTTCTGCATATTGAGTTCTTTCATAAAGGTCATGTAAATGTTTTTCAAAATTTTAGTAGTTTTCGTGCAATTACTTTCGTGCCTGCAATATGTGCACTTTTAAAAAATTACAAAAACAAGATTTTCTCAAAAACGGGTCCCATTTTTTTCTTTTAACTTTTGGTAGGGATCGTGGTAAATATACTCTATCAGATGACATAAAAGCCATATTGCTCTATAGGTTTGTTTTTCCAAAAATTACAAAAATGTAAATTTTTTCACATGTTTCTCACGTCGATAATATTTACATTAGCGGCGATTTTTTCACATTATTATATTTACGAGTACATGTGCTTTAAGTAATGTTAAGTAAAGTTTCTCGAAAACAACCGTTTTCTGTGAAAGTAGCTCAAAATTTCGCATTTTCAGAAACGCTCAAACGCCATTTTCTCATATATGGCTGCAAATTTTTTCTTGAAACTTTTGTAACGGATAGTGATAATTACACTTTAGTATGGCGTAAAGTTTATTTTGAGTTTTTTTGTTTTTTCAAAAATTACATAATTGTAATTTTTTGAAAGATCTCACATCTTTAATATGCACATTACCAGCAATTTGTAAAGATTTTTATATTTGTGAGTGTATGTGCTTCAAATAACTTCAAATAAAGTATTTTGAAAACTCAAAAATTGTCTGCGAAAATGAGCTTCAAATTTCGCAATTTTAGTAGCGCTGAAACGCCATTTTCTCTTAATTCTAATAATCTAATAATAATCTAAATCTAATCTAATAATCACAATTAATTAACTTAAAGCATGTAAACGAATATTTTGATATTTATAATAGCGCCCAAATTTGCCCCCCCAATAAAAGATCCGAAATCCCGCCCCTGTACAAGACCAAATCGTGATACCTGTTCTAGCCATTCTGAATAATGTAGTTTACTTCCACTAGCAACGTATACCGCAAATGCAAACGTTCTTTGGTGGTTCATTGAGCACTGTTTTTGCCAAACCACGATAGCAATTGGTCAAGCGATGTTGAAAAGAAAATATGAAACTTATGTGCAGTAACGGGTAAAAAATGCCGTCTTATTTATGCAAAACACGCGGACATTTCAGTAATTAAATCCCTAACAATACTGAAAATGCAAATTTCATGTGCAATTGTTTATAGGTAGGAAAACAACAATAGAGGAACGAAAACAAATAGTTCATCCAAATAAAACTTGGAAAGAGTTGATGACTGGTGAAAAAAAAACATGTAATGCATCCTAAGGTAAAAAAAATCAAATGTAATTAAAATCGAGTAGTATTTAGAACAGATTTTTGCACATCTCATTTTTGGAAGATTTCTGCAATATTCGCTTTATTTCAAGTTTTAAAACAAATGGTACTTCTCCCCCCCCCCATACGTCACATACTTTTATTTTTACTTTTCTAATATAAATCAAATTTACAATATCAAATGAAAATTTCACGCACTCAAGCGTCTCTTCTTATAAAAGATATAGTTTGATATTTCACTTCCCGAATAGGTCCATAGTTTTTAATTTAATATGTTATGTTGTATTAATTTTCTGCAATGATGAACGGTTTTTCCTTTCATATAAATCCAAGTTTTGTGGAAATTGAATGATGTTTTTATCTTAAGACATTCAAATGAATGTTATCACATTTCCTGAATTGGTTCCTGAAGATCAAGAAATTTTCATTTTTCACCACTCATTACATCCAAATAGAGACGATTTACTGAGTAGTTTTGCTTTTATGCCTTTATCTAGTGTAATATCTTTATTGGCCTCTAATTATCAGGTTTTGGCTTCTAATTATCAACTTCGCATTACTTTCCATTTTCGTTAATAGATTTAGAGCTACATATGTTCTTTCGGGGCCACTAAATACAAACAAAAAAGCTACAAAATCCCCATGTGTAATTTTTTATCATTTGACTCTGTAATGTCTTGATTTTGTATTGTTTTAGGGTGTTTTTTCTTCTTTTTGTATTTAGTTTTGATTTGTGGTTTTACATTGTATCTTTACTTCGTAAGAAGTGTATGTGTTTGGTCAACGCCACGCCCAAATCATTCAGCCGATTTTCTACAAAACTGATATTCCCCGATCGATCTGACTGAAGTAGAGGCTCTCAGAGTTTGAAATGGATATTTCGATATTTGAGGGTACTTACATGAAGCCTCAACAGTATTTTCAATTTTTTTAATTTAAATTTGGCCTCAAATGTCATAAAGGACGCTTATGAAAATGGTAAAGGTCTCATTGTCTTTGAAATTCCATATTTTTCAAACATTGCAAAATGTTCACTTTTCTAGTGCTCTTACAACAAATGTAATATTGAAGGTAGAGATATTTTTCTGAATGAAATCTGTTATTTAAGGACTGGTTTTGAAATAAAGTAGTGTTTGGAAAATCTGAATAATTTTTGTTAAATTTCGCGTTAAATATAGACAATTTTTAATTTTTTAAAACATTTTTTTCTCAAAAACTGCAACATTTTCCTCTTGTGTGTATAGAACGATGGTAAAAATTTGGTGCTAATCCGAATTTCGGTTAAGGCTATATTTTCGAACATTGAAATCTCTTAGGCCTACCATTTCAAACCTACCAAATTGAAGATCTAAGTAAGTAAGATTTAAAAAATCAGCTCTCTACAAGAAGGTCCTGTAGAACTTTTTGAAAAGTGAGTAGTTTTTGCGTAATTTTTGTTTTAAATTAATGCAATTTATAAATGAAACATTTTTTCACGAAAACACTCCATTTTTTAAATTCTTTTCTACGGATAGAACAAGAAACGCTTAAAAGAATGGAGCATGTCTTATTTTCGTTAAGTCTCTAAATTTTTGAAAATTGCACGTTGGATGTATTCAGTTGAGACAATCAGATTTTTAAGCGTCCACCCGAGTTGAGGAGGCTTGGCGGCTGCTTGGTGTAGAGATAAGGCGAGGCGCACGGCGAGTGAACCCAAAGGGCCTGAGTTCCAGTGTCGTTGGAGAAAAAAATTGCTGGTTGAAAACACCTTTGCAAGATAATGTTGTTCACTTTTGCATAATATTGTGGAGCATTTACAAATAATGCGAGGAATATCTGCTGTTGAAGTACCACTAGTTTCAGCTTAATGTGAAAGCCCGACTTCACGATGGAATGTATCACGGCATTTCGCGTTTTTCTCGGATGGGAAATGATCAAGCAGTGCTTAATACAGTCGCGTTCGGGCGACATCTGGTGATGCGACCCAGAAAGACGAAAAATGCTGTGATATATTACATCATGAAAACGGTTCTTGCGAGGTAGTTTTATAAAAATCGCACTATAGGCATATCTCAAGCCTTATGGCCACGCTGGAATATCACACGGCATTTCGCGTCTTTCTCGGTCCAGCTACTAGATATCGCATGATTGCAAGCACTGCTTGATACGGTCGCGATCATGCGAAATCTAGCGGCACGACTGAGAAAAACGCGATATACCGTGACATATTCCAACGTGAAGACACGTCTTGAGAGGCTGAGATAAAAAAATGTGCTGAGTGCCACGACGCAATCGCCCCTCCACGCAGTTCATCACCCCGCCACCAGAGACAACGCCATTCCTATTGTAAAACGGCGGGGTTACTACTACTCGTAATAGTTTCCTTTCCCGACGCTAGTTGCGCAGAGAAGCTCGTGGTATGCTACGGTGCCACGATGCATGCCACAGCCACCAGTAGAAGACCTTGACACCACTGCTGTAGGGTTTTGTGAGAAGTTTGCGAAGCGAACTACACCGAGATTCCCGTGCCTCCGCGGGGCCCGGCAGGCCATACGCGCTCGTCCACGGCTGCAGTCTGCGTCACCGTCGCCCTCCCCTCCTCCCCTCCACCGCTCCTTCCCCTCCACTCCCCCCTGGATCCGCCTTCGCTCAAAGGCACGCCCGCAGCGCCGCCGAGCGCGAAATCGCTCCGGAGCGCAAACTGACGGCGACGGGGGCGGGGGCGAGGGCGAGGTCGCGCATGCGGTGGTGTCTGGACGGCAGGGGCGTGTGCGTGAGCGTGAGCGTGTGCGTGAGCGTGTACGTGAGCGTGAGCGGGGCGCCCGCCCGGCCCCTCGTCTGCATGAACGGCGTGTGTGTCCGGCCGAAGTAACGCGCGGATGACGCGCGCAGCTGCCTGGCTGCCGCCCTGAAGTGCATTAGGGCCTCCGTGGAAAAACCTTAGATGAGGAGACAGTGATGAGAAAACAATGGGGAAACGGTTGAAAAATATCTTTGAGAGGGCGTAACCGTGACGAAAACGAATTCTCCGTGCTAAAATCGTTGTTTTTCCTATTTCCCTATACTTCTAATGAAAGATTAATATGATGATTTTTACTATTTTTGAGATGAAAAATTACTATTACTATTACTTAGATTACTATTCTGATGATGAAAGAGAAGGCAGCCTGCGTAGCATCGATGCAAAAAGATAAAGGTATGCATGCGTTAATATACGGGATGCGTAATTTTTCCTCACAAATCAAAACAACTCGAAAATTACGCCTCGTACCACACATGTCCCGAAAAAAACTGAATATTTCGAAAGGGGATATCTCCTTGATCAAAAATCAAACTTCGCCCCCTAACGTCGACTCTTCAATAGAAGTCCTATGTCAACCTTTGGTAAGTTACAGAACTTATATTCATAAATCAACTGTGTCTAGTAAAAGGATGCGGTAAGGATTCTGGAGCTCAAGAAAACATCTTTCCCCCATACATCACACTGTCAAATCAAAATCAAAAGGTGAATAATTACAGTACTCATGCTCAGTTTTGCAGCCTAAAGATATTACTATCGAACAGGCCAACACTGAACGAGGGGACACACACGGCATCCGCACGAATACGAGAGGCTGCATTCTTCTTCTTCTTCTTCCTGCAATCGTAAGACGGAATGCCACAGGTGCCGGATATTGTGCAAAATCTCCCCTTGCAACTTCAATGCGGAATCTTTGACGATACAGGAGTTATTAATTCACGCCATATATGTTCCACACAATGCTGTAGAATTCATATCGGCTGGTTCTTTGGCTCTGTCGGAGATTACGCATCAATAGCCCACTTCCCCCTCTCTTGGCGTGTGCAGCGAGAGCGCGAACAACGCTTACAACGGAATGCCAGAGTGCTTCCACTACGCTCCGCTCGCAACCTCGGCCCCACCTTTGTGACCTATATAAGAAATCCTACGCATGTGATCATACGTGTCGAAGACTAAAGATGTGCATTTATGAAATAAACATTTTTTAATCGCATCTCGAAATTTGCATTTCACGGATTGTTTATTGTCTGTAAAATAGAAATTATTTTTTGTCCGAGGCTAATAAAAAGCCTTTTTTTTCGGCCGAATCTTGGAAGCAAATTAGCACCATTTTAAGCACAGGAAATTTCGCATGATGGAAAAGCAAATATGTTTAACTTCTTTTCGATATTTGTGTCGGATCGAACGTTGATTTTAATTGAAATATAATTTTTGAAAGAAACTGTTTTCTTAAATGTTAAAAGAGAGTTAAAGTGGTTCAACATCCTAACGATGAATATGAAACTGGAGGAGCGAATTTGTAATATATTATTGTTTTTTGTTATACATCGGAAAACAATTAAATGTCAGCTTCATCAATAATTTCTGGAATAATTCATCTTGTTTATATCTATCAGTCGTTACTGCATATTCGGCTATTGACCCTCAGTCGACCCCTAATTCTTCATTGACCCTGTTAAATGTTTATTTTTCGACACTCAGCATCATTACCAAGTGCCAATCGGGGTTCGTGCGCGTTCTTCAGAAGAAGGAAAAAGTCAACACGAAATATAACTTCCTTCAATGAAACCCAAAAAGAGTGGTTTGCGTCATTTAAATATTCATAGAATATCAACCACAGGCCAAGGGAGCACTTCACGTCATCGTTGTATCGCTCAGCGGCAGGTGGCTCGATGGGCTGCATCTTGTCTCTTGAGGGTATTTTTCACCGCGGGGCTAATCCTACTGCTCCGCGGAAGGGTATTACAATGGAAAACCGTCAAATATGTTTTTAACATTTCTTGGAACATTTATTGTAATCTAGACAAATTGAGTCTGCAAATGAATTTCATCTAGGAGCAGAATTACAGAAAAATCCTTCTTTCCCAAATACTGAAATTTATTAAATATATATTTGAACGTACTTTTAGCTTGTTGCTCCAACTGAGGGTTTGTTATTTTTACCACGCATCAATTTCACCGATGACTGATTTGGTAGAGTAAACAATTGAGAACTTCTTAAAAAATTAAAACAATGAGGTGAAATTGAAAACAACAAAGAACAAAACACCAAAAATTCTGGGGAATACCTAAACCTAGTTTTCCTTACATTGAACAAGGACACCTGCTCTTTCAAAAATGAAATTATCGGACCTTTCTCAGCAAGACAGGTTTCTAAATGGTTTAGATGTTCTGTAATGTTTTCAATTAATTCTTGAACAATATCCACATCACTTTCTTTCAAGTTTCTTTTTCACAACTATTCATTATTTCCTCAATTTGATTTAGGTTATCTACCTTAGACGGCAACAATTTCCCCCCGATCTTCTGCATTAAAATGTTGTCACAATCACTGTCAAATCACAGTTAATTTTAATTTGGGTGTGGAATGTCCTTTATAAGGAGAAAGCACACAACTTTGTCTTTCTTCATCACTATCCATTCACTATTGAAGTTATAATTTTTAAGCAACAACAGTAGTTCTTCAAATGTTGAAAAAAACATGTTTTTGGTTGTAACATTCTACGTTTTCCATGCTTTCAGTCTCAGCTTTCTGTAACGTATTGCTTTCTATCCGCAGTCTCCTTTCTGCAGGACTTTCTCGCACTTTGGTTGCAGGTTTGGATAGGTATGCTGGGCATCCTATCATCTGTGATGGTACAGCACCTGGAAAGAAAGTGATTAGGCTTGCAGGATATATTGTTTTGTAGATTCAACATGAGTAGGTTGGGTGATAAAATTGTTTTTAATTACCTGTGATAAGCTTTGGATAAAGCAATGGAGCAGATACTAATTCTCCAGTTTTTTCATCATAAGATGATGAAGACCGTAATATCCCACTACACCGGAAATGCAGTTCACATACCTGAAATAAGACATTTTTGAAACATTTAACACAACTTAATATTTATAAGAGAAACAATTTGTTACAGAATATTTACTCTAGAAGTTTTAGATGGCTGAAAATCTTTTCGGTGAATTCCATTCAACCACTTTTGTCTCCATTCCTCCTCATGTGGAAACTTAAAAAGCTTACGTTTGGTCCATTAGGGTAACTCCCTCTACACTGTGGTACGCAACAACGAAACGGCATATTGTACCAGTCAGAAATACTACAAATAATGGCTTATATTCGTCGCATTTATCACAGCTGAGAATATCTTGTTTACACCAGCTAACGCACGCGTACACTACCGGCAGTAGCTCAACACGGAATGAGTACTTTCGTCGCCATCTTGACTCCCCTAATGCCAGCCAGCAAGCCTTACGAATCTAGATGGTGTTGCGCTGGGACTGAGGTCATCACAAGCCGTGCAACGCGTGGGCTCCTATGTCGCGCTGTCGAGAGATAGGCGCCTCCGCATTCCCGATTCGCCTGCTTGAGTATCCCTGCTACATCGCGTCTCTACCTATACTGCGATTTTTCTAACTTTGCCCCTCAAGTTCCGTCTTCAGGATGGAATATGTCACGGTATTTCGCGACGTTCTCAGTCGTGCCGCCAGGTATCGCATGATCGCGACCGTATAAAGCAGTGCTTGCGATCATGCGACTTCTAGCGGCACGAGGGAGAAAGACGCGGAATGCCGTGTGATATCCCATCGTGCCCATAGGGGGTTGAGGGCACAGTCAGAAAAATCTCACTATACGTTCACAGTCTAAGATTGAATGGACATGATTGACTAATGCGCATGTGGGCGGCCGGCAGGTGCTCATTGTTGATTCAAATAGTCGACAAGAGATGGCAGTTTACAGGAGGAGCTCCTCCCATCAGGCAATAGAGTTGCATTGAAAATGGTTCTTCTCTTGGTCTCTGCCGTGTTGGACGATAAGAATTTTTGAAACACGAGACGTTGAACGCTGAGAATTCCTCCTCAATTCGATTTCGATTTTTCACGACGTTTAAGAATCGAGCGCAGTTGAGCTCGATCAAAGTTGATTCCTGATAACTACGAAGAAAATTTATGTTTCTTCCAGCATCAAAGTAAACGTGTTATTCCGTGCTTGCATTTAAAAGACAATATGTGAAGAGGACATTTCTCCCTTCCCTCCTCTAAGAATTCTCCACTGCTCCACGAATGATTACTGCCATTACAAGACATAAAGAACATAAGACTATAAAGAATGTGCGTACAAATAAGAATAGCATGCATATCAGAAAGTAATGTTTTTTCAGAATTGAGAATTCATTTCATCGTTCTTATAGAATACATTTATATTTCGACATTCATATATTAAATATTTAGTTCAGAAATGGCCCCGGAACGCTGTTTTATTGTTCTCTTAAAGAAATTTAAAACAATGAAACTTTAATTGCCACCTACGTAAGTAATTTTACGTTTCAGGTCTAACTTCAATCCGTCCGTCTGCCCATTGTTCGTTTCTTCGTCCGTCCTTTCGAGCATGTAATGCATTCTTTAGTTGATTAGTTTGTTCATTTCTCGGACCATCCCTCCATCTGTTTCTCAATGGACTCGCGCCTCTCGAATCTCAAACGCATCTTTTAATTTTTGCGGATACTTATATTAAGTCGGCAAAAATGAGATCTGCGCATTGTTTTTAAAGCGCTTTGTTTCCTTTATTCCATCCGTGGAAAAGTTGCAAGAAAAAGTGCAATGAATTCAAGCAGAAATTACCCAAAATTACATGTTTAAAAAAATAATTGTACATGGCATTCTTTAAAGAAATGATTTTTAGAACGTATTTCATTTTAGACAAAAATCATTATTTTTACTATTGTACCTTTGCTATGTTAATTTTTGGCAATTTCCAAAAACACAGAGAGATCGTCGGAAATTAGAGTAGCACGATTGTCTTGATGAAATCAACCTTGAGACAAGACAATATTTCCGATAAGTCTCGACAATATTTATCGTTACACAATCATCAGTTTTTTTTTCATTACCGCCAAATTTTGTTACTAATTGTGCCTTCATTCAATGAATTTATTTTATTCCCAACATTATCAATAATACACTCATAAATTAGCTAAATCTGTTCATCTCTGTCACGAACTGTAGGCCAAAAATCAAATAGACATTAATTTCTGTAGCGATGCATATCTAAAGAAAAAAATGTAAAGAGTTACACCTCTTCATGTAATAACAAATAATTCAATAAATAAATAATTTTTAAAGAAGTACACGTACTTCGTTGCACCTGAACTTGTTGGAGCATGATTTATAAATACCAACCATCAGAATAGGTCGTAACTCAAACCGTAAATTTTTATTAGTTTATTAAAAATGAGAGATTATTGGTAACAGAACTAAAATTTACAGGAACGGATATTGAAGCGACTTTTAGTAGAAAAGCGCGTTAAAAATAATATCTACAAAAAATACATATCTGGAGGATAGCAGAATTGCTACTTTGAAAGAAAAAAGTGTAAAAAGCAACTAGCTCTTACACTTACCAACTTCGCCTTCGCTCGCCCTTCGGCGCGGAGACCGAACGGGGAAGTAGCGACTTTATTCGGGAATAATTAGCGAATAATTGTTCATCTTTAAAAGTTTGAAGAACGTTCTATTCAAACATTGAACGTTCTATTCTAACATTTACCAATTTATGAGCTGTAACAAGTATTTTGTGTTCTCTCCTACTGATCGTCTGGCATGGGCAGTGTGGCCTGGTGTGCCCCATTGCCTGAGAGTGGCAGAAAAGTTGATTCGTGAGAAATAAACGTTCTGGCAGTAAAATATAGTGAATGTACCGTGAATTTCTTTAACAATTAATTTTGTAGCCAAATAGAGTTATTAAGAAAAAATATAAAACCATTTTCAGTGTAAAGTTTCGAATTGTATTTAATCAGTTGGTCGTACGCACATGCTAGTTTATGATGTTATCGGTGGATTCGTGTCTAAACCAAAATGCAGAATGGACTGTCAATACAGATGCATTGCCGTTGATATATCTGCATAATGTTTCAGAATGATTACTTAAAGTTAGGCCTATGTAAAGAGCCTATAAATTAGCTTGTAATAGCCATTATCATACCTAGTAATGTTGTGAGTGTTATTACTTCAAAGGCCAAAAATTAAAAATGAAGGCGGAGCCTGGCAGATCCGAGATTTTTAATTTGAACGACGCAGCAATAACACTGCAACATTTCGTGGTATGTTCAGCATTTTATCGTCACCATAAATCTCACCATTTATGCGAAAAGTTACATTACTGCAGTAGTAAACAAATGAATTCTGTTGCAGCGGCACGTTAGTACGATATTGTAGGGTGTTGCTTGCGATCTATCTATTTAAACAACATTCGTACACTGTGGTTCGAGAAAAATGGACGCAAATAATACTTCTGAAGCTAATGAAATGATTTTCGGTGAGGAAGTTGGCGCGCCGACTTCCAGAGCCGACACCTTCACAACCGTCAGTATTTATTTATTTATTTATTTATTTATTTGTCAAAAAAACAGTAAAAACTGTATATGACGTGTGGGGAAAGAAATTTATCTGCGCACATTTTCTTGAGGGCCAGAAATTTTATTAAAAAAAAAAACACGAAAAAAAATACGATTACAGGAGAAGAGCTTTATTCGCTGGAATGTCAGGAAAATTAGGTTAATTTACCTAATATAAATGTTTCTAATTGTATTATTAATAATATTATAATTAACAATAATTATCTTCACAACTAATTTGAGTTACTTTTATTCTGAATTCTTTGAATCTGATTTGTTTCGTACATCGACATGTTTTTTCTTAATATATAGTCGACATGCGATGAATTGTTGCTTATCTACGTTCCTAAGGTAAAACCCTTTGCCAAGGATGTTAAATTTCCTAATATACAAGTATTTATTTATTTATTTACGTCAAAAACAGTTAAAAACTGCGTATGACGAGCTATGGGGAGAAGTGAATTTTGTGCACTTAACAAACAGCTTTTTAGGCACTTAACAAACCCATAGAGTTGTTTGCTAACAGGGGTTAAATACGCATGTGACCGATAAAATAATTTATTTCATTTTTACTGCAGATTTCATAATTTGTGTAATAAATATTTTGCTAAAGGTATTATTGTTCTCGCTAATTCCGTTATTAGTGACAATTGTGGCCTCATAGATTCCAGATGCCCACTCATACGAATGTGAACACACTGTGCTTATCAGGATGTGTCGTCAGTGATCTACGGCACAACTCTAGTCCCAACCCACGAGAGGTACATAGCCACAGCTGCCCTCTTGCGCCGCCCCCACCGCCCTTGCCTCCTCCACCACCCTTGCCGCCTTCGCGGTCCTCGCCGCCCTCGCAAGCAGCTTCAAAGCGCCGCAGGTGGAGCGCCGCAGCTCCCGGCCATGGCCCCGGCCACGCCCCCTGGGCTCGTACGCAGCTGCATCGGCGATTTCTTGCGCCGCTGCCCACAAGAACCCTTCATGTGCGCGCCGCATACGGCCCCGCTTCTCCCGCCTCCCCTCGCGCAGCGGCGCGTCTCCCCGCCATTGCCCGCCCCAGCCCGCCCGCTCTACCTCCCGTCCTGCCCAGACCCGCCCCGTCCTGCCCCACCCCGCCCCACCCCGCCACTCCCCCGCCACACCTCGCCTCTCCACGCCCCGCCCCGCCCGCCACGCCTCGCCCCGCCTCGCTCCGCCCCGCTTCGCCTCGCCCCGCCCCGCCTCGCCTTGCACCGCCCCGCCCCGCCTCGCCCCGCCGCCCCGCCCCGCCGCCCCGCCCCGCCCCGCCGCCCCGCCCCGCCGCCCCGCCCCGCCGCCCCGCCGCCCCGCCTAGCTCCGCCTAGCCCCGCCCCGCTCCGTCCCACCTCGCCCCACCCCGCCCCGCCCCGCCCCGCCCCGCCCCTCCCCGCCCCGCCCCGCCCCGCCCCGCCCCGCCCCGCCCCGCCCCGCCCCGCCCCGTCTCGCCGCGGCCCGCGACACGTTACTGCTTCTTTGCTGCGACTGCGGTGAATTTTGTGGTCGTGCAATAAGTAGTGTTGTCTTCGAATGGTATTTATTGCCGGGCAGCTTAGATCTATTGCATAAATCACATTGAACTCTGCGCAATCAATCAATCACATTTAAATACTAGTTAGTATCTCGTAGGCTATTCTAAAAAAAGAAATACGTTATTTTAATAAATATAATACACTTAGCACTTAAGGTAACAGCTTACATTCACCTGAGTTCTCATTTATTTATTTTCATATTTACCACATACTTTGTCGCATTCGTGGCATGATTCGAATCGCGGCACGCTCCCCACTCAACATTTTCAAAGCCGGCCTTTTAAAAGTTTACACGCACATAAACAATTGACTAGAACAACGTACCCGAAGGCTGGAAGTGGTCGTTCACAACACAGACGGTTGACGAACTGTAGGAACACCCGCTGAACCTTCCATCTCTCCATTCACGCGAGCAAAAACGCACTCGCCACACTTCCAAACACGACTGAATATAGATATTCTGCATTAGATTATGATACTGAGATTCCTTCCCTTCCCAGTTCTCAGTACCCCCTCCAATCATCGTCACGTCCTCTCACAAATCAAATCTAACAGGTAACACTGACGGCAGCGAATAAGTAACTCAGACGGTTCTCTCGCTACTTTCTGCTTACTTTCTTACAGCCTGGGTTCACACGCACACAAAAACTCCCATCAAAAGGGACCCATCATGCGAAGGCAGACTAACATCAATTTGAGTCGGTAATTTGCATCTGACAAACATGTTGACAAACTACAACGTGCCGCCCGAAACTCAACGATCATCATCTCAACTCTTTCCTTCTGATACAACATACACACATTGGAAAGATATTAGATACGCAAACAATATATTGGAATTGCACCTGAGAGACCCAAATGCTAAGCTATTTGAACGAAACACTCAGAAAAACACCAAGTCTGCTGAACATGAAAGCGTGCTGAACATGAACATGAAAGTTGAACATCACCTGAACAAGACCTTAAAGCATGCACTCGGTAGTGATCTTGCTAAACATATCCTTTCATATCCACAGATTTCTCCTGGCCCATACCTCCTAGTTGTCTGCCTCCCGCCACGTCTCCTGCGGACCCAATTATCTTATCCCTTGTACTACCCCTCCCTTTATTCATTCCTCTCCACCTGTCACCCCGACGTGTCTCACCCCCTGTCACTGCTGTCACAATGCTTCCTTCGGTCTCGTACTCGAGGAGGAAATTAGATAAATAATTAGCAACTACAGTCAGATACAGCAGAAAATAACCATGTAGGTGTACATGCCAAAGGTTGGTATAAAGCATCAAAATCTTCAATCCCTTTGAAATGAAATTGAATTTATCGAGACCGTATTACAGTGCGATTTATGTCAAATAGATGTTTTTTTTCCTTTACAGAATATTTGTTACCTCATAATGAACTAAATACTCCCACTGTTTCTGAAGGCAATTTGAAATTAGTAGCTGAAACGGGTAGTTGAAACTAGAAAAACGGGTATGATTTTTGTAAGACAAACAGAGCGTGCCTTAAGGTCAAATGCCACATAATCGAGTCTCCTTACATTTCCATCCACATTCCAGCCGGCGGCGGTGGGGCGACCGTAGTCTGCTCCATCGGGCAAGGGCCTTGGTTCGAATCGGATTCGGTACTTGCTGCTTGTTGGGAAAATACTCTTAATAGAGCAACGTGTTAACGTGAAATTTTAGTGAAACTCGGCAGGTCCACGAGAGAAAAGGGTTCTCTCTTACAACTATAGTGTTTGGTGAGAGAGGATGTCACGCACACGGGTTTTTGAGTGCCATAAACGGTTCCAAGAAGAGCGAGAAGATATCGAAAATAATCCACGTGCAGGACTTCCACTTCCACTTCGAAAACGGATGAAAACTTTGAAAAAATAGGCAATCTCATCTCTGAAGATCGCCATTTGGGTATCTGTGCAGTTCCCCAGGCTATACGAGTCGACATAACATCCGTTTTGACAGATTTTACATGAACATTTTACCGTATTTAACAAGATTATTTCATGTTTCAATCAACAATTCAAGTGTGCCTGATGATTGGAAGCTAGCTACTGTTGTTCCGATTTTTAAGAGTGGGGACAGAACTGTTTTAGCCAATTATAGACCGGTGAGTCTTACATCAGTTGTATGTAAATTAATGGAACATTTGATAACTAACTATATTAGACAAGAATGGGAGCAAAAAGAATGGCTCTTCCTAAAGCATGGCTTTAGGAATGGTTTCTCTTGCGAGAGTCAAATAGTATCATTGTTTCAGGATATAGCAGATGAAGTTGATGATAGTGGGAGGGTGGACGCCGGAATAATAGATTTTGCGAAGGCATTTGATGTTGTCCCACACGACAAACTGGTTCATAAATTACTGCAGTCAGGTATTGACACGAGAGTTGTGGCGTGGATTGATGAGCTTCTTCGAGATAGAAAACAAAAAGTCCGAGTTGGACAACAATTTTCAAACCTAGCAAAGATAACTTCAGGGATTCTTCAAGGAAGCGTTATTGTACCTCTCCTCTTTCTAGCTTTTGTGAATGACTTGCCAGACAATTTATTATCAAAGGTACGACTATTCGACTGTTTGCAGATGACTGTATAATTTATCGAGTTATTGAATCAAAAGTAGACGAAGATATTTTGCAGGATGATCTAGATACACTACATTTGTGGGCGGAAAACAATAGCATGACAATAAATAGTTCAAAAAGCAAAACCATCACGTTTGGTAGGGGCCGCAAATATAGTGAAACTCAATACCGTTTAGGCAACGAAAATTTTCCAAGAGTCTTGTCTTGTAAGTATCTAGGAATAATTTTTGATTGCAAACTAAGTTGGGAAAATCAGGTAAACTCTGTCGTAGGGAAAGCATGGAGATCTTTGCATTTTACTATGCGAATACTAAAAGAGAGTACTGCGAAAGCGAGAGAATTAGCTTACTTATCTCTAGTTCGCCCATTAATTGAATACGGGACGGTATGTTGGGACCCTTACAGAATCTCACAAACGGAATATTTGAATAGAGTACAGAGAAGAGCGAGTAAACTTATTTTCCGAAGCAATAGGAAGAAAGTAGAATGGGAATCTCTAGAAATCAGGAAGGTTAAGTCAAGACTCTGTGCTTTGTACAAAGCGTACACCCACATACTTTAGTAGAGGGGATCACAAGCACAAAATTCAGTTCAGGCCACAGAGAACAGATGTTGGAAAATTTTCCTTTACAAATAGAACAATAGCGGACTGGAATAAGTTGCCTGCGACAGCCTTGGAACCCTTCCTCAAGTTGTTCAAAGATTTAAAAGTAAATTAACTAAGATATTTAGTAAGTAAGTTAGATTTATTAAAACAGTTATTTTATTATTATTATTATCATTATTATTATTATTAATTACTGTTTCCATCATTAGTATTGTAATAATTATTCAATGCATTACTTTATTAAATATATAATTATATTTTAAGTAGTATTCGTATTGAAGTGTGGTGACGTGTTGTGAAGTGTTGTGAAGTGAAGTGAAGTGAAGTGGAGTGCACGTCAGTGTAATAAAAAGTCGTCTATTTATTGATGTAAAATATCTGTAGATGACCACCATAAAATGTAGAATTAATGCGGTTATTGTTGTTAAAGCCTTTATTGTCATTATTGTTATCGTATTATTATTAATATTACTATCTTAAAATTATTTTAAGTTACATTGTATTTAATTCTTAATTATAATATGTAAATTTTAGTGTTCTGCCATCAGCTTGCATAAACCTAT
Organism: Acheta domesticus; assembly: GCA_031308135.1. Classification (NCBI taxonomy): domain Eukaryota; kingdom Metazoa; phylum Arthropoda; class Insecta; order Orthoptera; family Gryllidae; genus Acheta; species Acheta domesticus. Next base: position 13,686,707 of record JAHLJT010008446.1, on the reverse strand, counting down.
CTGCGGAAATAAATATCTATCTATCTAACATTAAGAAAAGTTTTTTTCCAAAATGGTGCCCAAGAACCTCAGCCTGAAGAAAAGGTCTCATGGATGAACATTTCTTCTGTCATTTTGAAAAACATCGAATAGGATTCTAAAAGGTTGGAAAGATTAATTTCGGGTGAACTCGTGATTTTTTTTCCAACGATCGGGAAACTAAGCGCCAACAGATGCACTGGAAGAAAAAGTCAAAGTCACTAAGAATGAAGAAAGCCCGAATGTCCAAATCAAAATTCAATGTCATGATTGTTTTTTGGACAACTCTGGGATTCTGTAAGTAAATTGGGTGCATGAAAGTCAAACAGTGAATAAGGACTATTATCTTGAAGTTCTAATTTTTCTCCATGAGCGATTAAGAAAGAAGCGATCTGAGATTCGGATGGATCATCGTGGATCATCGAAATCATGGATTCTTCATGTGTGCCAGGCTTCAGGCGACACAGCACTGATTGTAAAGTCGTTTTGGCTAGTCATGGGATCTTTGTGATGGAACATCCACCGTACTCACCAGAACTGGCCCCATGTAACATTTTTATATTCTCCAAAGTGAAGGAAGCATTGAAAGGTACGAGGTTTGAGACAGTTGAAACTGTGAAAGAAAACGCGACCATGAACATTATTTAAGAAAATGACCTGTATCACGGTTTTCAAGAATGGAAAATTCGAATGGAGAAGTGTAGGGATCACGGAGAGAACTAAATTGAAGGGATAATGTGAAAGTTGTCAAGGAAAAAATGTTTTACAGCATAATTCTGTTTTTTTTAGTCTTAGTTTAGTAAAGGTATGATATAATTATTTATGGACCAGTACATGCTGCAGCAGTCTGGTGGCAAGATTTATAATGTTGACACAAAAGACAAAAATCATTATTTTTAAACCTTTCTTTTCACTTTAACTCGCGCTGCCATCTTGAAAAAAAATTAAACATTTCACGGAAAACCACTATTGGGATAATAGAATAATACCATCGCCTGAAAATAAACTTAACTCTTTACTTTACTTCTAATCATCGCGAAACATTACTCAGTTTTCATGGCTATTTTCGAAAATACAAAAGTATTTTAGGAAAATTAATAGCACAGACAAAAGAATAAAAAAATACCAGGATATATTGAAAATATCCAAAATAATTTGAATTTAACCTTTACAACACGAAAATTGCAGAACAACGATCTTCAAAATAGGTAATTATTTTTCACATGGAAATTTGAAAAAGAAATCCTGAGATTGAAATTGAATTTTACTGGGCATCCTATTGTGATTTTTAAATTATTTCATGTCGCAGCTCTAACTGGCGCTATTTCTGCCATGTATTTGTTGGAGAAGTTCGCACCGGGTATTGTCTGGAAGTAGTCCCCTGGTGGAAGGCAACAGGAAAGGGGAGACGATTATGTATTCGTGCGAGGGGAGCGAAAGCGCCTCGGCTGCCGTGCGTGCCGGGGAAAGGGGGGCCGAAACACAGAGACACGAAAGAAGTTTCTCAAGTTCCAGATATGATGATGGATGCTATTGATGTAGAATTGGGAACGAAGTTGTGAGTCAGTGAGAGAGTCTGCGAGACGAGGGTTGGCGGCGCAAAGGCAAAACTACCCCTGCCAACGGAACGTAAATTGGCAATACATAAATTTTCGAAATCAGCATTTAAATGAAGGTCTTTCTTATCCATACCTCTTATTTCGTTGTGCACATCTCTGCACCAGTGTCGAGTTCTTTGCATTCCCATACCACGGACGGAATGTCATTTGTCTGAATTGACAATAGCCTGGAATCTGATATGCCCTAGGGAGTTGTAGTTAGGATGAGTGGCTGAGTTTCCAGTGAATTCCGCAAGACTTACGTTATACATATTTCATGTATTTCCTATTCCCACATTTTCCGACACTTCTAGTTGTTTCAATCAATTAGCCAGTTACAGTTGCTCGAAACATCTAGTACTAAATTGTCTTCCAGTGTTTTCAGAAACTTGAAGATTATGAAAAATGATTCGAGTTTTATTTTTGAATTTAACGTCTAATCAACGCACAAAGCATTTTATGATAATTTTTGCGGCAATTTCTTTGTATATTCAAGAAGCGAATATGCTTTCTATTCATCTATCAACTGAACGTTTTGATTTCAGAAAATAGACCTCAACAATGCATCAGAGAGGAAAGAATTTGCAATTTTTGTTTATTCTGAGAATGAGAAAATACAAATGAACAGTCAGACAGACGGATGGACGGGCAGGCGGCCGCACGGACGAACGAACGGACAAGAGAACGGACCGACAGAGAGACAGGCAGACTGACAGACGGACGGACGGACGCAAGACAGGACAGACGGATAGAAAGACAGAGACAATAATCGACGAAATAATCGGATAAGACAATAAAAAGACGGACGGACGAATAGTGACTCGGACAGACTTGAGAGTGGACGGACGCGCGGGCCAACGCACGACGGGTAGATGAGGAAACCTATTATCACCAGCCGGCACGGCACGGCACGGCACGGCACAGCACTGCACAGAATGGCACGGCGCAGCACCGGAAGCTTATATGTCACTTCAGTGACGTCACTATGGTGACTTTCAAGCTCCCGAGTGGATGAAACCGTCAACAACAGTTTGCAGTGATTTACTGCAAACGCCCGTCTAAATAAATCCAAGTATGGTGCCGTTCCGGCCGATGGGAATGCATTCCCTGTTTAACGGACGGGGACAGACGGACGGACAGTCGGACAGACGAACGGCCCCGATGGAATTGAAATGAATTGCCTTATTTTACGTGGCGAGACTCAGGCCATGAGGCCAGCCAGCTCTTCCGTCTGACCACGCAAATTTTGCTACACTCTTTTCACCAACTACCGGAAAGGAGGTATTACTGAAGCGACGAAACCGGCGATTTGAATTTAGCTCAGAGGCTTTATTTAGGCTTGAAGATCTTTTACAGGCAGTAAATCTACTAACATGGGACAGCCGGCTTTACTTCCCCTCCGAAGGAAGGCGTACGAAGGATTTTTTCGCCCCGGCTTCGATCAGGTTTGAACTTCCATTGGTCGGGTTTGAACTTCCACGGCTTCGATCCGGTTTCAACACGCGAACTTGTGTCCGTTACGCAGTCCGTTATAGCAGTCCATTACGCTAACCGCTACACTATCGCCGCCGATATACGGAAATAAGATGGACGGAAAGAAGGACGGAGAGCGGCCAGAAGGACGGCCCAGATGGGCGGACAGACGGACGGACGCGCCGTTTTCTCGCGACCAGTCCCTTTGCTGCTTTTCCAATGGCACCCCATCCATTGCTCTCCGCTTCTCGCGTCCACCCCCTCTCGTCCGGCCCTTTTGTACCACGAACCCGGTCATCTCGCGCCACCTCGCGCCACCGCGCGGGACTTCCTGAGCAACGCAATACTGTGCAATTAGGGCACACTGCTACGCGTTTGCACGCACACATCTGCTCAGCCAAGGGGGGGGGGTAGGAGAGAGGAGAGAGGTGGCACGTGGCCGGGCATCTCAAAGGCCGCGCAACCTCCAAAACCGCTCGACCCACTAGCAGGCGCGCCGCAGGGGCTCAGCGGACGGGGACGGGCGTCGCACACGCGTCCACGCGCCCACGCGCCCACGCCCCTGTCCCTGCCCTCGCCCTCCTCCGCCACCGCCTTCACCACTGCCCCCCGCTCCCGCCCCCACCCCGCCCTCTCTCCGGCCTCAGCCTCCGTCCCGCCCGCGCCCCCACCCCCGCCCTCTCTCCCCGCCAGCGCCTACGTCCCCGCCCTCTCTCTCCCCGCCAGCGCCTACGTCCCGCCCCCGCCCCCCGCCTCCACCTCCGCCTCCGTCCCGCCCTCTCCCCTCTTCACTCTCTCCCCCTCCTCCGCCCCAGTCCCCGCCTCTGCCCCGGGCCCGCCCCTGCCTGCGTCGTCGGCGCGTCACGCCGCATCTTCGCTGACCCCACCCGAGCTCCAGGGCATCATCTGACGGCACTGCAGAGCCACCGACCGGGAGGTCCTAGGTTTAAGTCCCGACGGCGGCAGGATTTTCGCCACTAGCTTGTCAGCGAAGTCGAATTCAGTCCGCTGTCTGGAGGAGACGTCTAGCGGTCGGCTGCTCTGATCGGTAGAATTCCAGGGTTCTACGATCAACACCAGGTTCATGCCGGAGCATACCCTAACAAACGGGCCACGCGCGATATTTTCTTCCTCTTTCTTGTCCTATAATCACCCCTTACACACACACACACACTGACATGCCACACTGCCGGAAGACCTGTCGGGAGCTTAGATCTTGCCCCGGCTGGGGCGGTGCCCCGCTGGTGGGAGATACCTAGGTGAGAGAAAACCCCGCTAGCCGATGGTAGGTCGGCGCCGGATCTCGCCATCCAGCGGGGGAAGACCACCGCCACCTCTAGAGCAAAAACCTGCTCTAAACGTGCAGGACTAATGACCTGAGCGGTTGGCGTACCCCGAATCACTAATAATCAGTCAATGAACCAACCAGAGCTCCTGCCGCGTCTCCACCCAAGTCATCTCTCGCGCTCTCGCCCGGCCCTCGGCTACACTGCACTCTCGAGCAGAGTGCACCCTATTATCCACCATCCGGTGGAACGGGACGTGGTCCGGAGTCCGGAATGCAGGATGTCTGGGTAGGAACGTCGACATTTCGGAAATAAGCATTTAAGACAATTTTAGGCATATTTTGCTTAATAAACTGATATTGCGAATGGCTAAACCGCAATAAGCACTCACAAGTTCGTTGGGAAAATGCTTTTTAAGCAAAAAGTTGCAACGCAGAAACATATAAAGACTCCAGAAACATGTAAATTGTTTATTGTTTTCGAAAGAAATGAATTCATTTGTTCAGAAAGAAAAATTAGCACAAATAAAAATGCACTTAATTTACACAATTCGACTGTTTTTTTAATTTCTGAGTTAATTATTCTTTCTGAACAAATGTATTCAGTTTCATTGTAAATAATAAATAATTTACATGTTTGTGGAGTGTATCTTAAGCGCTCTGTAATGAAAATTTTTGCGAAGAAAGCATTTTTACCCAGCAACTTGTGAGTGTTTATTGCGGCTCATTCACTGGGAATATCCAAGTGGCTTATTAGACAAAATATGCTTAAGATCTCATTTTCGAAATTTCGACGTTTTCCCCCGAGACATCCTGTATATTCGTTGAACGGTGGAAATAAAAATTAATGGAATTGTCGTGGGGAAGTACCTACCGTAACATTTACGGCGCAACCCACTGTGTGCAAACGTTGAGAAACAGGAGGCGAGCACTGCCGTCGAGATATTTCTTGCTTTACGCTATACTGCGATTTTTCTAACTTTGCCCCTGAAGGCCACTCAAATCCAATCTTCGCGTTGGAATATGTCACGGTATTTCGCATCTTTCTCAGTCGTTCCGCTAGATTTCGCATGATCGCGACCGTATCAAGCAGTGCTTGTGATCATGCGACTTCCACTGGCAAGACCGAGAAAGAGGCGAAATGCCGTGTGATATTTCATCGCCAAGATGGATCTTGAGTGGCCTTGAGGGCCAAAGTTAGAGAAATCGCAGTATACGTGCTATCGGGAGGAGTTGACATTCCTTGCGGTGCCAGTAATTTTCAGAGCTTATAACAAAAGTCAGTGTGCGACAACTGTGTAGAAAGTGGGATCCAAAAAATGCAAAACAGGAGAGGAGATAGCGAATCTCCTTGAAAAATTCCCCTGTTGTGATCTGAATACTTCTTGTTTCAGCTACTTCCTTTCCTCTGGGTATTAGTAACTGGTACTCCACAACTTCATACTAGTGTGACGTACTAGAGTGAATGACACAGACCCTGCGTTGAAGATAACAATATTTACATTTATTTACAAGAACTTAACAATTAAAGAAATTTTACAAATTCTAATTAAACCCCGGCAACTATTTTCTTCCCCTTAGCCGCAAAAACCCCGCGACCGTCCTTAGACCCTACTGCCCAGTCTCGAAAGCAGGTACAACGCATGATGCGATGCAATCGGACGTTAAGTCCCCGGTATCCACGTACATGGCCTGGCGCCAAAACCGGTCTCCGCCCCGGAAACCACGTGCTGGAGTGCACTGGAGATCCGACCCAGCCCGTCGGCTAACAAGCTCTACGAATCTATCTGAATCTCTGCAAGCAAAGAAAGCGCCCACCTTATATACACCCCCGTCTCCCCCACCCGGCGTCCCCATGCTCGATGGCTAGCCAATTCCAGGGGTCTTGCACAATCGTCCCTGGTCTTGCAGACTCGCCACTAACCTTTCTCAACACTTTGCGTGGGATGTTTCCTGGAGCAGTCACATCCTGTCGGTCCAACCGTGTGGCACGCTGTCAAATGCTTCTCTTAGTCCAAGCCATGCCAATGTCCAAATTACGTTTTCGTTTCCTTTATTATAATAATAATAATAATAATTATTATTATTATTATCATTATTATCACGTATGTTTAGTGCAATGATGCAGGTGAAGTGGAGTGTTGTGAAAGCTTTCACGGTGAAAGTATACATAATTTTCTAATTGTATTTTTGGTTAATGTAAGCTTAATGAATATAAAGATAGTCTACCACCAAGTTCCCATACTTGATTGCAGAATTCATAATAATATCGAATACCATAATCATGGTCTCATTCTCAACTCCAATAAAATCGAAGTAGTCACTGCACCTGTCTCTTCCTCTCTTGTCCTACCGTGCATCGTTCTGTCTATTCTCGTTTTTTTACTAAAGCATTACTGGGTGACGCGTCTCCAGCTACTTAATGACGTTACTACCTATCATTATAAAAAAGGCCGCAGATTTGTGTTCCTATGAAAACCACTCAGTGGAGTGAATGCCTGACAATTTACCAGGCCTACAACTCCTGCTAGCCTAGCCACGTCGGTGCGCCGGCCAGCCCCTTTATCTCACATATTCCTCTCCCCCTGTAACCCCAAGTCGAGATGTAGATGGCATTTTGCACGACCCTACAGCGCGCATTGTGAGAGGGAAGGCCGAAATCTCCCATGGGCCTCGGCGTAGAAAGGCGAAGATGGCGGGTGGCGCGGTGGACGCGCGCCGGGGGCGGCGCGAGCGGCGGAGGGGGCGGGGAGGGGAGTGGGTGGCAATGCCGGGGAGGAGGTGCCCGGGGTGAAGCGGGCGGCGGGGGCGGAGGGGGCCGAGTGATGAGACGAGGGGCGAGCGTCCCCGCTCTACCTGCACGCAGCGCCACAACCCTCAATGGGATTTCTCTATACATATATAACATCTGAATTGTAAATCTCCCAAAACGAGTCCACACGCGAGGGCGCGGGAAAGACGCCTCTTTCCGGGAAGCGCGGGGGCGGAGCGGGGGCGGAGCGGGGGCGGAGCGGGGGCGGAGCGGGGGCGGAGCGGGGGCGGAGCGGGGGCGGAGCGGGGGCAGCATCTGGGGATGGGCGCGCGGGAACGACCTTGGGATGTCGCTGAAAAATTTTGGGGTACCAAGAATTCGACAATTGAAGCATCAACTGGTTCCTGTTGGTATTCTTCTCTCAGCACTAATTGGAATACACCGCAAATTTTATTTCATATTTTTTTAAATCGGAAGTCGCAGCCCATAAAACGGAAGCGCTACTTACACAGGCAGACGACCCTACCCCAATCCAGCATTCCCACTAGGTAAGGAAAAATGGAATATTGCAAGAGTGTTCACTACCTAGGAAAGGTGATAGACAGAAAGATAAATTTTAGACCACACGAGACCGCGTCGACAGAAAAACACTGGGTGGAGCAGCACCACTTTCCAGATTGATGCCGAACACAAGGGACCCCAGAGACAGGGCGAAGAGGCTTCTTATGAGTGTGATGCACTCGAAAATGCTCTATACAGCTCCAATCTTGGCAGAGGCTCTCCAAACAATCATTTGAGAAGCAAAACGCAAACTGTCCAGAGAAAAGAAGCCCAACGCATAACATCGGCGTACAGAACTGTATCCGGAAGTGCTGTTCTTGTGCTGACGAATGTCTCAACCACTGACCTGCTAGCTCTACAAAGGAAAGAAATTCACGACTACTCCTTTCAGCAAGAAGGCGTCGAGCAGCGAACGCACCCAGATAGGGAAAGCGCAATTCAAAAGCAAAAGAAAACGTGATACACTGCTGGCAGAAGCGCTGATAGGAGGCCGGCAGATGGACTCTTGGGATAAACCAAACATATCGAAGTGGACAAGCCACAAGCGGGTGCGTGACGTACCATTTAGCCCAGGCATTTTCAGGGCATGAATGCTTTAAAGCATGTCTGAAGAGATTCAGAAAAGACAAAAGACGCGGTATATTTCTCCTGCAGCTATAAACTAGATGACGCCGAACATACACTATTCCTATGCCCGAGATAGAGCACGCTCAGCCATCGTAAGATATGGAGGGTCAGGTGCAAGGTCACATCAGAAAACATGGTGGCACTAATGATCTGTAACAAGCGGACGTGGACAGCAATAGAGAGGTATGTATATCCGCCACTCAAGAAGAAAGAAGACGAAAGAAACAGCAGCCGAAGTCGCCCTTGAATAGTATCGCAAAATACTATAGCTTGCATCACCCCGAAGTAGTGCATAATTGCTGTTCCAGGAGAGATAACGCTAGGAACATGAAGTGTTTGTGGTTTTAGTGAGTAGAAATCTCACACTGCTGAGGAGTGCGGTGTGAAATTTCTCACTCACATTGAAGACATCTTTGTGAAGCATAAATTCGCATTGTTTTGTAATACTAGGCACTGACCCCATCCGAAAAATATCTGTTAACATTGTCAAAAACTTACTTGAGAAGTGTTACGAGTTTACACTGAAAAGGGAAAATTGAATTCGTGTCGTGTTTCAGGCATCCAGAAATTATATATATATTTTTACTGTTTAAATTCTTTGCATTATCTGAAGTGTATCATAAAAGGATGCAGAGTAGCTAATAGCAGTCTCTGATTTACATCTTCAACTAAGAAAGAATAATTTTCTAAACAAATCACACTGGCCAATGAAAATTCCCAGCGTCTATTTTTTTTCTCATGAAGAGAGCAGAGGACAGCGACGAAGACAGAAAAAACAGAAACGAACTTATTCTTTCAGTTTCTTTATTACTCGTATCAGGTGATACGTTAGGGTGACCAGGACCAGCAGGGCACGGTTTTTTATCTTTGTCATTGCCCAACATAATTGCGGCATTAACAAATACGGTAGATTCTCTCTTTCTTGAAAAAACTTCACTTGACTCGTCACGAGAAGGAATTTTGAAATCTAGTTTTTCCAATAATATACCTTTTCTTGGCAGCATACAATTTTCAACTTCTCAAGAATACTGGTTGTAACACATCTCCTCAACCTTCTTGTACACTTCTGCAATTATAGATTTTCATATTAAGGAAATGCAAATAAAAACATCGATATTATAGTAAGGCTATGTGTGGTTACTAACTTGAAAGAGCAACTCACATGTTTCGAGGATTCCTCTGCTTACACAACTGAACCAGTATATCTGAGAAAGAAGGCTCCTCTGTTTCAGGCAGACCCTAGCAGTGTCAGTTGTTTATGAACTTAATAGTCACATTTCATCAGAAGACTTCCATTTGAGATCGTATGTGTGTTTCTGTGATTCATAATATGGCATAAGTCTCACAGTTGCTTTGTGCATGAACGTCGATGCGTCGTCTCATTGACTCCCCGTAGTTCGAGCCAGGGTTCTGCAGATCTCCATAAAAACCGGGGACAAAGCTCGAAGGTGCTACTGTAGGAGGTGCTAGTGTCGCCGGGTACTGGCTCGCCAACATACGCACCTAAAACTTAGCTAAATTGTGAGAAATACGAAAAGTGTCTTCTTAACGTTCAATTATTCATAATAAATACATATAAGTAACCGCTGAAGAAAGCGCGAACATCGACGCTATCTTTTGTAGCATTACGCGCCTGCTTGAGTGTAATGCAAACCTACGTAGCAACCACACACATTTGAAGTATCGTTGGCAGCAGTTCGTATTTTAGTTCCTGTAAGAAGGTGCTACAGGAGAGTGCGCCACTGTAATGGTCTCCACCACGTTATATGGGAGTTGAAGGGCCCTGGTTCGAGCAACGAGTCCGGCGGACTCGGGGCTGCCTACGCGCGCCAGTGAACAACTATTTTTTTATGTTATTTATGTTTCCCACTTCGAAATTTGGCAGGTCTATACAAAATTAGTGTAGAAATACACGAGTATTTTTTACAATTAATGTGTTGACCTAATGTAAAAATTTGCATTTTAAAACTTACAATATATCTTAAATATTTAATTAATGTTTAAAAAAATTATATTTACATCATATGAAAGTATATCTTTTTGAACTAAATTTAAGTGTAATTTCATTTTTTATGGAAACGGTATTTCCGAAAAAAATGTAAACATTACCGTGCGCATGATTCTTCGGGAAAAAGAGTTGGTGATATTTCTGCAAGGGGTGGGATTAAAAAAAGTGTCACCTATTTTCAACCCTAAGACTCGCTAGAAAATAGTGATGTTTTGTGAGTGTGCGATTTGTGTCATGAAATGACTCATAATCGTGCGACTGACTTGGATGTCAAAGACAATCTATTGTTTACCGATGTAGATAATGGGATGTTACTCAGGTAAATGAAAAATATATAAGTTTCTCAACATTTTGAAACATATTTCTCCTTCCTTGGTCTACGAAAATAGAAAAAAAAAGTTTTAAACCATGATATTAACAACCATTTTCATAATTCCTGCAATGAAATTAAAATTACTTAGGAGAAGTCCATCATAATAATAATACCTAATCAAAATTAGAGTATGGAATTACAAAAGTCAAAATTGCAACCAAATGCATCTCAAATAGATATTTGAAAAAGAAAAACTGGTAATCTATGTGTAATCGATTAGGTAAAAGCACCATGAAAAGCCAGATCATATCTATTTCACTACACTGATTAGATGTTTCGTATTTCTGTTATTTGGTTCGACTGCCCGCTACGGGCCTTGGCCGACCAGCGGTGACCCAGCCTCTCGACCATGGGAAAAGAAGTTCCTGTGGTTAGCACGAAGACATCCCTTCACCGTATGGTCTTCCTAACCTCAGGGTTGGGTTACTCATCGTCACACAGCAATAGATACTGAGACGCTTGTAAGGAAAGCGCACAGGTATAATTTGTCCCTGTCGGGAATCAATCCCGAGGTTAAGTAGTGGAAAGCGAGCTAATCAATGAACCTCCGAAGGAGGCGATTAGATGTTTACTCTCACAATAAAACAAGTTCCTGTCTTATCAATCATTAAAATAAGTTAATGTCTTAATAAAACAACTTAATACCAGTACAACGATTATGTACGCAATTAGATATTTAATATGTTTTCTTTTCCTGATGCCATAATGACGTCTGAATGCGTCTTTTAACTATTGATGCTTCACTTTTGATGCATCATTTCACTTTTGACTCGGACCACAGGTACTCGGGAAGTCGTCCTCGCGTCACAAATACCCTCGCGTCTACTTAATACCCTAGGTGCAGTAATAACTATTTTTGTCTGTAAACCGGGCATGGCAAACTGCGCCTGCACGAGCTGCTTGTCGATCTGGAAAACCCGGTGCTCGTGTGAGAACAGGTAACGTCCCCTTACTCCGCTCCCATTCCCCATAATTAGGTAAATATACACTCTATTCTAGAGCAGAAACATTACTCACCGACAGAAGGTTATCTAGAAGATGTAGGAGAAGATAGAATATGGAGCAGAAACATGGGAACTCAACAAAGGGGATAACTGCAGTTTGATGGCCCTTGTAAAGAATTATTGGAAAAGGAGCTGCCGTTCGTGTCGAGTGTTGTGTGTCGCGGTTGGAGCATATACATGAAAGAATGGCGAATTTTGAACTTGATGAAAGCATCATTTGGGATACGATGCAAACTAAACGGCTAAAGTGGTATAGATATCTGCAATGCACAGGCAACAGTAGGTGGCCAAAACCGTTTAGTGTAAAGGTCAGCCTCATTGTCTACTGCTGATCGGAAAAATAGAAATTTATATTGTGCTTAATTTTTCAGAATACTCTCTGAGAACCACGTTGAAGCTTACCAGACTTACGTAGCACACCTCAGAGAATGCAATGTGACGTTTTCTCCGAATTTTTAGATTGTCAGCTTAAGAAAGTAATTAAAAGATTTAAAAGAAAACGAGCCAAAAATAATTTTAATTAAATTAATACATACGTCATATAGGCCCACGGTGTCCCGTTGGTTACCGTGCTCGCTTTCCAAGGCGCAACGCCAGTTTCGAATCCCGGTCGAGGCCAAAATTAACTGTGCGCTTTCCTTGCAATGTCCCAGTATCTGTTGCTGTGTGACGATGAGAAAGCTTACTTCTCAGGTTAAGAATACCAGAGACACGGGACAGGGATGTACCCCTTACCCCTAACCACACGTACCCCTTAACCTTAAAGCCAGGAAGCCGCTGGTAGGCCTTAGCTCGTAAAGAGCTGTTGTGCCAAAGTACATACAGAAATCAATTGAAAGAGCATCTTTTATTCCTTAATGAGGCAAAATATTACATTTCTGTACCTATTACTTCTTGAGTTACAAACGATTAGCGTGAGCAATGAAAGCACATTTTCGAAAACTGAAAATTAATATCGTTTCGAAAAAAAAACTTAGCAAAAAATGAAAAAGTGTGTTTTATATTTTTGCATATAAGTACTTTCATAGAAAAATACTTTTCTATGAAAGTACTTATACTGAAATTCTGAAACATCAAGATCAAATATTCCTTAAATTTGAACGATTCGACATGGAATGATCCATTTGCGTGGAGCCGTCTGCGGCGCCTCGCGTCGTGGATTCGTTCGCGGCGCCGACGCGGGGTCCTCTCGCGCCCCGCAAGGAGGAGCCC
>JAHLJT010008446.1:13615400-13673696 GCA_031308135.1 Acheta domesticus | reverse complement strand
ACATTCAGCTCTGATTTGGAGGTAGTTGCTATTCAAATATCATTCCCAATTAATATTTGCATCTGTAATATTTATATTCCTAATAGTTATGCATTTGAATTCATAGAGATATATAATATTATAAAAACAATTCCCCAAACCGTTCTTATTGTTGGGTGATTTTAACTCCCATAATAAATTATGGGGATCCTGTTTTAATGACTCAAGAGGGATGAAGATAGAAACAGTTATTGAGGATACAAACATGATCTTGCTAAATAATGGTCAACCTACCCATATAAATATAAGTAGTGGTAACTTTAGTACTATTGACCTCACTCTAAGCTCCACTAATCTGGCTCACAAATGCAGCTGGTGGGTGGAAAGAAACTCCTCATGATAGTGACCACTTTCCAGTATTCACAAAAGTTGATTTTCCATTTGATGTGGATAGGTAACACTTACGGAATCCAAAAATGGAAATTTAGCCAAGCTAATTGGAAGAAATATAGTGACATAATCAATACATCCCTTCATGATTTTGACTTCAATAATCTCATGAATGAGAATGTGGATTCCATAGTTACCAACTTCTCAGATATAATTAAAACAAGCAGCAAATGAAGCAATAGGAACTTATACACCATCTTTGAAGACTAAATTTGTTCCATGGTGGAATGAGAAGTGTAAAGAAGCTATTAAAATATCCAATCATGCTTACAACCGGTACAAAAAACATAAAACTGACGATAACAAAATTGAATACAAACGAACAAGAGCTCTCACCAGAAGAATCCTTAAAGAGAGTAAAAGCAACTCCTGGAAAAATTTTGTGTCGTCTATTAGCTCGAACAATAGTATAAGAGAATCATGGAAGAAAATAAATGCAATTCAAGGACACAAAGATATAGCCAGATACATTTTATTCAAGACGGAAATAAAATCATTGCACAATCTGCAGATATTGCCAACGTACTAGCTGATACTTTTGTCAGAAATTCTAGCTCTCAGAACTTCTCCGATGTCTTTCAAGAATATAAAAATGAAGAAGAAAAAGAAGAACTTCCTGATGATTATGATGACAAATGCTCACCCCATTCACCTAAATAATCCCATAACCATGGAAGAACTTCTTACGACCATTGAATCCACCAATAATTCCCTCTCCTGGTTCAGGACAATATTCCGAATATCCTCATCAAAAATCTCCCCACACTTGGAAAGGAAATTTTACTAGATGTATATAACTATATTTGGACGAAAAGAGTATTTCCCAAGATCTGGAAGATGGCCATAGTAGTACCTGTTGCTAAACCTGGTAAAGACCCCTCCAAATCTGATAACTACCGTCCTATATCTCTTACATGTAACATGTGCAAAATACTCGAGAAAATTATCAACAAACGTCTCAGATGGTTCCTTGATACTCAGAAAATCATAAATGATAATCAATTCGGCTTTCGCTCTGGACACTCCACTATGTCACATCTAATTAGTGTTGATAGTCAAATTCAGGAGGCATTTATGAACAATCACGCGTAATTGCTGTTAGCCTGGATATAGAGAAAGCGTACGACATGGTATGGAAACGACGGATCTTGAAGATTTTGCAGATAATAGGAATAAAAGGAAATATGTATGATTTTATTAAAAACTTTTCTCTTGATCGCAAATTACAAGTTAGGATCAATGGGCAACTTTCTGATATTAAACAGATTGAAAATGGTGTACCTCAAGGATCCGTTCTAAGCGTGACTCTTTTCCTACTATCAATTATGATATAGACAAGGGGGTTCAACCACCAGTTATTATAAGAAAATATGCGGATGACATTACTGTATTATGCAAAGGAAAAATCTGTCCCCATCTACTCAAAAGACCATGCAAAAAGCACTAAACATAATTTTTGAATTGTCTTTGAGCACAGGGTTTAAATTTTCTGCCAAGAAAACAGAATGCATGTTTTTCTCAAAGAGAATTGAGTATCTCCTAAACTCCAGCTTGGAACTCAACCCCTTCGCTTTGTCAACAAAATGAAAATTCTTGGACTACAATTTGACCCAAAATTAACTTGGAAGATCCACATACAAGAACTAATAATGGAATGCAAGAAGAGACTTAACGTTATTAAATGCCTCTCCAACAACAACTGGGGTGCTGATAAAAACCTCCTGCTATTAACATATAAAGCTATCATTCGATCAAAAATCGATTATGGTTCACTCTTATACCAATCTGCTAACAAAAAAGAGCTGAGGAAAATAGAATCAATACACAATAAAGGGCTTAGATATGCACTGGATGCTTCCACACCACCCTATAGGAAGTATACTTATTGAAGCACAAGAAACCTCATTAAACCACCGAAGGAAACTCTCAATCTCAAGTATGCTGCCAAAGCTGCCTCGTCTACTAACCCTATAATACACAATGACATTTTTCCTCAGCTACAGAATATCTATAATAGTCACTTTCGATATAAACCTATGCACAGTAGAATAAACCCAGCAACTTAAAGAACTAAACATTAAAAGTATAAGTGCTGAGAAACATAGACAATTCCAAATACCACCATGGACCATAGAAAAAAATGACATTAGAGCTATCACTCACTGATTATAACAATAGCAATTTAACAAAAGAAGATTGGAACACACAATTTAAAGAAGTAATCCAGAAGTATAAAAAACTACTCCCATTTTTATATTAGTAACAAAAATAGTGAACAAGATACTGAAGCCATCGTATATACACCCAATGAAAAATTTAGTTTCTTACTACATCACTACTGCAGTTCTAATAGCACTGAAAGTTATGCTTTAATGACAGCACTAAAAATGATACATCAATCGCTGGACTCAAATTATATTGTAATCACAAACTCACTCTCTACAATAAAACTATGCTCCAACAAAACTTCAAACTCTGAAATGGCTGTCAAGATTCAAGAACTACACCATCTTATTCAAAGGCTTGGTAAAAAACTTGTTATCTTTTGGATTCCCCCTCTTCTGGATATACCACTGGCTGCACCAGGAAGTCAGATTCCAACATCACTAGTCGACTTCCGGTCAGTAAAAAATGTGCATAACATAGCACACACGACAAATGATATCTGGAAGTACTTGTATGGAAAAATGAAAACCAAGTGGAGCGAAGATTGGAAAATTTTATAAGGCTAGTAGTATTTCATAAGAAGATAAAAAACTTCTACAACCTGCAAACTTCAAAAAACTGTGCCGCAAAGATCAAGTTACAATCACCAGAATTAGATCAGAACACACGAGGCTTACTCACCTCTACCTAATAAACCAGAATACTCCCCCAATTTGCAATATATGTAATGAACAAATAACAATAATACATATTATTCAGGAATGTCCTATATGTACAATCAATCCCGCCAAACAATCTTACAGAACTTTAATTCTGATGCTTTACTTTATTCAAGCTCCCTACAAGAAAAAAATTTAAAATTTTGCAAATCAATTAATGTCGAACTGTAAAACAAACTGTAATATTGTTTTTAAGCATACGTACTGTGTAAATTATCACATGTAGTAAAATATTTCCAACCCCTGGTGTAATCTAAACTGTAATGTCTCACTATTCACTGAACAAAAATGTATAATTGTAAAAAAAAAGTAACCATGCTATGTAAACTTACAGAACCTTGTAAACTTAATGTATGTACCTTATTGTAAAATTACAGAATAGACGCTAATAACCTCGCAGTTGATGCGACTATAAATAAATAAATAAATAATTGTGCCTGGCGGCTTAGCTCATTGGTCAGCGTGCTCGTTTTCCATGACGCCACCCCGGGTTCAATTCCTGGTCGGGCAAGTTCATAGTGTGCGTTTTCCCTGCAATGTACGAGTATATGTGTGTATATAAGATTGCATTATGTGTAAAACAGGGCAACAAAATGCGAAATTAATACATATTACACGGTTTCACAGACTACCCGAATGCAATACTGGGTTATGACATTATAACTTTTTCTTAAATAAAACATTTTAAAAAGATACATTAAAACAAGTTGATAATATACAAATGATATTTTAAGCAATAAATTATGAATCATGCAATTCGTCCAGTAAAATCCCAACATTTGCAATTTTCTGGCAGCATTACCTAAAACGTGCAATATCGTGCAGTAACCCCAAAAACGTGCAATTTCGTGCAAAATAAAACTGGTATTAAAATAACGCCCGTTTCATAATTCAAATTTCTGACAAGGTTTCATCCAATTTTAAGTTAGCAAACAAAGATGCAATTGCACGGGAATCCGGTCTTTAATGATATTAATTGTAAGTTACTTTTAACAACCTAAATTGCATTCGTCCTCTTGTACCTTTTTATCCCCTTGTCTCATTTTGTCGCCTGTAAGAGAGCGAGAAATGAATATACCGGACAAGGATCTAGCGATAAGTCTCCACGCCAATACTTCCTGACTTCGTGGAGAAGCTGCCTCCGTTTCTAAGATAAAGCGATTGAATTTCCCCGAAAGCAAAGTGAACTTGACCGATAAGAAACATTCATTTTCTCTTGAGAGCTTGGAGAGTGTATAAGTAATTTATTGTAAAGCAAAATGCGGTAGGAATAATTATAACTATAAACAAACTTGTTCATAAATAGTGTTAACGCAGAATGTTCAATACTGATTCTACGTAATATTGATTTATGGTCTTATCTTTGAGAAATATAATGAATGGTCAAAAAGTGAGTTTTCCTGAAAGTTTCGAGTTTTATTAGTGCATTGTTTCTTTGACCATTTTGACCATTGAACCATTTAACCACTTGACCATTGACCTTTTAATAAGCCTAACAGATGCTGAAAGAACCTATTTTAGTCACCTAAAATGCATATTTTAAAACCTAAAAATCCGCGGTATTCATCAGATATACATATCATTTGTGATGTATGTTCATACTTTAAGTCTGAAAGGCATCTTGGTTAATTGTCTATAACCTGCAATATTTGTGCCAAACTATCACCTCCCAAGAACTCATGGTGAGATCTTTAAACTCCAAGTATTCCTTCGGCTCCTAGCATGGAAAGATGCCTTTCAGACTTAAAATATGAACATTCATCATAAATGATAGAGGCCGTCCATAAATTACGTAACGCAAATTTCGAGAATTTTCAATATCCCCTCCCCCTTGTAACGCACTTCCCTATCTCTATAAAAACAGTGTAAATCTATAAAAAACAGTGTCAATGATTGAGTTCTCCATACTGGTATCTGTCTCACAATTTTCAACTTGTTGTGTAGCTCTTTTAAGCTTTTTGGTTATTCTAGTCAACCTGCTTTTTATTGATCTTGCAGTGAGGTATGGATATGTTTCTTTAATCATTAAAATTAAACCAACAATGTCTTTGGTATGGTCTTTAGCAATGATTATTGGATCTCGGGCACCATAAGAGTTTTCTATAAATGATGTGAGTTGTTGAAAATTAAGTGGAAATTTGTCTTGGTTAGTTTCTATGAAGTCTTTAGCTGGAACAAGTAATTCATTAATTGATTTTGTTGATGTTTGTTCTAAAGTAGAGGGGTCTTCTTTGTCTTCTTTCTTCTTTTTCTTGGGGTTGGTTTTTTTATGGTCCAGGGTTTCTTCAGTTTCTAACTTGTTATTAACAGAATCAGTGAGGGTGGAATTGGTTACTCTATTTTCAATGTTTTTCTTATTTTTGGAGGGTTGCTTCTTTATTTTTCTTTATTCTGCACAGTTTTATCATCCATGTCAGAGGTTTCCGAGTTACTGTCAATCTCGCTATCTGACTGATTGCTAATCAGTTCTGTATTCGAGCTTACAGTAGATAACGGTCTCTTTAATCTGACACTGTTGCAGGAAAGGTCAACGTCCATTGAGTTTTCATTTGAGGCAACTAGGTTTCTCACGGTCGGCTCGAGGGGAGGAGAGGTAAGTAGAGGGGGGAAGCTGTCAAGGCCAAGGTTAGGGCTAGAACTTTCGTTCAGTTCGCTCTCGGGAAGAGTAGTTTCAAATGCATTGGGAGAAACATTATTAGAATGATCAAAACTCTCATTATTTGATTCTGTGATTTCTACTTCCGTAGGGAGAGATAGGGTATTAGTTAATTGGGAGTTACATGGATTTGGACAGTTTTTAGCAATGTGGCCCTGATTTTTACACAAAAAACAAATAGGAACATCAGGGGTTACATATATCCAATGGGGGACATTATCCATAAACACTTGAAATGATTCAGGTAATTTATGTTCATCATCCGGTGAAACAAATGTTTGTCGGCGAAAACTGAGGATGTGGCTCAAGTTGGGATTATTAAATCCAGCACGAAGAAATGTTAACGGTACTACAGTTTTAACACCGAATGTTAGTAATGCTTCTTCAATAACTTGATGCGGTATACTCGGGCAAACATTTGACAGAATAATTCTTTTGTTCCTGGAGATTAATGGTCTTATGGGGAATACTTGATTAGCCACAACAATGTTCTTATGATTGTAGACTAGATCATCTGCGACATCTTTGCTGGATAGGTACACACAGAGTCTGTTGTTCGATATTTTCGAAGCAAACTTAATATGAGAAGGATTAATTTTAGTTGATAACTTTTCAATAAATTCTACTATTGGTGCACTATTTGCCGAGTCTATGATGATAGCATTTTCTTTCTTTGGAAAGAGAGATTGCATGGTAACTTTAGCATAGTTAATGGTAGTCTTACAGTTCTGGTCTCCTGAAGATGATGAACTTGAGAGGGCTCCATGATGATCACGAAAAAGAACTTTTCACTTAGTTAAGCAATATCACTTCATGTAACAATACTCCACTTCTACCACGTTTAACATTGCACTGACAACCACTGAGACAGTGATTGAGCCTGGAGCGAACGGAGCGTCCGGCCACCACGGCGGTCAGGACGCGACTGCAGGCACAATTGTGTATATTTCCAAATTATTTTCTGAGAAAGTGTTAAATATCTATCAACGTATGTTTCAGACAGGGAAAGTTTCTTTGTACATTTGCATTTGTCTGCGTGCCGAGCCTCACTCTAGCGTACGTGTGCATGCAGCTAAAAGCGGTCAAATCTGCGTTATTCTCTCTTGATTTCCCAGAGCATAAGCTGCTCCGAGAATTTCGATGAATTTGAAACGCAGTGCGCTTGCCACCAAGCTTCGCGCCCGAACATAAGGTCAAATGTGACTCGCGCATGCAGTCTCGTGTTCGTAAGTTCAGCGAAGACTGACACAACGGATATATGATCTGATTGGGAAGACACAAAGGGCCGCGGACCTAGTTCGTGGTAACATCGCATATTCGTGCTGCAGTAGCTCACTGTCGGAAATCTTAATTAGACAATAGGCATCATGAAATGTATATACGCTCAGGCAAGGCCACTTTTCCGGAAAGCGAAAATTGCAAGGACTGCTTCATGAAATATTGTCCGTTTAATTCAAAATCACATATCAAAAAATTTAATTTTACACTCAAATTACTATCAAAATACTAGCATATGCTACATCATTTTATTCCTCTTTTCATGATCTATACATTGCTGGTGAAAAAAATATATAGTTCCATTTAAAAAATCAAAGATGATTAAATTTCTTGAAACTAAAAATATTATAGACTATTTCTCTACGGCATGTTACTTGCCCCATGATTCCGCATTGTTAATCGAAAACTACATTTCGATATCCTGAACCGTTTAGAAGTTATGGGGGTGGTCCATAGTTGGTGGGACATACTGTACAAAGCTTCATTTAGTACAAGGTACCCAGGAAAAAAATAGATTTTTACCTAAAAATACCATTACGAAATATTAGCTCTTAAAAACAACGCAAGCACAAGTTTTTAATCTCTGCTTACAACCACAGGGTCACGAGACACACACATAGGCAGCACTCGTTCTGGCACGCGGAGCCTGCTCTCCGAGAAATTGAATCGGAGCTCGCGATTACAGCCACGGTGTAAGAAATATATCTTACATCGTGATTACAGCGCTCCTCCGGTTATCTCCGGTTGAACCGACAGGAGATAAAACTGTCGGATAAAACGTATTTGGAGGAACCGGAGGTCCGGTCGCACTCGTCCACGTGGCGGGACCCTCTCCATTTACTGGCCCAATCAATGTTTGTGAGTATTTTTGTATTTGAAAATACAAAATACTATCAGAAAGTATTTTCGATACAATACAAAATACATGTTTAAATATGTATTTTCGATACAAAATACAAATTACAAAGGTATCGAAAATACGTATTTTAAATACAAGTATTTTCGATACTGCCCAATTCTGCGCCAAATTATTAAATTTTGTTGTTGGATAGTGTAAAAGATGTTTTAAAAAATAATGTAGGTCTTATGTTGGTTGAAAACCGTGATTTTTCGAAAATTTCAAAAGTTCAAATTTTTTTCGGCGTCTTCGTACAACTAAAATATTAAAGGTCGATATTTTTTCCCTGAATGAAATTTGTTGCGTAAAGGTAGATTTTGAAGTGAAGTCATGTACACATTTTCGAAAACTTGAGTGCATTCCGCTTAATTTTGCGTGAAGTTACGAGAATGTACGTGATGTTTTAACACTCTACTTACATCATCTGTCTAAAGATGTATTGTACTGTATACATTATACTGTATTATTTCGGTATACGAGGACAATTTTTGTAAAAGTAATTTATTGCAGTATTATATGAAAATATTTCATTTGTTATTGAAAAATGTTCATGCTACTTTTTGGAAAACTATTTTGTGTGCATTTGTTCGGCAGTTTTTTGCTACTTCAGCCCAATATTATATTGCTAATTTCGAAAGTAGTGAGAAAATGGCAGAAAACTAAGAAGACCCTGTATGTGTGAGAGGTGTGAATGGTCACCTAGGAACTCGGGGAAAATACAAAAACATTGCTAATTTTTATTAAACACATAAATTGACGGAAACTATGTAGCCTCTGGCTATGTAAGTGATGTCAAAATTTTCTCTAGATATAGGGGAAACTGGAAAAATACAAAAACAACGGAACAGTTTTCATTTTGACTAAAAAATTACAGTACTTGATTATGTTAATAATTACTCATAATTGAGAATAATTACTATAATTGCTCATACGTATCAGACGTCATGCAGCACGTCATGCGATGAGGAAGAAAGAAGCTACATGGGAGAATCCTTAACGACCATAAATATTATACTGAAGTCAGATTTACGGAGCTTGGTCAATAGGAGCAAAAATGATCTGTTAGTAGGGGGCTTGGTCAGTAGGAGCAAATCGTGTTACAAATTTTTTCTCCTACTGACCAAGCTCCTTAAACATGACTTCAGTCAGAAAGATGCTACAGGTTCCATCTGCGTCATTTCATTTCAGAACAACCAATGTTTTGCTGCTCCATGACCTTATTTTCCACACAGGAGCATTTTTGCTTCTGCACGCCATTATTTTATTCAGGAAACTGCACGTCAATGGGCAAACGTTTGCTGCCCAATAAGGTACTGACAGTTCTGTACAGCTAGCTGTGTAGTTGAAAGTCGGCCTCACGGTGGAGGCTCCTCGCAGTGCAATGATTTTTGGTGGCGTGTCCCAACCGTTCATCCCTCAGTCAGCGCGGGACGCCCCCGCAGATACCAACTGAAAGGTTGACATTCACGTCATGTTGACGCGGCGCGTGCCCTCGGAGATAATGAGGTATCCCCTCTCTTCAGGGCAGCGGCTGCGCGGACCACGAAAGGGCCACGAATGACGCGCCGCGACGCAACGAGACGACTGCTATGAATCATCGTCAGCGCGCGCCACGTCAGGGCGTCATTGCGTCGGGCGGGGCGGGGTCAGAGGCGGGGGAGGGCGGGGGCGGGGAGGGGCGGGGCGGGCCGGGGCGGGGGGGGCGGGGCGGGGTCAGAGGCGGGGGAGGGCGGGGGCGGGGCGGGCCGGGGCGGGGGCGGGGCGGGCCGGAGCGGGGGCGGGGAGGGGCGGGGCGGGCCGGGGCGGGGGGGGCGGGGCGGGGGCCCGGGCCAGGACCGGGGCCTTGGGTCGATGCCTGTGGGATGTGTGATTGATGGCGCGTTCTATCAGTGACAGGCCACTGCAGCGCACGTGGCCCCCGCCCCGGCCGCCCCATATGCCTCCGCCGGGCACGAACCCGGGCCTTGGCTGCGGGCGCTGCGGGACGCGCGCGTTCATTGTGAGGCGCCGGGCGCACGCGCTCATGCCGAGATTTGGCGCGTGCCGCAGCGACCTCTGGGATGCAGGTAATAGACGGCAGCTCACTCAAAAAATTACTTCTTTTGAAAATCTAGTTAAGAGAAATTAACGCCTTATTTTACGTGGCGAGCTCGGCCATCAGGCCCGCTCTTCCGCTAACGCTTGGTGCCAGCAAAATCCGCATTTTGTATTGAATTGAATTGAATTGCCTTATTTTACGTGGCGAGACTCAGGTCATGAGGTCTGCTCTTCCGTCTGACCACGCAAATTTCGCTACGCTTCTTTTAGCATCTAGAGGAGAAAGAAGGTATATCTCGGGCGATGAAACAGGCGGTTTGACTTTAGCCCAAAGGCTTCTTTTAGGCTAGACGATCTATTACATGCAGTAAATATACTACACGGGACAGCCGGTTTTACTTCCCCGCCGAAGGAAGGTGTATGAAGAATTTTTCGCCCTTAAAAATCCACGGCCCTTAAAAATCCAAAAATCGGGTTTGAACTCCAAACTTGGGTACAACAGCCTGATACGTTGACCTGATCTGTATAAGATTCGCAGCTAGAAAAATACTTATGTTGCAAAACTTTTATTCTTTCGCGCTTTCCTCCGCTCTTATGTCAATGCGTACTTCTCTATGTTCGGTACCTCATCTAGACTGTGGCGGATGGGGGACCATGGCCCCTCCAAAAGGCCTCGAGTTTTCTTTTGTTACCTTCTTTTTTGTAGCAAAATTGATTTAAATATTTATTTATCTTATAATTACTTAAAACATAATAACGTATAGTATCATTTATACACTTCAAAACTAATATACAATATAATAACAAAAGTTAATTATATAATAAAAATCTATGATGGCCCCCTCCAAAAGGATAAGTTGGATCCCCCCCTGCACCGAGGACCTAGGAATCCGAGAGTAACTGAGCAGGATAGAGACGTTAACCAGCACTGCGATATTCTGCGGTTGGTGTGTTACGTGCACGACCGGCTTGGCCCTAGCCTCCCTCATACCGAGGATGAGATTCCCACCGTTGAGTTAGGTCCTGAGTAGTTCACGTAACCGTCGGTTGTGTCTCGATAATGCGGAGATTTTAACTTGTTGGTAGCTGATACACGGGGCCTAATAAAAGCCTTGTTAGCACTCCCTCATAGACATGCTTCTTATTGCCGTTACACCAGGTTGTTGGGAATCTTCGTCGGTAGATATTACGATCCCGCGCTGCACTAAGGGAACTCTATGCAATGTGATAACTAAACACTGGTACCGTATTTAGCTCCGTTTTAGACTTTCCGCATTTGATGTCATCCATGTAGAAGAGGTGAGAGAATTTCGACTCGTCCTTGGAGTGTGATACCCGGGATTTACGCGGACTGATTATTTATTATTAACGTCAAAAAGGAGCTGAAAATGTGCTTGACGTACTATGGAGAAATGCAATCGCATCTAAGTACCATACACGCCTCCACCTTTACACTATAGCTAGTAGGCTCGACCTACGGAGGGTTCAGGGTCATTGAATCAACATAAAATATCTGTCAATTTTGCCATATTTGGCTTTTAGTTTCATTTAAACATGAAGTGTTGTCTGAACTGTCTGATACATACTTTTTGATGTAATTTAGAACGTGCTTCTATGTTATTTATTTTATGACTGTCCCTATTAGAATTACTACCGAATTTAACCATCCGCACGGTAACCGTGTATCTCAGAGTTGATACCTCTTAAAAAACTCTTACGGTCTGTATATCTATCAAGATGGCTGTTTCCCTTCCGTTGGAGAACCTTCTAGTAATGCTACGTTTGTATTACATGGGAGTAACATCTATCTCAAAACGTTGCCAGAACAGAAAAGTAGTGGTAGTAACCTTTGTATAGCAGTGGCTCACCCCTACCTCTTGTGACGACTTAGTCTTCTTACGCCGCTCATTAGCTGTTTAGCCAAACGTAGATTGAATTTCACTGGGGGAGTCTGAGTCATATCAGCTGATGCAGTGCGCCAGGTTCCAGGGTACGATCGCTTTTGAAATCGTCGCAGCTAGTGGCGTGCGATTCAGGTGGCTTTCAATATCCTCTACACCTCTGAACAGTCTCAGCCCCGCACTTAAACGTCGAGATCTTTTCAGTTCAAACGAATGTTTTTCACATGTCCAAACAATCTTGCTTATGATGACCAAAACATTGTATTATTCATTTATATTTGAATACTATAAACATCTTCAATTTTTACTTTCTCGCCCTTACTTCGTAGAAGGGAAAGTAGATAAAACAACAAAAAAGGCGAATTTTCGGCAGAAAAATCTTGTGGCCAGACCCTCTAGCGAAAAGGTGGATAAATTTTATTCCAATATGTAGCAAATTACTTTATCTAAGACGCAGTGTAGTCATAATCCATGTTTTATGGGTCGTTGATACTGAAAACTCGATTAATGGCAAAACGTCTTTATGCCTGTCAGTCTGTCTCTGCGTCCGTCCCTTGTTCGACTGTGGTCCACGCTGGCGCGAAAACCGTTCAGCCGATTTTCTCCAAAATTGATATTCCCCGAACTATTTAAATGAACATAAGACCCACTGAGTTTCAAAACGGATGTTTTCATTTTCGAGGTACATTACACGAAGCCTAACATTTTCAAAATTTTCACAATGGCAGCAAAATTGTTTTGATATAACTTTCTCGAATAGCATATGTAAAGTGACGTTTAAGTAAATGTTGTAGGTCCGTTTTTTCTCGGTGTCTCCCTATAACTACAATATTTAAGAAAGAGATTGTTCTTGAATAAAATCTGTTCTTTAAAAACAGCTTTTGAAATAAAGTTACATGCAATTTTTTGAAAAAAAATGCGTTGTTTTCACGTAACTGTGCGTGAAATGTAGGCCATTTTTAATTTTATAAACATATTTTAAACAAATTTTCCGAATTCCAAAATATCTCATAAACTTTAATTTTGAATTTGTCCATAATTTTGGGAAAAGGTTCCATAAAATTCGTTCGTATCTTTGCATTGGAAGTTAGCATATGGTACACAATCGTTATTTTCTTGTTATTCAGAAGGTTGTGAAACACGAAATGTTTCACGGCCTTCATTAGAGCACTCGGATGTTCTCAATTTATCCGAAAGTTGCGTTCAGTGGTAAAGAACTACATAATGGGAAAAAGGCAACTCTAGTTTTTTTTCTCATTTCTTTCTAATACTTCACTTTTAATTTGTTTTTCATGAATCTACTTCTGTAATCTCAGATTATTATTATTCTCCAATGTCACCATCTAGAGCCTGTAATTTAATTTTCTTTCAACACATGGTGAATGAAATTTATATTCCACTACTTCTTATTTAGTAGGTAGCGTAATAATCTTCACGTCCTGTTTTAGAATTTGACTAATCCTTTCATTCTTATCTAATTAATCGATGAATTATTTATAGTGACATGCTTTTAACTCTCCTATCAACTTATTGTATCTTTATGTTGAATTCAGAAGTTAAATTTCCTTTTACTCTTCAATATACTTTTTGTATCGGGTCTTGAACTACTTCAGCAGATAAATTATCCTCTTGATATTTCGACGTTTGAAAACTTTCAATTGAATCGGTGATTTTAAAAGGTCAATAAATAGGTGGTATCATAAGAGTCCGGTTTGACCAAGATAAAGCTCGTCAAAGGGCAAAACCTTCTGAGAAGCATATAGTCTTATCTGTAATCGTTGTAATGGCATCCGTTCGCAGCCCAAATCTCACACAATTTTATGGAGAGAGATACTTGACTTGGCTGCGGTGCGTGAAATCTCATGCGGTCAATCCATTTTATATGGTCAAGAATTTTATAAATTGGTCGCTCGACCATCTCGAAAAAAAAATTCATATTTTGTACATAAATTTTCATATGTTTTGGCTGTTCAAAAACATCTTTAATTTTTTTACTGTATCTGGTTTACAAATGGCGTCCATTTCTGTTTTACGCCGTACACCATTTTTCGCGGTGGTAGACATTTACTCTATTCTAAATTACTGCAATCTGGTCGTATTAGCATACTAAAATAAAGCGCATTTGATTCAGTATACTCTGGCTTACAAATCTAAATATTAATTTCCTACCTTCTACGTTTTTATTTGGGAAATATTTGCAACCAAATCTATGGAATGGGAATGAACTAAATTCGATATTCAGAGAGTAATTTCTCAGACAAGGAATCGAGTCACAGCCTTAATTTTTTTCTGTGCTTTTACTCATAGCAGTATAGTTGCTTTTTGTAAAATAACATTGGTAAATAACCTACCACTTGAAAATTACATCCTCTCAAAAATTGGAATTTTGGATTTTTTCCAAATTTTCAACTGTAATGTATCTGTTGGAGGACCAGCTAAAAATCTAAAAATTGTCCTCATGCTAGATTGCTATGACACCAATCTTAAAAAAATCAACTTTAGATTTAACTCCAAGTATTGTTTTAAACATTGTAAACTTACGCCAAAAAAAGGCTTCATTTCCACATTAAGGATACGTTGTGCCAAGTAGTAGTCATATTATTTTGAATCTATTATAAACGAAAATGAACTTTCACTTAAAATAATTAATTATACTTTATTATTAATAAGCATAAAAGTTCCCTAATATATAATTTTGAATATTACTTATCCTTTACTTTAAAACAAGCTTACAACTTGGCATCTAGGCTTGTAATTGAAATTATGGTAATCTTGATGCCATATTGAAAATATGTAATTGAAAATATGGTAAATTTGAGCCAATATAAAAATAGTTTATAAAATATGACGAATAAATGAATTCAGCGATTTGTTTACTTTTTCAGGTTTAAATTTATAAGTCTGCTTATTATTTCTGAACGTTTCGGTAAAATATGAATTTTTTACAGGTGGTCGAGTGACCAGTGCTGGACCACTTAAAATGGATTTACCTCATGGTGTTTAGTTTCTTCACGACAATGCCCCTGTGATTACTGCTCAGAACGCAAAGCATACTGTGAAGAACTAAAGCTTTAAAGAGGTGGACCATTTACAATACAGTCAAAATAGGTCACACTGCGACGTCTACCACTTATCAGAGCTGAAGAAAACCCTTTGGGAAAGACAGAGAGGTGAAAGAAGCAGTTTTTCACCATTTGCAAACACAAATTTTGAGTGCTTTTTCACTGGCCTAGAAATATTAATAAAAGTGGATTGGAGTAAAGGATGATTAAGTTGAAAAGTTACATAATTTTTTCTTTGTATAAAAATTAGAAGTTAGTGAGTCCAGAAACTTACAGAACCGTCCACTGTTTTCGTAAGAAGAATTGAGATATCCATTTTCTTTCTTATTCAAGTTATAGATCAGTGTAAAAATGAAACTTGTCCAGCTTAAATGCGTTATATTGCCAACTAAAAATTCTAATTTCTGGAAAAGAGAAGGAAGTCTGTGACTAGTTTCTGATCCTCACACAGAATTATTATTATCAATAGGGAGCAGATTTCTTTAATTTTGCATATTTTTGTCCGTGGCTTCAGGGCATAGTTAATGCCAATTTCTTGACATTTGGTTAGAATTGGATGCTATATAGATTAATATGTTAATGCATATTTGGCCGAATTTTCTTAATGGAGTATATTCGTGATGGGGCATATACTGCATATTTCGTTAAAATAGAGGCTTAGCTCTAAAACATTTCTACTTTTCGTATGATCTATTTATGTGCGATCGTTCATCGATTACACACGAGCTTGTCACAGTTTGCGTTTCTTTACAGATGATGAAATACTTGTGCAAATGAAGAAAATTTCGTGATATTTTTTTTTAATCATGCAGAAGAAATGCAAGAAGACCTACAATGTACTTCTCTCAGGTGAATATTTACTTTAATTATTTCTCACGTGAAATAACGTTGATAATATTCTGTTTGCACAAAATGTATCTTTTCATTCCAAACATGCTTCTCCTGAATTTTATCAAGAAAGGTTAATGCAGGAAATAAAATATTGTTAATTTTAACTGCATATTTGAGAATATTTAGGTCATAAATGCATATTTTTTAAAGCATATTTCAATATTTTGAAGCATAAAATTCCTCTCCCTCATTATTAAGTAGGAAATGCCTAAATGCCTCATATCAGTAATACACGAAGGACGTCATAGACATCACAATCTGGTGGTCGAACTGTAATGCTGCGCGAAAAAACGGCGAATTTTCGGCAAAAAAAGCACTTATTACAGAGCCCTTGAAACGCAAAAGTGGATAAATCCAGTTGCCAAATTTAGAAAAAATTCCTCTAACACATGGTGTAATCAGAATTCAAGTCTTGTGAGTCCTTGATGACGAAAAATTTAATTAGGGCTAAGCTTCTGTTCGTTCGTCTGTGAACAACGCTAGCAACTAAACCGTTTAGACGATTTTCTCCAAAATTGATATTCCCCAATCAATCTGGCTGATGTTGCGGCCCCTTGAATTTGAAACCGGTATTTTAATTTTAGGAGGTACTTTACATAAAGTCCCTGGAACAGTTTCAAAATTTTCTAAAAAAAATTGCTACGTAGTTTTTTATTAAATTTTGTTGTAGAATAGTGTGAAAAACGTTCAAGAAAATCCTTCAGGCCTCATGTTGGTTAAATCTGATTTTCGAAAATTGTAAAAGTTTAAATTTTTTCGAGTCTTTCTACAAGTAAAATATTAAAGATAAGAGTTTTTTACCAGAATGAAATCTGTTCCCTAAAGATAAATTTTAAAATAAAGTTATGTACAATATTTCGAAAATGTGAGTATTTTTCTCATAATTATGAGTGAAAGCACGGACGAGAACGTTTGCTATTTTATCACCACTTGTCAATTTCGTAAGAGTATTTTTCATAACCGTATAGGAGAGTGTGTTAATTCACATAATTGTGCACTTATTCTATAATTATATTTTTTCATAAATCCCAAAATAAAGAACGTTTAAGGTTCTGTACTTCTCAGAAATGCAAATCTGAAGTTACACAGTAGTCATGGCAATCAATAACGCCTAGTTCAACTTGTGTGTAAAACATAAATGTCCCGGATGCCAACAGTATATTATTAAGATTTTTTTGTTTTTGTTTTACTCACAACTATGGAACAAGAACTTATTTCCCTTTTCAAATCACCATTTCAATTATACATGCCTCTAATTGTTGAGAACATTCCAGAATTTGAAGAATATTTTTGAGTAATCTGTTGAAAATTGATGGCTGATTCTTCATGAAGTTGTGCAACATTTTGGGAAATTTCTTTAAACTGATGATCTAATTTTTCTGACATTTGTTTAATGAAAAGCAAGTATCAGACTTTAGATAAAAGTATTTGCTCGTCCAACCTTGCCTGCAGTTACACAACTTATAGCTCCCAGACTTTCAGATTACAAAAAAGAATTGTACGAATAATAAGCAAATCCCACTCACGTGATTCTTGTAAGTCTCTCTTTATTAATCTAGGAATTTTACCATTACCTTGTCTCCTGATTTACGAATCAGTAGTTTTTGTCAAAAATGACTTACTTAAGGGCGGTAATATATTTTCAGCAAACGCCGATATCTATAAGTATAACACACGACGTAGTAATCATATTCACCAGGTGGCAGTATCAACAGCTCACTTCAAAAAATTTACATACAATTCATGTACATTACTCTACAACACTTTGCCAGATGACATTAAACGATTAAATTCGATAGAAAGTTTAAGTTCCAAGTAAAATCTTTTCTGCTGCATAACTGTTTCTATACAATTCGAGACTATAGCAAGCATCAAAAGGAAAGGAACATTAATTTTAAAAATGATAGTTAAATAATTATTTATCATTTGGACTGTGAACTAAAGAACTAAATGAACTAAAGGACCTGTAACATGTATTGTACCATAGTTTCTGGGTTGATAGCCCCCATCTCAATTAGGTTTTTCGTCCATTTTCCCTATCCTTTGAGCAAATGAGATGGTCCCTTGTTTTACTTCTGGACATAAATGTAACTTCATTATTTGTGCACGTCTTCTGAATTTCAGTGGAAAATACAGTTATTCAAATTATCGTTTTCCATATTATCGCGGCAAAAAAATTCTTTCATGAAGAACATGAGGGTTCAGGGCCGGAGTTTATAGCTAATTTACCTTTGAAAATATATTGTATTATATAGGAGCGAATATTTTGTCAACAAAACTTGAAAAAAAACGCTCTTTTTCTATATTCAAAATTCGACTAGAATATGGTTTAGGGTAGAGATCACTGAATTTTGAAAACGTGCACAACTTTCACTTCTCCTCATAGCTCGTCACACACAGTTTTTAACTGTTTTGACGTAAATAAATAAATAAATAAAAGTTTCCTTCTGGTTCATTGTCAGAGTATATAACATGAATAATTCTGATATATTTACAACTGCCCTATCTTAGGTCTCTATGCATTTATTAGTCGTATCTCGTTTCACATCTGCCCGTACCTACTGCTCCCAGCTCATCACTGACATCTATCTCTCTTAAGCCTCTAGTTAACATAAATGTATCTGCCATATTTGATACCAGATACAGATTAAAAAAATAAGGAATGTTGCATCACAAATATTTTTCTCTTAAATTTTACTACACTGAATTCATTTATTGGCTTGTCAATGACCACAATGCCTAATTCACAGATTGTGTTATGTGCTGACACATCAAACTACTCAAATTTGACATGCTAGTTACCATTTACATTAGAACTTTTCCAAACTGACTTTCAGTTGCCTTCTTCACAAAAAACAATCTCTTATTTCCAAAGTGTACTTTTGTGATGTTAATATTTTGCAATTTAAAAAAATACATAGTTCGCAAAAAATTGGACCAGCTCCAATTTTTAATTTCTTGCACTTTCTTCGCGTTCAAGGATTATATTTTAATATGTTTCGTAAATGTCTGACATCATAATCGAGTGGCGAACATAATTGTATTCATATTTTGGCAAGTTACTACACACAGAATTTTTTATGTATATTACTGAGCTTCGCAGAATTCAATCAAGCAACGAGCTGCTGGCATTGTATTATTACGTCTTACTGGCCACCCGGGAGATGAACAGCTACAATAAGTACCATTCTTTGCCACTAGAGGACGACACATGGTGATGACGACTGCCTGTCAGCACGCCTCACAAACTCACACTTAAAATATTCTACAATAAGTATGTCAGATTATTATTTAAAAGTCTGTAGTATAACGGACAATCTTCTTATTATTTACATATTTTTATTTCGTGATTCCAACATAATAATTTTACTTAAATCTATAATTGAATTCTTGGAACCACGAATCGCAGGGAAAAAGGAAAACTAAACCAAATCTCCTCTCGGCTCGAATACCGAAACAGTACCCTAACAAGGGGGCCAACAACCGCGCGGTATCTTTCCTTCCTCTTCCTTGTCCTATTCTCGCCCCATACACACACTTACACTAACATTCACTACACTACCACACATACCGGGAGACCGGTCGGGAAGTCATAGCTTGTCCCGGCTGGGGCAGTGCCCCGCTGGTGGGAGATACCTAGTTGAAGAAAACCGCGCTAGCCGACGATAGATCGGCGCCGGGACT
This sequence comes from Acheta domesticus, assembly GCA_031308135.1. Lineage (NCBI taxonomy): Eukaryota > Metazoa > Arthropoda > Insecta > Orthoptera > Gryllidae > Acheta > Acheta domesticus. The sequence goes on along the minus strand of JAHLJT010008446.1, from coordinate 13,653,975 downwards.
CGCCATCCAGCGGAGGGAAATCGCCGCCACCGCCCGAGGAGAAAACATGCACCACACTTACGGGACTAGTTACCTCAGTAGTTGACGCGCCCAGAACCACTAACAACCAACCAATCTACCAACCAATCAGGTCGGCTCGCTCTCTTCCGTGGAAACCTTGGAGAGGCTCGGATCGCCATACTAGTTGGTGGCAATCGCAATGCATTATATCCGTTAGTTTTAATAGAATTCCTTTTGTTTATTACATTTACATGAATTGTAATTATTGCTGTAGTAATGTACGTTGCAGTAGCCCTCACTCTTATCGAGAGCATTAATGTTTGGAACACTAAATACTACGCTTACTTCAATTTGTTAATGTATCGCTCCATTTTGATTAAGTAAAACTGCCGGCGAGAAATATTGATATCTTACAAATTAAAATAATTTTAATGTCTCTTTTAATATAAACATTTTGGGTCCATTGTAATTTTTATTAATTAGATATTTGTATCTATTGTGGTTTCATATGGCAACATTCTTTTTTTATTTAATTTATTTAGATCGCTGTGCAACTACAAGGTCATAGTAAGCGATCAAATTTCATTCTTATATTTCGCATGAAATTCAGCGATTGCGAGAGTTATGTACCTTCATCATTAGTGTAGCATGTCTAGATATTTTCATGTACGTTGCCAAGTGTAATACTTTTTAACTTTATGTTCATTGCATTTTACACGATAATAATACTTGTATTTGTAATGAGTCTACTAGCTCGAGAAATGTATATCATTATTAACTGACTCTTTTTCTTTAAACACATGTTGCCAATCCACAGTGGAACACTTTTGTATATCTTTTCTATTCCTCAGTTATAAGAAAAATTGAGCGTGTGTGTACTGTCCATTTAAACTTAAGTATGTTCTCTTATAGCACCGCCAGTTCTGTAATAGCAACTTATTTGATAAAAAAGGAGGTGAAAATTGAAGAAAAAATTTAGCAATTTTGGATAGAATAATTATTTAAAAATTGTCTATATTTCACGCAAAATCCCGCGAAAACTAAACAGACCGTCAGTACAAAGTGAAATCAAAAATTTTGGAGCCATCTTTCAGAAAATTTGGAAACGTTGAGGCTTCATGTAATGTAGCCCCAAAAATGAAAATATCAGTTTCGAACTCGCAGTGCTTGAGTTCATCAAGATGGATCGGGAAACAATAGCGTAGCTAAACCTAGCTTCCGGAAGCGTCTTATAATGGTTTGCCCCTGGTTGGCCAGGCAACCCGTTATGCGCTAGTGTTTGGCGGTCACGTTTTGACGAAATTTAAGAGACTTCAGTATACCCGCCATATTCTTACTTGTGTAATTGCTTTAGGATGGCCCTATTTTTATGTTTTAATTTCAGTTCGCACACGCCCTACGTTTTTCCTCTTTTTATTCTAGGGAACAATTGAAGATGTCATTTCTTCAAATGAGAGGTTGTTAACCTGCGTCTCATCGCTGCAGAATTGAGAAGTAACGCCGGTGTATGTAATAAGTAGTTCATTCATCTTGTGCACCGCCCTCCGACGGTCTCAGTCTTGTCTCGTCTTTATCCGAGTCAACTGAGAGTATTATTATAGCTTCTAATGTGAAACGTGGTAATTGATACATTTATGTATTTTGTGTTACACGAACTTACTGAAAGTAAACTTCCATCTATCTGGGAAGTACTATCTGTTATATTTTATATAACAGATTATATATTATATTTATTATGAGAGGTTAAACTGTCCCTATGTGAATGTGCCAATTTAGTAGTGAGGCAATACCTCATTTTCTGGGAAAAGGCAAGGATTCCTCTGACAGCAACATCTCATTGCCAAGGTAAATCATGAAGATGCATTGTTACTGACGCAATCTTCACAAAATGACGATTAACAATGCATTCATTATGATCAGGTGTTGAACATATTTTGAATAACCTGGGAATTCATCAGACCAAGTCTTCCCTCGAGGGAAACCTAAATGACCAGAGAGATTTATGGAGGAAAAGTATTGTTACATCCAAAAACTCGTTAGGAAATGTGTTAACTGAAAAAATCATGGCTGTACTCAATCGATGTCACATTAGAGATGTGCCGTTTTTATTATGGAAGTCTCAACTCAGTATCTAGGACATAACGTAGTTAAACTGGCAAACAATTGAAACAAGATCTAAAGATATAGGAAAGATTTTCTTAACAAGAAGACAACTAAGATTACTTTTTTTTTTAGAAAAAAAGCCCGATTATGTGTTCATTCATTGGGTGTGTAGATGAATACTTGATTTAAATTTGAGGAATGAAACTGCTTTGAATATGAGGGTTAAAACCTGAAAGGCCTACCTGTCATTGTTATAAATAGCAGCTAAGGCAAATCACTAGGCGGTGGCTGAATGTAAAACATCTGGAAAGGAGCAAGCTTCGGCTTCCTGGAATGTTCTAAACGATGGGAAATTAGAAGATAAGGTTCATTTTTTAGTTCAACAAAACTAGTTCCAACACTGGATGATTCAACACGGTGATTACATTTATTAAGCAGAATGGATCCCGAAAAATAACATTTTTCATGCCCGCACCTAATGTGCGATTTAGTGCTACCTAGCGTTTTAGAACGTGAGTTTCCTCAAGGTCCAGATACTGCTTTCTTTAAAAAATACACAATAAATAAAATTGGAAAAAGGAAATTATATTGACGGGTGTAAATAATTGACCGAAATGGGTGGGAGAACAAAAATTCTGAGTCTTGTGAATTACCTTTTTAATGCATTGAAAATGAAAAATAATCGATAATCGACGATAGACGAAAAATAGACGATAATCGGGAACTTCTTTGATTATGAATAGTCTTTTATTGGAAGGAACTCGGACTCATCAAAATCAGGCCACCAAAAGCTTCCCACCTTTCTCGTATGTATTAATATAATAAATAAAGAAATCTTTATCCTTTTTCGGCCGCAACCAGGCAAGCGGGGTCTATTGGACTCAGGTCTGTTCATCTGCCTATAATTTTGCATTTTCTGGTTTTGTTTGGTGGATTACTTGACTACTACGTGCCCAAGGGATGGACGAATGTCGGATTGCGCAACATCTTTTCATCGGGAAGTAATCTGATACTACATGTGATAGAGTATGGTCCAGGTTTTGCGGGAAAACTGCACAGCGACGTGAATGTTTCTGACCCTGACTGAATATTAGAGAACATGAGATCATACGATTACTTATTGTTGATATTGCAAAGAATTTGGTTCGTACACAAAATGTAAGGAGACAGTCAAACAAGATAAGGCAACAAGAGTCACCTGTCAATCACACACGTTTTCGGGAAAGAACCAACTCCACAACTCAGAAAATTTATAACAGTGCCAAAAAAAGATGTCATTTTTGCCCTTAGGAAAGAAGTAGGAATCAAAGAGATATAGCATCTGCTCACAACCTATCTGTAATGAGATGTAGCATCTGGTGAATCACTAGAAAATCACCCAAACTACCTGACACTAAACTTACTTGACATAGGAATACATACAGGACATAATAGTTAGACAAGGAATAAGAAGACAAAGATTTCTTCCCCCGAATCTCCCAAATACATTTAACCTTCAAAACAAATACTATGTGAAACCACTATGATGATATCTGAAAAGCGTACCGTAATTAACTGAAACTGGAGTTATGTTGAGTGTGAGCTTTGTCTAAATAGTATTTATTTAGTTTGTTTTGTATGAGTGCTGAAGATGTTATATTTATAGTGTACGCAATTTATAATTATTTGTCACCAAAATTCCATGAAGGACTGTGAATGCACAGTTGCTTCGCATGCCATTGTAAATTTGTCAACATATTTGCCAGTTGTGCTCAGGAAAGAGATAGGAAATACACGATTTTGTATCCTAATATATTTCTATCTAATACAGGGGTCCTCAAACTTTTGAAACGGGGGGCCAGTTCACTGTCCCTCAGGCCGTCGGAGGGCCGGATTTTATATAGTGCGATTTTTCTAACTCTGCCTCTCAAGCCCCTTCGGCCGATCACAGGGCATTTCGCGTCTTTCTCGGTCCTGCCTGTAGATATCGCATGGTCGCAAGCACTGTTTGATACTGTCACGATCATGCGAAATCTAGCGGCATGACTGAGAAAGACTCGAGGTACCGTGACATATTCCATCGTGAAGACAAGCCTTGAGAGGCAGACTTAGGAAAATCGCACTATAGTAAAACAAAAACTATCAACAATTCTTATACACACTGCATATATCTTGTTTTGAAGTAAAGAATCAAAACGGGAACAAATCCAATATTTAAAATATAATTAATTAAAAAAACACCAATGTTTTTGGTGGAAGACATCGTTGTTTAAAAAACCATCGATTCTTTGCCATCCCTAGACACATAATAAACACACTACACATAATAAAAAAATGTGCGTTTTTTAAGAAAAAAAAAATTCTGTAAACCATAAAAACCCGGCGAGCCGTATAAACGTCCTCGGTGGCCGCATGTGGCCCGCCGGCCGTAGTTTGAGGACCCCTGATCTAATACCTAGTTATCTGTTAGCAAATTTTACTTGGTTTCTTCTCTATATATAACAATATAATTTATTTAAAATAACCAAACCCGATTTTACTTATGAGGGACGATTTTAATGGAAAATGTAATTGTTTAATACGTACAATACCTAAACGTACCCTAACACTATTTCCTTCAATTGCTTTAAAAGTGTTTCTATTTTTTTAGAGACAACTTCAAACAGCGTTTTCTTTGTTTGCAATCAATGGTGCTAGAGTCCTTTTATATAAAGGGCATCCATATAAAAATATACTTCATAGGTTAACTGTATTGTTCCTATAATTATTTGTTCCATGGCCCCTTACTAGATATTTTTCTGAATCTAGTTTAACCCACGGGCAGCTACAATATTGTACCACCACTAGTTTCAAAGGGCAGTGCCCATAGGTCTCATTTTCCTTAACATTTATTTCTCCCAAGTGTCTTCGTTGAAAAATTGTTCTTGCAAAATTCAAAGTAATTTTAACGCGGTTTTACGTGTTTTTATACATAAATTCCATAAGATTAATTCCTCCATCTTAGTTGCAAATATTTAATTTAGGAAATTAATTGCCCCTTTTTGTCATTTCTCCATCACACCATGTACTTCGCTGATATTTGTCACTCGCCCAATAAGATCCGTCCATAATCGCGCAATAAGATGCACGGGATATATGGTGCCAAATGGCCAGATACTGATACCGATGCATGTGTAGTAACATGGAAAAAGCCAGTCTGTCTAAACGGGTAAATATGTGATTTCGCTGAGTACTATAGTGCGATGTTTGTAACTGTCCCTCAAGCCCCTACGGCCACGATAGAATATCATACGGCACGTCGCGTCTTTCTTGCTCGTACCGCTAGATGTCGCATGATCGCAAACAGTGGTTGATACGGTCGCGATCATGTGATATTTAGGCACGACTGAGAGAGACGAGAAATACCGTGACATATTCCATCGTGAGACGGGTCTTGAGAGGCAAAGTTACAAAAATCGCAGTATACATTCATCCAACCCACCACCGAGCTTGTGATGCCGATTTGGCTCGTGCGTTTGGCATAGCTCGATGGCAATATGCACGATTCTTTTCCCCGCCCTGCAGCGCACGCGACGATGGCGGGGCGGGGAAGAGTCGAGCAGAAAGGAGGCAGTGCGAGCAGGAGGGGGGATAGTGGCCGCCGGGCCGGGACGAGGTGAAGGAGCAAGACCGGGTGGTTTGGAGCGGGGTGGGGGAAGGCGTGATCGGGGAGATGTGGACAGGGGGTGGACGGGCGAGGGCGATAAGCGTAGGAGACAGCGACGGATTGTGGGGGGTCGACGGCAAGGGACGAGCTGCTGCAGACAGTAACGAGCGGATTGATTGATTCATTCTTTCATTGTTTCCGGGCAGGTCAAATACTATGGTCATTATTGACGTTATTGTATACCGCGATTTTTCTAACTTTGCCTCTCAAGGTCCGAGTTCACGATGGAACATGTCAAGGAATTTCGCGTCTTTCTCAGTCGTGCTGCTAGATATGGCATGATTGTAACCGTATCAAGCAGTATGTGCGACATCTGGCGGCACGAGCGAAAAAGACGTGAAATGCCGCGTGATATTCCATCGTGGTCATAGAGGCTTGAGGGGCAAAGTTACAAAAATCGCACTATAGTGCTCAACGAGTTCACACATTTTCCCGTTTAGACGCAACAAGCAGTTTTTTCCACCTCACTACACATAGTGCATGTTTATAGTGCGTGTATGAACCAGGGAGGAGGTGGTGTTTGCTTCTCGCTGGGTGGTGAGATCTGGTGCCAACCTACACCTCGGCTTGCGGAGGTTTCTCCTCCGGGCACCTCCCTCAACGGGGTAGATCCAACCAAAAGCTATCCATGGCTGACCATAAGCTTCTGACTGCTCTCCAGACATGTGTTGTAATGTAGTGCGTGTGCATGTGTTTGTGTTAGGGAAAAGGATAGAAGAAGGAAGATCGCAATCGCTCCCTACCCCGTTGAGGAGAATTCTAGCGGACGGCTCCTCTGATCGGTAGTTTTTCGTAGTTTCCACGCCCAACACTAGGCAAATGCCGGAGCAGTACCCAAACGAACTGGCCACCGCGCGCGATCTTTCCTTCCCCTTCTTTGCCCTATCCTCTCCTCTTACACACCCACTTACTCATACATGCACTACACCACCACACATGCCGGGAGACCGGTCTGGAGCTTACACCTTATCCCGGCTGGGGCGGTGCCCCGCTGGTGGGAGATACCTGTTTGAGGGGAAAACCCTGCTAGTCGACGGTAGGTCGGCACCAGATCTCGCCCTCCAGCGGGGAAAAGATCATCGCCACCTCCCGAGAATAAACACGCACTACACTAACGGGACTAATGACCTGAGTAGTTGACGCGCCCGGAAACACGAATCAATCAATCCTAGCCCGTGTGTAAGGGTACTACTCCGGCATCCGCGAGAGGCGGAGCAGCAAACGCGCCCTTTCCCGCTCTCCACCCCCCTTGACGTCACGCCGCACGTCACGCACGCACCAACGCACGCGCACCGACTCACGCCCCCGCGCCGGGTGCGCCCGTGCAGCGGCCGGCCGGCCTTTCCATTTAGGGCGCGCGATTGATTCGATATTTGTTATTCATGAACCGTCACTGCACGCGCGGCATATTTGCCCCCTTGATGGATTGTCAGGGCGACTCGTATACATTTCGCAAAAATCGCATCGCATCGCATCGCATCGCATGGCGTAGCGCGCCGCCCGTGAAAAAGGGCAACTCGGCGGAGATTGATAACGACTCACCCGGCCGCGCCATCAAGTGCCGCTCGCCACCATAAAACACGCGATTTGCAAGAGTTGCGCCGCATCACGTTCGGCCGCTTTGAGCGCAAATGCCCACACGCCACATCGCTAATTTAAAGAGGCAGGAGCCAACGCGAAGTGAACTCAGTGTCACTCAGCGTTGAACTTTGACCGTAACGCACTTCAGTGAAAAATGTTATTGTTGTTGTTGTTAGCCAACGCCCACGCTTGGCGTGTTAACCATTTCGTGATGCCAGGTATCTCTCTCAGCGGGGTAGCCCCAACCGGGACTTACTAGAAGCTTTCCCAAAATTTCCCAAGATGATAAATGCCGCATTTGCCAGGATCAAGTAGAAACCATTGATCACATTGTCTCAGCTTGTCCAATCCTAGCAAAAACCGAATACTTGAAAAGACACGACAGGGTGTGTAGCTACCTCCACTGGCAGGTCTGTACCGCCCTCGAAGTTCCAAACACATGCCCCAAGTGGTACGAAGATTCACCAAAACCGGTGACATCTGTTGGATTGTGTACGATATTGTACGACCAGCAAATTCAAACTGATCGCACGATAGCGGTAAACAAACCGGATATAGTTATCCGGGATTTGGAAAATAAATCGTGTTTACTTGTCGAAGTTGCTGTACCTTGCGATCAAACGTCGTTACCAAGGAGGCAGAGAAACGTCTTAAATACAAGAGTTTGGAAATCGAGATCAGACAAATGTGGGGCGTAAAAGCACGGATCGTACCGATAGTTATCGGAGGTCTGGGATTTGTTCGGCAAAATTTGAGTAAGAACTTGTCTAAACTCCCCGGTAATTCAAAAGACTGGGAAGTGCAAGAAATCGCTTTATTTGGAACAGCCCACATTTTGCACAAAGTATTGTAGAGGCACCGACAGTCCCTCGATCTGCTCCTTAGGTGTAGCTGGTTGCAACCTGGAGTAGATTGTATATTCAGCCGAGTGATATCTTTAGTCGTGATGTAGAAAAAAAATTAACAATAATAATAATAATAATCAACAATAGTAATAATAATCAACAGTAGTAATAATAATGAACAAAAGTAAAATTAATAATGATTAATGGCGAGGCTCAGGCCATAGGTCCTGCTCATCCACCTAGCCACTGAAGCCATGCTCTCGTGGATTCGCCAATTCCTTCGACACACCAGCCCCATCCGCAGTCGTCATCGCTGCCTCCCACTGGCCTCCCCCTCGCACTCCTCCACCCCAGTAAACAATGCCCATGAGTGCCCCACCTTTTGCCGTAACTCTTCGCTCTTCACGCGTACAAGTTCCCCGATGCCACCTCCGTCTTCTGCACTTCACCGCTGCGTCGTCCGCTCGTCGCCCCTCCCTCCACCGCCCTTCACCCCACCACCATTCACCCCTCCGTTCTTCGCCTCTCCGTCCACCACCCTTCGACCCACCGCCCTCCGCCCCATCGTTCTCCGTCTTCTGCCCTTCCCCCCATCGTTCTCCGTCTATTGCCCTTCGCCCCTCCGTCCTTCGCCCTACCGTCCTCCGCCCTTCGTCTCATCGTCCTCCACCCTTCGCCTCACTTTCCTCCGCCAAACGTCTCTCCGTCCTCGGCCTTTTGCCCCTCCGTCCTTAGCTCTTCGCCCCTCCGTCCCCAGCCCTTCGCCTTTCCGTCCTCAGCCCTTCGCCCCTCCGCCCTCAGCCCTTCGCCCCTCTGTCCTCCGCCTTTCGTCCCACCGTTATCCACCCCTCCTTCCCCTGTCCTTCGCCCTTCCCCTCACGGTCCTCCACCCTGCGCCCCTCCGTCCATCGCCGTTCACATCCTTCGTCCTCCGCCCTTCGCCTCCAGCTTTCTCCTCCTCTCCGCCCCTTCGGCCCTCCTTTCATCACCTTTCGCCTCACCGTCCTTCGCCCTGCGCCCCTCCCTCAGCTGCCGGGAGAATGAGCGAACGGTCGGGGCGGGAGGGGGGCACAGGGCAGAGGCGGCGAGCGCCGGCTCATGAGGGGGGCCTTATTAATCGGAGCAGGAAGACCGTCTGTCAGCATTAGGGGCGGCAGCTGAGGGGGTGAGGGGGGGGGGGCTCGCGAGTGGCGAAGGGGGCGCAGCGCCGCGCTGGCGCCGGCGACGTTTACTTTAATTATGGCAAACTTTGCTTCTTCGCCGCTACAAATCCACCACCATCTCACTTCTGCGTTATTAAGAAAAATGACCTGGGTTCGAGGTACACTTCACGACACAGCTGGATGCGTGGCAAACACTGCGCGGAAAGTGGGAAGGCCGACTGGGGGGGGGGAGCGAGGGGAACGCCCTGAGACGCCGGCAGAAGGGCCTGAGGCGCGAGGGCGAGGGGAAGCCGCCGAGAATTAATGACTTCTTGATGGAGGAGTTTGATTTTGTTGGCGCGTAAACCTGTAATTAAAAGAAACTCTGGACAACTGTGGAGGGGCGGCGAGGCGTGGTGGGGAGACGGGCAGGGAGAAAGGAGTGGAGTGCAGTGAGGCGCACAGAATGCGAGAGCGGACTGATGTGAGGGAGGTGCCGCGAGATTGTGGTGTGATGCGATGACGGGTGATACCGGTGCCCTCCCTGCCAAGGCGGCACGCACGCTCTTGCATGTGGAATGTGTACTGCGATTTTTGCATAGCTGCCTTTGACAATTGGACGGTGTTACGCATCAACCGTCTAAGCACCATTTTTGAAAAAAAATATGAGATATGGACGCCATCAGTTGCATTGGACCATGTTCTAAGTGTACGCAAACTTTTGACGCCAAATCTGTAAAAATAGCCTTATAATTAATGAAAAATGTAAACGCCATCAGTCACATCAGGGATTTTATGTTTCGCAACTACCGCCTAGAAACCTAGATCTTCAAATCTACTGTCCTTAATTTCACATTTTGCAGGTAAGCGCCAGATATTCCACTCATGTTTGTGTAGTTTGGCGCTTCAATGAGTTAAATAATTAAATTACAGTTTTTAGAGCTGAAAATGTAATAAAACATTTTAACACGACTATCTCAAAACTTCTATGATGTCGCATAGCCGGTTGATGCATAACACCGTCCAATTATTAGCAGTTAAGGCCAGGTGTTACATCTCTCCAATCGGGAGCTTACACGTCACTATGGTGACGTCACCGTAGTGATGTGTAAGCTCTCGATTGGAGAGCTGTAACAGCTCGCCGTAACAGCTGATGATCTGTCACAGACAGATATGCAAATATCGCAGTGTAAGGCCGAGATTGATCTCCGGTAATAAGGGAAAGTACGAAAAGCGTCCGCAGCTAAACTGTTGACCACTTCCAGCGACATCAGGCGGTTGTCGATGGAAATTGTAACGTCGCTTTTCGGTCAATAGCCATTTAGCTCTTGTGTCAGGTACGTGCCTGCAGGTCCATATTGTCCAAAACTGCGATTCTTTCCTGCATCTACCGCGCGAAATCACTGAAAGTAAAGTTTAGTTGCCGTCGTTTTTTGTACATATCCCCACCACGCCAGCAACTTTGTTCAGTCTCCGTGTGCGCCAAGGTGCTTCTCCGTGTGACAGGGAGAATCGATTCTTAAAAGAATCGAAACCAGGATCTCCAGATCGTAATCGATACTGGAATAGATACTGGCCGTGGCGTAGTGATCGGACGCCTTTCACCGTTGATGCTAGGGCTCCATCTCAGGTGGTTTCCAGTGTAATTTCAATATACATACATCAATTTGAACTGCAATTGGTTATGACCCGATGGCAGTTAATTAACATTAATTACAATCATAATAATAATATATAATAAAAATAATCAAAGAGGATAATACAAAACGATGCAGTAATAATGCTATCTCTAACATTGAGTGTTATAACAATTATTTCAACTCTATAGCAATACACTACAATTATGTTGATGATACTGAAAATAAATACAAGCTAAATAGATATTGGCTAAATTAGATTGAAAAAAGGTATTGATCGCGTTCACAGACTTCTCTGCACTACACTACATTGTTTTGCTTTGAATTACACTGAGCAGCACTTCCAAGCACTTCCAAGCACTTCACCGCACTTCACAGCACTTAGTTACTCATTTAATATCTGTTTGTAGTGGACAAAGCGGGATAGTGGCAGGTTTTCCCGGAATACTTCCGTTTCCCCTGCTAACATGCATTCCAACGATAAGCTCTATCAATTATTCCCTGCCCTATCCTATCATTTTTCTAAGGATCCAAGGATCACAGCAGAGTTTAGCCGACAACAGAGGAACTAGCTCAGAAGGACCGTGGTTATCTCAACATATGGTAATAACTAACAATCGGTCCTACGTATCAATGGTAATACGTATATCATTGGATTTGTTTTTTTTACGCTCGTTATGACAGACTGAAAAAATATGCATAGTTCCATTTGAAAAAACAAAGTTACCTCAAATATCTCGTAAATACAAGTGATGAAATATAAATAAAAACACATATCAATTAGCCCCATTCCCTCATGTACGTCCTATTGAAAACTGCATTGCAATAACGTCAATTGTTCAAAAGTTGCAGGAGGTGCTAAAGTTATGTGATTCACTCTCTATATTACAGGCTTAATATGGAAATGGGAACATGACGAAGAGGATAAGGTATAGCATGCGAGAGTTCTCGCACGGGTACGCTAGTATGCTTGAACTCCAGAGATGTCCCTTGTGATGAGGTCCTCCGTCAAAAGAGTGTGCGAGTGGAATGGTCAAGAGCGGAGTTTACTCGCCAAGCCTAGAGTATCTTCTCCATCTTACTCGCCAAGCCAGGAGTATCTTCCTCCTGGGAACCCTCTACGCCGTAAGCTCAAAGGGTACTGAATGAGAGATTGGCGAGGGCGCGTTTCCGACACCTAAAAACGGGAACATTGGGCTAATGGAAGGAAAACCCTGACACAAACCCCCATACACATCAAAAGGGAGGGGGTCTTTTGATTATTTGTTTAATTGGTCAAAACAGTAAAAACTGTATATGACGTATGGGAAAGAGATTATCTGCGCACATTTCTTGAGGCTCAGAAATAAAAAAAATTGAAAAACTAGAAACAAGAATTTAGAAAATAATTATTGTTTTAGAAAATAAAAATTGAAAAATGTTTTTTCACGAGTTATAGAAAATCAATTTCAACGGTATATGAACTCAGTAGGTCCTCTGTAGGTGTGGCAATACCAGTGTCCCTACGGAAGGAAAATCCCGAAGAATAAACCCGGATATACGGATGAGGCGATGGGCCGTCACCCCATCACTCGAGAGAATAATTTGCAAAATTTCTCAACAATATTTCAAAATCAACAGTCAAAATGGACAACTACTTTTGGCAAGGAAACGGACTTTGAAAATCGGAACATGGAACATTGAAGGGAAAAGATCAACAACTGATGAACTAATTAGGGATGTCGACAAGCATGGTGTGGATATTATAGCATTTTCTGAAGGAAAAAAAGAGGAAAGGAAAAGCACTTAAGAAATGAGTTATGTATTCCGGCGTTCCAAGGAAAGAGAGGAGTCGCAGTAGTCTGTCATGGAAAACAAACAATTAAGAAGCGCAGTATGTCTTGGGATCAGATCAATGATAGAATCCTAGAAGTAGAGATTAAAATAAAATAAATCGTTGTAATAGTTGCGGTGAACGCTCCCAATGAATGCCTCAGTGAACAAAACATATTTTTTTAAATAAATTGACAATATTGGTGGATAACATCAGAGACCACAAAGAATTGACTTTACTTGGAGACTTCAATAGCAGTTGCAAATGAGCGTGACAGTGATAGAACCACTCGCTAAAGCCAAGAAGAAAGATAACGGCTTGAACATGCATATGATCAGAGTGTACATAATGATGAGGGAATTTCCCACCACAAGATATAATCAGGAAGGCCTTGAGGATGACTAAACCAAAATCTTTATCAAATTCGTCTTACAAACAAATACGGGAGGGACACCTAATACTATCAACGAAGCCTTGACACTTTGCAACCATTAATCAACTAATGAAGCTTTGGACAAAAAGAATACTTGGAATAAAAAGAACAAATTTACACCAAGGTGGAATTCAAGTTTAGAAGCCTTTTTGGAAAGAAAACAACAAGCATATAAAAGATGGCTGACAGAATCTCACGGCGAAAAACAGAATATCTGAAATTGAAGAATGAGACTCCAATGAGGATTATGAATGCAAATAATGTGTACTGGGCATTGACCAGAGTATAAGTTGATAGATACACAGGAAATACAAAATCAAATAAATTGTGGGAAGTAATTAAGGGATTAAGAATGGAAGGTAAAGATACACGGAAGAGTGCAATTAGCTAGTGAGAGTGTGCGAACTATTATAAACTGATGTTAATCGAAAAGAGAACACAATGGTAGCAGGAAGAAGAGATAAAAAGTGCAATCAAGTATTGAGCCTATCACACCAGAAGAGCCATTCTGACATTAATGAAAAACAGGAAAGCTCCTGGGTCGGGTAACAACAGTATGGAACTGCTGAAAGCAGTACTTGACTGTGTGATGGATGCTCAAACGCATTCAAGTGCAAGAATTGTACACACATGAAATATTCATTAAATCATAAGTACTCCTACATAACCGGAGGAGATCCGCCGGAGGGCACGCACGGCGCTCACACGGGCGTTGGGCCCGCAAACGCGGTGAATTGTGAGCCCACCCATACGCCCGCGCACACACGCACACAACAGACACACAACGAACCAGTAGCAAAGCGTGACTCGCACGTTTGGGGATGCTCAACAATAACACAAAATATCACTACTTCATCTAACAGGCGAATTAAAGCTTCAACACAAGGCAGATACACTGGAACTACTTCCACGATATCGATTGTTTACGACGGTGTAAGTGCTTCCGACAAAATCTTCCAGTCAGGACTGCCGATAACTTGAAAACAAATTATACAATGGCTCAGCTTTAATTCTTATACGCGAATAGCAATGAGACGTCTTGTTAATTTATACATTGCAGACTAAAATAATATGTAATCTATTTAAGGAATAATTCAATTTCTTGGGTATTAATTAAGAAATAGTAGACAGGCACTATTTCTGTGCCCATGACCAAGCGGGACTCCCGAGTGAGAGAGAAAGAGAGAGACAATTTACTGACCGCCTGAAGTGTGCTACGCTCTCGTGCACAAGCGAGTGACTTGCTCAAATTAGACTCAGTGAATTTTTCCCAGTGGATGCTAGCGTAAAGCAGTCGCGTTTCTCTGGGCCAGGGGTGAAGAGGGGAGAGGGGAACCTCGCCATCGGCGTATGCGTCATTGCTCGTCGCAATCTCGCGGCAGACGCTTGAAGCATTTTAGCTTCCAAGCAATCGTAGGCCAGCTTCAACAACCCGCCGAATTCAATGATATAAAATTAATACAAAACATATTTCGCTCAACGGACCACTTGTAAGATTATCAATACAGTATTTAGAGTTCTTTATTAATATTATATACGGGGATGCTCAGCATCTCAGCTTCCCCTGACGCTATGCCACTGCAACAAACACAACACAAATACACTTACACCGCACAATTTGTGAGACCAGCTTGTCCCGGCTGGACGGTGCCCCTGCAGAGGGACCCCCCCCAACCGACATGTACGCCGTCTTTCTATTCAGGGAAGGAAAAACAAGGTCACTGCACTAATAGGACTAATGAATGTAGCTGTTCACGTGCCCTGAAGCATCAATCAATTAAATCTACACATCTAGAAAGATACTTTTCTCTACGACCATTTAATAAAATACGTATTCTTGCTGAATATTTAATCGACGAATGGCATCGATTGCACACCCCGTGGATTCCAGTTCGGCCTGTTGACCTATCGGCCTATCGGCCTGTCGACCAATCACTTTCCTACAATTTTCGGTATCCACGGGCAAAATTGCATTCTCTTTGCGATTCGCGATTCTTTTGAACCGCGATAGACAAGTGAATAATTTTGCAGTTTCATGTACGTAACATGGCTATTTTTGTGCTCAATTTTCTCGTTATATTTCATATTGATCATTCAACAGAAAATTCATCTTGAAACCAGCGACAGTGACGATGAAATTTGTACTCCACCTGACATTCAGGAAATGGCGAATTTGACAACTCTACAATTAATGCTAGAAAAATCAAGGAAGTATTATGAAACATCATAAAAAAAACTAGCAAAATACGTTATCAACATCATCGCATACTAGTACTGTTGCCTATTTTTTGAAAAGTCAACACAGTCAGTGATACGTATTTCTAACTATATTAATTTCGCCATTAATGTTGTTAGAAAGTGAATTCAGACCTATAATATATCTTATAATTAGGACCTCGGATTTTAGGACTAATGCCCCCTATTTAGTTCCTTTAAGATGTGGAAAATAATTGCATATGTTTAAGAATCATCAGAAATAGAACTACTGAAATCAATACAGTAATCAGTCTAGTACAGTAGTTCCTAAAAATGTCCTAAAAAGGGCAGTTGATACCTATTTTAATATGTTCTTTCTTAAGAATGCCTAAAACTAGTGATTTTCAAGATAGATAATATTTTAAATGCTAAATTTTTTAAAATCGTTTTACGAAAAACGCAAATTCTTTTCCGAAACACTAATATAATGTGATCGATACGAAATCGACAACGCCCGATATCTTCACCCATAATACCCTACACAAGAGCTCCGTATAGTTAGAATTGCGATTCTGACATTGCGGAGCTGAACACAAGGAGCCCTGCAAGTCAACATAAAAAGAATGTTTCACGCTCGTCTCCGATCAGCACGCACTTCTTAAGCAATTGCACCCATTGCTGGTGCAGCTGCGCTGTTGACAGGCTGAGGCTTACAGCCGCAGCGCGTCGTCTTCCAAGTCCAGGTCAGTGAAACGCCTACTGTCGGACAGGCGAAGATTACAAAATACAGTCCAATGGTTAAATGGGTCGTGTGGTACAAGTTTTTTTGGGGGGAGGGGGAACGAAAGAAGAATTTCCTAAAGAAGTGAGCATGAGAGATATGACTAAATTAGTTTGCTCCTTATCTGTGGCAGTGAAAAGTTTCCAATTAGAGTGTACCATTGGCCGCCGTTAATAGATACGTCGATTTTTTGCTGAAATTTACATAATTCTTAGTGAACTAGATGTATGTACGTACTACTACTGCATTCTCCTTACTATTTCGTACATTTGTATATAATCCAAAATAACGTAATTTCATAAATCCTGATAAGTTGAGCTTTTTTTAACGGTAGACGATTAGTTAAAATAATTTCAGTATGGCGAGATACACGTTGCTTCTCTGCCAAGATTAGTCGCATGAATTATCAGCTTATTCAATGAGGCCAAAGATATAACTGCGAATAAACGGAAACAGATCCCCGGCGTATTTAAATTTCTGTTTACATCCACAGAGAATGCTCTGACGCCGAGTGTGAAAACAACCCTATCTACAGACACGCACTTTCCTGGAGGTTTCTCTGGCGATTGTTTATTATCGCTTGGTGAACAGGCACTGCTTCTGTCGCCCTTGGGTTCCCTGTGGCAACCCTCGTCTCTCGGCTGCCCTATTGCTCCAGCGGGCATTGCGCGGGCTGTATTGCGCCGTTGTCCTTCTAGGAGGGGGCGCCCTGGGGGGTAGGAAGGGGTGGGGAGCCCGCGCGAGAGGGGGTGCGGGCGATCGTCCTCAGAGAAGGGAGGGAACGTCCATAAAATTTGAAGTGTGAGTTCGGCTCTGGAACGTCTGTTTTCCGCCTTGCCTCATCGTGAAAAATCTGCCTCTGAGAATTCGCGTTGATAAGGAGTTTTTGCCACCTAGAATGTTAAGTACTATCGATCTTATGCGCATGCGCAGATGCACTAAAGTGATGCGAAACTTGAACTGCGGATGAGCAGAAGATCGATAGTGCTTACCGTTCGATGCTGCAAAAACTCCCTGATAAAATGATTTTTGTACGTTAGCGAATATCACGTTTGAGCCTCTGCGCATACGGCAACTCGAACTGTTAGTGGAGGACGCTGTTCCACCCGATTTAGCGGGCGACTTATTGTTAGTATATTAGAGAGTTTTTGCCACCTCGAACGTTAAGCACTATCGATCTTCTGCGCATGCGCAGATGCACTAAAGTGATGGCAACCTTGAACTGCGCATAAGCAGAAGATAGATAGTGCTTAATGTTCGATGTGGCAATAACTCTCTATTGAATGCTAACCGATCACTTTATCACATTGTATGGAATTTGTTCCCAACTGTGACGACAGAGGCTGTGTTGCTGAATCTGTATTCCCTAGAGGAATAGTCATGTTGTCATTTCCAATGTAATTCACTGATTTTCTGCCCCCCATATGATTCAGAAACAATGAGATTCGAAATAATTGTTTCCGTGATGAAACAGAGTATGTTTTTACATAACCAACATAAGACCTGAAACATCCACGAATGAATGAAATGTTTCCCCACGAGGTAACCAGAGAAGCCGAGTCTTGCATTTTGAAATGAGTAATTCAAAGATTTTCGTACGCATTCATTGATAACAATATATTGTAATCTTTGGAGAATTGAAAAAAGGGTCGTCCATCAATTACGTACGCTAAAGAGGGGGGAAGGGGGTCTGGGACAGTGTTACGCTGCGTTACATAGGGGTACGGGGGTATTAATTATTACGTGACATTGATATTTATTTTTTTTATATTTTCAACATTTGCTGAAATAATTCCATTTTGAGTTCTGTACTAAAACTTTAAAATATTTATTAATTAATTTGTTATAAAAACAAATAAGCTAAAGTTATTAATCTATCAAACATTTATTACACAAGTTATCAAATATTTTCTCGCTATGCGTCCTTTCTTCACTCACAACTTGCCCAATTTTTTATTTTTAGGTGCAGCCAGAATCGCCAACTAATTTCCATTTTAATGATCATTAATTTTGGTACACAACAATAAAATGAATACAAATCTTTTTACTGTGCTATAATTTATTTTCATTCCTTGCATTTACAAAGGGGGTGTTGTCACAAGCGTTACGTAATTATTTAGAGGGGTTCAAGCACACGTTACGGTTGCGTTACAGGGGGAGAGGGGGTTATTGAAAATACGTCGAATTTGCGTTACGCAATTTATGGACGGCCCCAAATATACGAGATGGCAGCAGTTTTGATTTATGTCGTCGCAGTGTTTTATTCGCCATCTCGAACATGTTCTGCAAAAGGACAACTTTCCTACCAACAAAGAGCGTGTGGGACACGGTAACTGTAAAGGTTCCCATGTAACAAGAGGTGAAAAATAAATGTGGCCCCTGAATTTTGACGCGCCCGGAAACACGAATCAATCAATCAATCAATCAAAAACCCAACGCCATGCGTCTCGCCACCTAATTCTCAGGTATGCGAGAATTTCGCCCTCTCCTTTGAGGCAGGGCAGCCAACGTGACGCTACGTTATATTCTTCCAGCGCATCCTCTCAATAAGCCACCTTAACCCAATTGAAAAACTGACCGACGCCGCTCGTTTGCGCGGGCACCAGGGTGCCGCCTTGTGACGGGGGGCTCTGTCCCCGCAGGGGGGCTCTGTCCCCCCGTCCCTGATGGCGCGGGAGGGGACGGGGGCTGACGAGATCGCTCACCGGCCGACAGGTGCGCCGCCGATGCGTCTCCGATGCATCACCTCGTGGCCTAATGGCGTAATGGACGCGCAGGAATTTGGCCTTCCATCCATCAATTTGGCGCGATGCGCCTTCGGCTGCCGATGGTCCGCCCGCGCCGGCCGATCCATCGGCCGCTAACGACGCCCCAATCGTCAATACTTATTAGGAGCCGCTGAGGGCGCCCTGGTCGGGGCACCGGCCGGCTGGCCCAGCGGACGCAATGGGTCTCCCGCACCGGCGGATCCAGCCGATCATTTGGAGGGCAGAGCATCGGAAATTTTTGGTAAATATTTAATATATTTGTTATTAATTACCGGGACTCGAACCCGGGTCTACTGCTTTACGCCCTGGTGCTCTTATCACTAAGCTACCGAGACACACAATCCATTGAATAGTGAAAACTATTCAAAGGATTGTGTGTCTCGGTAGCACAATTGGACGGTGTTATGCATCAAACCGGCCAAGCGCCATTTTTGAAAAATATATAAGATATGGACGCCATCAATGGCATTGGACCATGTTCTAAGTGTACGCATAATTCTGGCGCCAAATCTGGAAAAATAGCCTTATAATTAATGAAAAATGTAAACGCCATCAGTCACATCAGGTATTTTATGTTTCGCAACAACCGGCTACAAACCTAGATCTTCAAATCTGCTCTTCTTAATTTCACGTTACGCAGGTAAACGCCAGATATTCCACTCAGGTTTGTGGAGTTTGGCGCTTCAATGAATGAAATAATTAAATTACAGTGTTTAGAGCTGAAAATGTAATAAACCCTTTGAATACGATTATCTCAAAACTTGTGTGATGTCGCATAGCGAGGTGATGTACAACACCGTCCAATTTTGGCTCCTTGTATGTATACAATTGTCACCTTTCTCGTCACCTTGTTGGACGCAATTTCTGTCGGAGAATACGTTCCGCAGTCGTAAAGAAATCTAAACAAATTTAATTATTAAAATGCATTGTTACTTGGCAACATGGTCAAATTTTGGATTTCTTTACGACTACGGAACATTCTCCGACCGTAAATGCGTCCAGCAATGTGACGAGAAAGGTGACAATTACATATATGTTATTATTAATGACCGGATTCGCGTGTTATTGCATCGTTTCTTTGCTAACTTGAAATAGCATGAAACCTTGACAGAAATTTGAATCAAGAAACGGAAATTATTTTATTACTTGTTTTATTTTGCACGAAATTGGATGTTGGGGGGGGGGGGTTACTGCAGTATTTTCCACAATTTAGGTAATGCTGCTTGAAAACTACATTTTGGGATTTTACTGGCCGAATTTGCAAGATTCATAGTTTTATTGCATACAATATTATTGTCTACTTTTTTTAATTTATCTTTTTTAAGGTTACATTTAAGAAAAAAGTTTTTATGACAACTCAGCAGTGCATTCGAGTGATCTGTGAAACCCGAGTGCCGTTTAATATGTATCAATTTTCCATTTTGTTGCCCTATGAGCGTTTAAACCTTTCATGATGCCTATTATCTAATTAATATTCCTGAGGATGTGTGGTGTTGTGAAATCGGACAGCGGCATTTGGTTGCGGCTGCTCAGCCAAACGCTATGTTCGGGGTCTACTCCCCAATCGGATCACTTATCCGTTTTGTCAATCTTCGCCGCACTTACCAACACGAGACTTGCACGCGCGTCTCACGTTTTGACCTTACGTCCTGGCGCGAAGCTCCGGGAAAAGCTGTATTGCGTTTCAAAGTCATCGGAATTTCTCGAATCAGATGTTGGCCTGGGAGTTACGAGAGAAAATGAACGCAGATTTCGACCGCTTTTCGCTGCGTGCACACGTACATCGGAGTGAGGCTCGGGGCATAGACATGTGTAAATGTAGAACTAAGTTTTTTCTGGCTGAATTATACTATATTTGATGATTGAAGATACAGTGATTTTTCAGAAAATAATTTGAAAATGAACAAAATTGTAAATTATAATGAAAACGTTAGAAAAAACTTCATGTATAACACAATTATTTTAGGTATCTGAAGGTATTTTTGTACTTTTCAATTTTTGTATTTTCTTTTTTGTATTTTGTGGTCATTTAATTTGGTATGTAAATAATATTTAAAATGAGATATGATCTGTTTAAACAATATGTAGAAACATAACAATAATAAAAAACAGAAATCATAATCATCATTTAATTTACCTTAAATATCACATCCAAAATGTAAAATAAGTTGATCAGTGGATTAACTGAAGTTTTTATACTACATAAAACATTTTTTCAAAGTTTAGATATTTTTATTGCATTTTTCCACGTTTTCCTGTTTTTACTGTACAGTTTAGAGAGTTTTACTGCACGAAAATCCGGTCTTTAGTTATTATATTGTATATTATGTACTATGTACTGTAGATACGATACTATACCATATTATTGTTTAAATAATTACGTATTTGAAATATTAATAAATATTTACATCAATTTTGCCAAATACAGAAAGATAAACGAAAATTGTAGGCCTTTTGGGGCGGGGACATGCCCCTCCCCTGGATCCGCAGTGGTCTCCCGGGATACGAGTGACCTACCGCCATTAACCGAAAAAACATTTGTGTGAATTCTTTGTTTTGTTTTGTCCGTTATTTTTGGCCGGCTCATACGAGAGCGTAGCGTAAACAATAGGGCGGAAACTACATTTCCGAGCCCTGATTCAAATTTTCAGTCAATGTTGGAAATGTACTTTTGAGAGGATGTAAGAGGGATCGACTCCGCCTTGGCTGCATATTTTCGGAGTATTTACTTAGATTTTACATTTTTTAGCTGTTTTCGATTTTGAATTTTTTGCCACATTTTTTTATATTGCATGAGCGGTCTAGTGTAAATAGACATTTCAATGATAGTTTCGAAACTTACTTAACTGAAAAAAATTCATAGCCCCTTGTTAATTTGAAACACACACACAAACCTCTCGAAAAATTAACACACAAACCATGTGATTCTTTTAAACTGGGTCCAATAAACCCAACCTCTCTTCTAAATGTTCACTGTCAATTCTTCACGATTTGTAGTACCTTTCCGAGATTCATTATTATTTTCACAATACTTGCCTTAACAATTGAATATTACTCATGAATTATCCAAACAGAATTCAATTCCAAGACACATACATTGCATTTGTAAATAAATTCGTCACAGTGTGTTTTGTGGATGATTTGTAGGTTCACAAAGGCTTAACATTTGGTTATCATAGCAAGGATTGATTTGTGGTTTGTAACTTAAATCTCTCTCGCACTCGACCCTCACCATTCTGGATACTGAGATTTACGTACAATTTCACTAGGTAGTACAACTTCATGCAAACCATGTATCCCCAATTTTGAAGTTCTGTGGAATGTTAGATATAAGGTTTTGGAGACGTTTTTTCCTCAGGACCTTACTTGACCAACTCGCTATCCCCGGTCGATCCGATGTAGGGATGTGACATCGATGTCCATTTTTTCCAAATATCGATCTTTTTGTCGTTTGATATTTTGTTTCTGAATGAAAAATTTCTGTGATAACAATACTGTAAAGTTAAAATATGAAATAATAACTGATGGCAATGCTGTAAGGTCATGTGTTGGAATCGAAGGAACGCTGTATGCACTACCTTCGTCAAAACAACTCTCACGCCCGAGTTTATCTCCATGTCCTTGTTCTTGGCCTTCCTCCTTCATATTCGTTTCGCACATTGATATGTGGTAAACAACTATGCTGTGGGTGAAGGATCTGCCCCTTATCGTGCCCTTATTCGGGCGAAATAACAAACATGGACACTGTCAGATGTTGCACAGGAAAATATTGAAGTTGAAAAACATTAATGGTTTTTTAGGTCAATGTATTATTAATAGATATCGGATGTTTAGGCAGTAAAAATCGCCTTTTAGGCGCCTACAAAGGCACTGAAAATGTCAAGAAATAAGGAAGAAAAAAAGCTGTCATTAATTACATTCACAATAAAATTAAAACTTATTTGTAAAACTCCATACATATTTACAACTCTTCTACATTTTAGTCTTAATAGTTTTCATAGCAATATATCACCAGTAACTTTTCAAGGATGGCAATTTCAAATCTGCAACGATGGGAAACAAATCAGTTTGAATACAGAGAAGCATTCTGAACATCTACTGATGTGTCCTGGCATGTATTTTAGAAGTCCAAAATTATCAACACTGAAACCTTCTGGGAATTTACATTTATTTCCACTCAAAAGGTGCCCTCGTTGTATTGTCAATAGACCATTTTCTCAGAACATCGCTAGTATTTATGAAATAGGGAAATGGAGAAAAATATATTGGTATACTTCCAGGAATTCTCTCGTATTTCACAATACAAATACGTGAATTGAAGGTTCGTAATGAATGGTCAGGTTGGACCATGGCCGATTTCTGATATCTTAGCATTGTATATAAAAATAATACATAAGAGGCAAAACGCAAAATAATTGTAAAGAAAAGGCATTTATGCTAAAATAAGCAAAAATAAGCATTATAAAACTTCGTTCCGTGTCATTTGTCATGATTCGTGCACATATATTATCAGCCTTTAAATAAGTTCGCTAGAAAAAAAATAGGCATTTCCCTCAACACTCGATGTCTAATTATTAACATCGATGTTTTGTTATTGATGTCGAATCACGTCCCCAATCGCCGCATCGGCGGCGCTTGGAACGTTACGATTTACGCGACGTCTATCAACTAGGGTGTTTTCGTAGCGCATTCTTTCACGTCTAAGGGAGAAAAATCATATCCACTTGTTCTTTCTAGTTAGAAGTGTACAATGACACACGTTTTAATAAACCAACCAAAGTCTGTGTTAAACGATCTTCTCGATCAGTGTTTTTCAAAGAAAACTGAAGGAAGTAACTTGAAATAGGTGTGCTTGTCTTCACACTACGATTTAATTACATACTTTTTTCTAGATACCATAATTTTTAAAATTATATTTTCATTTCAAATCTGAAATTGATATATTTATTTTAAAAACATTTAGTTATTTTATTTTTATTTCTTCTTTTTTTATTATTTTAACCAGTGTGCATCAGTGTGTTCTGCAACTCGCAAGCCGCAAGCTCTGCGGCTCGCAAGTAGTTTCTGTCAGATTTTCAGTCATTGAGTACGTCCAGTTGTGGAATTGGCGTGCAAATTTCAGCCTTCGTCGCCGATGAACAGCTGTCAGCATGGGTGCCATGTACCAGGTGCCTGCTGCGGAGGCCGATACGGAGCAACGCTCGCAGAACGGTGGTTGAGGAGTCCCTTTTGGTAGCCCCTTGGTTGATCTGGGCGGTCAGATGCTCTACAGTAACATGTCTATCCCCCATACATATCTCTATAGCCGTTGTTCTCCTCTGTCGTCTATGGACCGCGATGCGCTACAGTTGCCCTCGGCGCCGGTTTTGGATATCGGCATTTTGCTGTATGGTGTAGCTTTAATCACGGTGATACGCGAACACTTTACAAACTTAAACCGTTTCGGAAATGGTTCTACCCTTGGCCCGAAAGCCAATGATCATGCCCTTTTGGACATCCGATAATTCTCTCCATGTCTGCATTGCAATAACTACTGCATAATTATCCGCTTCCACCGCTTTATGCAGGTTGTCCCGAGAGGAAATGTAAAATTCGAAAAAAAGCCTTAAGACAATTTTAAGCATATTTTGTCTGATAAACTACTTGGATATTCTCAATGGCTGAGCCGTACTCAGCACTCAAAAATTGGTTTGAAAAAAATGTTTTCTATGCAAAAATTTGCATTGCAGAAGCATGGAAACACTCCAGAAACCTGTCAATTGTTTATTATTTACAAAAGAAATTAACATATTGGTTCAGGAAGAAAAAACTAACCCAGAAAAAATAAAAGCCCCCAATTTACCACAATTCAACTGCTAATTTTGAAAAGAAACTCTTCTTCCCGGGCCCTGGTAACGGAAAAACACATGTAGTCAGAATCCGTGTTTTGTGGGCCCGTGTCTCCGAAAAATCGATTCACGGTGGATTTCAATATCTGCCTGAAAGTCTGTCTGACTTTGGTCTTCGCCGATCGACCTGAACGAACACAAGGCTGCGAGTTTGAAACGGATATTTTGATGTGGTGGGCACATTCCATGAAGACTCAACGATTTCAAAAATATCTAAAAATTCGCTGGAAATTTTTTTATTTAACTTTTTCTCGGATACTTAAGAATATCGCGTCTCATTTTCGTTGAAAATCTGTGAATTTTCGAATATTGCAAAATTTCAGTTTCGTTCGGTGCTTTTCATAATTGCAATATTGAAGATAGAGATTTTTCCCTAATGAAATCTGTGGCGCGAAACCACATCTGGAAATAAATTCAGTTGTGCAAATTTTCGAAAATATGATTGGTTGCGCGAAATACACGGAAATTTTAAACGATTATTTTCTCAGAAGCGGTTCCAAAATTTTTCTTTGCTATTTTCCTGGAATGCAGCAAAGGACGGTAAAAAAAAAGTGTTCCTGGGCCCATTTTCTGCAAACTCTATTTCAAAAAGAGCAAAAAGTGGAGTTCAGTGAGATTTCTCGAATAGCATGGAAGGATGGGAAGTGCAGTGAATTGCAAACGCATGCAATGCTGTATGGAACCGTGTGGGGTAGTGCTGTCTTGTGCTATATTAAGTAGTATATCATTCTTTATCAGGGCTCGGATTCTGATGACAGGCCATCTTTTTATTGGTGCATTCTACACATAGCTAATTCGTAAATGTGCGCTTAACTCGACATACAGGTTGTAGAAATGTATAGTTATGGGATTTTTTTGCAATTTTTTCAATTTTTAAGTCATTTTCGTACCTTTGCGTCACTTTTGACATTTTACGTATTTTGCTTTCTTTACGTGCATTTTGTTAGCGAATGTTTCATGAATTTTGAATGACAAATCAAAACAATGTTTTTGATTGTATCATCACCTGATGACAAAATTCACTACTGCAGTGACTCCATCAAACTCTTAAACCAGGAGAGGTGGCAACAACTCACGTCACTGCAATGCCTCTGACCGAGAGTTAATGAAACCGAGTTGTCCTCAGTTACAGTGAAATATATATACATGTATCTTATAAAGGATTAGGTGGGACGAAGGACACCTTACTATGCTGCCGCTTCCGAATAAAAGCGAAGCAGCCACTGCGGAGTGACTTTTTGGACACACTGTACCCAAGTTTTAAGCTAACAACTTGTTTAATCTTCCGCTTGAAATAGCGCAATAAAATGAAAGCACGGTGACATAATTTGATTTAATATCTAACGTTTTACCAAAATGTAATATACCGGATTGATTCTGAAGTGTATCAATTATTTTCTGCCAAACCCAAAATCAGGACAAACTGCCGTCCCGAATGATCTTTTAAAAAAATTCACCTCCAACATCGAGACTGATCGAAAAATTTCGGGACGTCTGGTCATCAAGCTGGTAAATGCAACATAAAAACAGTTCGTGTTCTTTCATTGACACACATATAAATCTCTAAAAGTTAGAAAACTGCGTATGGAAACAATATGAGTACAATTAGACCTCGTTTATTTCGACCACAAACTTTGGCCTCCAGGGAGGATAGAGTCAAATCAAACAACAGATCGTGTGTACAAGTGCAATATCGAATTACTTTGTCATTGCATCGGTAGTTTACCAAGCGCACTCGTTGCCCTTTGCGGAGCAGTCCTCGCGGAAGAATGAGCTAATTTGTGTCACAAATATCGCGTAACAAGTTTTGCGCGAACTGCATTACGGCTGTGGGTTCCGATAGCGAGTGCGATTTGTGAATGGGAAACAAAACTTTGTATGTGCTCCTCTCTGCCTGTTTCCAATGTAGTTGGGTTTCCCTGGGCAGGCTCCTATCAATCAATTGAATCTGCATGTGTTGCATAAACATTTTAGTTAATACACGGGCAAACACCTAATTTTAAAGTGAAATAGCGAAGTTGAAATATGGATTGGCTCACGCGTAGCAACGATATGCGGCACACTGCAGTAAAACAGTGACATGATTTACTAATAAATGATACAGGCGCTGTTACTCATGTTCTGAAATACATAAAATAGCGAAATTAAAAGCCCGCAATGTCATTGTCGTGCAAAAATGAAATTAATTTCGGGAACGCAAAAGGAACATTGGGAATTACGTAATCACGATTTATATTTCAGGGTGACTGTGGTTCGGCAAAAAGAATTAACTTTTAATAGACCTAAAATTGGAGAGGGTCACTTAAAATCCTTAAATGTGACAAAAACAAGACCCAACAATCTTAAATGTGACAAAACCAGAGATAAATATTCCTAAATCCCACGGCAGTTACTGAAAAAAGAATTTTTGTGCACGTACTTTACCAATTGGGACACGTCACAAGCGACCTTTTAAAGTAGGTTCGAGTTCTTTCCTTCTTTTCAGCTTGCTTGCAGTGGCGGAACCAGGGAGGAGCCATGGGGGCCATGCGTCTGTAAAGGCCTAAAGTTGTCGTCTGTTACCTTCTTTTATTTGACATCATTGATTTAAATATTAATTTATGTTTATGTACTTATTGAAAACATATTGTATAGTATCTTTTATATACCATACAAAACAATACAGCAAATTTGTTTATAATTTAACAAAATATATGATGGCCCCTTCAAAAATGATCGGCTGGGTCCGCCCCTGCTTGCTTACTTGCTTGCCTTTCTTTTTCTTTCTTGATTTTTCCTTGCATTTTCTTTCTGCCTATCTTTCTTGCTTTTTTCTTTCTTGGGCCTTTCTTTCCTCTTTTTCCTATATCTTGGTTCTTTTTTTTTGGCAGCCGGAGCACTTTTATAAAATGTTTGTCTCCGTCAGGGCGCGGCTGCCGAGAGCTTCACAGCTT
Source organism: Acheta domesticus (assembly GCA_031308135.1). Taxonomy (NCBI): domain Eukaryota; kingdom Metazoa; phylum Arthropoda; class Insecta; order Orthoptera; family Gryllidae; genus Acheta; species Acheta domesticus. Next base: position 13,626,170 of record JAHLJT010008446.1, on the reverse strand, counting down.
GAACGTGACATGGTAGGGCGACTGAGGGGAAAAACTCTTGGGCCCCAGTCGGGCACCTCGCCGGGGCGCCATGCAGACTCGCTGATCATCCTGGAAGCCGCCCTTCCCTCGGCCCTCGCCTTGGAGGGACGCTTCCCTTTCCCGCTGGAGTAACGCCTCGCCTGATGGGTAATTAACGAAGCAAGCTTCCGTTTTCCGGCGGCCCCTTCCCCCGCCCCCGCCATCCCCCACCCGCTCCCTCACGGGCGCTGCGAGCGACCCGAAAAGGCCCCGTGACACCTCATTTCTCTCGAAGAATTCAATTAGTCCCCCCGGTGGTCCTTGCGCACAAGTATAACCTGGCAACTTGGATTCAATGGGTCCTAGAGATGCGATAATTAAAGACAGGAGGAATTGTTCTGCAAAGTGCCGGGATATGATTCATTGACGCCGGGGCGACAAAGTAACAACTCCCCACTAAACTTCGTTCAGGCCGGTAACTATTTTATGAATAATATTAGTCTACTTGATAGCTACCAACGGGAGAGATGGCTCAGGCATCAACTGATGTCACTACAATCCCTCTGATCGGGAGGTCCTAGGTTCGAGTCCCGACGGTCGCAGGATTTTCGACACTAGCTTGTCAGCTAAGTCGAGTTCAGTCGCTGTCTGGAGGAGATTTCTTGCGGCCGGCTGCTGTGATCTGTAGTTTTTCGTGGTTTCACGCAGCAGAGATCACACTTCACCAAAGAAACATAACTCATAAATTTAGGTTAATTGAATGCTTAATCTGAAATTGTTTGAATAACATAATTCCTTGATGCTACTTGTACGACCCAGCACCTATACCACTCTTCGGTGAATGGAGATTCGCCGAAGCTGATGTTGCTTCAAATTCGACGAGAGCACCAAGACTGGCACTGCAAGCAGGCATCCATGAATGCTTTCAGTCACTTGACACGCGAAGGCAGAATTGTGTATCTGCCGAAAGTTACTATTAATAGGAAATGTGTAACCTGCATTATGGTAACTTGTGCCTGTATAATTAATCATTTATACGAAACTTCTTGAACTTAGTAACTACTTGGTTGTCCGGGAGACGCCACGTTCTAGGCACGAATGCCAACGTTTCGGACGCAATTCTCCAACCTTCTTCAGGACGAAATTCGAAGGGCGTTTCGCCCTGAGGAAATTCACTGAATGGCGGTCAGCGTTAGCACCTGTGCCTAGGACGCGGCGTCCCCCGCACAGCCAAAGTAGTGACTGACACAGGCCGCGGAAGCCTATGCTCTTACTTGAACCCATTATGTACTATAATACTTTTTTATAATTTCCACTAATTTATTTTTCCAGTCATCCAAATATCGTGAAACTCTTATTACATAAATGTATTTATAACTCCGATTAACTATTAAAATATTTTTTTAAAAATGGTTTTTTATATGTATGGACCAGAAACGTTTAAAATGCCCTTATATATATGTATGTATAAAGCGGCAACTCCTTGGGGTAGGTAAGGTAGGCCCTGCCTACCCTGATGAATGTGTTTAATACATTTCATAATTAAAAAAATACTTAAAATTTTAATGTGGTGTAAGTATTATTCATCTGCAAATGTATAATGAACATCGTGGCCCGAGCCATATTTCCATTTCAAATGTTTTGTAACAGATCGTGGGCCATGCGATCTATCTCGTTTCTTCCGCGGGGACAGGCGCCTGCTTGACCGCCCGGCAGCTGCCTCGCTTCGCACCGTTTTCCGGGAAACGGCCCTAGTGAGCGTAGAACCGAAACATGCTCTGTCCGTATGTGGCGTTATGCTTGGGTTATAGTTGAAAACGAAAAACCCAAGTATAGTACGCCAGGCAAATTGCGTGCACGAGAAAGAAAATGTCCGTGTTCGTCTGGAAGTTGCCTCACTGAAGAAGAATGAAACGTTGGAGAGGAATGTGAAGAAATTCTTGACCGACGGTCAGATAAAAGCTCTCCAGAGTGATAGTATCCCCCGAAAGTGGGGTGAACAATCAGTAGTTTTAGGTTGTAAGTTAAAATCCAGTTTAGGTGTTCATGGCTACAATTATTTGCGTAACGTAAACTATCCGGTGCCATCGTACAGCACCCTGGTAAAGAGGCTGCAAAATGTTCAAGCTGATTTTGGGGTCTTTTCAGATCTCTTTCAACCATTGTTCTACAAAGTTGCTAGCCTGGACCACCCTAAAAAAAGTGTTTTCTTTGTAGAGATGAGATGGAGATTAATGCAAACATAGAATTTGTGAACAACAAAGAGTCATTTTGTGGGTAAGTCATACTTGGCTCTTCCGAAGTGGAAGGAAACCACTTAACAGTTTTTCTGGTACGAAGAGTCCATGACAATTGGAAACAAGTTATTGCATGTGAAGTTACTGAGCCTTCTACTGTAGGTCACCTCATGCATGAATTTATAGAGAAGTGCCTGAACTTCTATGAAAGGTGTGGCTTGCACGTTCTGGGCATTTACTCAGACATGGAAACAGTAATAGTGGGGTTTGGAATACTTTGGGTGTGGCGGCTACTGAGCACGAAAGGCAAATAAAGTTTCCTTTCAATGGCACGAAATTAATGTGATACCTGACGTTTGCCACCTTTCACAAAATTTAAAGTGTGCTTTGCTGAGAACTGGGTTGAAATTTCCGTGGATGTTGTTCCCAATGAAGAGTCTACTTGCACTGTCCGCTGACAATATATTGTTGAATTTATGGATCCAAGAAATGGAGGAAAGAAGGGAGTTGCTATTTTCTCCGTCTAAAGAGAATAGATATTCTGCCAGACCACTTCAGCTCTATGAATGTGGGGTCAACTGTAAACCGCCAAGCAAGTTGCTGGTTTGCCTACGTGAATATCCGCCCTTAGACACAACGCTATTCCTCTTTACTTTTACAATTTAACTCCTCTCCAATCACTCACGTCATTGGAAGAAAAGTTTGCAGCAATTGACACATTACAATGGCTAGACTGCCCCCCCCCCCGAGCACATTATAGAATTCCAAGTCTTGTACCAAAAATGAAATTGGTCAAACATCATGAACATGCAATGTAGGTAGTTGCCAAAATGTTACAAATCACTAGGCGTTTTAGCCCTGATCCTTGTTGCATCTAGAGACAGTAATTGACTTAAGTGTGTTGAAAGCGACTTTGTTACACTCTTCGTCATAGCGACGATATATGTCATAAATAACTGAACGTTGACATCGTGCATTATGAGATCAACGAAGTCTCTAGAACGTACCCACGACCTTAAACAACGAACGTTGAAGTGAGTCAAAAGAAATGTAGATTTGTAAGTCAATAAGAAGCAGACGTATAATTTAATGCTCGAGTTGCCTTTCAATGGACGGAGGTGGGTGGAGGAAACATGCTCCACATTCTCGGGCGCCGCGAAGGGCTCGGGTCCATTATTGCGAGGGGGAGCAAGTGAGTCACTGCCCCGACCCCACCCCGCCCCTCGCCCACAAAAGGCTGGAATGTGCGCCCGCCACTCGCGCAGCTGTGCAATGTGCATTGTGCGTCTCCAGCAGGGTGCACGCATGAATTTTTATGGCCTAGAGTTTTCAAGATGACCATGTAGAAGGTGCTGCGGTAGATCTATTGTAGATTTTTACATTCTCGCCCTTACTTTGCAAGAAGAGAAAGTAATGTAATCGTGCGCCGGAAAACGGCGAATTTTGCGAGAGAAAACTTACTGGCGGGTCCTGTTAACGAAAAAGTGGATAAATCTTGTTCCTGTATGTAGTTCCTCTAATAGGTGTAGTCATAACTAGGGGGGCAGATTCTGGTGACGTGCTCGTCACCAGAATCCGCCACCACAATCTGTCACCACCGTCCGCAATGCCAATGATCAATAAAATGGTCTTAAAATGTTTTTAAAATGACGTTAAAACAAAGAAAAATGACGTACAAAATTTGATCAAAACCACTTCAGATGTACAACTCAAGCTGTTGAATATGTTACGGATGTAATTGAGGCTTCTTCCCTTTGGTTGAAGTGAACTCGTCTTGCAAACAGTGAGTGGTAAAAAAAAATAGTTTTGCGGTAATAAATTAGTAATAAAGTAGTTAAAAAAATATGACACTAGTTTGGTTTGATTCTGCTATGGTGGGCGGGCCAGCTTGATATGGAGCTAGCACTCCACCCCCTGTTTTGGGGTGAAGATGAGTGGTAAAAAAATTAGTTTTGCGGTAATAAATTAATAATAAAATGGTTAAAAATTATGGCACTAGTTTAGTTTGATTCTGCTATGGTGGGCGGGCCAGCTTGATATCAAGCTGACCCGCCACCCGTTTTTTGGGTGAAGATGAGTGGTAAAAAAATCGGGTTTGCGGTAATAAATTAGTAATAAAATAGTTAAAAATTCTGGTACTAGTTTGGTTTGATTCTGCTATAGTGGGCGGGCCAGCTTGATGGACCTCTGTATCTGACTGTGGTCAACGCTAGCGCCCAAGTCAGCGTTGTTCAACTGGCGGTCCGCGGGCCGTATGCGGCCCGCCGGATATTTTTGGGCGGCCCGCGACTGCTTTGAATATTTTTATTATACCATCCAAATACACCAATATTGCACAATTCATCTAAATTTTACTTAAAGATGTATTAATTTTCTCCTTGCATGTACATTAATCATTTAGCATCTTGAATAAAAGTCGTATCTAATACATATTTGTTTCAGTAAAATCCTTTCTATAAGCCATAAGCCATTCTAAGTTGGACAGCCCTGGCCTAAGTCGTTCAGACGATTTTCTCCAAAATTGATATTCCCGATCGATTTGAACCGAATACGAGGCCCTGTGAATTTGAAACGGATATTTTGATTTTCGAGGGTACTTTACATGAAGTCTCAACAAACTTTTTCAATTTTTTTTCAAAAACCGTTCCAATTTATTTCCTCGATTTTTTTCACGGATAGAACAAAGAACACTTAAAAGAATGGACGCAGGTCTCATTTTCATTGAACTCTCTGAATCTCCGAAAATTGCAAAAGTTAGAAAAATGCGAGAAATGTTATTGAAGCTCCACTGTAGTTCAATGTAGCTAACACAATAGCAGCCCACACCCCGTCTCTACTCCTATCACAACTGTAGAGGAGGGACAACTCTAAGAAGGGACATTGCCAGGTCGGGAAACAAATATCTGAAAGTACAAATAAAAGTTTTAATGTGAAATTACCTGCCAGAGGGGCGACGGTAAGATAGTTATAAATGTCTTAAGTCAAAAATCTTAGTTTGGAGAAAAAGAAGGGTTAGAGTTCTGAGCCACCGGTTGTTCCTATAGGCCCCTACATATTTACCAATTTGTCGGGCCGACCGGCCAGTCGACCCAACAAATTGTATCGTGTGGAGGCCAGTTGTCCAACAGAAAATTTGGTTGGGCGGTTGGTCGGCTCCGACACCCGACAGCCGATTCCCCCACCACACAGCCCGACCAGAGCCCGACAAATTGTGGTGTGTGTAGCGTAGTTGGGCCAACTGTCGACGACAGCGCTCGAGTTTTAACTAATTTCCGCAGATTTCGTCGTGCGAATCCACGTGCTTCATCGTGCCCGATTCTCGCTCACTTCCGTTGCGATTCTTGTCCTGCTTGCGTTCCATTGTGTTCTGCCGTGGTTCTGCTTTGAGTTAGCTATTTTTTTCGTTGTTGGTTATTTTTGTTGTTATTATTGTTGTTATTGATATTATTATAATTTCAGTTTAGATATTTTATTTCATTCGTTATAGTTTTGTTAATTCGTGGTTAGGTTTTTTCTTTGTTAAATTGGGTTAGGTTATATTAGGGTAGTGTAAGTTCTTTTCGTTTTTGTTGAAATTTGGAAAATGGAAAACCAGCAGGAAAGAGCCGTTATTGTCGAGTTCCTGGAGCAATATGAGGTGCATGATTGTTTGTGGGACACTATGAGCCCTCATTATTCTAACAAGGACCTTAGGAACTCCGCAAAAATGTCCCTTTTAGAAATGTTTAAAAAGGCATATCCTCAAGCAACTGTGAAGTTCATGACGAGTAAGATGGAAAACTTTAGGACGGCATTTAAGAGGGAAGAGAAGAAGGTAAGTAATTGAACCTTTCATCTTTTTAGTAGATTGCGTTATTTGTATTATAACAAACTTGTTAAAAAAATACAATAGCTTTGGAATATTTACAAAATTAAATGCTACAAAAAAATTCTCCACAATTATGGTGTGTGGTCCGTAACTTTGTAGGGTTTCATTTCTTCTAGAGCTCAATTTTTGTGTGATCGCTTGTAGGTCAAACCTATCCAGAAGCACTGGATCGGGCTTGGATGAAGTTTATGTACCCCGTCTGTGGTACTATGAACACCTGAAGTTGTTGGATTCGAGGAGTCCCAAACCACAGACAGGGTACAGACACATTATCAGATGAAGATGGCCCTGTAAGTGAATTTGTTATATTTCCGAAATATATTTTATTACTTTAAAATTATGAAATTCTGTAGCATAGTTTTGTCCCTCTGTTAGTGCAAAAAATGCAGAAATATGAATCGTATTACTTTTCCTTAAATGTTAATTTTTATTAGGGCAATGAAAGCATACTATTGGTTATGAAAGCTTTGTCCAAAGAATAGATTTTAAATATGTTAGTACAGTCAGAAGGTTTAATTTTTTTAAGTGCAATTTCAGCCATTCTTAATAAGGGGTGACCATGATGGGAAAATTCTAAAAGTTTGTGTTAAAATTGTGGACTGTGATGTAATTCATATATTATAAAGAACGCAAAAGTTACTGTATAAAAAAGCAACTAGCAAGTTCTCATAAGTGATCCTAAGATGCACTCTCCCAAGTGCAGTTGTGTATAAAAGAGATTTTTTACATTTTACATCATACAAACTAAATAATTTTAATAGCCATAGAGTGCAGTCATAGTATACATGACATTAATAATAACGAAATGCCTTGCACATCAGTGGTTTGGCATACTTTTTGGCTACCAGAAGGGTGTAAGTTTGCTCCATTTGGTACTAATGGAAGGAAAGCGTAGAAGACTTTGACTATATTAAGAGATTCCGCTCTTCTGCAGAATTGCCTGTTAGTTGAGAAAGTTTAATAGACTCCTTTGGAAGTGGATAATTTGTGTTCACTCTTGTGCAACAAGTTTTGCAGTGTTCTCAAATATCGAACTGATTTGTAATGAAGCATATATTTTGAAATTGGAGTATAATTGACACCGAAGTTGCTAAATTGTAGGGATAATCATAGCTTCTTAATGATTGCTGTCAATGACTTTAACATAGTGGCATAATCTAGTTAGCTTCAAAATGGTAGGCTGCAACCATTCATTGATTTTATAAAGTGTATTTTTGCTTTCAGGAAAACACAACTGATAGGCCCACTCAGCCCAAGGTTCCTAGGCGAACAGCTCAAAAACAGAGAGAAGACTTATTTCAAGCTGCATCTAAATTGATGAACACAAGAGAAGAGCCGTGGGAGCTGGAGGGGAAGGCGATTGGCCTACAGCTTAATGAAATGGCGAAAGAACAGAAAATTATTGCTCTGAAATTAATTAATGACACATGCTATTTGGGAAAATTGGGTCAACTAACCCCAGATTCCCAAATTGTCCTACGTTCCCCAGAAGCTATCGTCCCACACCACTCCCACCATCCCACCTGTATAAAAAAGTCCTTCACCCTCATCCTCCCTTTATCATAATCCTTCCCTTGAAAATCTATCAAATTTTCTTATAGTAAGGGACCCCAGACATAGATAATTTTTTCTATTTGTATGAGTGTATGCATAAACAATAAGAGAAGAAATAAATAAATATTTTCTACAGTTCTTGGTGTAAGCTTTTGACTTAAGTTATTCCTTCATATCCTATTGTCTGAACTAGCAGAAGCATTTGAGGAAGTGTGAAAAGAACTTTCGAAATTTTTAGGATGAAAAGTTGCTGGTAACATAGTTGAAATTTCAATGTTACAAAAAACAAATTTAAAAAATTCATGTAAATGACTGAATTTAAGATTGATCATTTGTAGGGGTTGGGCAGTATCTGAAATAATTATATATATATATATATATATATATATATATATATATATATATATATATTCAAGAAAATTTGTATTTGAAAAACAGCATTTTTCTTGACATATTTAAATACTTAAGTATTTTGCCCAATCCTGATTCACTGTGTTTCAAAGGTAAATTTCACCTGTAACCTTTCGTAATTTTTATTTATTTATTTACGTCAAAAAAAGTTAAAAACTGCGTATGACGAGCTATGGGGAGAAGTGAATTTTGTGCACGTTTTCATAATTCTCTGGTCTCTATCCTAAACCATATTCTAGTCGAATTTTGAATACAGAAAAGAGAGGTTTTTTTCGAGTTTTGTTGACAAAATATTCGCTCCTATATAATAAAATATATTTTCAAAGGTAAATTAGCTATAAATTCCTGCCCTGAACCCTCATGTTCTTCATGAAAGAATAATACTTTTTGCCGCGATAATATGAAAAACGATAATTTGAATAACTATATTTCCCACTGAAATTCAGAAGACGTGCACAAATAATGAAGTTACATTTATGTCCCAGAAGCAAAACAAGGGACTATCTCAGCATTTGCTCAAGGATCAGGGAAACTGGACGAAAAACCTGATCGAGATGGGGGCCATCAACCCAGAAACTGTGGTACAATACTTGTTACAGGTTCTTTAGAATTATACAGTCCACATGATTAATAATTACATTAACTATCATTGTTAAAATTAATTCTACTTTACTAAATTAATTCCTTTTTGATGCTTGGTATAGTCTCGAATTGTATAGAAACAGTTATGCAGCAGAAAAGATTTGACTTGGGACTTAAACTTTTCTATTGAATTTAATCGTTTAATGTCTTCTGGCAAAGTGTTGTAGAGTAATGTACATGAATTGTATGTGAATTTTTTGTAGTGAGCTGTTGATACTGCCACCTGGTGAATATGATTACTACGTCGTGTGTTATACTTATAGACATCGGCGTTTGCTGAAAATATATTCCCGTCCTTAAGTAAGTCATTTTTGACAAAAACTACTGATTCGTAAATCAGGAGACAAGGTAATGGTAAAATTCCTAGATTAATAAAGAGTGACCTACAAGAATCACGTGGGTTGGATTTGCATATTATTCGTACAAATCTTTTTTGTAATCTGAAAGTCTGTGAACTATAAGATGTGTTTCCCCAAAATATTATGCCATATCTCAGGCGGGAGTGAACATTGGCAAAATATACACAACGAGCTGTATGAAGGCTGACGGAATTTGAAAGAATTCTGAACGCGTAGCATAATGAGCTTAATTTTGTGTTCAATTCATTTAAGTGGGCATTCCATTTGAGGTTTGACTGAATTGATAGACCTAAAAATTTTGTTACATTAACATCAGTCAATGGCACACCGTTCATTTTCAATGGAGTACAGAATATTTTATTTGATATGGAAAACTGCATTGAAAACTGTTTTATTTTCATTTACTTTTAATTTGTTATTACGGAACCAATTTGAAACGTCTGATATTGTACTATTTACGGTTTCTTTGTTGCAAAGAATATTTGTATCATCCGCAAAGAGAACTGTTCTTCCGTTTCGAATCGCTAAGGGTATGTCATTTACGTATAATAGGAAGAGAATAGGGCCTAAAATCGATCCTTGCGGGACTCCACGTACAATTGGCAAAGAACCGGAAAGGTGTGTACATAAAGTTCCATCATTCCAGTAAGGTATTTCTACTCTCTGAGATCGTTGTTTAAGGTACGAACATAGCCAATCTAGAGCAATACCACGGATTCCATACGAAGGTAATTTTGAAAGTAAAATGTTATGATCAATGGACGTCAAAAGCTTTTGAAAGATCTAAAAATATTCCAATAGTTGCTTCGTTTTGATCCAATGATGAGGGCAACATCCTTAAGAAAAGAAAAAATGGCTGTTTCCGTAGATTTTGAGTTCCGGAATCCATGTTGGCAATTTGAAAACGCGTCGTGTTTATTGAGAAAGGTTTCCATTCGCACATAAAAAAATGTCTCTCTAATATTTTTGAAAAAAACTGACAAAAGAGAAATTGGCCGATAATTTTGAACTTCATTTTTGTTGCCTTTTTTGAAGAGCGGCTTAATCTTAGCTGTTTTAAAATATCTGGAAAAAATCCGGTGCATAGGATGCATTAAATATGTGAGTTAACGGGTGTATAATGGCTGGCGCGCACGTCTTTAACAAACAATCCGGAAATTGAATCTAAACCGGCCGAATATTTATTTTTTAATTTACCGATTATTTTGAGAATTTCATAGGAAGAGGTTTCGGAAACGAACATAGTGTCTAAGACTTTTAGGGAAACGTCAGATGTTGAATTTGTGGCTGAAAACCCTTAGTGAGATCGACAGCAATTCTCGAAAAGTATTGGTTAAAGAGACTAGCCACTGTTGCCGGATCGTTCACATCTCTATCGTTATCTTTCAAAACAACATTCTCTACAAGGTTTCTAGTTGGTTTGGTCGCATTTTTTACTATATCCCACATTGATTTTGTTTTGTTATTTGAGTTCAAAATATCCTGATCGTGTTTCATGATTTTAGCCTGCCTTATGACTTTTCTTAACAATGATTTGTATTTTTTAAAGTACAGGAGGAAATCTTGAGATACGTTATGATGCTTAGAAATGAAAGAGAGAACTCGTTTGTTTTTACATGATGTTCTAATCCCTTGTGTTATCCAAGAATTGTTTTGCGTTAATATTTTATATTTTCTTTCTGAAGAGGAAGCAAGTGTT
>JAHLJT010008446.1:13556631-13615300 GCA_031308135.1 Acheta domesticus | reverse complement strand
AAAAATAGGCACCATAAAAATCAACGATGCAAATAAATTGATAATGAAACGAATTAATATATGTTCGGCTTATGATTCTGAGCAAAAGAATAAGAAAGGCAAAAAGGGCGAAATCCGCTCTATAGTGATTACTAAAGCAGCTTCAAAATTTCGTTGTTTAAAAACACCGATGGATTTTGGTCGATGCATGATTAATACAGATGTGTTAATTCTGCAGATCATTGTTTGTCAACGTGGATGTTTAGGCGCATCACTATAATAGCTCCTTGTGCGTGGCGCCGCCCCGAGTGCCCTTTGCGGGCGCCCGCGTGTGGGAAGCGGCGCCGGCGGCGATCTCACGCGGCGCCAGGAGGGAGCCTGGGGCGTCCGCCCAAGACAGAACGATATCGGCCTCGATGACACACGAGAAGGGGGAGGGCGCCAGCCACATCTCCCTCCTCCCTCCACCCTCCTCTCTCGTCACCCTTCCCTCCTCCCTCCTCCGTCCTCCCTCCTCCGTCCACCCTCCTCCGTCCTCCCTCCTCCCTCCTCCCTCCTCCCTCCTCCCTCCTCCCTCTTCCCTCCCTCGTCATTTTTCATCGGCCCTCTTCCCTCCCACCTCTTCCTTCCTCTCTACCCTCCTCCCTCGCCTCTCCTCCCGCTTCTCTCTTCCCTCCTCCTCCTCCGTCTCTCTTCCCTCCGCCCTCTACCCTAATCTCTCTTCTTCCCTCCCGCTTCCCTCCTCCGTCCTCCTTCCCTCTTCTCTCTTCCCTCCTCCCTCCTCCCCCTCGTCACTCCTCACTCTTCCATTCTCTCTCCTCGTCCCTCCTTCTTCCTCCCTCCCACTCCTCCCTCTTCCCTCCTTCTTCCTCCCTCCCACTCCTCCCTCTTCCCTCCTTCCTCCCTCCTCCCTCCTCCTTCCACCCACCCCCTCCTCACTCCGCTCTCCTCGCTGTTTCCTCAGAAGCAGTTCATTATGTTGTTCCGACGTTCCGAAGAAGTATTTATTACGTTATCGCAGGTTCGATGCTCGTACGTTGAATCTCAAAGGAGTGCTGTTCTGCAGCAGATTGCCAGATTCCGTTGTACGATAACGTCTGGAGGGTGTGTAATTCTCTAAATGTGAATGCTGTGTTGAACTGATAGTTATAGTTGATAGTGAAGTTATATACAGTAAAACGTGCTCAATGCGGAATCTAAGGAACCAGTTTTTTAGTGAAGATTACACATTATACAATGTAATACAGTCGACTCTGATTATAATGAACGTCTGGGGACTATCATTCTTGGTTCATTATGCTAGAGGTTCACTATATTCGGAGATGTCAAAATTGATTAGAATTTCTCCACAGTTATTTTATTAATACACAGATAGAGCAAAATACATTAACAGCACGAATTAAAAATTTCAATACTTCTCTAGAGTTCGTGTACTCTCCATATATGATTCTGCTTTGTCCACTGTCTCTAATTGCAAGTGTCGTAATGGAGTCTTGACATTTTTCAATGCCTCTCCCACTGTTGGAACAGCGTCCCACTCACCGAAGGCCGTTTTACTCGCCTTATAACTAGAGACCGGATTTTTATGTAATTACATATTTTTTGTCTTTCTATTTACCGCTCTAAAAATTGTAATCTTGGCGAATCATAGTCCTCTTAACACAATATCGATTTTTTTCGTTACATATTTTTACATATTTAGTACTGTATTACATATTTTTACGTATTTTGCTGATTTCACAATATATTTTCTTATTTTATCAATTTTCTTTTATTTAATTCCATGTTTTTATGAAAAGATGTATTTTTTAAATATCAGCACTTTTCCTTCATTATTGGGGAAATCTGGGTGTCCAAAGCATCATTGACACCGCGTTTCGTGATCTGTGACCTTAATTTCGAAGAAAAATGTACGATCACTGACGTGTAACACTTCGATGAAGATGCTACAATGTATGTTTGCTGGCCGTAGATCTCACTAGTTTGTGCGATGGCCTCATACGTGTATTATTTATTGTGTCATTGTTCGCATTTCGTATAATGGTAAGAATTTGTGCATCGTGGGCATTGTATCTTAAATCTTTTGTTTCAATTTCATGTCGAGTAGTGGTTTTGTTAATTATAATTTGATCGATTGCCTTCTTTGAATTTACTGTGATCCGTGTAGGTACTTTTATTGTAATATCTAAATTGAAGGAATTAATTAAATTAAGAAACTGCTCTTTCTCGCAAGATTCGACCAGAAAATCAATGTTAAAATCTCCGCATACAACAATGGAATCAAAAGAGCGATTGATGACTTTGATTAGTGTTATCTCTAGTTTTTCTAAGAACAAAATGTAATCTGAAGCTCTCTTTGTTGGAGGCCTCTAGATGCAAAGCAATATCATTAGTCCGGCTGCTAAACTGCGGTCCTGGATTACAGTAGATGAAGCTTTTACTACTGACGAGAAAGTTGTATGATGTGAAGTGAGCAGTTTTTATAAATCTAATTTCGTATTACGTAAGTGTATTTTATTATTAGTGTATTTAATATTACATATTATATCTGATTTTACATATTTATTACATATTCTTACTATTTTCATTACATATTTATGTACATATTTTGATGTTTTATTCTACATATTTTTCCGGACTCTACTTACAACAAACAAGATTCTTTCGGTAGAGGGATGGCGCCAGTGGCTAATGAAACTGATGGCTTTTCCGCGCGCACGGGGGGTGTCACCAGGCTGTGGGGCTGTGGCAGTCACGCGCTTCCTGTCGCCAACTGTAGGCCACGCAGAACACGGCCTTTGTTTCCACAGTGAAACTGAATGGCATAAGGTCATCAGGAAGGTCCTCATTCCGGGTACGCTACCTTCATCTCAGGGCAAACTTCTTCGAACATGACCTTTGGCCGACCATATTTTTTCCAAACTGCCTGGTGCTGGAATTTGTGGAAGTGAGGCGATATATTCTTTTCAGGGGAGAATTCATTTTTCAGGACGTATTTCCTACGTTCACTATAGCAGAGGTTCACTATAACCGAATCTTCTTATACTTATTTGTAATGTAAGTTAAACGGGACCAGTGACATAAGTTCACTAGTAAAACCGAGGGTTCACTATTTCCGAGTTCTTTGTTACCGGAGTCCATACTACCATAGACTAAGGATGTTTACATCTTTACTCCATGGTACTACTATAGAATTTACGATTGCCAGGTTCACGGTTTATATTCACATAGCATGAATTCCGCACTATACTCCTTCCTCATAGGTAAATTTTACTCTTTTATGATTAAAAAAAGGCTCATGTAGAATTAGAACAACTTACCATCATCATGCCAACAGAAAGTAAAGTCAGCTATTTGAGTAATCGTAGGAAGAAGCTTATTGCTTCTGTACTGTTATTCAGAATTCAGCTTAATATAGTTCAAGAGCATTCTTTTTTATTTACTAAACTGTCACTTCAAATCCGTAACACTATAAAGAGTGCAGAGTAATTTAGTCATTAATTTAGTGCATTCTCTGAGATGCATCTTCAAGTACGAAAGAGTAATTTTCTAAAAAATCACTCTTGACAATGAAAATTCCTGGTATCAAATAATTTGGTCTCCTTTAGATACGAAACGTTGTATTTTGCAGTGTAAGTGTGCGAAAATATGATATCCGAACTTTTAAATAGAAATTAGACATTCTTTTTATGGAACTAGAAACTACTTTATTAGTAATTGCACTATTTCTAAGGCTGATCTGTCAGCAGTTACTAATATTTGCAAGTAATTTGTTCTGTCATTTCTGATTTAAGTAATCAATGTGGCTACAATAAAATGAGATGTTCCAGGTTCATCTTTCGTTTCTTTAAACATATTCTCACCGTTCTCTAACGATCTCTTTGCAAGGGAGTAATCCGAGTTTTCTTCCATGCTAAATACTGCCATCCATTTGTATTATCAATCCTTTTTAAGGATAGTGTAGAATTATTGTTTCAACTGAACCTGTGAACTTTATGACGTAGTCGGGGCTTCTTCTGCACGAAATACTTTCTCTTCAAGAATCATTTTCATTTTCTGTACTTTCTGCCGAGGATACTGTTTGTGTTCGGTCCTTTTATTATCATTTCATACCAGAGGCGGGATTTCGGGTCTTTCATTGGGGGGGGCAAATTTGGGCGCTATTGTGAACACGAAAATATTCGTTTATATGAATGGTTTTAATTAATTGTGCTGCAACTACATACACTGTTTTCAATTTTGTTAATTATTTAATTGATTATTATTGAATGTTATTAATTAATTAGTTGAACACAAAGGTAACGATCCTCATTGTAATTTGAACGGTCCGAACTGTAAATTCAACAATGCATTATTCTCAGTGAATCATGTATCGAAAAATTGAAAATGTTTATTTGTTTTAATAAAAAATATTTATACATAACTGTAGGATACATATTTTGAAATCTATATTAAGAAATTATTTTAATTAAAATGCAATCTTCTATGCAAGGTGATAATATGAGCCTCCACTTTTATTTCGACTTGTGTGCGCATGTACATTGTAAAATGTGCACGTGTACATTAAATTATGTCTTATAAGGTTTATTGAAAACAACAGTTTTCTGTAAAAATGAGCTCTAATTTCCGCATTATCAGAAACACTCAAACACCATTTTCTCAAAAACGGATCCAATTTTTTTCTTCAAACTTTTTGTGCGGATAATGCTAATTGCAGTGTTTAAGATGACATAAAATTAATTTTGCCGTATTATTTTGTTTCTTAAAAAATTACACAAATATAATTTTGTTGAAATTTCTCTGATGTCTTTAATACGCACATTATCGGCGATTTGTATATATTATTGCATTTGTGAGTGACAGCGATTCAAACGACTTCCAATAAAGTTTTTCGAAATCGAAATAGTTTTCTGTAAAAAAAAAAGCTTCAAATTTCGCATCAACACTTTTCGTAACGCTTAAACGCCATTTTCGTACAAATGGCACCAAATTTTTCAACGAAAATTTCCATTTAGGACGAAGTTTTACTATTCTAAAGATAGTTTTTCGGTTCTGCCATTAGGAAACCGAAAAACTGAGCAAATGTGAAAAAAATGTTGGTTGCTATCATAAGGATCATAGATGGTTGCTATCATAAGGATGGGGCACGACCGAAAAGTCAGCCCCGACCAAAGAAATTAGGAAACTAACTACTACGAGAAAATCTGTGCTATTTTGTAGGTCCACTAATTCCTTTTTCTTTTGGCGCTAGAATCTTTGGTGGCATCTAAAACAAAAATAGTGCAAACACAAGTTGTAGTGTATGTAGTATAAACCTGTTAAAGTTTGGGACTCATACGTATATATACGCTCGTATACTCACCATAGTTTGGGGCTCGTTTTACAACATCACCATATTAAAATTCTGGAAACTAAAACTGGTCTATGATAGTTCGAAATTACAGATTGAATGCATAAAAACAACGTTTAAAACATATTGTATTTCATTCGTTAAAAATCAGAATCGGTCTAAGTGAACTCAATTCTAATTAAAAGCCAAAGACATACCTTCCAAAGCTTTTAGAACCGAGAAAACACGAACACGACTGTTTCACATCAGCTCGCATATACAGCTGAATCACAAAGCTATATTGGCAACAGGATTTATTAGACTAGTTAAAATTGTTCCTGCTAGAATGTTTATGATATACGAGTATGAAAAGATACCAAGGAGGCTCATATTATATAAATGGTTCATATCACCACCTTTAATTCTATCTACATCTAATGAACGGGAAATACTATTTCTTTTTGAGGGTAAAAATTTGAGTGTTATGATTAGACCTTGGAATTTTACTCACAAAAAAGGTCTGATTTAAGACCTAAAATAGACAACGAAATTAAAAAAATTAGGCACTAATAAGCATTAAAATCGACGTTTGAGGCACTTAAAATAGGTTACAGAATGACTAAGCTAGGCAAAAAATAGACAGGAAAAAGTTGTATTTCTGGGATGTAGAACGTATGTCAAAAGATTAAATTAGGCAATTAATGTATGCTGTAAAAAGTATTTTTAAATTTATGAGAGAGACTACAAGCATATTTTATTCACTTTCGTAATTACCAGTATAGTATATAATCAATATTTTCTCCAAATTTTCTATACAATAAGGCTGTCTTGTCTATTAAAATAATTTGAACTAATAAGACTGAAAATAAACTTTTTACTGACATGGATTTATAGAAGCAAACAAATTTAGTTACATTTCTCATGCTCACGTCTCCTGGAACTTTTTCACTCGTCCCTTCTCCCCACCCCCCAAAAATACTTGTACCACACGATCCATTTAGACACTGAACAGTATTTTGTAATATACGCCTGTCCGAGAGTAGGCTTTTGCGTGGTCTGTCTGTCGCTTTCCTCGCCTGGACTTCGCAGACGACGCGCTGCGGTGATAAGCCTCAACCTGCCAGCAGCGCAGCTGCATCAGGAATGGGTACAATTGCCCAAGAACTGCGGGCTGATCGGAGACAAGCGTGAAACATCCTTATTAGGTTGACTTGCAGGGCTCCTTTTGCTCGGTATTTTGAGTGAAAGATTTAGGTGCGTTGTTCGATCACACAATATTTGCATTTCGGAAAAGTGTTTGCATTTCTGTAAAACGAATTTCAAAATTTAGCATTTACAATACGATCGTTCTTGAAAATCACTTGTTTTAAGCAAAACATATTAAAATAATGAACCGCCCTTTTTAGGACATTTTAGGTATATTAAATACTTTCAGTACATTTTCTCATGATTCGTAAACATCTACAATTACTTTTCACAACATCCTAAATAGCCATTTGTCCTAAAATCAGAGGTCTAGTTATGACTCATGATTTTAGGCATTAAACTGTTTAATTTCCAAATAAATAACGTTTAAAAGCAATATATAATTGAAAGAGGATTTATTAATAAGGGATATTCAAAAAACGCTGAACACTATCCCGCAGGTTTTATAATACTAAACTAAAGTTCACCAATTTATTAATGTACATTATTCGCTCAGCGTAATAAAATTATTGTTTGCTTAATTATTATTACATTTCTTCACAAAATATAGAAACAAATAAATCTTCTCACCCTATATAAAACTGCGCCCTTCAGGAATACTCCAGCAACATCATTTATTTATAAATGCACCTAAGGGGAGAGTTTCGACGGTACCCTTCCATTGGCGACCGTGTGCTTGGTTCTACGTTTCGTAACATAAGTTGCACGCTGTTAGTTAATCATGTCAATAGTTACTCATGTTTGGACGTCGAGACATTGAAGCCCCGTGGGGCCGAGCGGTCGGGCGGCCTGATCCGGTCAACAATTTTTTTCAATTCGATTTATTCCTGTCCCATTTAGAAATTTGGTGAAGGTATACATGGCTATAGAAATTCATCAGTATTTTTGTAAATTAATTTAACATTCCGTCACTCGCGCGCCCATTCGTAAGACAAGTACTCGTGCGTTGGACTCCGTCCAAGTTTTCTATCTTTATTAATATAATTTTTAATACTCTTTTCTTATTTAAATGTGCTTATATTATAATTGAATACACAATGGAAAGGAACAATAAATAATTACAAACCATATTTGAAACTTTTATTACATTTCCGTCACTCGCACGGCAATTCGTAGCACGAGTACTCGCGCATTGTACTACGGCCAACGTCCGCACTATTTAGTTTTCTACATCTTCTAATATTTACGTTTTTGCACTGTAAGGAAGAGAAAGGCATAAACGCAACATCTGAAATAACAAACTCTCTCATATTACAGAAAAAATATCGTCTTGATCATGTATGCAAGAACATCGTTTCATACGCTAGTACTCGCATGTTGGGTTCTGTCAAACAGGTATAACTATTTTATTTCAGAGTATGGCGAAACAGTGCACAACAGAGGCAAAAAGTTTATTGATACGTTTCTCAGACACCATGAGAGGAATAGAAGCATTGTTTTTATTAGTGGAAGGTTAATATTCCTTTTTTAATTAGAAAATATTTAATTAGAAAATAAACTTCTGTTTGACTCTA
The DNA here is from genome assembly GCA_031308135.1 of Acheta domesticus. Classification (NCBI taxonomy): domain Eukaryota; kingdom Metazoa; phylum Arthropoda; class Insecta; order Orthoptera; family Gryllidae; genus Acheta; species Acheta domesticus. The sequence continues at coordinate 13,607,272 of JAHLJT010008446.1, read as the reverse complement.
TCCAACGGCGCGAGTGACGGAGTGTTAAGTGTCGATTCAATGTGCAAATTTGTGTTGCCCATGACATCACGAAGCGCTGTTTAACAATTCAGTTAGGGACGCCTGAAATAATATGTTAACAAAAATTATATTTATATCATATGAAAGTCTTTTTAGGTTTAATGTATGTGTGTTTCTATTATTCGTTAGGAAAAGGTACATGCGTGAAAAATGTGTACATTAGCGTGCGTAGCTTCTTTTCGAAAAAAATGTGAAAGGAGTGGGATTAGAACAAAAAGAAAAAAGAAAACACGTCTCGCCGATTTTCAATCCAAGAACTCATAAAAAGGTTTCGAGTCACTCAAAAATAGTGATGTTTTATGATGTTCTGTGATCGAAGTTCGGTTTCTCATATCAGCACCAAGCGAAGGCTGGAGCAGTATCCTAACAAACGTACCGCGCGCGATCTGTCTTTCCTCTTCCTTGTCATATCCTCACCTCTTACTGAGTCACTCACTTTCATACAATTTTAAAAATAGTGAAGGGTTGCATCGAGACCCGCATTTGCCTTAGGATGGGCCCGTAAATTCATTGTAACATTGTATCCGTCAAAATCCCCGAAAGACGAAAGTCGAACGGGAAGAAAATAAATAAAAAAAACACTTTCATACACTACACTTCCACACATTCCGAGGGGTCACTCGGGAGGTTAGGGCTAGTTCAGGCTGGGATAGAGTCCTGGTGGGCCCCACCTAATTTTGCAAAAATACGTATCATTAGTTGGCGACTTCCGAAAAATCTTCACCAGTTTTTGAACTTTTTTAATAACATCATTATAGTCGGGTATTACTTCAGCGGGTTGTCTATCAATAGTTACGCCAAACCGTGGCCATCATTTATTTCTTCTATATCTTCTATATCCAAATCAGTCAACGTCTTTCTGTAAGTTCTACAAGCGTTCCCAGATTATTTTTCGTCAAAGTCGTGATTTTCAACAAAACTTGGTGAAAAGAGCGTGATTTGTTTCAAAAAAGCTGGTAGGAGATATCTGGTTAAGGAAACCCCCGCAAGCCGACTGGTAGGTCTGCGCCGGACCTTGCCTTCCTGCAGGAGAAGATCACCGCCACCTCCCGCGATAAAAAGCACGCACCACACTTACGGGACTAATGTAAGTTGGCGCGCCCGGAAAAACTAATTAATCATTCAAACCGAAACAATTTAATAGGGACTCAGGGTGCATATTATTTCATAAGTATTTTGATGCAATCTCAAAGATGCATTTTCTGTCCTGTTGGATGCTGTTGTTAACGATTTGTTTGGAACTGCGATTCTGTTGCCTGGGTTTTGTCATCAAGCCTGGGAGTGGGCGCGCCGGGTGCTTGAGTCATCCCAGTACAGTTTAGGAGCCAGGAGCGGATCCAGCCGAACATTAGGAGGGGGGTGGGCATCGTAGATTTTTGTTAAATAAACATTTGTTATTGTAGTGTATATTATTTGCGTACCGTAGATATGTAACTATACAATATTATTGATTAAATAATTACATAATTCGAAAATAAATCGTTATTTAAATTAATTTTTCTAAATAAAGGATGGTAAACGAAAACTCTAGGCCTTTTGGGGGGGGCATAGCCCCATGCTCCCCCATGGATCCAGAGTGTTGGGAGCCTACTACAATTTTAGAAATGTTTGTAATCTTTCAGGATCCTCAATACCTTTCGAGGAAATTTCGTACATGTAACGGCCCTCTTATCTCTTCCAGGGCTTCCGGTCCTTTCGGAGAAGCTTCGTCGCGAAGGAAATGCGACACGTCGTAGGCCACCGAGGCGCCGCGCGCCCCATTTCCGTTGCTGCTTCTTGCCACGCAGTGCGCGCCAGTTGCCCATCGGGAGGCACAATAACGATGTTATTTGCAATCATTAGGAGGCAGATTTTGATGACTCAAAACATTGCCAAAAATGATCAATAAAATGCTCTTAAAATGTCTTAATAATGCCCTAGAAACAAAGAAAAATGACGTAAAAAATTTTGATCAAAACCAGTTCAGATGAACAGCTCAACAACTCAAGCTGTTGGATGCTAAGGAATTATATGGGGAACATTTGTTACATCTCGTAAATATTGTTTGAGGCAAGTGCCATTAAAATGATAAGTCGGTTAAAACAGCGAAAAATACATTAAAACACATTAAAAATGTGTCATTTAGCTTTGTCGTAACATAAAATATATTTCTATACTAAATGGCATTGTTCTCAACTGAAAAGAAAAAAAAAGATATTTCATTAAAATCCGCTCCCTAGCCATCCACCATGGTCGACGCTATTTAGGTTCTTTCGTTGACTGCAGTATATTTATATTATATTTGCAATTTGTTTCCCCTTTGGCATAGCGCCTTTGTATGTTTTTTTCTTTATTTATTAGGTCGCATTAACTTCTAGTTCATGAGCGACCACACGGTTAGATTAACAATAGATTTCTATAACATTAACTATAGATTAACAATATTTGAAGTAGTCAAGAATTACAAAATGGTTTTAAAAAAAACTTACAAACCTGGTATAAGAATTAGTATTTCAAAACTGTACAAAAAATTGCAACAATTGTGTTTACATTAATATATATTGTATATTTGTTTCTGTTTACTTCAAAAGAAAATATACTTGTTTGAAACAAATATTAACTATTGTTAAATTTCTTAACACATAACAATGGTCGCCCAGTAGTCGAAATTCGACAATAATTCATTTTGTTTTTATTTGGAAAGAATTATTATTCACTTAAACGCTAAGCTTGTAAAATAACCTGAAATCACTTGTTAGTTCTAAACATACTTAAAAATAAGCATGATTTTATTAAAGAAACAAATAAGTATATTACTTGAAATCTTAGGCTATTAAGTAAATAAGTATATTATATAATGTTTTCTTGTTCTTTTTGCTGCGGGTATGACTGGATTACTCCGCGCCTCAATCTCTTCTCCCCATAGCTCGTCACACACAGTTTTAAACGTTTTTGACGTAAAATAAATAAATAAATAAATAAATAAATCCGTTCCTACACATGACGCACCTCAGTCACTCTATTAGTACGTAATTAGTATTTCAATACGTATGTAGTAGCCTATACTATTGCTGTGATTTAATGTCGCCTTATTAAGTTATGAAGCAAAACCTTGATATTAATGATTGATTTTTAATAATTCCCAGCGCGTCAAAGGCTATGGTATTTAGTCCCGAAGGTGTACTGCATTTTTCCCTCGGCAAGTGGCTGTGGTCTTCCTCCTCTTGATGGCAAGATCCGGAGCCGACCTACCATCGGATAGCTGGGTATTCCCCCAAACAGGTATGTCCCACCAGTGGGGTACCGCCCGAGCCGGGACAAGGTCCCGATCGGCCTCCCGGCATGTGTGGTGGTGTAGTGCATGTTAGTGTGTGTAGTGCATGTTAGGGGTGAGGATAGAAAAAGAAGAGGAAGGAAAAATCGCGCGCAGTCCGTAACCCGTTTGTTTTGCTCCGGCATTCGCCTGGAGTTGATCGGAGAAATCACGGAAACCTACCAATAAGAGCAGAATTCTCCTCCAGGCAGCAACTGAATTCGACGTACGTAGCTGACAAACTAGTGTCGAAAATCATGCCACCGTCGGTATTCAAACCTCGGACTCCCCGTCGGAAGCACTAGTGACATCTGTTGATGCCCTGAGCCACCTCTCCCGGTCGTGATATTAAAATGTAATAGTTTTCTCAATGGTTGATCTCTGGTATCCAGGTGTATCTATCTTTTCTATTACTAGCTTTCACTATCCCGGCATGGGTGACGATTTTTTTTTTTCACAAGCTTAAAATTCATTTATTTCTTGTATTCCAATTAAAAATTTACTATAATTTGCAACAACTATATCGATTATTTTGTTTATTTTAGTGGTACATATCTTTTGTATGAAAATAATCAAAACATGAAAGATATGGACTTCGAATATACTACGTACACGTTCCTCGAAACTTCCTTTGAAGTCGATGATAACCGATTCAAAGAATCCCCCACTCTTTCTCTTTTGGTCGTTGGGGGCCCACGCCACCATCGACTGGCGATATGCAACATCTGCGCATTCGAATCTCCGGGTCGAGTGAGGCGCGCAGACCGATCGCGTTTCGGCGGCGGTTGAGCAACGGCTGGCGGCGGCGGCGGCGGCGGCGGCGGCGGCGGCGGCGGCGGCGGCGGCGGCGGCGGCGGCGGCGGCGACGACGGCGGCGACGGCGGCGGCGATGGGCAACGCCGCCGGTGGCCGGGCGTTGTTATGTCTTCCGTCCGCATAAGCACAGAGGCCCTGCGGGGGCCCGAAGGGGGCGGGTACGTGCTCCCGCCAGGGTCAGGCGCGGGACGGGCGGGGGCGCGGGGCGGGGCGTGGCCAAGCAGGCGTTGTGAGTCTCCGGGCGGACACCGAGGGACGGCGGGAAGGGCTGGAGGTGATCACGCCATCGAAGGCGATGACAACCGGCGCGACTCGGCCGGCGACGCGATAAGTTGCCGTGGCTCGCCCTCAGACGCCGCGTGAGGTTCGGTCGGGCAGCAGCGGTTGTGAAGAGCTCTGAGCGCGGTGCTTCGCAATGGGTCGTTTATTTATTTATTTATTTATTTACATCAAAAACAGTTTAAAGTTGTGTTTGACGAGCTATGGGTAGAAGTGAAAGCCGTCCTCAGCCCGTCGCTTTACTTGGATTTTATTTTTCTTCGCGCGTGAGGTCTTCTGGATGGAATATCTCGCGGTAATTCGAGTTGTTTTTGGTCATGCCGCGAGGAGTCGCATGGTCGCCAGCACAGCTCGATTCAGACGCGAACATGTGACTCCTACACTAGCACGGCCGAAAACGACGCGAAATACCGTAACATATTCCATTCTGAAGACGCACCAAGGAATAAAAACCCAAGTATAAACGATTACGTTATTAGCAGATTTTTTTTCAATTCGAGTAAAAATTAATTTTTTTGGATGATGGACGTTTCGTTTGTGGTGAAGCAACGTCGGGCACATGTACGCGCTGTTACGCTGATTTGTTTTAAGGTAACTTATCTTATTCTACTGAAACGACCGTGGTTTCGCCTTCTATTCAATTGCGTGAACTGGCCGTGACGTTACGCATATTTGTGGCAACCGCGACCGTCAGTGAATGCATTTTACCTGCTTGGTGAGTAATCACACTTTTCGCTATTTGGTGATTTTTACGTGGGATAAATGTATTTAGGGATTCTCGGCCGAAATGTTTTAATTGTAATGAGTATTTGTTCTTATTTCGTCTTTCAGAATGGGCATGTGATGGTATCGTACGCTCGCCCTCGTGAACTGGATCGCCTCCTCGTTGCTGGTTGCTCTCCCACACCGCTGACGTCGGGCGGCTGCAGCAGAATGGTGAGTCCAAACCTGAATCTTTAAGTGGTATACTGCGATTTTTCCAACTTCGCCTCCCAAGGCCTGTCTTCGCGATGGAATATATCACGGTATTTCACGTCTTGCTCGTTCGTGGCGCTAGACATCGTATGATTGGGACCGTATCAAGCAGTGCTTGAGATCATGCGACTTACAGCTGCACGACCGGGAAAGACGCGAAATGCCGTGTGATATTTCATTGTGGCCGTAGGGGCTTGCGAGGCAAAGTTAGTAAAATCGCAGTTTATACTGCGATTTTTCTAACTTTGCCCCTGAAGGCCAGTCTTCAGGATGGAATATGTCACGGTATTTCGCGACGTTCTCGGTCGTACCGCCAGGTATCTCATGATCGTATCAAGCAGTGCTTGAGATCATGCGACTTACAACGGCACGACCGGGAAAGACGCGAAATGCCGTGATATTTCATTGCGGCTTGAGAGGCAAACTTTGTAAAATCGCAGTTTAGAAATGCAGTTTGCGGTATGTTTCGTTTTAGCGCGGTGTCGATTCCAAGCATGAGTCGACCGCGGCGCGGCCACAGTACACCATGGCCACAACGTGAACGGCCAACGCACTTCCGCGCTGAATTGTGACGCTTCGCTACACGTGCCCAAGGACGGGGCTCGAGCGTTCGGCTCTCGCGTTGACAGAAAAAATCCTCGAGTCTGTACAACGCATAATTACCTACGCATTCTATGCGAATACTCCTTCAAAAACTTTTGATTCGTTCTGTCCGTTTGTTTTCTGGTTCCACGCGCGAATCCGACCGCTGATTTGATTGAAGATTGAAAACATTTCATTATGCCATTACTAGTCAGCTGATATTTGCATATTTTGGTTTAAGTAGGGTGTACGGTACACCCTTAGAGAAGCAATGCGAAAGGAATAAAATTTCCTGATAGGTGATTTTCATGGCTCAAAGTTTTGAGACGCCCTTATAAGCTTTGTCCCCGCCGCATTATTATGCCAAATTACCTTCAAAGGCAAGTTTTCTCGCTTCGCTCGCCCGGATCCAAGTCGGGGCGAGGCTCGGGCCTTCGGCCCTCGCGTTCATTATAAACAACCTTGAGTCTGTCCACCGCATAACTACCAATTCACTTTTATAAGAAATCACTTCAGTAAGAACTTTATAAGAATGCCTCTAGCATTTAAACTGCGCAGTTTAAATGCTAGCAACACGTGAAGATACGCGAAATGCCGGTTTTATTTGTCATTATTCATCAATTGCTTTTTTTATTAACTGCGCATGTGTAAAAAAAGTATAACTTTACCGTTCACCAAAAATTAAACAAATCTAGCCGATTTCTATTTTGCGTATTTGCATATTTTTGATTTTGTTTTCTTTAATTGCATATTTTAATGTGTGTGGCATATGAAGTGCATTTATTATAGGTTTTTGTGTTGAAGTGGGTCGAAGTCTCATATTCTCGTGTATTTCTCTTTCAAAATTAAAGTGAATTAAACTGTATCAATTCTACAATACCAACAATATTTCCGATAGTCTTCCGATAAGATTGTTTTCGCTTGAATCGATTATCGTGTAGTAATCGTGCGCATGAATTTAGTGAACTGGGCTGAATGTTTCGGCATCTTGCTGTTGGTTCTCTCCCATAATAGGCTTTTTTTATTATAATGTCTGAAAATATATTTTTATTTGGCGCGTTTTATACCACAGTGTAAAATGAAGATTACCTAGAAATGTTAAGTGTTGCTAACAATGTTTTTGATAAACGCAAATTATGAGTTTTAAGCGCATTGGCCATTTTAGTGCTTGTATTGCCCATTTTAAGGGCTTGGCTGCATACACTTTTTTTAAAGTCTTTAATGCATGAAACTCGGGGGGCCTAGTCATTTCACAACATTGTGAGCCGGCCTTGGTAGCCGAGAGTATAATTAATGATCTGTATAAGCACTTGTATGTAAAGGAATATTAGTCGAACTTCTTGAATTTTGTTTTCGCAATGGGATTCTGTGACTCAGCTTAACGAAACCCAGCAATTAAAAAATGCTTCCACAATTTATAATGTTCATTGTCAACCGATTGCTAGTCTTTTGTTTCGATGTTGTATTTTATTTAATGTGATCCGGCAGATTTAGTCGGATCCGGCAGTTGTGAATTGAATGAATCTGGATTATGAAATTGTCTATTCTTTCAGGAGTATTTGGATTCTTATCATCTCACCTAAATGTTCGTTATTTATTTAAACATTTGTTTACTGAGATTAGCATACAACAATTTTTGGAAACTGCTAACTTACGAGTAGTTCGAAAATATACCACTCGGTATTTTAGCGTGCTCTGTTAGTCTTGTGTGTGAAAAGTACGTATGCCCATCCCTAACGAAAAGGAACGAAACGCCATATAATTTCTCCATGAAGTGTGGTGTGGTCAAGTTCATATTTTCCTTTTAATTAAGTTTTGTGATCGATAAGAGCGGATTTCTATAATTTTGCATGCTTCTCTCCATTGCTTCATGGTACAGTTGCGTGCGATTTCTTGACATTTGGTTATAATAGCATGATTAGTAGATTACTTTGTTAGTGTTTATTTGAGCGATGTTTCCCGTTGGGAGCATATTCGTGTAGTAATAGATGCATATTTTACACATTTCGTTAAAATAAAGGCGTATCTCTAAAACGTTTTATTTTTTACACTATTTTCTAGTTACTCGTGAGCGTTCATTGAATAGAAAGAACTTGTCACAGACTGCGTAGTTTTTGTTTTCTGTACTATAAGATAAATTCTAGTGCAAATATTAGATATTTCTCGATATAACATTTTTTTAAACCAGACTGAAGAACTTCAATACTTCACTAAAGTGAATATTTACTTCAATCGTTTCACCTGCGAAATAAGGTAGATTATTTTATGTTTGCGCACAAATATATCTTTTCATTCCAATTATGCTTCTGAATTTGTTCAAAAAACATTTATACAAGAAAGAAAATTTTTATTGCATATTAAAAAGCATATTTCCGCAATTTTAGGTCATAAATCCACATTTTTAAAAAGCCTATTTGAAGTTGTTTAGGGCATAAAAATTCTCTCCATAGTGATCAGCCTTCTGTTATGAAGTAATTTACGTAGGCTAGACCTACAATAAGCACCACTTCATTTGTTTTGTTTGATTCGGTTTTAAAATTTTCGAATGCTGTTTCATTCGAGTGTTGCAAATTACTGCTGTTCCAAAGATGAGAGCGTTTAATTCAGTGTCCACGATTATAATACTTTTGTATAATATCTGACCTATGTAATATGAATTGCATATGCGAGTGCCACCCACGTCGCCAAAGTTCGAAGATTAAGTGTTTCATTGAAAAATTGTTAACCAATTAAATCCTGAGTTCATTCGAACATAAGAGACTTCAGCATCACTCGAAACTTGTCCCAGAATAATTGAATTAAAATTTCAAAATTGAAAATTGTTAGTTCTTACCACGACAATTTTAATTCGTGTGCGTTCAATCTCATTTTTAAGCTCGTTTTATCTTATTTAATGGTTTTCCCTACGTACGTAAACTTGAGTCGCAGTGTGCATTTACGAATCTTGCCAAGTTAATTCCTTAATCAATATTCGAAATGGCCGTCAGAAAGGGCCACTACAATAGACCCCTCAGTGTAATGTAATGGATAACTTCAATGGACCACAGCACTCGTAATATGCAGTTTACGGTCGCTTTCGTTGGATAGATGCGTAGGCTTCCGCGGCCGGAGTCATTATGTTCTTGGCTGCCCGGGATGAGCCGCGTCTCAGTCGGTTTTGCTGACGTTTCGGCCATCTTGCTGTGGCCTCCTTCAGAGCTATACTGCTGACTGCAGCAGAGCTATACTGCTATACTGCAGCAGATGGCCGAAACGTCAGCAAAACCGACTGAGACGCGGCTCATCCCGGACAGCCAAAAACATTGCTTTCGTTGGAGATAGTTGGGTCGCTAATTGTCGATAATTGTAATTGAATAATATTGAATAATTGATAATTGTCGATAATTGTAATTGAATTTCGTTGGTTACCTTCAACATTCTGCAACTGTTGACTACATTTCCCTTTTAATTTATTTTTTTTTAGGGACTGACAGTTGTATTATCAAGAATTTCTAGTTATATCTTTCGGATTTTATATCTTGTAGGGGGCTCTGAGACATTAGTGAGACAACGATTCTGTCAGTTATCGCTATTTTATCCGTCCATAATTGTGTATAACTTTTCACAATTGCCCCCTCTCCCTTTCGCATATGTAATTTATGGATGACCCCATATTTTTTTAAGTACATTAAACTATCTTCTGAATTCCACAAATTATTGTTTCATGCGGATATAATTACAGCTGCACTGCATCAATGAATTTAATTTTATGGAGTTTCGGCATGGTTAGAATAAACATTTATTCATTCCCCTTCACTTATCAGTGTTTTTTTAATCTGATTTTTTTGGAGCAAAGTTTGACTAAAAAAAGTATCTTCAATTTTGGAGGGTTGAAATGTTTATCTTTTGCAAATTTCATAAATACGGAGAGAGCGCCAAAAATAACACTAGCATCATATTTTTTTAGTTTCTGGATACATACGAGGAGAAAAAATAAACTAAATTTTGAGTGTTTTTTGACAAATAATTGTTTTAAACATTTTTAAATTGCCTATTTTTCGCGCAAAATTATAGGAAAACTACTCCTATTTTTGAAAAATTGAACATTATTTCAAGACCTGTTTTCGAAAAACAAATTTATTGTACAAAATCTATCTTTAATATTATAGTTGTAGGAAGACGCCCAACTAAAACTCCCAAAGCCGCCAAGAAGTGTTAGTTCATATCGATCAGGGAATATCAATTTTGGAGAAAATCGGCCGATCTGTTTAAGTGCCAACGTTGATCACGGACGGACGGACGGACGGTGTACGGACAGACTCACGGAAAAACAGACGGATGGACTGATCGACAGACTGACGGCCAAACGGACGTCTTACCGTCAGTCGATTTTCCGGTATAAAGGACCCACTAAACATGGATTGTGGCTACACCAGGTGTTAGGTTAGTAATTTACTATTTGTGGAGACGTTATTTTAGTAGTGATAAAACTCCACTGACCCTCATTTCGAGATATTGATCTCTAAAGTGAAATGATTATAATAAACATCGGGGATGATTCAACATTTAGGCATACTTTTTTGGGTGCTGAAAATAAATCAACATAGCTGTCATTTCATTGCGTCTTTCTTTCACTCTTGCACGTGGCGTCTCGGATAGTTCATTGCTCAGAAGTGTATCTTGCTTCTTCAGCTTCTCTAAAATAAATCGAAATGTTGTGTCTGCGGTTATTAGGATTGACTCTCTTGTGCATTCTTCGACGCCAAATTTAAAGGGCTGCGGGCTGCACGCCATTACGTTTTTGATTTTTTTTTTTTTTTGATATTTTACCATTCTTATTCCGCAAATTTTGTCAGATGCTATGTCGTTGAGAGCCTTCTCAAGAGCACGCTTTGAGACTAGAATCTTTCAAACATATCGAACAAGCTGTTCCAGTGAATGCGGCAATCTAGGATAAAGCATAATTCGTTTTCTGATTCTTTTACGTATTTTTGCAATTACGTATAATTATTTGGCGAGCTCTGGAAAATCTTAACAACTTTTCGAACTTCATCATTTATTTCTGTATCTTCATAATCTATATCCAGAGGCGTATCCTAGGTATTGAGGCGCCCTTGGCAAGCACAGCATTTGCGCCCCTGTCAGGATTCTTCAAATTAACGTTGTTATTTGTTTTGCTGGGTATACTCTGAATAGCGCCCCTTGTGAGTGGCGCCCATGGCACGTGTCATGTCTGCCATACCGTAGATACGCCACAGTCTATATCCAAATCAGTCAACGTCCTTTCTGTAAGTTCTATATCTCTTTCAACTTTTTATCTTTTTTTTGTATAAAATATTGACCACAGGTAACTGTATGCCGTGTGCGAAACACAGTTGCTGATAGCAAGACTCAAGTTCGCCAACTTTTACAATGACATTTGCATCAGTTGCCATGCCGATAATATCAGTTTCAAAGTGAAGATCAAAACTCACCAACCTTTCTTTCATCAATCCAATGCAATGTTCACCAGTTCATGAACCAAGTATTCGAGTCTGACCAAGATTAAAATGGGTGTCTGTATGATGAACAATTACGTTCAAATATCGTCGATTTTTTTGAGAAGTCCACTCATCGAAACTAGCCGAAAATCGTTGCGATTGTTTCTTGAGATTCGAAAATTCTATTACGTCAGCTTTAACCGTATTTGATAAATGAATGACTGTAGTGATTCTTTCTTTTGAACAGTCTTGTTCTTTTCGTGTGAATATTTTTAACAATGTTAGTTGTTTATTTAACTTTTTTAATTCGTTATAACTTTTAATACCCACCTCTAATACCAAGCGTCTAGTACAAATACTTGGCAAATGAAATATAAAAAATCGTAGTAGGATCAGTTAACTTCGTCTGCCTACCTACTTATCCCACCGCACGTAAATTCAAGAATCATATTTTAATAAGTATGAAATGAGAAAGTATGAAATGAGAAAGTATGAAATGAGAAAGTATGAAATGAGAAAGTATGAAATGAGAAAGTATGAAATGAGAAAGTATGAAATGAGAAAGTATGAAATGAGAAAGTATGAAATGAGAAAGTATGAAATGAGAAAGTATGAAATGAGAAAGCATGAAATGAGAAAGTATGAAATGAGAAAGTATGAAATGAGAAAGTATGAAATGAGAAAGTATGAAATGAGAAAGTATGAAATGAGAAAGTATGAAATGAGAAAGTATGAAATGAGAAAGTATGAAATGAGAAAGTATGAAATGAGAAAGTATGAAATGAGAAGTATGAAATAAGCTTGGATTAAGGATTAAAACAGTTATTCGAGGACAACTAAACAAACATACCTACTTTTCGGATCGACTTCAAAACAAAACCACACAATAATTGTTGACGAGTGACGTGACGAGTCAAATGACAACTGGTGGCGCGGAGCAGGCTATGTGTCTGTGTGCGTGCAATGTAAGATGTAAAAGAAACGACTAAACGTCAACGTCGAGTCACGCCTCGCGTTGCTGAGTGAATTAAAGGTGGCAAATTTGAATGAATTTACGCGATTTGATGCTTGCGGATCCGCAAGCTGTTGCGGGATCCCGCAAGATCTAAAATTACACTGGAACCCGCTGGATTACGGGATCCCACTGCCCACACGAAATATTGTCCGTTTCATTCATAATCACTTATCAGAAAGTCTAATTTTATACGCAAATTTCTATCAAAATGCTAGCATATGATTCATCATTTTATTCCTCTTTTCATGATCTATCCGTTGCTGGCGAGAAAAAATATACAGTTACATTTAAAAAATCAAAGATGATTAAATTTAACGAAACTAAAATTATTATAGACAATTTCTCTACGGCAAGTTTCTTGCCCCATGATTCTGCATTATTCAGCGAAAACTGCATTTCGATATCCTGAACCATTTAAAAGTTATTAGGGTGGTCCATAGTTGGTGGGACACTAGATGCTCACCTGTTGAGATCAAATTTACTATAATTTGGATTTTCGCCAAAATGTTTTGTAGAAAACTTTAGTTCCAGGCCAGTCAATTTTAGTTCACAATTTTTGCCCCCCCCCCTCTAAAATTTCGCCACCGTAGGCACGTGCCTCCTGGGCCTAAGCATAACTACGCTTCGGATTACGGATGATGTGACCTTTGCATGAACCTCTTGAAACCTGTGCAAAGAAGAATTTAATGTATGGCTAGGCGATGTTCTTTCTGAAAGGATAGTCTCGCTTCCATTATAATCTGTATTTTATACTTTGTATAAGCTAGCATTTGGAAACGGACTATGACTATTTTGCATTTATGATTTTTTTGCATTTCATTGACTTTATTATCATTTTCACGGTACTTCAAAGAAAATTTACGAGATGCAACCGCAATATTCCAGAATACCCTATTCTGATCTATTCGACCAGTAATTGTAATGTGAGCCGTTGTATGTTATCTAAGGTTCCTGTGACGCCTATCAGCGCCATCGTCATTAGTTATTCCGAAATTGGCCAAACCGACAGAGACTTCCTAGTAAAGAACAGTTCACACCAACAGTTTGCAAACTGAGTTCACTTGAAAGAAATATGAAGCCGCGATAACGTCAGTAACATTCAACAGCTTGAGATGTTCATCTCAACTGGTTTTGATATGATTTAGCACATTTTCTCTCATTTTAAAAACATTTTAAGATGTTAAAATTTGTATGCAATCGTGCACTATCAGATGAGCAAGCACGATGTTCAAAAATTGACTGACGTTAAAATCTTAGTTTCGTATATTTTTTCTTTTATTGCCGTTTTTAACCGTGAAGAATAAACTACGTTGCTAAATTTTACTCCGTTTTTACTTACTTCTTGTAAGAAATTCTTCAAATGTATTACAATGCAGAAAATGCGTTCTACCGGTCTGGCACTACCAATTTTGTAAACTTCTAGTGTGAACTTGACGCTTTATGAAACTTCTGCTGTTATGATTGAAGTAATAAACTACTGGTGCTACATCAGTACAAACTTTCTCGAATTATTTTTAACTCTGTTTTCAAAACTGTAGTGTTCACAATGTGTTTTACAATTTTAATTTTTTGCTGTTTTCGATAATGGTCTACTGTAAATAAGGAATTGCGCAAATGCGTCTGCGCAATTTTTATAAGGATATTTCTATTCGAGAAAAAACTTTCAATAAAATTTGAAGCGGTTTTGGGGAAAATTATTGTTTCCAAAAAGTGCCGACTATTTTAGAAACATTGTACAATATGTAAGTTAAATTCATCTGTCTTTGAAGAATGAATTTTATTAGAGAGAACGTCTTTCTTGAATAGTGGAGTTGTAGGTAGGGGTCGGAGGAATTTACAATTTTAGAAAATTCGGAGAGTTAAACGAAAATGAGATACGCGTCAATTGTTAATCGTACTTTGCTGTATAAATAAATATCTAACAAATTTGTGCCATTGTTAAAAAGGTTGAAAATGTTGAAGCTTCATGTACAGACTGGCGGATGTTTTGCCATTAATCAATTTTTCGACATCACAAGTCCCCCAAAACTTGGATTCTGAGTACAAAATATGTTAGAGGAAGTAAAATACTCCATTTATAGGAATAAGATGTATCCACTTTTTCGGTATCAGGATGACAATAAGATTTTCTGTCAAGAATCGCGCGTTTTGCCGGACCATTGTAAATCCGGACCAAATATTAACATCGGTTAAATGGTATCAGCCATGATCCGATAGCGCTTATTTAAAAATCGGAAGAGTGTGATGCTACAGCGAAGGGCATACTTTTTATTTTTTTCATTTTAATTCATTTTCAGCACATCAGAAAGGACAGGAAAGCTTATAAGTAGACCCCAGAACTTCATACACTAAAAAAGTTGAAAGTATGCATGCAACCATACCCTTAAAATTAGCAACATATGAACATTTCATTTCAATATGTGCAATCAATAAAAATGTGCAATTGCATGAAGTTCCGCAGTCTACTTATAGTCAAAGAATACAAAAAAAAACTTTAACAATTTCACAAAACTCTTGCAGTGATGCGAAACACAAAGTTAAAGGCACACACTGACCAAGCGATGCTACCTGACTAACACAGCAAGCAAAAACCAAATGAATGTAACATTGAAAGGTTACGAGGCACACATGGCTGGGTTGTCGAACCACACCACTGTCACAGCACCACCGCCGCTCCTACAAATCACACCGCTGTCTAGTAGAGGGTCTCAAATGCAGAAAGCGTGAAAAATGCCCTTCACCGCCGTGGATGCTTCATGCTCCCGGTCCACCATAGCTCCTTCCGCTTGGCCCACACTCCACCAGCTGTGTTGCCCGCTGTCCGCGCGTGTTCTGGCGCTGCCCCGGGTTCCGACCCCGGGCAGGGCGCAGAGGGGCGGGCAGCCGGCTAGCTGGCGGCGGGGGGCGGACGTAGGCGGGGGGAGAGATACTGGCGCGACGGCGCGATGGTGTTGGTGGCGGCGGTGACGGTGGTGATGTAGTGACGTCACCGGTGTCGGCGGCGAGGGTAGCTGATTGCAACCTGGCAGGGCGGCGGAAGAACTGTCACATGCATCAAGGCGCGGGGAAACAATGATTTAATTAATATCTTCATTCCATTTCATTGATTGATGGATTGATTGCTTGATGATCGATTGATTTTTTTTTTAAGTGGGACGCGCGAATTTTGGAATTGGCGCCCCCATGACACCCTGGTCTAGCATGGAACTCCCATAATTTAGCGGGAAGTACCCCAAAGAGTGCCCAGGTGGGCGGAAGTCGCAGGAACTTGTCCGCGCCGAGCAAAATGTGCTAACACTTATAAGATTGTGAAAGTTTTTTTGGAATTTATTTCTTCTCGTTTGACATTTCTGTCTCTCGAGGGATTTGAAAGCCGTACATTTTATATTATAACGTTTTGGATATGGCCATCCATAGCAAGTGAGTATTCATTCCTATTCGTGAAAACATGGTCTAAGGTTCGAAGATTTGTTCAGGCTTCAAGGTTCGGTTTGAGGTGTTACGTTGAAATTAAGGTAGTGCCAGGAAAGGTGTAGAAACAGAAGTTACGGTGGCCTCAGTCTATCCTTGGGGAATCTTGATTTAATACGGGGCCATGAAGCACGGCTATAGTCATATGTTAAATCTTACTAAAATGTCATGAAAAAACAGTATTTTTGAGTTTGTTAGTTAACTAAAACTCAACGCAGGCTCTTATACATTTAGGAAATAAAATGGATTGTATTATTTAATTTGACCTGAAGATGGGCAAACGTTCTTGACGTCGTTGAAGACAGGTATACCATAGACGTAAAATTAAATTTAAATTTGAATTGTTTAAAGAAAATGAAAAAATATTGCTCGCTGCCTAAAAATTTTTAGAGACCTGTTCTTAAGAGAAATACTACTATAATAAGTCAGTTTCATGTTTTATAAAACTTATCAGATATGTGCAGCTACTTAGTTGAAAAATGATCTTTGCTTGTGCACTAGTGTTCATTTTATCGTTCGTATAAGATTCGGCCCGTGCGCCCCGTGGCCGAGATCGCTAAAGCAGTAGTGCCGTAGTGATCTAGAACGTTGGGGTCGTGGGTTCGAGTCCCGCCTGGGACGTGGTTGTATGTGCTCGTCCTTTCACTCCCCTATCATCACCATATCGTTTCATCCTTATACCATAACGTTACATCCAGTAGTGGTCGCTACTGACCTAGTAGTTGATGCAACCTTAAATTAAAAAAAAAAAAAAAAAAAAAAAAAAAAAAAAAAAAAAAAAAAAAAAAGGCCGCGTCACCTGGGCAGTCGAGGGCTCATTTGCCCAGCGACCGTTGTGGAATATTTACGCCCGGAAAATTGTTAATAAACTTCTTGCGGCTCTTACTGGCAGACATCACTCGCACAAAGGGGTCGTCAAGAAATATTCTCTGCTTCAAAGAATATTCCATGAAGCACAGTTGAACGCTCTCGGGACACTGGTGTATCAGCCGTTCGTGCCGAACGACGAACGCCCCGTATGAACGAGGCCCTTGTTGACGAATCCGAGGGCTCGATCGCTGAGGCAAGCGGCGCGTTAGTCTTCGGTGAAATAAACACCCGAGGGGCCGGCCCGGTCCTCAACGGCGACCAGCTGTCCGTGACTAATTTGCTTCTGGGGCGCGAGAGTACGGGCGTATAACGGCAATAAACATGACACAGTGCAGTAGCATATTTACCGTTGCTAAACGTTTTTATTTCACAGGAGCAAAGTCTAATCAACAAATCTTGCCAAGAACGTTCGTTGCTACCTTGGTGCGAGGTTGATATTCCAAAGCTCAAGAAAATGTCCACCGATTCCACTCCCCTACCCATCGTGCGTTACACCCTTTTTTGATGTCAATAGTAATAATGATTTTACAAAGCCAAGATTGACAAGATGTCCCATTCGACATCACAAAGAATGCGCGTTGGTTTGTAACAACCATCAGAGAAAGTGAAATTTTTAAGTATTACCTATGCACCTAATCGAGGAAAGTGTTAATCCACTTTTGACGAATCCCCGGCAAACCGAGGGCTCGATCGCCGAGGCAAGCGTTGGCGCCGTCTTCGGCGAAAGATAAAAGAAACACCCGGGAGTTGACCTTCCCTCTTCATGACCGTCCCAGCCACTACAGATGAATTACGATGGAAATCAAAATGAATAGACTCCCAATAGAAATGATCCCACAGCGAAGTAGAGATTCCCCTGTGGAGTGCATGCGCAATAAATTGACGCGAGTTGAATTCCAGGGCCGTTCGAAACGCCACTCGCTGTGTAGTTATGAGCAATTAGCGCAGTGGATCGCTCGCGTGCTTGCGCGTGCACCCCCGCCTCCCGCGCGTGAGCGCTTTGTCACGCGAAGAATCCCGACGCCTTCGCGAGGGTTGGAGCCGGTCATGGGGGTAGGAGCCGGAAATGACCGCAGCCAACTCGCCTATGGCACCGGGAGAGATGGCTCAGGGCATAAACCTGATGTCACTGCAGTCCCTCTGACCGGGAGGTCCTAGGTTCCACTCCCGACGGCGGCAGGATTTTCGACACTAGCTTGTCAAGTAGGCCGAATTCAGTCGCTGTCTGGAGGAGAATTCTAGCGGCCGGCTGCTCTGATCGGTAGTTTTCTGTGGTTTCTCCGAACAACACCAGGCGAATGCCGGAGCAGTACCCTAACAATCGGGCCACGGACCGCGCGCGATCGTTCCTTCCTCTTCCTTGTCCTATACTCTCCTCTTACACACAGACTTACATTAACAAGCACTACACTACCACACAGACCGGTCGGCGAGGCTACAGCTTGTCCCGGCTGGGGCGGTGCCCTGCTGGTGGGAGATACCTGTTTGAGGGGAAACCCCGCTAGTCGACGGTTGGTCGACGCCAGATCTCTCCATCCAGTGGGGAAAAGATCATCGCCACCTCCGGAGAAAAACACTCACTACACTTACGGGACTAATGGCCAAATTAGTTGACGCGCCCGGAAACATCAATCAATCGCCTATGACCACCCGTGAGGGCTCCGAGAGAAAATCTGGTTGTTTGTACAGTTCGGCTACTTCCTTGAAAACTGAGAGAAATCTGTGAACTTCATTGGAAAAGTCAGGGAAAAATCAAGAATATAAAACTATGAAACCTGGGATGTAAAAATGTTTTCATAGCTAGGGGACGGATTTTAATGAAATCTGTTTTGTGTGTCATTTATACCGAAAATTTTACGGCGAAACGTCCTTCTGTCCATGTTTGAATGAACTCGAAGCCCTACGAGTTTAATAGGATATTTGATTTTGGGTGCTACTTAACGAGAAGTCACAACACTGTCAAAATATTCTCTGAGATGCTTGAAATTTTTAGATTAAACTTTATCCTCGGATAGCGTAAAGGAGGCTTAAATAAATGCCACATGTATCTTTTTCGTTTATATCCCTGAGTTTTCTTTTAAAAAATCTTCAGTTAATTTCGGCTTCTGTCTGCTGCTACAGTATTGAAGATAGCATGCTTAAATATCTTAGATAAAATTTACAAATTGTCTCGGTAGTTTTCTATCTTTGAATTTTACTAGTTTGTTCTGAATGCGAATATTGCGCTACTTGCGAAACTATTTTCGAAAATTCAGAGTTAACCGTGAAAATCGGAAGCCAAATCTCGAAATCGATTTTCCGCAGCATTACATAACTTTCTCTTTTCAATGTATATTACTCCGTTTACATGTACACGTATACTCACGAGATTTGCGAATCTTGTACCGTAATTTTATTTTGCGATCGTATGTTTCCGTGAAGTTTTGTTTCCTGTGTTCACTATTGCTCATGTGATGGATAGTTCAGAATATCAGAATTAGTGCGTATTTGTAATACATGTGGATCGTTAACAATGACATTTGTTTCTATTGCCAAAAGTATACTGTATCCGAGTTGAGTGCAAGTCGTGTGCTCGACCCTTGTCTCACGATCTGCATTTTTTTAAGTATATTTTATTTTGCAATTTGTTTGTACACAAACGTTTGGCAAAATTACATAAATTTTCTGTAAATTAGTACTTGAGACTAGTAAAGTCCATTGACCGTACTCCACTAATGTTACATTATTGATAATTATTAATAGTGAGACAAGGGTCGAGCAAACGACTTGCACTCAACTCGGATACAGTATACATTTGGTGTATTTAATTAACAAGCAGCATTAAACATATTTGAAAATTATACAATAATGGATATTTACAATGATGAATACATCGAACAAAATTTCTGACTTGAACAATTTACAGTCGATATGCAAGAGGATGTTGTCGTTGAAGACGTCTGGTAGTGTCTCTATTGTCTACCAAGTGGATGGCTAGAATATTTGAATGGTTCTGCAGTCGTTGTAGATATTTTGCACTGGTCTTGTCGATTTCTTCTTTTGTTGTTGGGATCTGTAAGTCTTTGTTTAGTGTTGCATTTTTTTACGTACTACGGAGCATTTACAAGTTTGCACGACCTGCGTGGCTGGACTTCTCCACGCCTCCCCGGCCGCGTTCCTGCTGCCCGCTGAAGCAGCCTCCACCGCTGGAGACGCCACCCTGCCCCTCGCCCGCGGCCCAGGCCGAGCTGCCACTCAGATTATTACGCAGTGCGTTTCCTCGTTGCAAATTAAATAAAGCGCACCGGCATAATTAAATATCGTACTATCCGCTAATTGGAGGCCGCGGCTCTAATAGCGGCGGCTTCAAAATTTAATGAGCGCCGGATGGAACGCGGGCGAGGGCGCGGCGAGCAGGGTTTGCGCGAGGGCGGGGCGGGGCGGGGCGGGGCGGGGCGGGGCGGGACGGGACGGAACGGAACGGGGCGGGGCGGGACGGGACGGGACGGGAGAGGGCGGGGCGGGACGGGAAGGGACGAGGCGGAGGGGAGGGGGAGGGGACGGGATGGGGCACAGCGGGGCAGGGCGGACGGGCGTGGCGAGTGGGACTTGCGGGGTGCGGGGCCTTCTGGGCTTCTGGCAGGCGTGTAGGGCGGAAGGTATCCCCACGGTAAGGAAACTCACTTTCAGCTTCCACTCCCGGTCCTGCTTATCAGCACAGTGTTGTTTTACGTCCTACTTTGCAAGAACGATAAACACGTCAGAATTTGTTCCATCTCAGGGGAAGTCTAATTCTTAAAATAATTTCCTTCTGTGATAAGCACATGCAATTGTTTGATTACTAGTGATTGCAAGCGCGTCAACGGCTCTCATTACTCCCGTAAGTGTGGTGCATGCATTTTCCTCGAGAAGTGGCGATGATCTGGATGGTGAGATCCGTTTCCGGCGCCGACCTACTGTCGACTAGCAGGGTTCTCTCCAACCAAGTATCTCCAACGAGCGTGGCACCGCTCCAGCCGGGACACGTTTTAAGATACCAACCGGTCTCCCGACATGTGTGGTAGTTCAGTGCATGTTAGTGTACGTGTAAGTAAAGGGAGAGGATAGGACAAGCAGGAGAAAGGAAAGATCACGCGCGAACCGTGGCCCCGTTCGTGAGGGTACTGCTCCGGCATTTGCCTGGTGTTCGGAGAAACGACAAAAAACTACCAGCGGGGCAGCCACCGCTAGAATTCTTCTCCAGGCAGTGCCTTGCAGTGACAAAACTCGACCTAGCTACTGTCTGGCTAGTGGCCCTGTCGAAAATCCTGCCACCGCCAGGACCCGAACCTCAGAACCTTCCAGTCAGAGGCACTGCAGTGACATCAGTTGATCTGTTGAGCCACTTCTCCCAGTACTTACTTTCAATAATATTCTTCAATAACCTGGGAGAGGTCGAATGCGAGATTCGGAACCTTAGGTTTTATTACATAATCAGTTTTGAAATTATTGTACACCTTCCTAATTTTCAGTACTTTTCCTTTAATCTTTTATCTGCAAAATCCATTTCTCCTCACATGATTGCATCCTCTGCCATTCTCAGAAATTATTTTTATCTCGTGGGTGACGAGTTTCGCCATGCTTCCGCGCGCCCGCCTTCGTTATCCTCTCGTTGACACCGAGAACCAACCGGCGTATCACCCAAGGTACCTCCGCGATAACCTCCGTTTCCTCTGAATCAATCCGCGTTGGTGTGATCTAAGATTTTTTTCAGGATGATACATTTTGAAAGCTGGTTCTGCATCAGATGACTACCATGGTCAGATGAACCAAGAAACTTTTGACAAGTGGGCGAGAGAAAAATTATTAGAAAAAACTGCTAATAATTTCTAAGGCAGTAATTGTTCTTGAAAATGCTCCATATCATAGCGTGTTAGCTAATAAAACTCCAATTGCATATGCATTAAAGCGCGATATGATTCAATGGTTGAATGCAAAGGGAATGCATGCTAATGAAAACCCGAGGAAGCCTGAATTATACCAACTAGTTCTGCAACTAATACCTCAGAACAAAACAAACTTCAAAACATCAAAACACAAATAGATTAGCTGTTTTGCAGTAGGGGTCGTTCTGTCATTCGCCTTGCTCCTTACATGTGTGAACTGAGTCCTATTGAAATGGCATGAGCAAAAATCAAGAGTAGGGATAGTTCATCGGTGGACAATGATTAGGTAAGATCAATATCTTTAACTGAATAGTACTCTCCGTTTCTTCCCCCGCTCCTCGCCGTCGCATCCTTCCTGCATCATCATTCTACCCCCTCTCCTTCACTTTGCGATTGCCTCAGCGAAATGGCATGACGTCACAGCCGGAGACATCAGAACTCAACTATAGATCCATCGCATTTGAAGAACTCAATATCTCCCTGAACCGTAGGTGCGGTGTAAGATATATAGGTGTGTCAACTAGCCGCCTTTGGGGCAAATTTTCTGAAGCCAGTTTGAGGCTAGTTCCTCGCTTGTCCGTACGGTACGCACGATCGGTTTGGGTCACGGTGTAAGATATACATCTGAAGATGACATCTTACATTATACAGTTTTGTATAATGTTTCCTAACCATTTTCGTAACTGTTCGCTTTGGACTTTACCAATTCCACCGCGAAGCGACAAATCGCTGACTTGAAATAAGTCATCAGCTGGCCACAGCTGTGGAATGGATCACGACCAATTACGACCTTGCCCAAATGAGAACCAAAGATCGCAGCTCTTATATGCGAGAATTGTGAGAACTAGCCACACATAAGCTTCAGTTTTAGACAGGGAGTACCTATGTATCTTACACCGTGCCGTAGGTGTTTGATTATGAGATCCGGTGCCATCTTGTGCTGAATGATTCTCCATCCGGTGGCGAGGTTACCGCAGGATAAACCGGAGGGCAATAGGCCACGTAGCTCGTCTTTCCGACCGTGCGCGAGGCGTGGGATTGCCAGACCCCACGCGCCCGAAGGCCGTCACACGCAGTTCCCAGAATTTCTTGGTGCCGTTGCGTTTTGTTCCTCTCACGCCGAACTTTTCGCACATGTTTCTTGTGTTCGCGCCCGTTGGAGTAACGTAATTTTCTCTGTGGTTCCAGTAACAGTATATAGTTCTCATTATGAGTGAACATTTTGTTACTCAACAATTGCTAAAAAATCCACAATTCCGGGAGAAATTCAACTAAAAACCGAATGCTAACTCAATACAGAAAAGAGAGAAATCACGATCCCAATGGAACCACAAAGTATAAAAAGAAAAATGTGTCGGTCTTCTACAAGGAAAAAAGGGTTGCACAAAATATGCTTATGTAAAAAGTGATAATTTCCAATGTTAACTCAGACATGCAATTTTTTTGTGTGAAAACTGCCTTAATGTAAATACCGCTGATAATATTAGTTATTAAGACTGAGAAATAATTATTATATATTGTATAGTACTGATTTACACAATATTGTTTTCTTCCTTAGCATTATGTAAAATGAATCATTCATCATATTCACAATAAAAAAGCAAATTGATTTCTCAATAAATATCATCCTAGCACTTCCTCGGACAACGTAGATAATACATTTTCTCCAAACGCCCCTTAGAATGTTCCAGAAAACTAACAAAAGTCGAATGGACTGGACCCAGCGCGCCCAATCGCGTTCCAAAAATGGTGCGCCTAACGAAGGGTTAAGCCTCCGTGCGGTAGGCGGAGTTCCCACGAAACATCCGTGCACTGGAGTGTAAAACGAGTAGCGTTTGCCCAGACTTCTAAGTGGGGTTGTCAACAATGTTCATGTAAAAGGGAGGACACGATAAACAAATAAAAATAATCATTTCTTGTTATAAATATTTAATTTAGACTAACATCGGCTCTATTTCATTCGAAATAACGAAAATGTCTGTTTTTTAAAATAATGTTGGTAATCTCGCACTTTTTTAAAAATTCTGCACCTCAAGAAAATGTGCGCAGATAATCTCCTCCATGCGTCATATGATTTTTACTGTTTTTTGACCAAAAAAATATAAAAAGATTTCAAAATATTGTTTTCTCCAATTGCAATTCAAGTGACAAGATAGTTCACAAAATGGAGATGAAGATGGTCTGAGCGTCTTTTTCATTTTAGTCGCTAAACAGACACTATCATGCATGCGTTTTATCTTTTCTATTCTAAATTAAACATTAAACTATACACCGTAGCAGATGTTAGTCATGTGATAATACAAATAATAAGAAATGTTAAAAATTTAATAAAAAGAGGATATTGACAATATAAAGGAGGACAATTGCCGTCAATAGAGGACTGTTCTTTCAAAAGGGGGACGGCTGGCAATTCTACAACACACTTCTAGCACAGATCCACCGTGTGTACTAACAGGACATTTCGGAAATATTTTTTTTTGAAAGTGAATTTGCATTGAAGATTTTTGAACATTTATTAGCAGACTTTTTTATTGAATTAAGTAGAGTACGTGTTCATACTTAATCCAACTTGTATCCATTGATTTTGGTTATGTTGTGCATTAGATGTTGCATGAAACTTGTCAACGTTTACTGATTTCCATTGGCGAAATCGACATTCATACTTTTGAGAACATGTTTTTAGTGTGATCTCTTTACTTGTGCGTTTCGTCATGATCCACTCCGAAAGTTCCACTTCGAAAGAATGGACGTGGGGGTGGGGAGTTAATACCGCTGAAACTTCCCCGCCTTCGACAGTAATACAATTGTGTAAAGCGGTTAGCAATTACGTGTCAGTCTGTATAATTCAGAAGCTCCCTGGGTGCATTGCATGATTTATGGACGCTTATGAATGCTGCATGTTCAGGTTGGATTATTAAAGCCCTGCATTGTGAACAAAATATTGCGCGGTACGATTCCAAAATGCGTGATTGAGAAGTAATCAAATAACAAGCCAGTTTTAAAGTTAGGAAAATTGGGAAATGTTCAGCTGACTTGTCGGTTTCAGTACTATTATTTTGGCAATATGTCATATGTTTTCTCTGTTACTAGGATGCATTCATTTATGTATTTTCATTTTATATCTTTGTGTATTTATATCTGTTCATTTTATATCTTTGTGTAGTGCAGGTGTAGGTAGCATTGAGTTTTTATGTACTACTTTCCACACCCTTCAAAACTCGAAAAGTTTTCGAAAGTTGTTCCAGGAAATACAGTAAAAACATACGTAGTTCGTTGAAAAAAACATACGTAGAAATACACGTAGAACATACGTAGTATACGTTGAAAAAAACATACGTAGTTCCAAAAACATTAATTTTACTTTGTTATCCCTGCGCAGTGCTGCAAATAAAAAATAAGGAAGTCGTCATTAATGCTTAAAAGTCCCCCGTCCAATGGCCCAGCGTGATGCACCAACTCAAGTTGTGACTGACAAATTTTGCAAACATTCTTTCTCGAACTATTTGTTTCAAAACATGACTAACTATAATGCGCATAAAAATAGGCTGGCAACTTACAAACAACGAGAACTCTATGAATATATTTTATGTGATGGTGTTATAAAATGAGAATTTTTACAAAAATCGTTAGGATTCTGCGAATGTTTCAAAACTTTCAAATTTTAATTTAATTTCCATAAAATTAGGTGTTCTTTAGATATTTTTGATAAATTTTTCTTCATTTGCATATGTTAAGGAAATATTGTTAATTCTGTCTTATTCCCTGTGAAATCGATGTTTAACGAGAGAATATTAAGCGATCGGAATCTTGGTTGATCCACCACCAAGTAAGCGTCTAGCCAATTTCAATGTTCCAGTATCGAAATAGGCCTTGTCTTTATTTCATGTTTCCTTCTAAAATAACTTTTTGGATTTTTAATACGGAATTTAAAAAATGAGTTTATCAAGAAAGCTCTTTAAAATTTGCCCCAAGAAAGGTGTAACGTCAAAAACGTCAAAACCGGTTGATAACAACTGTGTATGATGTACTAAGAGGCGCATTTAAGGCACGTTTTCTAATTGCGCTAAATTGTGCGATTTCTACTCTAACCCGTATACTCGTACAAGTAATTTCGTGTTATAAATGGCTGCTTAAAAGAGCACAACTCATAAAATATTTAGCAGAGAAAATTAGTATGAACTTAATCCGCATACTTCAATATTATGTGTAGCGATTCAAGAATTTCATTTATTAATAATTGATTGTATTGATTTTGTCCTCTTCAGTGAAACGTTTTGTTATCATTGCAGAAATATTGTAACGCTAAGAGGGGAGGAGGTCTGAAGCAGCGTTACGCTGCATTACATAGGGGTAATGGATATTAGTTAAGTGTTACGTAACATTTATATTTTTTATATTTTTCAACATTTTCTGAAATAATTCTTTTTTTAGTCCTGTAGTAAAACATTAAAGTATTAATTAATTAATTAATTTGTTTTAAGAACAAATAAACTAAAGTTATTAGTTGTAAATTGATACAATTCATGGAAAATTTTTTTGACGGGAATCTGTAAGATAACGAAAAAAATTCAACACTGATGTGTAGTATATTAAAAATTTTCAAATGAATATTTGTTTTTGCTTTTAATGCCTCATTCTAATGTTCATTTTTGACATCGTTTTTCTCTATTTTCAGGTCCTTTTTAGGCAAACATTTTCCTTTCCAAATACGGACGCTAGTAATTCCTCTGTTTCATATAAATACATCCAGTGCAACAATATTGAAAACAACACGGTTGAAAGAAATTCCTTATGAGTTGTGACATTCCTAGAAGAGAGTTGGGGTATTTGAAAAAGACTGTATTTCAGTATTTCGACATGCATCCCGTTTTGTCCATTTTAATCAGGAAATGTCACAACGTGATTCTTTTGTTTTTAAGATCTGGACACCTTAATCATTGTAAATTATTCTCGAGCTCGAGTAAAAAGAATTTAGACCAAGGAAAACTGGTAGATGCAAACATTCGCTTAGCGCATTCGTCTATTAGGCTACAGTTGGTGCAGTTTCATTAGCTGGTTCAACCCATATAATGCCTGGAACGTAATTTTCTCGAAGAATGCTCGGTGGGGCGGGGAGGTCGATTCGCGCGAATTGAAGACGGCAGCCGTGAGGAGGCGCGGAGGCAGGGTCGGCCCGCCAGGTGAAACGCCTGAAGCGGGGGCGGGGGCGGATGGCAGATAAGCGCCCATTCAGCACTCCATTTTCTACTCCCCCCCCCGTTCCGCCTCACGGCGTCGCCGTTTGCAATCTTTCCGGCGCTATAATTAACTTGAATGTACTAGGTGCATTTGCATTCAGAGGCCCCGAGGTGCTAAATGAGTCCTGGAGGTGCCTTGCTCCGCTCCTCACCGCCCAGAGATACATAGCCCCATGCGTCCTCTGCCACCCCCGCCTCCAACATGGCCTGACACAGTAAATAATGAACGCTCGCGACGTTGAGACGGGTGATGCAGCTCAGAGCATTGCCGCTGTCTGGCCGGGAGGTCGTGGGGTCGATTACCGACGGTGACGGATTTTCCACGGAGTTCAGATCATTGGGTCAACTTTGGCCACTGCCTTGTGAATTCTTGCGCCTAGCCGCTGTGATGGGTAGTTTTCCGTGGTTCCTCCCATCAAAAGTATATGCTCGAGCGGTACCGGATTGAAGGGCTACGGACCGCCCGCGATCTCGTCCTTGCCCTATCGTTTTCTGTCTCTCTCTCGCTCTCTCTCTTTCACTTTCTCCCGAAGTTTTTTGGTTCGATATATCAGGTTCACTATATCTGATGATACAATTAAATAGAATTTCTCTACAAAGTTTTCATTTATTAGTAAAGATACGCAGTAAAATTTCCGGAGAAAAATTTGGTGGTATACGATCGTCAGTAAGGTCCCCAGTCCTGGTCCGCTACCTTCATATCAAGGGACATCTTCGATTATGACCTTTGGGCGACAATATTTTTTCGTAACTGGCTGGTCTTCAAATTTGTGGCACTGAGACGATGTATTCTTTCCCAAGAGGTAAATAACTTCCAGGACCATGTATTTCCTACGTTCACTATATCTCAGGGTCAGGTTCACGATAAGTGAATCTTCGTATGCTTATTTGTAATGTATAAGAAACGGGACCACTGACATAACTTGGACATCGGATGGTTAGGAAAAATACCTATTTTATTCTAATAAACAAGGAGCGGGTTTTTATGCCCTAAAAATATTGAAATATGCTTTTTAAAGTATGCATTTATGACCTAAAAACGTGAAATATGCACTTTAATATGCAATTAAAAGCAACAATAATTCATTTTCAGTATAAACCTTTCTTGAAAAAAATTCAGGAGTAGCATGCTTGGAATAAAAAAAATTATGCAAACATAATGTCTAACATACTTACATAATGTCTTACATACATGTAATAATCTAACTTACTTCTCGGGAGAAATAATTGAAGTAAATATGCACCTTAGTGAAGTATCTACAGTGTAGGCCTTCTACCTTTTCTGCCTGGTTTTAAAAAATAGAAAAGAAAGAAAAAAAGACTTTTGTGACAAGCTTTCCTAAAAATGAACGTTGTCTAATAGTTCTCTATAAAAACACGAAACGTTTTCTCTATTTTAATGAAAGATGCAAAATATGCACACATAATTACACAAATATGCCCCAACAGGAAAAATTGATCAACTATGAACAAATATGCACTAACAAATTAATATACAAACCATCCAATTATAGCCAAGTGTCAAGAAGTTACTCTTAGCTATGCCTTGAAGCAATGGAGAAAAATATGCAAAATCATAGAAATCCGCTCCCTACTAATAATATGTGAAGGCAATTAATTTATGAATATGAATTATGGAAATTAAATATTCTGGCGAATTTTTATTTTGCTTTTGGTCTTTTATAACGTAAACGCCTTTTTAAACAAATTTTTCCTTTCTAAATGCTTTTTTCCTTTAAAATCAATGTATTTTTCTTTCTAGTCTTGGTTTCAAATGGCCGTTAAAATCATTTTCAGTTCTTCTAACCATATAATTGTCTACTAGTACCCATCTTTCCATATCTTTTGTCTAGACTGAAGCTTTCATTTGGGTTTTACACATCACATTGATTTTTTTTTTAACCGAAAAGCTTGCATTTTGGCTAAGGTCGCATTTTTTTTTGGCACATACACCAAAAGAAAAGCAAGCAGTGGGCGCATAGGTGAACGCTGAGCACAGATTTGCGACGTAATCAAAGCACTCGTGTATGTCAGAGGGCAAGGCGATGATCCCAACTTCCTACATGAATAATTTTCCGTGCCAGAGGTTCTTCTGGGAAGTGAGCAGTGTAAGCCGATCATTCGGGCGTGAGATTCGTGTTCATTCTGCCGGCTTGTTTTATTGTTTTTTGATATTGGCTAATTTTAGGTGCAACTCCAGTGAAATTTATTAGTGCGTTTTATCTTTAATTTTAAATTTTTATTACCTTTTTTGTATCTATTTAAAAACATTTTAGTGTCTTTTTAGGAGCCTAAGTTTTCAGTGCCTTATCATCTGATGTCCAATTTTTTCTGAGAGTTCACTACTACCGGAGTCGACTGTGTATAGATATAATTAATTTATTCAGAATACCCAAAGGTCGAACGTCGGTGGGCATTGCTCCCTTCTTCCCCTGGTAATACTAGTTTTAATGCCGCGGTGCGATCCAAGTTTGAAAATAATTTTGACTAACGGAGGAAATGGTTGCTTCCTGTGCCAATTAACACTATTCAACTTGCGCTGATATTTACGAACTTAATGGCTGTTCTAACACTAAGAATTAAGCACTAGGTCAAATTGAAATCGACTCACGTAATATTTTAGAATGAAATGCATCAGAGACGCATAAGGACGTACTTTTGTTTTTATCTTGTTTTCAGAGAATTCAACTTGTATTTTTTATCTTGTAGTGAGCAGAAAATTACTTCGTTCTTCTCCAAAGTGTACAAAGAAATTTCCCATTTTGTTTTTTAAGTAATGAAACAAAAAACCTAAGTTAGTTGAACTAAAGTTAGTTACACTAAACCCTTGTTCTTTTAATACATTATGCTGTGTACATGTAAATGGAATAAAAGCTTCTAAATTTGTTCTACATTTATATTTAGTATTGGTTTGCTTGAATCTCAGTTCAGATTTTTGCTCAAGGGATTTGCGGAAGATGTTTTACTTTTTTAAAAGGTGAGAAAGTAAAATAAATGATACTCATGCTCTTATGACATTGCATTCTAGAACGTGTACAATTACGAATGCTTGGCATCAACCAACCTTCAATGAAATGGCCGAGAAGTCGAAAGAATCGGAAGGAGAGTCTGTCTCCGTTCGTTAACGTATTTCTAAGCAGAACACATTTCAACATGAAAAGATTTGATATCCTTTAAGAAATGCCAAATACAATTACAAATATTCCTTTCTCCAAAAAGATGTAACAGAGAATGTCGAACTTAAGCGCTTCCAAATTATAATCCCATTTTTCAATTAGTGCGAGTCGGATCAAAGGCGAAGGCCATTCCCTGCGGAACCTCAATCAACACAGCGGGGTCGGGATCAGAAAGGAACTAATTAAAATGCAGTCTTCGGGAAGGGCCACTGATGTGGGGGTTGCACGGTGGTCGAGGTTCAACATTTTGGCGGCAGATACTGAGAAGCTCAAGGACAAGTAAATTTGAGATTATCTACTTAATAACCTTCTATTTACTAGGCTAAAGTGGGTAAACCTCTAGATAAATATAAAGAAATGTATAAATTCATATTTATTTTGTCATATTGATTTCATAAAGAGTAACGGTTCGTAGGTAATTTTAACAATATCAGTGTTCTTTGAGTTAAAACGTATTATTTAGTAAACATTAACTAAATGAGGTCATAGCCGTCGAAAATTCTGTAAAAATTGTGTTATTTTCCCAAACATTTCATGTGCCATTAAGTTTTGGCATAGAACTTACCGACAATTTAATATACGTAACCGTATTTGTAGAATCCCATGTGCTTTGATTGTCCAAAGACTTTCTTTGATTAATGGCACAATACCACAGATTTTCCTTTAATTATGTTCTAGTGTAAAATTTTTTTCTATGTCGCAATTTTAATTTATTTTTCATTACTAAACTCATACTATGTCCGCTATGTCGTTTTTTTTATTTTTAACTATATTTTGTTTTCGGCAACCTGAAAACTATGTGTACCTACTTTGATGTAAATTAGATTAATTTTAGAATGTTTGCCGCGCAGATGTTGATGTTGGACCACTGCGGAAGCGAGGGCTCGGCGCGGCGTCGTGGCTTTTTCTTTCCGCGAGTTGTGATTCTTCACAAGGGAAGGCGATGTGGCGGGTGGGGACGCCAAGCTCCCCTCCAAGCCTCCCGTCCCTTTCTCACTTCACTTCGTTTCGCGTTTTCCCTTCCACTTTCTTTCGCGACATATACAGAATGTCCGGGGAGGAAACGTCGAAACTTCGAAAATAAGCTCTTCAGACAATTCTAAACATATTTCGTCTAATAAATTAAGTGGATATTCCGAATAGTTGAGCCACAATAAGTACTCAAAAGTTTGTTTGAAAAATTGATTTCTAGGCAAAAATTTGCATTATGGAAGCATAGCTACACTCCAGAAACATGTAAATTGTTTATTATTTATAAAAGAAATTAGAATATTTGTTCATACGGAAAAATTAAGTTGGAAATAAAAAAGCACTCAATTTACACAATTCGACTCCTTTTTTATTTCTCGCTTAATTTTTCTATCTGAACCAATATATTATATTGGAAATTTATATATTTCTGGAGTGATTCTATGCTTCCATATGCAAATTTGTGACTAGAAATCAATTTTTCAAACCAACTTTTGAGTTCTTATTGCAGTTCAACTATTCGGAATATCTAGGTTGTTTATTAGACAAAATATGTTTAGAATTGTCTTATGAGCTTATTTTCGAAGTTTCGACGTTTCCTCCCCGGACACCTGTATACTACAGTAATCCTTCAACATTCGCGAGAGTTCGGTTCTCAAAAAGCATCGCGAATGTAAAATCCGTGAATGTTAAGCCTATCTTTTAATGAAGAAAAGTGGTTTAGGTTCCTGGATACCGAAAAATTTTTAAAAAGTAGGAAAAAATATCTGACAAACAATTGCAATAGAACTGAGTGAGCGCTTCTACAAACAATTCACTATTAACATCCAAAAGTGAAATAAAACAGTATTTGAAACTTATTTAAGAGATGAAAGCAATTGGATATAGGATTCAGTTATTGTTTTGTTTCATCAGCCTCCTCGTCCAAAAATGGAAGATTTGCTTCTTCTGTTTTTCTCTTAAATTTCGCAGTTATTTCCATGTTCAGATTGCATTCGAATGCCCTTTCCACCAGAGCTTATTGAAGTTTTAGAACGCCATTAAAAGTTATGACATTGAAATTGCTCCAGGACGCTGTTCCGCTTCCGTTACTTCATCATTAAGTTCGAGGAAGTTTTCTCCAGTGATGATTTCCTGACGTTTCCCTACAGTGAGGTCATGAGAGTTGCACAGACCCTGAATGAATGTTCTGTTCATCAGACCAAAACCCTTACCTCCAATTTGACGCAAAAGAATTGTATAATTTTACAATTGTGTTATTCTGTTAATGTTAATTGCCATTCCAACTTTGATATTTTTGCCGAACGTGATACTTTCAGCTTCGTCTGCCATGTTCGGGGGGAGAGGGGGGGAGAGGGGGGAGAGCTATTGATATACTCGGTCTGCGAATTCGGATGGTATAACGGTCATCATATAATCAAGATTGCGGGTTCAAACTCGATCGAAGCCGTGGATTTGTAAGGGCAAAATCCTTCGTACGCCTTCCTTCGGAAGGGAAGTAAAGCCAGCTGTCCCTTGTAGTGGATTTACTGCATGTAAAAGATGAAGCCTAAATGAAGCCTCTGAGCTGAATTCAAATCGCCTGTTTCGTAGCCCGAGATAACACCTTCTTTTTCCGCTAGGTGGTCAAAGGTGCGTAGTGAAATTTGCATGGTCAGACGCAAGAGCGGGCCTGATGTCCCGAGTCTCGCCACGTAAAATAAGGTATTAACTAACATTAACTATCTCAGTGCAACTGAAACTAATACTGATAAAGAACAAGGTCCAAAGACGTAAACATGGCCTTCTTGTAATGTCATCTCAGGTTCAACAATACCCGTTACAGTTCATTTAAAATCACGAAAAATGCCGACGCATTCGATAATTGTATTAATAAAAACTGATAACCATACAAAGAACCATATAAAGAAATATTTTGAGTCCCTATAAGTAATTACATTTTCCAGTCATGCTACACAATCAATTCTACAACACGACTACATTACATTATTCGATTTAATGAAAAACATCCAGAAATTGTTTTAACTGCCAGATTCCCATAAAATATAACGTAATGGATATGTGTTTCAAAGTGATGAGTCATGAGTGATAAAATTATTAAGTGCTTTCTGTGGGGTTAAAGTAATGATTCTATGGAAAATTATCTGAAAAACTGATTGGGCTGATTAATTAGCATTACGTACTATGTTAGGAAAAATGCTTGGGATTAGACCATTCCGCCTCGGCGCTAACACGCAACACTCACCGTGCTGGATACTCGGATTGACATGAAATTTCACCAGCTGATAGAACACCATGCAAAACCTATATACGCAAATTTTGAAGTGCTATGGAATATTATAAATAGCGTTTTATAGGCATTTTGTATCAGGACCTTTCGTGACCCTCGCGCTTCCCGCAGCGGGCAAGCCGTTGCTTCGGCAGCCCTAGGAACGTTACGCGGCGTCTATCAGCCGGTGTCAGATTTCCAAGCGCGTTCGTTCCATCTGAATCTGCAAAGTAAACACCCGTTTTTGTCACCCCGCCTGCCCTCCAAGTAACTGAGACCTTGCCGACACGCCGATAGTGCAGGCGCGGAGTGTGCGTAACGGCCGCAGAACCAGCGGCGAGCAGCGTTTCCGCCCTTCTACGGTCGATAAGGTCAAGAAAGGTCCCAATACTAATTATCGCAAAAACACTACTTGCAATGCTTCATAGCACGTAAAAATTTGCATGCAGGGGTTTTGAAAGGTGCTGAACACGCTGGTAAAATCTCCAGTCAATCCGAGTATCCAGCACGGTGAGTGTTGCGTGTAAGCACGACGCGACAACTGTCGCCGTTGTTAGTTCTCAGATGCGCTGTTCCCTCTTCAATCTTACTTTCGCTTGCTCGGGTTATATAAGACGAAGCGAGTAAAATCTGTCGTTATTTACAGTCGCAGAACTAGGTAAGTCTTAGGGAGCGGATTTCTATGATTTTGCAAATTTTTTTCAGTAGCTTCAGTGGATAACTAAGTGAAATCTTTTGACATTTGGGTAGAATATGATGCTATATAGATTAATCTGTTCGTGCATATTAGGTCAATTTTTACTAATGGTGCATATTCGTGTAATTATAGGCGCAGATTTTGCATATTTCGTTGAAAAAGAGACCGGTTTATAAAACGTTTCATCTTTTCATAGAATCTATTTATTTGTGATCATTCATGGATTCGAAAGAACTTGTCAGTTTGCGCTTTTGTGTTTTCTATAGATGAAAAAATTCTTGTGCAAATGTAGGAAATTCTTGAGAACATATTTTTTAAACCAGTCAGAAGAAATTCAACAAGACATGCAATGTACTTCTTTAAGGTGAATATTTACTTCAATTATAGTATTATTATATTACTTCTCTCATGAAGTAGGATAGATCATATTACGATTGCAAAAATATATCTTTTTATTCCAAGCAAATTTTAATTTAATTCCAAGATTATTATCAAGAAAGGTTTATACAGAAAATTAAATATTGTTAATTTATATTGCATATTAAAGTGCATATTTCAGAATTTTTAGGTCATTAATGTATTTTTTAAAAGCGTATTTTATGATTTTTGAGAGCATAAAAATCCTCTTCCTTGTCATAATCAGATATAAGTTTTAATTTGGTTGTCCCTTACTATAATTGATATTTTTCAATCCCTCTTTTTAAAATGTTTGACAAATGTTAAGTATATCAAAATATATTTCATCTTTAAGAAAAAAAATTTAAAAAAAACATTGAAAGAGAAATTTGACTATGTCTCGATGTCTGTTCCATCTGTCTCATCAGGTGATACAATTTGAAATAATATTTACAAAGTTAGTTAATGAGGAACCCAACAGGATGAGAGCGTAGACTTCCGCGGCCAGTCAGTTGCTGCTTGGATGTCCGTGAGACGCAAACGTTTCGGCCGCCATTTTGCGACCTTCCTCAGGGCGAGCAGCAGTCCCGCCTGCGATAAGAATAGTGCGACCTTCCTCAGGACGAACAGCAGTCCCGACTGCGATAAGAATAGTGCGACCTTCCTAAGGGCGAACAGCAGTCCCGACTGCGATAAGAATAGTGCGACCTTCCTCAGGACGAACAGCAGTCCCGCCTGCGAAAAGAATAAAGCTCCGATATCCAGCATTGTCACACGCTCCCGTTTCACAATCGGCACTTCTACTCATTGCAGACTCGTCCGGATGGTGTTCAGCACTCAAAGCATTACTTTCCCTGAAGTTTCAAGTTTTCTGTGTACTCTCCTTTGTAAGAGCAATTCATTGACATGTCACTCCTGGACCGTGATGTGCGTTTAGCAAACCGTTTCACAAATTAAGGTCGTAGCCTCGGTCCAACTTTTTTCCCCCACAGGATGTAAGGTTTTCTATCCAATTGTAAACCAATTAACATAAAAGCAAGAATTTTTTTTATTTTAAAGAAACGATCTTGTACTTTTATACGAAGTTCCTTCTTAACTTCATAGTTTAAATTCTTAATCTTTTGAACTTAATAGTTTAAAATATTTTTCAATACAAATAACACTAGAAATTGAGTTCGAAAAGTTTAACATGTTTATTTTAATTAATTGTCACAAATTATGTTAATATCAATCATAACTAAGCTGCGGATTTATAGTAGAAATAAGTAGGCAAAATGGGCACTTAAAATTTGAAAATAGGCATTAAAAATGACACTACAAATTTATTAATCACACAGCAATACAAGCAATATACAAGTAATTCAATTAATATTCATAAGAATGACAGTACCACAATGTATTCCTCTAAATTTTCTACCGAGAACTGATGTCGGTTGTCTGCCAGAATGTTTTTATAATGGGAGAAACTTCTTTCTACCTCACAAGAAGTTATTGGGTAATACTTCATTGCCCCCATCTTGCCTGATTCCAATACAGTGGTAAGGCAGTGACGCTAATTTCACTCCCACTCAGTGCTTCTGGCAACAACAGCACTAGCTCAACAATAGCATGTTGCAAAACCAATTTGACAATAGATTTCACGAAATTTCTGATACAGAATCAGAGATCAGTGTTTTAGCTTTGCCATTTTCCGTGAATATTGACAGCGTTTCACGATTTACAGCTGGAAATATTAGATCTTCAAAATGACACGGATTTGAAGGACAAATTCCAGCACAAGGAAGATCTACTTCATTTTGACAAAAACTTTCCCCAGAGACAGTTTCCTAAGCTCCAAGAGCACGCTGCCCAAATTTTAAGTATGATTGGATTCACGTATGTTTGTGAGCAATTTTTTTCTCGTATGAAAATTTGTAAATCGAGACTGAGGAGCTCTCTCACTGATTAGAATTTGGCAAATGTCCTGAGGTTAAGTTGCGCTCAATCATTTGTGCCAAATATTGAACGCATTGTGCGAGAACACCCTGTGCACGTGTTATTGTGCGAACGGCACATGCGCTTCTTTGTGCTGGTGTGCCCTAGCTGTCAAATAGAACACGAAAGCTGCTCTGAGCGCGCACAGACGTGCCCAGCGGTTGGACGAATGGAAAAACGCTATAAGCGAAGAGAACTGCGTGCACTATTGCTCGTGGAGCACAACGAATGCTGCGTTTGGAAACTTTTGTTATGATGAGTCCGATATAGCTGTCAGCACTGGATGGCGGGTCTGAGTTTCTTTTCGTCCCAGTTACCCGACCCCTTCGGGATATTTCAGAACAGTGGCCCTATTCAGAAGCCCAGTAGCTATTTTCAAGCCCAGTAACTATTTTCTGGACTCTCTAAGATACTTTTTCTTCCTTTAACCCGTTCTTGTATTTTCAAACTTGTACTTAAACACAGAAATTTATCATTTCGACAGATACTACATTTCGACAAATACTATTTTCAGAAGTTAAACGTTCCACATACGCACCCGCAAATCCTAACAACCATTAAGATTCTGTATTAAGCACATGCATTTGTTTACATGAGAATCATTCTAAGGCTCAACAGACGTAGTAACCAAAATACTACATCAAGCTCCTGACGAAATTAACCTGGAGATTAATTGAAAATAATTGTGATCTTATCCAGATTACAACAGACTTGTTCCGGGGTTTTCCTCTCAATCGGCCCTACAGATCTCACGTATGTAGGGCTCCTGCAAATACACCGCGGCGGCTGCGAAATGGCGCCCGCTGGCAGAGCTGGTCCGCAACATCTCATGTCTATTTCTGCCAGTGACGTGAATAAGTTTCACGTGGCGGTGGAACGAAACCGCAGGAATTGAGTTACTTTGACAAGCGCGCACCGCTCCAAGTGGCAGTTCTTCGATTTGCGAGTGAATCGACCAATTTGGGAGCGCGTTTGCCACCCTTCCTCCCCGTCCGTGTGCGTCCCATGGCGCGGGGAGGGGGGGGGAATTGCGATTCGCTTTGTGTTCGCGGTTTCGCCACGAGGAATAAGAGTTGCAAATGGGAAAATGAGGGGTGAAAGGAGGATTAAATCGAATGACCGGTACCCCGCTGGTAGGGCCGAATGCGTGTCCGCCGCTGCGTCCACCGCTCTGCCACGCCCCCTCGCCACGCCCCCTCGCCACGCCCCCTCGCCACCTCGCCACGCCCCCTCGCACCGCCCCGTTCCGCTCGCACGATCCCCCTCCCGCATTCCGCTTTGCCCAGGGCCCTGCAACTCTCCATCAAAACCGAGGACAAAGCTCGAAGGTGCTACTATAGGAGGCGCTAGTGTCGTCGGGTACAGGCTCGCCAACATCGGCACCTAAAAATTGGCTAAATTGTGAGAAATACGAAAAGTTTTCTTCGAAATGTTCAATTATTCTTAATATATACATATAAGAAACCGCTGAAGAAAACGCGAACATCGACTCTTATCTTTTGTAGTATTACGCACCTGCTTGAGCGTAATGCGAACCTACGTAGCAGCCACACACGTTTGAAGTATCGTTGGCAGCAGTTCGTATTTTAGTTCCTGTAAGAAGGTGCTACAGGAGGGCGCCTCTGTAATGGTCTCTACCACGTTATGTTGGAAGGGCCCTGGCCTTGCCGCCGTCACACCCTTACTGCCGCACCTTACGACGCCGCTAGGCTCCTGGCTCCATTTATCTAACACCCCACGCTCCAGTTGGAAGCGGCTAGTGGCAAAAATCCTGGTATACTATGTAATCTGCAAAAGTGTCATGCAAAAAATTGTGAGAAATATTCATTGATCTGCTGTACGGGTGGGATATTGATGTCGGATGTTTTCAAAACATCGATGTGTTTATAGGAACATTTTGACACTTAAACATCCATAATTTGTGCTCGATGTTTTTGCGTCTTCAATGGTCTGTTTGTTGATGGAAAAATTCCCTTAATGACAATTATGTTGAAGTTATTGTATGCAATGATAGTACCATTTTCAGTTTGTGCGATCGAAAGCTGTTTGCACTACCTTCATCAAGAGACCTCTCCGCCGAGAGATAACGCTGATACGGTCTTTTTCGTACGTGTTTCCGCGTGTTTCATCGCATGCACAATGGGCATATGGCCTCCCCCTTCTTCCCGTACAGTCTTTGCCGAACTGAGGCCTCGTTCTTTCGAGATGACCCTGGGCATTCTGGTTCTGTGGCTTACTTTTGTTCTTTGTTATAAAATGTCAAAATATGCCATAGCATATGCAGTAAACCTTCAATAATATGCAAAAATATGTACTTTCAGTGAGTGAAATTATGTAAAAACATTGCTAACGAACCGAAATGCCTGTTAAAATAATTTTTTGGGGGATTAAATTACTATTCGAGATGTTGCCAAAAACACATATTAACGTGATATTTATCAAAATACATAAAGTAATAAAAAAGCAAACAGATTGCAACTGATCGTAAGCCCTAGTTACTATGAGAAAGAGAGGTGTTAGAGAGTGGTAGATACCAGTGGCGTAGCGTCAGGGGACGCTGAGATGCTGAGCATCCCCGTATATAAGAACCTTTAATACTGTATTGATAATCTTAGAAGTGGTCTGTTGAGCGAAACACGTTTTGTAATAATTTAAAATTGATTTCCTATGATTGAATTCGGCGGGCTGTTGAAGCTGGCCTCTGATTGGTTGGAAGCTAAAATACTTCAGCGTCTGCCGCCAGATTGCGACGAGCAATGACGCATGCGCAGATGGCGAGGTCCCCCTCTCCCTCTTTCACCCCTGGCCCAGAGAAACCCGACTGCTTTACGCTAGCGTCTACTGCGGAAAGAAGCTCGTTTGTGCACGAGAGCGCAGCAACACTTCAGGCGTTCAGTAAATTATCTTTCTCTCTCTCACTCGGGAGTCCCCGCTTGGTCATGGGTACAAACTGTAGAAATTGTGCCTGACTACTATTTCTTAATTAATATCCAAGAAATTGTATTATCTCTTAAATAGATTACATATTATTTAAGTCTGCAATGTATAAATTAACAAATGGTCTTATTGCCATTCGCGTATAAGAATTAAAGCTGAGCCATTGTATAATTTGCTTTCAAGACATCGGCAGCCCTGACTGCTGTGAGGATTTTGTGGGAAGCGCCTACACCGTCGTAAGCAATCGAGATCGTGGAAGTAGTCCCAGTGTATCTGCCTTGTGTTGCGTTCGCCTGTTAGACGAAGTAGTTGATAGTGACATTTTGTGTGTTATTGTTGAGCATCCCCAAAACCTGTGAGTCACGCTACGCCACTGGTAGATACGTAGCGATTGAATCTATAAAATTGATATTCGAAGAAAATAATTTGCGAGGACTCTTCTTTCATTTACGCAGAAAACTGCGTCGTTAGCTTACGTACTCGTTATTCAGTTCTCCGAATCGTTCCTTAACACAGGCTGTAGTATTGAAGGTGATAAAAGAAATCAAGGGGATAAATGAATTCAAGACAGGTCAGAATCTCAATAACTTAATATTCACTCACTATTAACAGATTTTCACCTGTAGTTAAAACAAGCCAAACGAGGGAGATAACAATTGTGCTTGCAAATCGCAATTTTATGCATTACTGATCGTAAAATATACAACATAACGTAACATAACCCCGAAATGTTTAAAAATAGGTATATTAAATTTTCGAATTATCATCTAGGAACATCTATTCGGGAAGAAAACCAAACTCAGGGCTTCTACGTCTAACCGAAAGAAATATAAAATTGCTTTAAAATACGACCCTTAGTTGTGATACGTGCCTGTTCTAATATGTGCCTATAGCCTACTCACCCAACATTGACCTGCCTCATCGCGCCCCACCCTACCCTCCCCATCCCGCCCCACTCCACCCCACCCCACCCCTCCCCACCTACTCCACCCACCCCACCCCTCCCCACCCCACTCCACCCCACCCACCCCACCCCACCCCACCCACCCCACTCCACCCACTCCACCCACTCCACCCCACTCCACCCACTCCACCCCACCCCCACTCCACCCCACCCCACTCCACCCCACTCCACCTCACTCCATCCTACCCCGCCTGCTCATCCTTCCGCATCCCGGGCCCCTGAGCCCCTGAGGGTCCTACGAACTTCGCCCCCCTGTCCCCCACCGTGGTCCACCGCCACGCCGCCGTCACCGCCCCCAGCCTGCCCCGCCCCTCAGCCTTTCCCCGCTCCTGCCCTGTTCCGCTTTGCTCCGCCCCCGCAACCCGCCAAAGCCCGCCCCTCCCCGCCCAGTCCTCGCCACTGCCCCCCTCCCCCGCCCCATCCTCGGCCCCTGCATCCCTCCCCCCTGTCCTCGCCCCGATGTCCCCCGCTCTTGCCCCGCCCATGCCGCACCCACGCCCAACCCTACCCCACCCACCGCACCCCACCTCCTCCCCGCCTCACATCCGCCCCCGCCCCCGCCCACGTCCCACCTCCCCCCCTTCCCGCCCTGACCCGTCCCGCCGCCAGAAGCCCCCCGCCGCGCGCCCGGCCGCGCGATCGAGCGCTCGCAGCGAATTAAAATTTAAGTGTCGCTTGTTTGTGAATTTATTGGTCGGAGGCGCTGCGGTGGCGGCGGCGCGTGATTGACGTTCAATTTGGAGGCGCGCGCCCGGGGGTCCCTGGCGGCGACGGGGCCGCGGGGGCCGCCCGCCCCCGGCCCCGCCCCCCCGCGCCGCAAACGGCTAATTTTTGGTTCGGCGGCGGCGGGCGGTCGCTCGCTTGATGGACTCGCCCCTCCCCCCCTCCCGGCCACCGCGGCGCGGCCGTGCGGCTGACGGCTCAATCGGCGCTGCGGATTCTTTGAATCGGACGTGCGCCGACGCCCATGACGCGCACGCAGCT
This sequence comes from Acheta domesticus, assembly GCA_031308135.1. Lineage (NCBI taxonomy): Eukaryota > Metazoa > Arthropoda > Insecta > Orthoptera > Gryllidae > Acheta > Acheta domesticus. The sequence continues at coordinate 13,565,946 of JAHLJT010008446.1, read as the reverse complement.
CGGGTTCTTCCCGTTTCCTTATCCCTAGAATGACCACGATTAGAGATTAGAACATGAGCTTAAGTAGATTCATTTATTTTATTTGGTGAAATAAAACAGTAAAAACTGTATATGACGTGTGGGAAAAGAGATTATCTGCGCACATTTTCTTGAGGCCCAGAATTTTTTTTTTAAAGCAACATTTGAAAAAGTAGTAACATGAACTTAGAAAAATTAAAATTTGAAAAATGCTTGTTCCCCAATTATAGAAAATCAATTTCAACGGCAAATGAACTGCTGATTTGTTTTTCTGCATTGCTAACAAAATAGTAATGAACATCATTTCTACTATTTTGTTACAACAAACAAGGGGCCATCTCAGCATTTGCTCAATGGTTCACGGAAACTGGACAAAAACCTAATCGAGATGGCATGAGTAAGCATGAGTTCAAGTAAGTGTACTTGTGGCCTGATGTAACTGAAGGAGACTGTTACGTACTTGATGTAATGTATATTTTGTAAATAATAACCCCCGAAAGGCCGGAAGGGCCGAACGGGCAGAAAATGAATTAAAAAAAAAAGAATGACCGTGAGATGGGGCAGAGGGCCCACCGATGAGCTGGGTTTTGGTAGGCACGAATTGTTTTTATAGTCCGATGAAAATAAGATGGTGAGTGACAATTGTGCTTCTGAAGCTGTAGCTTCGTACAATATGAGTGTATGATTTGGTTACTTTAATAAGTATTTATTTCAAATGTTTATTTTCGTGTCCCGGGATCACGTGCTCAGTTGTACGCAAACTGTCACGGCCGCTCTCTCCATTTACAACTGTCAATCGCCAACTTATTTTAATCGGACCATAGGAACCTAATACTCTTGTTAATCACTGGAGCCCGGATGTATGCCAAAATGCCTTTTGTTATTATTACAACTTTAACAATAGAATAACTTATTTGTACTTCTGGCTTATATTTTAGTAGATTTTCATTGTGCCTTTTTTTGCTAATTTTTGCCGTTTTCTTATTTTTGGCCTTTTTCTACTTGTTTCCTCATTATTTTGCTTTTCTATGCTGATAGGCTTTTGTTATTTAAGGTCAACATCAACTACTAAGTCAATAGCGACCACTGTTGATGTAACGCTATGGTATGAGGATGAAACTATATACTGATAATAGAGGGTGAAAGGACGAACACATACAACCATGCTCGAGACGGGACTCGAATCCGCGACCCCACGGTCCAATATCACTACGGCACAACCGATTTAGCGATCTCGGCCACGGGGCCGATTCCAGTAGGCTTTGTTCCTTTACGGGGAACCTCATTGAGAACAGCTCTCTATTATATACCCTTCTGTTTGCCAGTGCTGGCTTACACAAGTGCGGAGAATGAAAACAATAATTCCATTTTCAGTGTTGGCATAAGATCCAAACGGGAGTTCAAATTAGCGTTTGTAAGAGACAGCGTCCTTGGGTAAAAGAAATTCATAGCCATCCTACCGCGTGGTCATGTGGAATTAAGATAACAGAGAAAAGATCTTATCGCTGAGTGCTAATGCAAATTTTACAGTTTGAACAAAATGTGAATAATTTTAACCATTCAATTTTTACAATATTGCATTTTAAATAAGATTTTTATAGACTTCCTCCCCTACTTTAGCTAGAATAAATGCCTTTTTACATGCCTATTTCAGTAAAAATTAATGCCTTTTTGCCTGCCTATTTTAAGCAAAATAAATGCCTCAACTTCCGTTGAAAAATGCCTGAACTTGCGTTGAATGAATGCCTGAACGTCTGTTGAAGTAAATAATCACAATACAGCTGGTGAGATTAATATCTTGTAATTAATTGAGAAGTTTGAACTTCGTTTTTTCGCCCTCACGCCTGCAAGCTCTGATAATCGCGCTGCGTAATTGAAAAGATTTCATGTAAAATATTGCTACCTACACACAACGCCTTTTTTTCCCTCAATTCATTAATATTCTTTCCGAGTTCCTTTTTGTTCGTATAATTCAGTTTATCAAAGTATTTGTTTGAGTGATTACGTCTTTGGCGGAGGAAAAAAATTAGAACTATTCAATCCGAAAATTGAACATGGAGATAACGTTTCGGAAATATTTGTAGCATTGGAAGTTCGCATTATTACGTCTGACGATGTTACAGACATTTTCTTTACATAAACATGTACTTTTTTCATTGGCTGCGACAGTCTATTATTTTTCTTTTGTAGATCCAATATGTTTTTCAAATTTCAAAAAAGATTTTGTCTCAAAGAATGCGCAAGTACTTTGTTGGTTTTATCAAATTATTGACAAAAATGAAATCTAAATTTAGGCGGAGCCCCCCTCTCCTTCCCGTAATACAGGGGCCCGTTTATACCTTTGTATTGCTGTGGTTAAATATTGCAAAGGGTTGCGACCTCCCGGAAGCCAGACAGCCACGGCACCCAGTAATTAGACCAAGGAACGTATTTTAACTATTTGCACTCCACAATTCACTAAGAATTATCGTGGTATGCTTATTGAAAAGGTTGGTTGTGTTTCTTCACGCTTCTGCTGGTTACCGCAGTGCCTGTTGTGTCAGACAAGGTTTGGCGTCGCGTTCCTGGAAGTTTCTATTTTGTCTTCCTGCATGTGCCACACGCATGGTTTTCTCGCATTTATAGCGGATATTGGAACCAGCAACGGGTACACTGCGAAAATATTTGAGTTCATAAAATTAACATGTTACGCAAACGTATGCCGTGATGACCAAAGTACTAAAAGAATATTCGTCTTCGTAAATATAATAAAAACGTCCGTTAAGTATCAGCCATGGTCATAAAGGGCTTGTTTGCCCATCTGAAGAGCGATACCAGAGCAACTAAGGGCATGCTTTCTGTTTTATCTATTTTATGATGATCATTATCAAGTAATTTTATTCTAGTATGTTAAGTAAAAAAAACCCTATGCTCTCTACATCAATCGAAGTATCCATTACACGATCAATGAAAATTAAACAACCGTAACCGGGCACCAACCAGTTTGATCATGTGACCGTGTCTACTTTGTGAGAATGAATAGTTTACATTCCGCATTTGTACATTTTTAGCGCAATTTATTACATTCTGGTTCAACCTTTTCACGTTTTCGTCAATGTAATTATATCTTATTAAAGAGATTGACTCAGCAAATGTCTCCCACACGGTGAGATCTACGACCAGCAAACATACACTGTAGCATCTTCATCGAAGTGTTACACGTCGGCGATCACAAAGTTTTCTCCGGAAATTAAGGTTACAGATCACAATATGTGGTGTCAGTGATATTTTGGATTCCTAAATTTCCCCAATAATGTAGGGAAAAAGCTGATTAAAAACAATTACACATTTTCACAAAAAATATGGAATTAAATTGAAGAAAATTGATAAAACAAAAACATATATTGTGAAAAACCGCCAAAATATGGTAAAATATGTAATATAGTTCTAAATACGTAAGGAAAAAATTCGATATTGTGTTAGGAGGGGCTATGATTCGCCAAGATCACAATTTTAGAACGGTAAGTAGAAAGACAAAAAATATGTAATTACATAAAAGTCCTGTCTATAGTGATCAGGTTAGGAGCCTCTTATAGTTCAGCCCACGGACATGCTGACTGACGTGGGTTAGGCTGCGTGGGACGCGGCTCATGGGACCGCGACACCGGGCAGTGATCGGCCTGTGAGGCCCTGCTATTTAGTTCGTTGTGGAATGTTTGAGTGTGTGGCTGTCCCTTCAATAATTAAACACAAGTGTGGAAGAGATTTCTTCGCAGTAGCGAAAATAGCATCGTTCTGGACGTTTTCAATTTGTTATTGCATATGAATCCGTCGTTTCTGGTGAATGAAAACGCAAGAGGTATTGGAATATCCATATTCCGCGTACTGAAATTCCGGAAAGAGCTCACTGACAAGGGACAACTACAAACGCCACAGAAGAAACCTGTGTTGAAGTATACGGTGACTTTGTAGTCAAGTGCTGTTGGATCGAATCCCTTGCATCCAAAGGACAAAATTTCAGGAACGAAACACCAACGCTTGCGAAATTGTTGCAGCTTGTGAATTGCGATCAGAACTTCCGAATTCTACGGCAACCAATTTATACAATTAACAAAATATGGTTATTGACAACCACTCGCGAAGCAAACTGATCGTAAGTAAAATAGTTAGAAGAACATGACATTTGCATGGTACCTCATATTCCACTTGAATTGCCGGGGTATCCAATCAGAAGCGTAGTGCGGGGCAAAGATTTCCTCAGTTTGTTTTAAATCTCGTTTTTTCTTATGGTGAACGGATAATAGGATGAATCGATAGATCTCCGGGTCTTAAATATCCAGTCGTGTGTTACGCTAAGGCCTTCTGGCAGTCAATCTAAGCCATGCTTAAATTACGTTTTCGTTCCTTACATCATTCAGGATTACTTTATTTAGTAGCAATATTTCCTTACAGCCGTACGACATCCTTTGTGTTCAATTGGCATCAATGTTTCCTCTGAGACGTCTGTAGATTTGTTAGCTATAGGTTTAATATTACTGTTGGTGTAATTTTTAGCTGAAAGAGGAAATTGAAGGATCTATATCTGTTTATTGTTTTTATGAAATTTAGGAAAATAGCAAACATGTGAATTTGAGGGGTCTTTTTTTACCTACCCCCTACTTTGCTCCCTGTGGTTTGCCCACGTGCTCTCGCGTCCAAGTGGTCGTGTACAGACAGAGGCTCATCCGACTCGATTAGTTGCTAAAACGGTGGTCTCTGGAATAAATGGCAGTGCTATGTGTAAATGAAGATTTCATTCAGCACCATTTTGATTATCATGGAATAAAACTTTTCGGTTGACCGGGTTCATTTGCCCAAAGGTAACGTATTCTACTGAAAAGAAAAGTTAAAGAAATGAAAGGGTTTAGTTTTTTCCGTTTGTTCCACACTGCGGGTTTTACGTGGGACTCATGGGCTTCCATTTATTTTACACTCATTTTACATGCGTTTTGAGAGATCGAATTATGGTTTAATGTTATATTTTCTAATGTATGGTTTCTTTAACTGAATAGTCTGTTTTAATAGGGCTTAATAATTACTTACTAAACGGATTCAAGTTTGATTGTGATGAAAATTTACCACACGTTCGTCAATAAAAGAATCTAGTTAACTCATGAATCTCGTAGAATTGGAGCTGACGAGAATCACTTCTTATCAACAGCAGCTTGTGGCTTTGATGAATGACGCCTTGACTCAACTGTGGCAGGTTGTTGACTGCTATAACAATATGCCAATCATACTCCAAGAAAAACAAATACGATACCATTTGGGTTTGTGTTGTTTAGGTTGGGATTCAGGGAAGTAGTTTAATATGAATTAGAAGGAAAATGCCTTTTTCATCATATTAAAATGGTGAGGTTAATATACCCTGAAATTAAAATTCAAGGAAATACAAGGCGTGGCATGATTGATAATAAATTTTTTATGTGCTTAGTAAGAAATTTTATTAATTGTGATGTTGGAATAAATTACTTTAATGAACTCATTCCTTTCGGAGGGTAAGTAGTCAATGATGTCAGCGCAACATAATATTTGTTTATTGGAAGTTTTATACAAACACAATCTTACTTAGGAAATACCTTTACAAAATATATTACATGTGAGGAATTATGTACACTTATAACTAATACTATAGGAGAGGATAGATTTCCATGATGCACATGTATAAAATAATATGGTGCAAGGCGTGTCATATTAAACTCAAGTAGTATATATAATTAAAAACTACCATGATTAAAGTGATAAACGCGATATGAAATTAGCTATGACCGATACAAATACCAAAACAAATACCACTGTTGGGAGACATCACTGTTTGGACTACCCTCTTCAGTACTTTCAGTTTAGCAATAATCTAATACATTTCATTCACAACATAGGACTAGCACCAATCTTCATTATTTTTAAAATTCCTGCTCATATATACAAATTATAAAACCATAAGTGAGTTTATGTGAAGACTATGTTTCTTACAACAGAACATATTACTTGAAAAGATTTTTAAATAGATACTGCCAAGTCACATATAAAAACTACTTATGACGTGATATTTCACTTCTTTCAAAAAATGAATTGCTTCAATATAAAATGATAGCAATATTTCATCGTTATACAGTTTTCTTTTTTAAAAATAGTTTTTTGTCAGTGGCCCAGCATTATCCGTCTAAAATCCTTCCTTGGCTGGTCTGGAGGACGTGGCAATCACTCAGTGTGAATCGTGAGCGTGAAGAGAAAATTTGAGTTGCTCTCAAGCAGGCCTGTGGGGCACTTAAGCTGCAGATGAGGACAATCCCATCGACCGAGCCAGGCTACTCGTACCACCATTTTAAGCCCAGCTCTTAACACTGTGGCCTGACCTTCCAATCATTGCACAGAGTTACTGCATTTCAGCCAGCATTTATGTGGCAATTAAAATTGTTTAAATGTGCAAATGCGAATGCGCAAGAAGTTTCACATTCTCTATTAGAGCAGTGTTGTCTGATATTACTATGAGCTGGATTCCTAATTATTGGTTATGTTCCAAATTTTATTGCAGAAGCACAGTCACGTTGCTGGAAGTGGAAAAGACTATTTAGGAGATTTATATCAAACCACATGCCACCAAATGTCTGCCTTTGGAGGGCACATCAATTATCATCACACATCTATAACATTCTCACTAGCAGCTGATACTAATTTTTTCTAGAAAAAATTCTATTTTCCCGATATGTACTTTTCAAGAGGGGGGCTATGTATTCAGGGATAAAGGGGAAAAGGGATGAAAGAAGCTGTGCCTCTGTTACAATTGTTATAACCAGTATTCAATTTGTGTATGGTACAATTTATGCACAAGCCTGGCTCAGTATTGCCTGAAGCACAAACCCTTCATTGCCATAAAGAATACATACTATATGGATATAATTTTCTTATACTAAATGTACGCTTTCAGAATAATAATATCAATGCTATTGACCATTCAAACAGCCTCAAATCCAACAATTTAACAAACTAATCATGTAAGATGTTCTACATGAAATATAGCATTGTTAAACAATAACAATCTTGTGTTTTTTAATGCTGCAGTTCTTTCAAACAAAATGTCCAATGGGCACAAATTGAGGAATTGCCCGAACTTGGATTTACAAAATAGCATCATCGATTAGCCCACAAACCTCAGAGCTTAAATACCTGTATACCATAACCTGCAGCTAATACCTAGGTTTTCCTCAAAGCAATTGATCCATCTTGCTTCGTAGAAATGTCCAAACTGATATTGAATTTCTTAATTTATATATAATCAATAATTTTGCCGCACCAATTAATTAAAGCAGCTATTGCCAAATGCTTCCAAAATTTAATCTTTGGTTCGTTTTGGTTTTTGTTTCTTATTTAGAGCAAATTTAACAAAAAATCTGGGGTTTAATTGAAGATCTCTATAGTCAACATCAGTTTGCAAATATCTACTCTGAACAGTGCTCTCAGAGAGGAGAGGCAATGTGTTCTGTACAAAACATTTAATGTTTTCTCGCTTTACAAAATTACTTTCCAGAATATATTTAAATTATACATTCAAGCACATTCTTTTCACCAGACAGACAGGTGACTAGACATATACACATTGCATAAAAAAATACAGTAAAGATATCAACTGCTGTATATTGACCTCGATCAAGGACATCAACATAACTGATGCAGCAGAAGGATGTATTTCACTAGTACAGCCTGACACATCAGATGCTAGATTGTTGGTTATATTAATTCTAGCGTATAATGACACACCTTACATATAGGTATATCTGATATGAATAATCATTGTTATAGAACGTTCTTACAACAAATCTTAGGTCTGTGGCCACAAACAATACATAACAAATACTGTTTATATGAATGAATAGGTAACATCACTACCCAGGTAGTTCGGTCTACAAAGGTCTATGCATTGGTATATTTTTTACATATTTCAGTCACAATACACTTACGATCATAATGAGAACATAAATATTTAATGTTTGAATCGCCTACTTTGAGAAACCTTGGCAGAGGAGTTTCTCAGTACGTGATAAATGGAAGTAAACATAATCCAGTGATAACGGAAGGTGCCACTGTGAATAGTAATATGTCTTACGTTAATTTGTAGTATAGATGTAAACGAATACCTATTGTAAATTCTGAAGGTTTATTGGGCGTTCGATTCGCTTTTCCTTGAAAAACATGTGTAGACTAGACTAATACATCTGTAATTGATCTCCTAAATGAACTAACTGATTAAGCTAGTGGACTTTTGCATAGGGAAGCGTTTGGAAAGTAGAGCTTACTAAAAGTATTCAAGGGTCACAATGTTCATGTTCTGAAATTTTGCTCAGAATAATAAATTGCATCCCGCAGAAGGAATGAAACATACTCCCAGTACCCGGATTACTCAAACAGTGTATAAACCTCCAAGCACAGTTTACAAAAGTTTGTACAATATATATTTATCTGTGTTATGAAGTGCCACATTTTATTCGGATCTTGACATTGCTGTCTAGTAATCTAGATTATTCAGCCATCCAGTTCTTTGTTTTGTTGAGACATACTTCTTACTCGTAAACGCTTTGCAAAACATATCAAAACGTCAGCCTTGATGTACAATTTTATGATTAATAAATAATGTACCTATTATGTAAAATGGGGGGGTCATGGACATTTATACTTTTGTAGCTGAAATAGAGGCTTATTTTACTAGTCTAGTCTTTCATTGGCATTCTTTACAGCAAAAGGATCATTGATTTTAACACGCAGATGCGGTTGCAATTTCAAATATCAGCAAAGAAGTCGAAGAATTCTGGTGCTCGTTCAGTTCACGTGTAAAATTTTCTGTGCCATCGGTGGCGAGAAAGAATAGCAGAAATGCCGTAAAATGTGTTTAATTACAAGATTATTTTGCGTTCATAAAGAATGCCATCGGTAGCCGAGTGTACGACAGAATACACCTTGACTACACGACTTAACTCCTACGTTGAAATCAGTATCATTTTCGAAGAATTAGACTATTTGTCCAGAGACAATAGATTCAAGATCACAGGATCAATGTACAGGATGAGCCCTGTTAACTGATTCTATAGAAAAAGACTATGTCAAAGAAGTTTAACCCTGCTTTTATGTAAATGCTTGTAATTGAGTTGCGCCCTAGGGCTGCGGGAGGTCCGTGAAACAATGCGTCTAGTAGTAGAATCCTCCTCCTCCTCGTCCGTCGGCCTCCGTCGGCCCCTCGCTCCGAAAGGTGAAGGAAAGATAGGGAGATGAGAGATCATCACTGGC
>JAHLJT010008446.1:13463276-13555631 GCA_031308135.1 Acheta domesticus | reverse complement strand
TTTAAATTTGGAAAGTGATGTTTCTCAATTTGTTCTGTGTGTAATTTACGTATGAGTTTATTAAGACAATTTTGCCATGATGCTGTCAAAAATCATGTTCGTAATGTGGCTTTTTTGTCCGAAAAAGTTTTAATCGTATCCTGAACAATAAGACCGAATTAGAACTTTCCCTTCCGTGTCCAATCAGAAAAATAACTTTTTGTCATGTTGCGTTCATGCTTATACATTTTGTCTGAATTCGCGTACGTATTAGGTTTTAAGAAGAAATGGCGTTTTGTTTTATTTGCTTTCTGCGGTATTGGATCTACAGTCTTATTTTTGATATTTTCAATTTCGTAAACCTCAGAGGCGGATCCAGGGGGGGGGGTAAGTATGGGCGCTATCCCCCCCATGGCCTAGGATTTGTGTTTATTACACTCTTTTATATGGCACAATTGTTTTTAAGATATTTATTTTAAAATTATGTAATTATTTAAAGAATAATATTGTTTATTATACTACCAAAATAATGTACAATATTCTAAATATGTTTATTATTTAACAAAAATCTACAATGACCCCCCCTTCCTCCGAAATGATCGGCTGGATCCGCCCCTGGTAAATCTCCAGTACCCGTATGTACCTGCGAAGTTTCCAATAAACCTTTCGTCAGGCGTGTCATTTTTAGGAACGGGGTTAGTCATCCTGGGTCTAGTAGCCCGAGGCTATATAGTTTTCGTTTATGCTTTTATAATATTGGATGTTCTGTATCTATGGATATATTGGGGCAAATTTACTATTTACGTTGTCTGATGAATTGTTAGAAACGTATTAAATGCGAAATTAAATGTCAGTATATTTTGTGTTTTAGACATGACTGACTTCAAGTAATGTAGAACAAGGAAACTAAATATTTCGTAAAATCCATACGAAACAGTCTTAGTTATGTTCCTGCCTTACATTTTACATTAAGGCAGTAAACAAATAATTTTTGAATGTTTTCTTAAACATTAACTATCACGTTTTCTACAAACGTATTTTGTGCGACAATTTTTTGGTGTTCTTGTATTGGTGATGGACCGTATTTCTCTTGTACTTCGTAGTTCGGAAGGAATTGTACTTCGATTTTCTGGGCGTCTCACTGTGGCAGAATTTGTTGAATTTCACCTGGAAGAATAGTAATACGGGGCTTTCTTAGCACGCGCTGAAGTAATTACGATCCAAGTTCTTTACGTCGAAATACTATTGTTCGCAATTTCCTCAAAACAATTACTCCCCCATTTATTGAAACAATATTTTGAAGAGACAAAATCACCATCAGCCTTTCATTTATTATGTTTGTACCTGTCAGAAAATAAGTGTCTTCCACAATGTTATTATGATATTGTTCTTAATTCCTTCACCTATTTCATGATCAACATCTAAATTCACAGACTATCTTCCAACTTTCTTCCGATTCACAATTTGAATTGTCTTCGGAAAAAAGTTTTTCTAAAACTGTTTTCGTACATCTGGCAATTCTAGATCAAAACGATTACTCATTGAGAATAGTATACCTAATTAAGGAATATATTTTATTAGTCTAAAACCGCACGCTTGTAAGATACGGCGAGAGAATGGCACACAAAGCAACTGCCGAAATCTTTCTGCGAACTTCGCGACTCCATTAAACATCTAAACATTTTACAGAAAATTTTAATTATGCCAAATTATGATACAATATTTTAGCACAACAGCCGGCGCGCAACGTAATGTTTACATCACGATGCGCTTATCCCGAATAGAGCGTTACAAAAACTGAATATAGCGTGCAAACTAAGCAGTGGCTGCAGGAATGCATCACCAAAGATACCTGCAAGGAACGTAAAAGTCTTTGACGACAATGAGTTGACAGCAAAACAAAAAATCTGCTATTGTAAAATTTACGACAGCGCGCCCGCTGGAAGGTTAACATAGCCGCATTCGTCGGGCGGTATTGGGGACGGATTCGGCCGTCGTGTACTTATAGATACAGTAACTTTGTCGGATTGGTTAGCCAGCCATTCCGACAAATTGGTACGTGTGCTCCACCCAAATCCGCAGCTGTTGTCGAAACCGCCCCGCCGTATGCAGAGTGCTCGACTGGCTGGTGTGGGAAGTCTGCCAATCTTGGAAATGTCATGTATTCGATGTTCGTCGAAAAGTTGTTGAATTGTCGAAGTGAATCCGTGTGCTCTCAAAACAAATGAATAATTAACGAGCCACGGAGCGATGAGTGGATTTATCTGTGAATTTCAGTGGTTTCTATTAGCGCTGTTCCACGAACGTAAACAAACAAATAATTCTTGGTAAAGCATTAACCTTTTAACCACTTGATTTCTCGTTTGAACACATCGGAACAAGCTGAAGTACCTAGTGTGACATGAAGTGCAGCATTGCATTTCTCTTTGTTGAAATAATAGATTTGGCGACTAAATTTAAACAGCAGCTTGGCTAGTAAAGCTTTTTCAGCCAATAATATATTATCTCTCTGAATCTAACGGCACACTGTCAGGCAAATGCGGAATATATGCGTGTTGCGTGTGTCGGTTGGGAGTGATGAAAGAGTCAAAAAAGAGTGATGAAAGACTTTTAAATCTTAGAACAACTAGGTATCTCCCACCAGAAGGCACCGCTCCAGCCGGGTCGAGCTCTGAGCCCCCGACCGGTCTCCCAGCATATGTGGTAGTGTAGTGCAGCATGTCAGTGTGTGTGATTATAAGAAGGAAGAGGAAGGCAAGATCGCGCGCGGTCCGTGTCCCATTATACTGCGATTTTTGTAACTTTGCCCCTGACAGGGATCAGCTGTTTCGCTGCCATCCAATCGGGAGCTTATATTTCGCTACAGTGACGTCACTATGGTGACGTTTAAGCCCTGATTGGATAAAACCGTCAACCGTTGATTCCTGTCAGGAGCAAAATTACGAAAATAGCAGTGTAACGAGACATGGACCGCGCGCGATCTTGCCTTCCTCTTCTTATAATCACACACACTAACATTAGGGCACTGGTCCGACATTCGTGTCAATGTGGAGGACTGACCTGCACGTGCTGCGCGAAGCGGTGCCTGGCGCTGGCGCGGCGCTCGGCGTCGGCGTCGGGCGGCTGCAGGGGGGCGTGGTGCTGGGCGAGCGCGGCGTGGGGGGCGTGGCTGTGGGCGTGGGCGTGCGCGTGCGGCGGGTGCGCGTGGGCGTGGGAGGAGGCGCGGCGCGCGGACGGCGGCGGGTGCGGGGGCGGCGGCGCCGGGTGCGGGTGGGCGTGGGCGTTGGCGCGCGCGTCGTCGCTGGCCGCGCTGGCGCCGCTCAGGCTGTTGGCGTCGGCCGCGCTGGCGCTCCCGCTGGCGCTGGCGCTGCCCGCGCCGCCCCCGCTGCCCGCCCCCGCGGCGTCGGCGTCGCCGCCCAGCGACAGCTCCTCGTCGGCGAACTCGTCCTCGCTGCCGCCCGCCAGCGCCTCCGACTCGGGCTCTGAATCGGGCCGCTCGCCGGACCCTGCCACAACACACACGCACTCACTCAGTTGATTTATTTATTACAGTAACTACAAGCATGGATGTAACTAATAAAAGGCATGCGGTTTATTTATTTATTTACGTCAAAAACAGTTAAAAACTGTGTGTGACGAGCTATGGGGAGAAGTGAAATTTGTGCACGTTTTCATAATTCTGTGATCTCTATTCTAAACAAAATTCTAGTCTAATTTTGAATACAGAAAAAAGAGCGGTTTTTTTCAACTTTTGGTGACAAAAATATTCGCTCCTATATAATAAAATATATTTTCGAAGGTAAATTAGCTATGAATTTGTGCCCATAACCCTCAAGTTCTTCATGAAAGAATAATAATACTCATCTTTTACCTAGTTTTATAGACAAGTATCATTAAGAAATTAAACAGCACAAAAATGATCGTGGAAAATGTGAGTGTCCAACATAGGGGTAATTGAGACCTCTTTAACACCGGCATGCTGTCTACGGGACCGCTCCAAAAGTTTAGTGTCACGAACCTCTCAAGTTGAATCCAAAAAGGACACTTATAGTCGTGACTATTCAGGAGCGATGAGAAACGAAGGTAGCAAAGAACGACAGTATGGCCACACAAGAGGGACACGTTAGAAATAGAACTTTGAAAATTTGGTGCAGTCTCCCTGACCCGTATGCCTGTAGTGACGGGTTAATGAACAATTAAATATTCACAAAATGCAATGCGGGTGGGTTTACGTTCATTTTAAGATCTCTTTTAATATACTTTGCCCCATCACATTGCTCTAGAAATTACTCTCATTAACCAACAAGTCTATTTCCTCAGGTTTCTTCAAAATACATCCACTTATGAGAAGGCTGGTCTTCGCCATACAAAATCAAGAGGGCTGCCAATCTAAATAAATTTAGGGAACCCTATATGTTTGTGTTGTATTTTGCAAATCCCCGTATCCCGCTTACAGGCAACACTCACCTTGCTGGATACTCGCATTGACTTGAGATTTTACCAGCTTGTTCAGCACTTTTCAAAACACCTTTACGTGCTATGAAGCATTGCAAGTAGTGTTGTTGCGATAATTAGTATTGGGACCTTTCTTGACCTTACCGACCGCGGAAGGGCGGAAATCGCTGCTCGCCGCTTGTTCAGCGGACGGTACTCATCCACCCCGCCTGCACTATCGTCCTGTCGGCAAGGTCTCAGCTTCTTGGAGGGCAGGCGGGGTGACAAAACGGGTGTTTACTTTGCAGGTTTAGATGAAACGAACGCGCATGGAAATCTGACACCGGCTGATAGACGCCACGTAACGTTCCTAGCGCTGCCGAAGCAACGGCTCGCCCGCTGCGGGAAGGGCGAAGGTCACGAAAGGTCCTGATACAAAATGATGGGTATTAATACATACGAGTGTATTAATATCCATTACATCGAGTTACATCCGGTACTTTTTCTACGACTTATGTTAACTTCCTATAAGTTAAACTTCTCCCCTGAATCATTTCGTGGCAGTCGACATGCAAGATTCAACCTAGGCCACCTAGCGGGCAACTCTCTTCCCTACACCTGCAGCTGGCTTTGTTTTACCAGAGCGCCTGCGAGGGACTACAAAAGTTGCGGCAATAATATTCCGACGTCACCATTTTCGCAATTTCTCTCATTTCTGGAAACGTCAACACCACCAGAAAGAACTACCATTCACTAAATATTTTAAACTAAATAATTAAGGCGGGTTTTTAAGGACAACCACACGGCAGCAGCAAATAACACAAAATGACTTGCGTTCAGATCTTAACGTCACTCAAATGTTCTCTGTAATAACTACCACTGCGCTAGTCAAATAGGATCAAAGTGAAATTACGATCCAATTTATTTTAAATATTGTTTCACGTAAAAATTAATACTAAGAAAATAAATTAAAATTGAGAAGCATAATATAATATTAAATCCAACTTTAATATACATATTCGAACGAAACATTTACTGCAGCGATTTTCAATGATTAATGAAGTGCTAATACTTGGTGTGTAAGCGTCTCTGTGATTGGTCAAGAACCTGTATCATAATGAAAACTGTATCGAAATGGCTATCATTATGCAACTGGTTGCAGCCATCCAATGACAGCGTTATACAACGGGAGTAGAAAAACACTATTTATAATATTCCATAGCACTTCAAAATTTGCGTTTATAGGTTTTGCATGGTGTGTATCAGCTGGTGAAATTTCACGTCATTCCGAGTATCCAGCACAGTGAGTCTTGCGTGTTAGCAAAGGAGTGTGAAGGACTCACCGTTGGACAGTTCCTCGTAGACGGGGTTGTAGAGGTCCTGCGACGCGTACGGCTCTGCACGTGGCGCCGCCTGGCACACGAAGATGTTGCCTGCGCCGCCGTACCCCGCGCCCGCCGGCCCCTTCACGTCGATCATCTGCGCAAACCACACACAACACACTCAACGTTAGTCAGGGTTACCAACCTTAGTCTAGAAGAAATCGGGACTCCGGCCCAACTACCTGAAATCGGGGTTCATTTCCTGAAATCGGAGTTCGGGGTCAATTTTGGAAAATTATGGGCAAAATAATGCAATTTTACGCACTTTTTGCCTTAATCTTCGAATACAAAAAACTTATAATTATTATAAAAATCAGTTTTATAAGCAAAAATTAACTTTTCAAATGAAAAGTTTAAAATATCGGGACCATTGCCGTCCCGACTGGGTTACTGCCGGAACGCGGGACAAAATCGGGGCGGGGTTGGCAACTTTGGCGTTAGTGTTCTTTTGGTGGCGGAAACCATTGGCTGTGTAATTTGGTGAAGAAGCAAAACACAAGCGGCCGTCTCCTGGGAAAAATAAGGGATTCAATATGTTGGTTCAAATGAATATTGATCCATTCTATGGTTCCAATTATTATTTTCTTCAAATGTGTACATTAAAAATATATAGTCTAACGTCTTTGGAAGACCACTCCTATTAAACTTCCACCGCTCTCAACAGCCATCGAAAGTATTTGCGAGACATATCCTGTGCCTTATTCTCGGAAAATCAGAGGTGAAGGGATACCGAGAATCAGGTAAAATTAATCTGCGACCACAGATGTATCAAGAATGCTCGCTCCATTTCAGTTTCATTCCTTCTTAGCGGATAGCCGCTAACATTCATAGGAAAGTTAACTAACGTTTAATTCTTTGAATGAACTGAGTTTTCTTACTTTACATTCCTGGAAGAACACGTGTTGTAGAATGTCGGAAGTCAGAGTTATCGACTTACCGTTGAACGCGAGAGTAGGGCTGCGTCCGGAATCCTAGCCCTGCGATCACCCAAGAACAATCACTTAAGTTTTTTTCAATGGTATGAAGAAGTGCCAGAAATACTAGGTTTTCGTTAACGGTAGACAATTATTGCGAGTACTAAAACTGAACTTTGATTAAAATTTTCCTTTTATCCGAAGGGAGATGTAAATATTTTTATTTACATTTAAAAAATAGAATATCATTTTTAAAAGGCATTTGCGTTAAAGGGCTAAATAAATCTATCAAAAAGAATTAACACAAATTTATCAGTACATAATAAATTTATCAGTACATAACATTAAGAGAACGTAATTCGTGATCACAATCGAATAACAGCTGTCCTATGACTTCGTCGTTCTAAATCAAAATCAGTTGGAAAAGTCATGTGCCCCATTGCGCACGGAATTGTATGATACATTTGCAAGTTTTCCATATATTTTGCATTTGGCTAAAATCTTTTAATGGACTGTCCGAACGTGAGCACTTCCCGGGAGCAGTTGCAGTACTTGGCGCGCCGCTGAGGCGCACTGTCGGCGGGTGAGGGCGCATGTATTTTGGATGCGGTATTGGTAAAGGGGGCTCTCACGGAAGTCGGGGCCCCGCGGGTGAGCGAAAGTCCAAAGGCAGAGGCGAGCGCGCAATCCCCGGGGAGGTGATGTGCTAGGTGGAGGGGGCGGGGGGGAGCCGTATCGCGCTTGTAAAGTGCTCGCGCGGCGCCTCGCCGCCTTCGCTTTATCTCCGCCTCGTAAAACTGCGCCGCGACGCTCTCGCCCCGTCGCCCTCCCACACCTCCGCGGCCACCCGCCGCACCGTCCGGCCGCCCGGAGGGCTCCGGGGCGGAAATGGTGCGGCCGCATGGGAGACTTAGGGCTGTGTACAACCGGGCGGTTAAGACCGAATACCCGTTTTGTTTTGACTCACCTGTATACTTCGTTTTTCTTTCTAACATTTACATTAGTTTTTATTACACCTGCTTTATCAAATGGAACTGGCAGAAATGGCATCAACCTGATGTCACTGCAGTCCCTCTGACCGGGAGGTCCTAGGTTCGAGTCCCGACGGCGGCAGGATTTTCGACACTAGCTTGTCAGCTAGGTCGAATTCAGTCGCTGTCTGGAGCTGAATTCTAGCGGCCGGCTGCTCTGATCGGTAGTTTTCCGTGGTTTCTCCGATCAACACCAGTCGAATGCCGGAGCAGTACCCTAGCTAACGGGCCACGGACCGCGCGCCATCTTTCCTTCCTCTTTCTTGTCCTATCCTCTCTTACACACACTTACACTAACATGCACTACACTACCACACATGTCGGGAGACCTGTCGGGAGCTTACAGCTTGTCCCGGCTGGGGCGGTGCCCCGCTGGTGGGAGATGCGTGGTTGAGGGGAAACCCCGCTAGTCGACGGTCGGTCGACGCCAGATCTCGCCATCCAGCGGGGAAAAGATCATCGCTACCTCCCGAGAAAAAACACGCACTACACTGGACTACGCACAACACGGGCCTAATGACCAAAGTAGTTGACGCGAATGAAAATTAATAGTTTTTAACACTGGTAAGCACATTTCTGAGATCCTGCCTTATCAAATGAATATTTTTTACAGTGGTTACAAAACAGTGGTTTTACAGTGGTCACAATATTTTTTACAGAAGGACGTTCTCGAATGAAATAAAAATATTCATTTTTATAAGGCAGGGGATCTGATAACATCCTAATGTCATGGACCAAGTTAGTAAAAACGAAATATAATTTACCAATTTCGAATACACATATAGTTCGCGGGAAACCAAATAACTTCTGTCGATGTGAGAGGTGTCAATGGTTTTGTTAGATAGCCAGCAAGAATGGGTTCAAAAACCGTTTTGATTTTGACAGACAAATTAATATTATTGATTATCTTAATCTTGAGTTTCTCGTAACCTTTTACGACTAATCTCATATTCAGTGTGTCACTGTTTCGACACAGCTGACGTCATGCGATGAAGAAGAAAGACAGAAAGAAAGAAAGAGGCGTCGGTATTAGCGTGTGTCGTTTCAATACACTCCATATTTTCTGTTCGTTTTCCACACTCGACAGCCACAACTCCTATTATCGGGCAATATGGGCAATGGAAAGGAAATAAAATTTAATGGGTGGAGAAATTTCTACTCTACAGTATCATTTTAAAAGTTACGAAATTTAATTGGTAATTTTGTAATAAATTGATGTGCAACTATTTTCGACATTGTAGCCATAACCCTGGCTTTTACATTTTTTTCTCCGGGGGATTCTTGCAGTTTCGTGCGTTTAACGAGGTACCTACGATGTATGGCGCTGTAAGAACCCTGCTCCATTACGTTTTCCCAAATACATCTCCGTCTCATTTCGCTCCATCGTCGTTACCTCGATTTCCGCCCCTCGCAACAGCGTCCTCGTCACAATGTTGCTTCTTCGAGGAGCGACGATGTCGTATGGGGGAGATCCATATTTAATGCACGACTCACACCGTAAACCAGTAGCGCGAGGTATCTTCCCGGCTTTGGCGTCGTTAGTTCTGAACTTACAGATATTGTTAATGTAAGCCGTTTATCGTCAAGCAAGTCGTTGTTTCTCCCTTTATTGATATTGATACGACAGAGATCCGTTAAAAATGTTTTGAAGTTTTGAAGACAAATTTTTATTCTTTCAGAGCATAACGATGATTTCAATAATTTATGTAGATGCGACCATCTCCTAGGGAAGTGGCTTTAAAAGTAATTTCGTCGCTTCCAGTTTGTGCCCGAGTTTACGAGCTCACGAGGGAGGGGGGGCGGGGGCGGCGGATTCGCTGAGTGGCGGGGTCGGGGGTCCGTCGCTGCATCCGGGAGATAGGTTTTTCCAGAAACTCCGCACACCCTTCTTTCCAGCCCTTCCTGCCAACGCCATGCTGTCGAGAAGGCATAAATTTCATTTCGCGTGTTGTGCTTTGAATCTGGAGAAGTACGCTCGCCGGAGGAGGTAGAAATTGCGGGAGGATGGGAGACCTTCGCCAGCGCGATGCTTCTTACAGGCGATGCAACCGTAAGGATTCACTGGTGCCATGGAGGGGACTGCTTCTGTGAGAACACAGAAATCGATTTTGCCTTTCGTCTTATTTTAAATAACGTAGCAAGTAGTAATACTGATACTGTTTACTTCATTTGATAGACCAGAGGCTGTTTGAACTCTAGGTCAGCTAAAGTCGTTTACTCCAAGTTATTCCTTATCAATTTCTGATGTGGAAGACAGGTAATAAATGTAGAGCATTTCCATGCACGTTTGAAACGCTAGTGGTAAAACCATATTCACAGTGCTTGGTGAAAGGAAACAGTTTCAAAAGGAAACAGTTTCAGTGTATCTCATGTTTCGAGAAAATCAACGGACCTTAGGTAGATATCGATATAAATTTTGCATAACAAGTTATCAGCAATTTTAGATCGATAATTTCCAAAAAGATGGTCTTGCTAACTCACCGTGACATTTGAGTATCAGTTGCATTCAGCTGTAGGTCCGTAAACTACTTACCATATTTCATGTAGTAGGTATTGTTACGCGCACGAGGAATTTAACCCACTGTGAACCAGGGCATACTTATACGTGAGTGCGTTGTCGTGTTCAACACGTCTTCGGCGATACGCGAACGAGGTGTAATTAAAACTTGCAAGGAACATTCGGTGGGTGTACCATGAAAGAGAAATTGTTTCATTTCGACGTCGCAAGCAAAATGTGTTGACTGAACATGGGTGCAGACTCTTGGGTGCTTCATGGAAACATCGATGTAATGACGCCAATTTTTTACCATCGAGGTATCGCGATTGATGTTTTTTTTCGATGTTTTGTTTCTTATTGAAAAAATTAAATGATCACAATATTGTAAAAATGACTATCAAATATAACTGATTGTAACACTGTTAGTTCATTTGTTGGAACCGAAGGAACTGTGTGTACCACCGTCGTCGACCATGCTCTCTCACTGGAGATATTGATGCCCTTGTTTTTCTTCATTCTTCATATTCATTTAGCTCATTAAGAAGTGGTCGACAAATGCGCTGTGGGTGTGAGGTCTGCTCCTCCTCCTCGTACTTTTTTTCGGACGAACAGTGTGAAATTAAATTTCGTCGCACACGAATTTAAAACTAAAGGTTACTGAACCAGCTTGAAAACAACTATGCTTTTTAGTCGATGTATTATTAAGACCGATGTTTTAATATTGAATATCGATGTTTGCAAACGATGCTTTTTTATGGATATCGCATCATATTGTGAAGGAGCGGACAGGTAGTTGGTGGGCGACTGATTGGTCCAATGGTAGGAAATGGTGCGGTGTTTACGATGTTTTCATCATATAATTACATTTGAAGCATTGGTTTTCCATCGTACATTTTTATTTCAGCATAAAGCCTTTTCGGCCGCATTGCGGCCATCTTCAGTGCAATTTGAGGCGACTGTGGTCCTCCGTCCAGATAAGACCGGATCTAGGTCTTGACCTTTTCTAGGTCTTGTCTGGACGGAGGACCACAGCCGCCTCAAATTGCACTGAAGATGGCCGCAATGCGGCCGAAAAGGCTTTATGCTGAAATAAAAACTTCCGATGGCAAACCAATGCCTCAAATGTATTTCTATGATTGGTCCAAGGCTGCGGGGCAGCTCCACGGACGAGGGCTCGAGGGCGAAGGAAGGGCGTGGCGGGGGTTGGCACCGCCGAGAGGGCGAGGTTGGCCACCTCCCCGTCATTCTGCGTTGAAGCGCGTGCAGCGAGGAGGGCTGGCGCCGCCAAGGGGAGCGTCGGGGAGAGACGAGACGACGCGGAGCGAGACGAGATGAGGCGAGCGGAACGAAGCGGGGCGAAGCGGGGCGAAGCGGGGCGAAGCGGGGCGAAGCGGAGCGGCCTCGGGCTGCGCGGTGGGATTCAAATCGGAAGGGAGCGGAGCGGAACGGGAGGGCCGGAGAGAAGGGCTCGCAGCCCTTCGGAGGGCGGTCGGTTCGGGGGGAGGGGGACTGCAGAGCGACCACCCGGGCGGGAAGCGGCGCGCACGCATACATACATTCACACACACTAATTGGCTGTATCGCGTATGCAGTTCCTCATTTACTGTTCTGAATATTGCATCCGACACAGGAAACAAATGCAATGCCTGGCGCCTGCAATTTCGTCGTTACTCTTAGTAGAGCGGGGGCGGTCCCTGCTCGCACTCCCCTCCCCTCCACGCCCCTCCGCCCCCCAACCCTCGCTGCGCGCCCCTTCCCTTTCTGTCGTTGGTGTCGGAAGCCATCGCCTGCAGTGAAGACCTCGCCGCAATCCAATGTGAACTTTCTCGCATGCTACTCGAGGTTTTTCGACTGAAATAAAACTCGTTTTATGGGGCCCTGATACGTAATAAAGGGATAATTCATTGTCTTAGTGGAAATAACTGACTTTCATACGTTTTGCAGCCAGAATTCACGTTGTGTGAGTACCTCACATCGAAAAACGGGCTAAAGTCAAAACGATAATCTTTGAACATTTGTATTGCGGTTAATCCTTAGGCATAATCTTTTCCGACGTTGATATTTCTGATTTCTGTAGCGAGAAAGTGTGCCCTCTTGTAGCGTCTAGTTTTTGTGGGCAGGGATCTTTGGTGAAATCATATGATTCTCACGTGGAAAAAGAAAAATTACGTGGCAGTGTGCAGTGAAGCGTGGTTGAAAGTGTTTTGCGTACTAGTTTTAAATTTGCAATAAAATAATGACATTGCAGACCATGTTCAATCTTCTAAACAATTTATACTGTTTAGTTGCAGTATGAATTGCTGTTTGAAGGATATTAGTATTAAGTATACACGTCATATACAGTTTTTACTGTTTGACAAAATAAATAAATCAATACAAAGTATTTCTAGTAATATTTCTTATTGTTTTGTACTCTTCTGACTACCACGTGACGGAGTAAGCCATTTGTATTGACAAATTGTTATTTAATCTATCCTGTAATATAAATCATCGCCATTGTCTTGATGTCGTTAGTGTTCTAAACATGATTCAAATCTCGGTTTAGTGTGTACCGATGCCGAATTGAAAACGTCCATAACCTGACAGCATCCACATATTGCGGTTTTTAGAAGTAACTGAACCTAGAAACACATGTGATCCATATTACTTTCTCTATTAAACTTTGCGGATTTTGAGAGGAATTTTCAAATACGTTCCCAACCGAGTTGGTCTTTTGTGAACGAATACTCATGTAATTGTTTTTTGAAATTAGTTTAGGATGGCACAAATAGTCAAATGTATGCAATGCACACTACTCGTCACAGAGCATCCGGTCGACTTCAAGAATTATTCCTTTGATGAAATGTTGACTATTGTGAGGTGTACGTCTTAGAATTGTATCAGATGTATCCTTTTGATTATCGTTTATCCTCACGGTCAGTACTTCAAAATAATTTTCGATAAGATCGATTACTCTTCTTTGGAAAATTATAGCATTAACATTGTGCCTTCCCTTGTGAAAGTGCAATTTCATGTAGAAATACGTACTTACAACTATATAAACGCCAAATTTATATTTTAGTTTGTAAAATTCAAGGATACAAATCATGGAGAGGACGTAATGGAGCATCTTGTCATCATAATCATCATGGAGCATATTGTGGAGGTGTAATTTGCTCCTTAGAAGCACTGAACAGAAGTTTTGCGTGTTTTAGTAACTTTTTAAAATATTCAGGAAGTAAAATTTCACTTGCGAGATGCTTCCCTTCCATGGTTTTTTTCAAAATCTACATTCCCTCTTGTTACTTTGCTTCTGTGATGCTCATGAGCTGGTAATAGATTTGTATCTTTATCACTAATAGTAATTTCTAATAGGCGCAGAAACTAAAAGAAAACTATGCAGCCTGCAGGGTTTTGAGAGGAGTCTATGGTTTGCTTTGATATCCAGGAACTGTGAAAAAAGCCAAAAAACTGAGATTCAATTTTGATTGGAAAATGGAAATGTGTTTTTCCTCATATTCTGATACTACAATTTTCGACTAAATTCTCTTACTGTGTAACACGCCAATGTCATGCGATAATTAGGCTCCAAGGATGAGGCCATCCGCCATTCAATTTTAGATCGTGTTCGTTTTGGAACATCGATATTTTTTATATTCTTGGATGTAAAGTATTATTCTACTATGTACATACTATACTGAACTACGTTATAGCAGAATTCGTGGAGAAGTTTTGTTTGCACAACCTGACTTTTTTTTTGCGCCACTTCATGGAACTTTGTCGCTGCCGAGATGACGGCCTCGCCCGAAAGTGCTCGCAATCAAAGCGCAAGACCTTAATGCATCGCGCAGAGGACAGTTGACGTTATTACTCCGATGGAAATTGCTATCCGGCAAGAGAGTGCACCGCTTTCCTCCCACGCTCCCACCCGTCCCCGCCGGCCTCCCTCGCTGGAATTGCTGGTCATTTAGAGTCTAGGCGAGGCTCCACCCCCACCCCCCGCATCCCAGCCTCAAAAAAGCGTGAAAAGAAAGACGAATGAAAAAAGAGAAAAAAAGGCGGAAGTACTTTCTCTGTGCGACAAAATAGTTTGACGCCCATGGAACAGACGTAGCTTTGGGCTGACGTTGACGCGTGTAAGCTCTTATTGGGAGCCGCATTTCATTCTGCTGGCTCCCCGCTGGAAGCAGCCGCGCAGCTCTGCGGATGTTAATGGCTTCCCAATAATCTGCCACTTCGTTTTCAATAAAAAATGTTCGCCGTCGGTTGGATAGGGGGCGTGTTGGAAACGTTCTGGAAATATGTGGAAAGTCAGGGAATTTAATTGACTTGGATCAGTTGGGGAAAAAATCGGGGACGGTTTAGTAGACGCGTTGAAGTTACAAGTTTTGAGCCAATTGTAGCGTCGTGCACAAACACAGATCTGACAAAAGGGCGACTGCGAGACGTAGCGGAGACGCTCAGGACTATGGCTCGCCGACAGGATGTGACGTAGTGGGAAAGCTCAGAGTGAGAGGGCGTTGTAAGCCTAGGTAGGGCGCTGCGACGCTCTACCGGCCCCTTTTCGCTTCAAGCAGTCGACGCGTGCAGTTCGGAGGCAGCCGGCCGGTGAAGGCGCAGACCGCGCGAGCTGAGGCTAGGGCCGGAAATGTATTTGTCGTGAGGCAGTGAGGAGACGCGAGTAGGAGGCGTGTAGGAATTCTGCAGTGTTTCACACGATCGAGTTCATTCGATAGTTCAGTAGAGGTGTGGTAGCCGTAGAATTTATATCACTCCTAGAAGTGGGGTCGATTTATTTCGTTAATTAACGATTGTACATAAGGTTTGTTCGGTGGTGGATTTAATCATTAATAAACAAGCAATACGTTAACCCACTCTTCTGTTTATTTTTGCAATCTGCATGACGCTTCACAATTAAGAAACTCGGTATAATTCGTTCATTAACATAGGTACATCAATATTATTGCCATCATTTTTATAATAAACATATATTTATTTTTTAAGCTGGAACCAAAACTGACAAACCTACAACGAAAAGTTGTAAGATTTTGGAATCGTATTGCCTTCGTCGCATGATGTGTTAGTGCTACAGAAGTTGAGACAAATCTCAGCAAATGCCCTATCTTTAACAGTGTTAAGTTAAGAGGTCTGAATGCTAAGTTACGCCTGATTTGTTTCGTCGAGTCACCGCACTAAATGTAGATTCAATTTGATTTCAATCGAGTTCCATAAGTATTATGTGGTACGTCAACTGAAAAAAAAAAACAAATCGAGATTTGTCGTGTTGAAATTTCTGCGGCGAGGCTAGAACAGGGAAGGAAAAGTCATTTTCTAAAATTGATATTGTATGAGAAAATTTATTCGTCCCATAACAGCTACGCTGTTGGCATGTCTGGGAAGCTGTAGTGTCACATTCTACGTGAAACAGCTAGGTTATAAACCAGTTTATGTGTAATGTTTCGAAAAACTATTGTTTTCACGATGTGTTTCTAGGACAGGTACGTAACTAGTTCTACGTTATTTTTATGGCCGTGTATGAGTAAATAAAGCGAGACATCTCATCCTTCCCACAGCAGATTCCTACAAAAGATACTGATATCCTTAAGACAGTAGTATCTCTTGTAGGTAACCGTATGTACAAGCTATTTCGTCAACAAGATTTCGAGGGTCCATTACAGAGGCAACAATATTGCGACGTCAGCTTTGACTGAGATTTATTTACGTATGATGATTGGATTCCTCGCCCATTCACTTCTTTATGTTGACGATGCTTTTGAATTTCGTATATAGCAGGGGTGTCCAACTTGGAAGGCCTCAAGGGCCACAACGAAAACCTTAATAAGTTTGCGGGCCATAGTGTTATTACTCAGGCGATCCATACCGTATATTCCTGTATTGTTGAGCTCGACATTTTGCCCGGATGCACTGAAACGGAGGGGGGGCTATAACAGTGCTTGATATCAGGTCGTATCATGCATAACGCAGTGAAACACATTGGAATGATTTTCATTTTCTGAATTTAGTAGAAAAAAAATTTAAGACCGCTCAGTAACATTTGCTGGTATAATTCTGAACTATTCGAAGTCCTTTTCGACTTCTTTAAACCACGATTCAAAGTGTTATCAATGTTTTATTATCGTGAGAATAGATAGACGCTATTGGATTATGTTATAGGAAATGCAAGTTATCGCAAGGTATCCGTGGGCTTTCCGTTGCAACACGGATCCGAGAAGGGCCCTAGGGGCCCTTGCGACTTCGGAAACACGCACAATAAATAAATTTCTGAGAATTGACAGACAGCCTGCAATCACCTGAAGAGGAATGGATTTTGCGTATAAAAATATTAGGGAGAAGGGCACATGAGAAAATCTCAAGAGTACATTATTCTCGTGAATTACATTCTCATGAGTGTACAAACTTGCCATCAAAACTTTCGCTTGTGGTCCAAATTCTCCCAGGCGACCCCTCGTCGGAAAATCACTATCCACTATTCAACCATCAAGTGATCACACTGAAGAAAGAAAATTCTGTTCTGTTGAAATTCAAGTGCTGAGCGTAAGTGAAATTATTTGGGGATTATTGTCAAATTTCTTGAAAATACTTCTTGCCTGTTTATTTGCTAGTATTTTCCGCAGACGAAGGGACGGCTGCGCGGAGAGACCTTTCGGCGCCGCCCAATTTTCCGTACCAAGAACCAACAAAAGGTCGCTGCATTAACTATACTGCGTTGGTAGTGTGCGAGAAAGTAAAAATTTGGAGCCGTTTTTGAGAAAATTTTGAAAATGTGTGGGGGGCTTCTTGTAAAGTACCCCCAAATTTTACAGAATTTTTTCAAAATCTCAAAGCTTCGTCTAGAACCAGATCGACCGGGGATTATCCATTTTGGAAGAAATCGTACGTATGGTTTAGGCGCTAGCAGTGTTCACAGACGGACGGACAGACATGCAGATGGACACACGGACGTTTTTCTTTCAATTGGTTTTTCGGTATCAAGGACCCACAAAAGAGGAATTCTGGCTACACCACGTGTTAAGGGTTTTATTTTCTTAATTTAGCAACTGGTTTTCTCCACTTTTTCGTTACCACGGCTCGGCAACGATTTTTTCTGGCAAAAATTGGCAATTTTTTCGCGCAGCATTACATAACTTTCCCTATACTACGTATATCACTCCGTGTATACGTACGTAAACGGGAAAGTAAAAATGGCGTCATGCGTTCGTGTGAGGGGAGCGGGCAGACGGGCGTCCCTCTGTGCAGGCGTCGAATGAATCCCTTACAATCGTTGAACAAACTCCATTTGCATGTGGCCGCAATCGATCGCATCACACGTGGCGCCCCGCGCCGCCGATTTCCTGGCGGCAGAGGCCGGCAGACGTCGCAGCACGACGCCATCAGACAGTGGGCCGCTCACACACGCCCGGCGGTCAAAAATTTATTTATGTATTTACGTCAAAAAACAGTTAAAAACTGTGTGTGACGAGCTATGGGGAGAAGTGAAATTTGTGCACGTTTTCATATGGGATTTCTATCCTAAACCATATTCTAGTCGAATTTTGAATACAGAAAAAGGAGCCTGTTTTTCAAGTTTGTTAAAAAAATATAAAATTATATATATATATATATATATATATATATATATATATATATATATTTGTAATAAAATCAATTTTCAGAGGCAAATTAGCTATAAATTTGTGTTTACACCTTCATCTTGTTCTTCATGAAAGAATAATCCTTTTTGCCGCGACAATATGGAAAACTATAATTTGAATAACTATGTTTCCCACTGAAATTCAGAAGAAGTGCACAAATAATGAACTTACGCAAAAGCCTGTTGCCTCACCGAAAATAGTTGTTCACGTAAAGAGTACGGGGCATTGAGTTTTTCGGTGTACGAATGAAATGTTGGGATTTTGAAATCAGTTAATGAACACACCAAAGACACCGACATTTCAACATATAATATATTTGAATTTACGAATACATACGAATTCATATTAACTCGGTAGTAACACTCATTATGAGAGTTGGCCGCCATGTTGATTCATGTCGCCAGTGTTTTGCGTGCTTCCCAATATTCAGTTTGTTTCTATGGCAATGATTTTGCGCGGTACTTGTTTATCTAAAAATTGTATATAAATAGCTCAGGTAAATCCTAGTTTCGATTCATAAGTGGTAAACCATTAATAGAATGCAGAAATGGATATGAACGATTCTCAAGGGTGTAAGTAATTATTTCGTGTTTCGGGGCGCGTCAATTGCTTTGGTGATTATTCCCGTGAGTGTGGTGGATGTTACAGCTTGCAAGTGACAGTGGGAGCACATGGATTACAAGTTGACTTGCCGGTGTCCCCCTCCTTCCAAGTGTCATTTCCGGAACAAACTGTCGATGAGTGTCCCGACATGTCTGGTAGTGTGCGGATGTATGTGTAAGTGGGCGAGTGTAATGTGAGAAAAAATGTAAGGACGAAAAGGAGAAAATAGTGGTATGTTTGTAAGTGAATGTCTCCGTATTAAAGATTCCGGGGAAAATATCCGATCAGAGTAGCCGACTACTAGAATTTTCCTGAGTGCTGCTTCGACCTACACTGCGATTTTTCTATGGTCTGATTAAAATAAGTTGGTGATTGACAGTTCTACTTCTGAAGCTGTTCCTTCATAAAATTTGAGTGTATGATTTAATTTCTTTAAAAAAAAATTATTTCAAGTGGTTATCTTCGTGTCCCGGGAACACGCCTTCAGTGGTATGCAAACTGTCAACGGCTCTCCCTTCCATTCCCAACTGTCAATCACCAACTTATTTTAATCGGACCATAACTTTGCCCCTCATGGCCATTCAAATCCCATCTTCGCGATGAAATATGTCACGGTATTTCGCATCTTTCTCAGTCGTTCCGCTACATTTCGCATGATCGCGACAGTATCAAGCAGTGCTTGCGATCATGCGACTTCTACCGGCAACACCGAGAAAGACGCGAAATGCAGTGGCATATTCCATCGCGAAGATGGGATTTGAGGGGCAACGTTAGAGAAATCGCAGTAGAGCGGTAGAGCTACTGAAAATCCGCAACCGTCGGTCCTCGAACTGGAGGATCGCCCGGTTATCTCTTTGTGAGAGACTTCCAAATCCTAGCGAAATTCCTCACTCTTTAAGGGGGAATATTCGCAGGTCTCTAAAACATTTTTGTTTGAATGAATTAGCGCACTGCGGAGAGAGGGGGCCCCGCCTCTAGAGACCCAGTTGTGTCAGCCAATCATTTGCGAGATGTGATGCCTTTTTCGCTTATGAGATGCAAATACAAATCAAAGGTACAAGGTTACCTGTCACAAGAATCCACTGGAGGGTACGTGAGATGTATTGTCACTAGACCAGAGGAAATTACACCCCAGCACTTACTGTAAACAAAACTTCCAGAGTACTCATCTGGTTATAGAGTGCTTGCTTTTGTCTTATGTTGCTTTTACTCGTATTTAATGTTTTCTATTAAATACCGAGATATACTCCAGATATTTTATCGCGGATTAATTAATGGTAGTACTGGGTATCGGGGACTAGACGGTGAAATTTCTTTTACGTAATGAGAACGCAGGCTGATGGCTAACATCTGAGGCCTAAACACTACCCGCTTTTGACGTCTTTCCGTTCTGCTATGTTTGCTCCACGTGCAGTGGGGAAGTGGGCGCACTGAGCGATGTCCTTGTGTCCTCCCGCGCCTGGTGGCCTGAGGACCTCTCGAGGCTCCTGGGTCGAATGGAAGCCCATTTCGCCACCTACCTGCCCCCGCGGCCGCCCCAGCCCCACCCCCGCTCCCTGGGCGGAGCCCAAAGAGAAATCTGCGTGGCGAGTCCTTTCGCTCAGCTGTCGGCGCGCCGGCCCTTTGCCCTTTGGACTCCCGCCTTGCCCTGCGCAGCGTTTGATGGAGGGCGGCGCCCGAGGAGCGGCGGGGATGGGGGCGGGGGCATTCATCTCCCTCGCTCTCAACTACACGTTTCTGATACTTAGCGGCCGAAGTCGGCAACCTATGGATGTAAGTTCGCGCTAGTGATGAGAGTTCGTGCTAGTGATGCGACATCCACAAGAAAACATCGATATTCAGAATCAAAACATCGATCGACCAAAAGCCGTCTAAAAACCATGTTTAAGCATCGATATTTTGAAGTTGGCTTGCTAACCTCTATCATTAAATTCGTGGACAAAAATATTTTTATTTAATAATGGCCGTGATTATTAATTTGTAATTCGAACTTGGTTTAAAACTAAGTTATCTCTTCAAGTGCGAAATACAGGAAAGACGAAGGAAAAAACCAGGCCATCAGGATCATCTCGAGGAAGGGATGATAGTCTGCGTGATGCAGATTGAACAACCGCGTTTGCTTCGATCGACTATCACTTATTGATTCCATCTGTTATTGTTTATATTAACTTTTACAAAATTGTGATTACGGGCATCTTTCATCCTCAGACAAAACATTGAAAACGTAAAATCATCGAATCCAATACATCGACGTTCAAAAACAATCTATTTCAGTACATCGATACCTTTATAGGAACATTGATGTTTTAAACGATCGATGTATAAAACATTCAAGGAATGGTTTTGAGTGGTTTAATAACTTTAAATTCTTGGGGGTTTTGTGGTTGTTATTTGATAATAATCGGTCATGGATTATGTTCTTCTGAGTTGTTTTGTTTATCTAATATTGTTTATGAACGGTTGGGGAGTCGAAGATTAAAAGGGCCCATAATTATGAATTCAGACATTTTAATTCAAATCCCTATTCTTTCACAAATCCTATTATTAATCTTCGAACTAGCAGTATCAGTTATTCAATCTTATGTATTTGCTGTACTAACCACATAATATTCAAGAGAATTAAATTAATGTCAACATACCAAAGGTCTAAAATGTAAATTTCATTTTCAGCTTTGAAGGCTAATAGTTTAATTAAGTTAAGACCTTATTTTCTGAAAAAATATTATCTGATAAATTGGTAATTTAAATAATGAAATTCTTGTTAAAAGAGAAATTGAATGGTCATCGATGTATAAAACATCGACATCGGTGTCCCATCCCTAGTTCGCATGCGAAATTGGTATACTAGACGACCGTTAAAACGCGACTCCGTTTCCAGGTTCTGTCCCTCAGCTAGGTATCTCTCCAACGAGGAGCTGTGTGTTTCTGACTGGTATCCCGGTATGTGTGGTTGTGTAGTGCATGCACATTCAAGGGAGACGAGGTACAAGGATGAGGAACGAAAGCACCAGCTGTCCGTGGAAAGTTTATTAGCGTACTGCTCTGCCATTTGTCTGGTATTGTTCGGAGAAACTTAAACAAATATCAATGTAGCGAACTGCTATAAATTCTCTTCACCAGTTAAATTGGAGCTAGGTTCATAGCTAGCGTGGACAAACCGCTACAGAAAGCACTTCCCGGTGAGAGTCACTTAAGATCCAGCGGCAGTGCCGATTCTGAGCTCAGTTAAGGCGGTTCCACATATTCTCTATTCGGCGAACAGCGAATAACCGGTCGTCGAATCCCGAGTAGTGAGGATAGGTCGCTTGCTATTTGCCGAATGATGAACATTGGGTGCTCGCCCCCACCCGCCGCGTGTCGGTCTTTTGGACACATCAAAGGGAGCGAACATTCGCCGAACACGTCAGCTCGGGATCGTCGGGATTGGGCGAGCAGTAGCTCGCGGCTCGGCGAATGCCGAATGCGTGGAGCCACCTTTGGACGGTATTCCCGCGTGAGTGGAAGAGCTGCTCCGGGGCCCGATGGCCGCCCCTGCGCCAAGGGGGCATGGGGATGGCCGGCCGTTTTTACCGGGCGTGTTGGTTGGCGCAACAGCGGCCCTGCGTCCCCCGAGCCCCGTCCGCCCCCGAAATGCGCAACGGGGGTGGGGGTGGGCGTGGCGCAGGGAGCGAGTGCGGGGCGTTGTAATTGTCGCCAGCGCCGACGGCAAAAAGCTCCCGGAGGGTCGACCCGCCCCGGCGAGACACTGGGCCCTGCGCGCTGCCTCGTGAACCGAACTTCCGCCTTAGGTGTCTCAGGGCATCAAGGTCGAATTCAGCAGCTGTCTAGAGGAGAATTCTAGCGGCCGGCTGCTCTAAAAATTACTTTTCCGTGCTTTCTCCGATAAACACCAGGGGAATGACTCTCGTCTACCAGCGGAGGAAGGTCTCTGCCACTTCTCGCGACTAAACATGCACTGCACTTGTGGAACTAACATCAGATGACTAGCTCGGAATTCAACCAGTCCATCTGAACCGAAGTACAGTGCGTTCAGGATGGAAGGCTATTTTTAGACAGGTTTTAAAACCGTTGGGCGTCACCAAAGACCGCGTCGCTGTGCGAAATGTATTCTTTCGCCAGCCGTAGAGGCTGGAGGCGCCTGTTAACGCTTGAAAATGCCAGTTCAATGCATGTGGATGGAGGGCAGGGTGATACACGTTGTTGCAACATGGTCACTGCAAAATGCGTGTGGATGGAGGGCAGGGTGTTGCAACATAGTCACTAAATATAATGTGTAATGTATAGAGGCCGGAAAAATATGTAGTATTAAACGTCAAAATATGTACATAAATATGCAGTTAAAACAGTAAGAATATGTAATAAATATGTAAAATCTGATATAATATCAAAATTATTAAAATTATTAATATTAAAATTCTCTAATTAAAAACCTACATAGCAAGAAATGACATTTAGAAAAACTGCTCACTTTACATCATAAAACTTTCTCGTCAAAAGATGAATCTATTGGAATCCAGGACCATAGTTTAGCAGCAGAACCATATTTTATTCGCAATAGAAGCCATCGCACAAACTGGCGAGATCTACGGCCAGCAAACATACATTGTAGCATCTTCATCACATCGGCGATCGCAAATTTTTCTCGGAAATTATGGTTACAGATCCCAAAATGCAGTGTCAATGATATTTTGGACAGCGAGATATCCCCAATAAAGAAGGAAATATACTAATTTTTTTAAAAAATGCTTATTTTAATAAAAAATATGGACTTCAATTGAAGAAATTTGCTAAAATAAGATAATATATTGTGAAAACAGCAAAAGATGTAAAATATGTAATATAGTACTAAATATGTAAAAGTATGTAACGAAAAAATTCGATATTGTGTTAGGAGGGCGATGATTTGCCAAGATTACAATTTTGAGACGGTAAGTAGAAAGAAAAAAATATGGAATTACATAAAAATCCGGTCTCTAGTAATATATAATGTAAGAATTTATTGGAAATTATTTAGGTTCTTCCTGTTGATCCTCGTATACGATTAGATGCGTAGATGGTACGTACGATTTAATGTGTATTTTTGACCATAAAGGTTCAATCAATGTTGATTCCAGGAATTAAAACTTTAGCATAAATTAAAACTTGGGCATTATTTTTAGCTCGTTTCGCACATTCAGTTCGTGCCTTGTCAAGAGCATTACAATTATGGCAACGGTTGACAATGCTATGCAAATTGATATAAAACATTGGAGTGTATTGAAATTATATATTATTGTGGGAAATGAGAGTCGCAGGCATTGTAATTAAGCCATCCAGCAGATGCAAACGGAGAGGCTGGCTGCTCTGAACAGTAGTTTCCCATGATTTCTCGCATCGGTACCACAGGAAAGCCGGATCAGAACAACTGGCCACGGACAGTGCGCAATCTTCCCTTCCTCAGCTCGCACTCTTGCCTCCTTCGCCTTACACTGGTACTTAACTTCCACTGCACTACCTCACATGTCGGGAGCTTAGAGCGTGTCTCGGTCGGAGGGGTGCCCCGTTGTCAGATACCTGGACGGAGAAAACCCTGTAAACCGACGTGTATATCGGCGCCGAATCTCGTGGATTAGCGGGAAAGGAAACCCGGCATTTCGCGAAAAGAACATTCACTGCTCAAACGGGACTATTGCTTATTGTTAGTAGTAGACGTGGCTGGATAAAGAAATTTATCAGTCAATAAATCAATCCAATTGGCGGAATGGCAACAATAGTTTAAAAAACTGTTTAAGCTTCACCCAATGTTGGTGAAAAATTTGTAATCATCATGGGTGTAATCACCGACCACGCCCTCCATTTTGTTTTGGTTTAAATGAGTGTCTATAAATCGCTCAGATGACTGATCACAGGATTCTCAGTGCAGGGGCTGCCTCTCGAATTGTCAATGAATGCGTTATTTATTGCGTTTTGGCACCGAATGGATAATTCTTACAAAGAAATTTTCAAATATACTGAATAAACTATCATATTTGTATTTATTGATAATAGAAGTTCTTTTTAACGAAACCTGTACATCAAAGATGCACGTTCAAATTAGATGGTAAAATTTTTTTGGAAATAAATCATTTTGCATTTAAGAAAATTTTAAAATCATTTTTTCCAATGACTCAATTTTCAAAATAAAATGAAATAAAAAATTCTGTATTTTATTTTTTCTCGAATCAGGAGAGTTACGGTTGCAAAAATCGCGAGGGTCCTGTTTTAGTTGTACTCTTTGAATTTTCAAAAACAACAAAATACATTTTTTCGGCATCTACTTGAATATTATAGTAGTTTTTTTAAACCCTTCTTCATAACTAGATCTTAAAGTACTATTTTTTAATATCTGAAATTTGAATACGGAAATGATATTTCAACTTACGTTTTTAAAACTTAAAAAAATCTTGGTTTCAACACTTTCTGAGGTTCGAGAAGTATTATTAATTTGCGTAGATATTGCAAATAATGTGTGACCGTACCCTACAAATGTGTGGGATCACCAATAGTTTCTCATACCCACAAATAGTTTGATATTTTATTCTTTGTAAATACCCTGAAAGAAGTTAGGGAAATAGTTCCTGCGGTAGCGTTTACTTCGATTTCCTGAAATCTCTCTTGGGCAAATTTATTGTATATGTTATATGCGCGAATATTTCGATACCGTGATTTTCAGTGATTGTGGGAATCCTGACAATCATTATTGGATATTGCAGTCTTCGATGAAATAATCTAGTTATCCTTCACAGGTTCATAGTTTTGTATGGTAGACACGATATGTGAACTGAATTCACATTGGGGTTTTCGTTGATTCCTGAACTTTTAATTACAAAAATTTGGCAGGACGCAAATATTTTCTCACGTTGCCATAAATATGAACCAGCTCGAAAGCAGAATGTGGACCGACTAATCGAGGATGTTCAAAGAGCGCCTAGCCCGCAGTGAAAATCGCTGCTGCGGGGGAGGGATGTGGAGTGTGGAGGGGTGTGGGGTGTGGACTGCACGTGGAGCAGAGGGGAGGTGGAGTAGGCGGGGTCGCCAGTGCAGTTGGGAGACGGGAAATCGACTCATTCGTATCTGAACGACTGACGCGCTCTAAACTTTCGGTCGCCGTCCGTTAGCATAGGAGGGCAGTTTTATCGGAAATATTGAGTTTCTTTTCTGTTCCGTTGGTAGCCATTAATGCCATATGACTTAAGCATTTCGCAACTACATTTGGTTTTCTTCGGGCTCTTCCACCTGAGCAGTAAAATGCGTGGAATAACCAGCAACAACTTAATAAATTGTGTGAAAGATCGTATCAGCTGACAGGAGTGATTACTTTTTACATTGCTCTTACATTTAATACCTGATTTTTGTGTAGTTGTTTTATTAAAATGATAAATATTTTAAATGAATTGAACGGTTTAAAGAAACTGTTGCGACTGAGGTGAATTTTCCAAATTAGCTACAAAGCAAGGTCAAATTCAACCGCGGCCGGGAGGAAAATTCTAGAGACAGGTTGCTCGCATCGATAGCTTTCGTGGTTTCTCCGATCAACACTAGGCGAATCCCGAAGCAGTTCTCTAACCAACAGGCCACGGACCGCACGCCATCTTTCCTTCCTCTTATGTCGCCACTTGCATACACACAGACACGCTAACATAAGTGCATGAAGCTTAGTTCTTTCTGCTGGGGCAGTGCCCCGGAAGGGAAATTTATGGAGGGGAAATCAACTGCAAGCCAACGTCGTCTGCGCCGGATCTCACCATCCAACGGGACAGGATCACCATCACCTCTCGGGATAAAATACACACTACACAAACGGGATCAAAGGCCGTAATAGTCGTGTTTTGAAAACCTCAATCTATTAATTCCGTCTGTCCTGCCGTCCTACCTCTTGTCTTCCTCAGTGGTCTTTGTCCTTATGAGAGAGTACATGCGCTTCCTCCCCTGGCACCATGGTCGAGAGTAAACTGAAGTCTCGTTTATTAATAGTGCTTTATGAAACGATTTAAGCCACGAATGTGATATTACGATACGAGCGAGGAGCGAGCGAGTTTGTAAGTTTAACTTTTGCATTGAATAGCTTCGTGGCAGTTGACTTTGCAAGATTCCGCCAACGAACACCTAGCGGACAGCTTCCTAATCTACCCTGGCATGCTGCCGCAGGTGGCTGTGGTTACCATTCCGCTTGCGAGGGAGTACTGCACTAGTCAAATATGATCAAAATGAAATTACGATCCAATTTATTTTAAATAATATTAGACGAAAAACTCACTAATAATAAAAGAAATTAAAACTAACAAGCATAAAATAATATCAAATTTTAATGTACACAATCGAATGAAACATGTACTAGAACGATTCTGAATGATGGATTAAGTGTCAATACTTGGTTTGTAAATTTCTCTGTGATAAGTCAAGAATTTGTATCATAATGAAATCTATATCGCAGTGAATATCATCATGCAACTGATGGCAGCCATCAAATCACAGCAATCTACAATGTGAGTAGAAAAATAATAGTAAGCTTATAAGCTGTGTGCTAAACATGAGCGTTTATTTTTTCTCAAAATCGAACATTTCTTAATTTTAAGCAATAGTGTAAAACCGGTTTCATTTTAATCAATATACATCGATTATTTTAAATCTTGGTTTAAACTCAAATTAGCGCGAAAAACACAAATTTTATAGAATATTAGTGTGATAGTTTTCTTAATTTAAGCGCACATAATGTTGGAAATGTTTGGTTATATCAATGAAGAATTATGAGACATAATGACCATACTGATATTGTACTGGGTACAATGACCCCAAATAAATTGATATGTAATCGTATCTAGCGATTGTTTACAACTGCGATGATGCCAACTCATGAAGTGCACAATTCTGCATCTAGCGCGGCGCGACGCTGCGCGTGGCGTGTGAGTGCGGGCGAAACGCGGGCGAAGTCGCGGGCGAAGTCGCGGGCGAAGTCGCGGGCGAAGTCGCGGGCGAAGTCGCGGGCGAAGTCGCGGGCGAAGTCGCGGGCGAAGTTGCGGGCGAAACGCGGGCGAAACGCGGGCGAAGTCGCGGGCGAAGTCGCGGGCGAAGTCGCGGGCGAAGTCGCGGGCGAAGTCGCGGGCGAATTCGCGGGCGAAGTCGCGGGCGAAGTCGCGGGCGAAGTCGCGGGCGAAGTCGCGGGCGAAGTCGCGGGCGAAGTCGCGAGCGATGTCGCGGGCGATGTCGCGGGCGAAGTCGCGGGCGAAGTCGCGGGCGAAGTCGCGGGCGAAGTCGCGAGCGAAGTCGCGGGCGAAGTCGCGGGCGAAGTCGCGGCGGCAACGGCGACGGGAAGGCGAAGGCGACGGCGTGGGCATAGGCGAGGGCCCTGCTTCCGGGAAGTGAAGCCGCGTAACACAGCATCGCGAGTTCTAGGAGGCCGCGACAGAACGAGAGCTGTTGGCTGCCGTCCCGCCGCCTTCCAAGGACCGGCCTCGAGCCTCGTTGATCGCGACGAGCTCTTCCGAAGGTCGCGCGTCGCCGCTTTGTCACGAGACCAACCGGGAAGGGAAATGGGCAAATCATTTGAGGATGCTGCATGACACGAGTGAACATTGAACCCAAGCATCGAGCAATCCCTACGATCTAGTGTCGACTTTGTTTTGGGAGCCTGCTACGTTGCCCCCATATGTTTTCGCTCGACTATGATTATCAGCGACCAACGCATAATTTCGCTCTGCATTCATGAATGCCCGGCGATTATTCTTCACTGGGCTTCTATTGAATCGGTGTCTGACGCCAGAGCAGCATTGCGCGTCGCGCGGGGGTGGGGCGTGACGGGGTGTGGTGTGTGGCGCGTGGGGGGGATCGCGCGTGCGTTGGAGAGGGGAGGTGGAGTGGGCGGGGTCGATAGTGCAAAGTGATGGCGGGAAATTGACTCGATGAAACATATCTGTACGATTGGCGCGCTCTTCTCAATTTCGGTCCCTGTCCGTTGGGCTGTTTTATCGGATATATTGAGTTTCTTTCCTGTTCCGGTGATGGCCGTAAGTGGTTTATGGTATTCGCATTTCGCAACTACGTTTACGTAGTACGATTACTACTACGATTCGTACTACGATTTTTTGGGGGTTTTCTACCTGAGAAGTAAATTGTATCGTGGGGAATAACACCAAATATTTCATCAATGTTTACTGCGTCAAAATTTTTAATCAGTTGGAAGGAAATATTTCTCTTGGTTATTACTATAATTACTATTGATTACCTTGTGCAATTTTGATAACCTATTGATCAGTGTATAATTTTATTTAAATTATATTTATTCTGTAATAATTACATTGTTTTAAGGAACTATTAAAAATAAATTTACTTTCGATTTTTCAAACCACATGGACCAAAGAGTAGTGTTGCGCGGTATATCTTGCACACAACTGCAATGACGTCTATTTAAGAAAATGTTTAAAAGGACAAATTTTGTAGTTTCTTCCATTTATCTTACGTTTAGAAGCAACGTAAGAATGTATGTCAATTTTTAGAAACAGATTTTCAGCAATAACTTTTTTTTACGTGTAGGGACGGGGTCTGGCACCTAATTCTTTTATTCTTGTTGGAAAATAATTTTTCTTTGATTTACTGGCGTTCTGTCCTTAAAATTTGTTGGTTTCTCCCGAAAGTCTACTGATATTTGACCTTCTTTGCAACCAACATTAAGACATTTTTCATGTATTTACTATCGTCTAGGGGTGTATCGGTCGCCATTTCTTAATAAGTTACTCATTTATTGGACCAATATTTCGAATGTAAGAAAATCACTATCGGTCATTCTCTTATTTATCACGTGTGCATTCCTGTAAGAAATGTGTCCAGTTAGAAATGTTATGTTAATCTAAATTATCGTTGCCTACTTCATGGGCTGTTTGTTAATTCACAAACTCTTCTTCAACATTACGCTTCTCAACCGGATTATTTTCGAAATATTCATCTACATTGTTTTGTTAAAAAATTCTTTCCCAAACTCTTAATATTTCCCACATCTCTTTTCCAGATCAAAACGTTTACTCTCTTATTGAGAAAACTATGTTAGGGAAACATTAAAGTACGATAACACCCAGAAACACAAAATGCACACATGAAAGCTAAAGCATTATAGCTGCTGACACCGCAACTGCTCCAAAGATTTCTGCGATCTGCATGTGACGCAATTGGGCTCGAGATCTGGCAACCCCACACGTGGCTCTCCGTTGGAAAGAGGAGCTACGTGACCTATCGCTCTCCTGCTTATCTGGTGATGACCTTGCCACCGGATCCAGAATTGTTCAACACAGGATGTCACCTCCTCTCCTGCACGGCGCAGCAATCGACTGCTCTCTCGATCTTGTGGGCTTGCGCAGATACCCTAAAATGTTGCGAAACTTGAAAGTTCAATTTCAAAATATTATCAGTGCACGTCTTAGTGGGAAAAATTTGTTTAATATTGTCGCAAATGAGTGCAAACATTATTTGACGGACTAACTTTCTAATGGAAATATAGTTTTAGCATAGTGCTGTTTTAACTTTCTCCCCGTATGAATACTTTGTCAGAAGAGAAAGTTATGTTATTGTGTTTTTAAAATGTATTATGGAGACAATTTTTATCTTTGCTGAAGATCCCTTGAAAAGAGTCGTGTACTCATAAGAAATTGTAGTAAATATACTTGCAATAAAGAAGTTTTTTCACCAAACCAGACCTGCTTATAAAACAACTAGGATTGGATTATCAAAGTAATTCTTGATTTATGATAAAAATTCTTACTGTTTGTTTAGGTCAGAACTAAAAGAGATAACTGACATTATATTCCTTCATTTCATTTTGTGGTAGTCCACGTTTCTATAGTCCGTTCACCCTAGGAAAAATGTGTATGTAAACAATAGCTCGTGCTTAGGGATGCTTGCCATTGGTTAGTTGATGTGATACAGCCTCAGGTGGGTTCATGTGCAGAGAAAATTGTTTTCGATAGTGACTAATTTCTATCACAACGTCAAAATTCCAAACGAAACTTACAATCTATAATTCAGATTCCAAAATAAGGAGACCATTGTCTCCACGCCTGCCCTTCCGGAAGAGGAGATATCGATGTCGATGTCGGTAACTGTTACGTGTCCAGCGCCTGCTTGGTATCAGCTCGAGCGGGAAAAATGATTCCGAGAGAGGGCAGCGAGCTGAGCTCCACGCACGTGCAGTAGTAACTGGAGCTGTTTATTTCTTTCTAAAGTCTGACGTTTGGTCAGAAGGTTTGGTGGCGGTATGCACGCGCGAAATGAATTTTACAGTTTTTTGTCAAGCAGTTCCAAACGTTCGCTTCAAGATGTAGGAGAGCGGTGTAGGTCCGTCCGCAGTGAAACACCAGAGCGGTAAAATATTGCGGAGTGGTGAAAAGCGTGGGGTATTGAACGTTTTAACACGTTGACTGCCAAGGCTATATAGGTAGATGGTTCACTACTTTTTCACATAATATTAGTGTAATGCATGTCAATATTTTGAAAAAAATACCCACGGCCCATTACCCATTACTACCCAGAATTACTCCCTCCCAAGTCATAAGTACACCCTGGACAGGAATGTACAATGACTTAGCGATCACGGCTAAACCAACATCTGGCATTGTGAATGAAAAATCTTGCTTATGTTTCGTTTAGGATGTACCACACATGTGTGATACCACATGGCGCCACGCGACTGTCAACGTGTTAATATATTTTTAGCACTCTTTAGAACTTTCGAGTAAGGTATTTCTGAAGTGACGCAAGAACGCTGGTATAGTGCAGTTAGGCATACTATTAAAAAACAGAGGATGCACGAGGTAGATGGCTTCAGTGACAGTGTCATGGACGAGTAGGCATCATCGAAGGTTCCTCTTCCAGCACCGAATCGTCTGCTCAGACATGGAAGAAATTGAATCTCTTCCTGAAGCAGAGTGACCGGAAGTAAAATTGTTTGCATGAGATTAAAGGGTGAGTATTAATTAATACAGTCGAAGTAGTGTAATTTATATGGCATTCGCTTGCTTACTAATAGTAACGATTCTTTAAAAAATTAACTTTCCAAACTAGTAGTTAACCGTGAGAAGAAATTAATTTTAAAAAAGTGGGCTGATCAACGGATTTCGTAATTCATGTTTCTTGGAACTAGAGATCATAGTTTCTTCAAAGTACTTTCGATCACTTGTACAAGCTTCTTCTTCGAGATCAGATCTGCGTGCGTGTTATCATTTGTAAGTGAAAAAAGGGCTTTGGTAATTGCGTCAAATGCAATAGATTTTGTCTCAGTATCGAACACTTTTGAGTTATGTAGTTCCCGGTTTAAAATATTAGCAGGGAAAATTCCTTGCAGTGGCAAGAACAAAGTTGGTTTGCATTCTTTTGGATCACTAACTACGTTGCAGCAAGTCTGAGAACTGATCACAGAATTGACACAGTGGCAGGGCACATTGAAAAACAAAGTACTCTGATATTCAGTCACATGTTATGTATATTTTGACATAAGTGTGTAGTACCAAACTAAAGAAATCATGTAGTATTTTCTTCTAGGGAACCAATTTAGTTGTTAATTCACAAGATATTAAAACTAATTTTTACAATTTATTTTACACGTTTTGGTAATTTTCACATACGTTTACTTCTTTCTTAGATATTACGTTGTATGTCAACATATTGTCGTGTGTAAACAAACTCAGTGTCGTAACGCGAGAGACGCGAGTTTGCCATAACACTTTCCAGTGTGTACCTGCAACCGTATAGTCAAAAAGCCCTCATGACTCGGAATCGCAAAATCTGTATCACGGATAAACGGATTTTTAGACCTCGATCAGAATGCAGACTTATACGTAAACATCGTTTCCATTCACACCTGTAACTGCAGACTAAAACCGTAAACATAAAAGTTCACGTGCTCCAAGCTTTCACGTATTAGTTTGTCTGAATTTTACCGTAGACCAATCAGAGCAGCAGCTTGAAGTAAACAAATGCACACCAAAATTCACGAGAAGCAAAAATGGAAGGTCGATTTCGTTATTTAATTGCATCATTGTTATGTAGTAGTTTGCGAACGGTTTTGGTGCGAGTAGTGGATTCAAAGAAAGAATTTGGGTAATTAACTTGTGACTTTAACTTGACATGTCGAAAAAAATAATTACACAAATTTAGTACAAGAGAATCCTCGTTTTAATCATAAAGGAAATGCGAGCACTAACTACTCAAATGTGCGAAAGGCGTAAGTCTGTAGGATATTGG
Organism: Acheta domesticus; assembly: GCA_031308135.1. NCBI lineage: Eukaryota > Metazoa > Arthropoda > Insecta > Orthoptera > Gryllidae > Acheta > Acheta domesticus. Next base: position 13,522,916 of record JAHLJT010008446.1, on the reverse strand, counting down.
ATAAAAGGAACGATTCGATCAGCTTCAACATGTTAAAATCCAATTGGCTCAGGCGGAAACATACCTTAGTCACTGAGAAAGCTCGCTTTTGCGTGTAAATTTTTACTACATTGACTGCGTATGGTCAAGTTCGCAACAGTGAGTTAAGGCTACGTTGCAGCTACGACTACCTCGCACCCCCTAAGTAATTAACTAAAATCTGTACTATATGTAACAGCGAACAAAAGTGTATAACGTATTTAATTACAGAGTAGTTTGGTGGATGTGTTATGAATAGACTTCATATTTTAGGCACAAAAAGGTTGAGTTAGGCACCTATAATAGGCAACAAAATTACGAATTTAGACACCAATAGGCATGGAAATAGGCGTTTTAGGTTAAACATTACTGAAGCCAGGCTAAAAAATGATATGGAAATGTTATATTTCTGGCATCTAGAAACTGAACCCAAAAGGATTAAATTTGGCAATTTTTATTACTCGGGAAAGATTATTTTTACATTTATGAGAGACTACAAGCATATTTTATGAACTTTCATAATTAGAAGTATAGTAAGCAATCAATATTTTCTAAAAGATTTCCACAATAAGGCTATCTTATTTATTAAAATAATTTTGAAGACTGAAAATGAACTGACATAGATTTATAGGAGCAAACAACTTTAGTCTCATTTCTCATGCTCACTTCTGGAACTTTGACACTCGTCCCATCCCTCTCCACCCCCCTAATACCAAAATACCCATTTCATCATTAGATCATATTTCGTAATCTTCGCCTGTCCTTGAGTAGGGCTGACCTGTCTTTGATCGCCTCGCGAAGACGCGCTCTGGCGATAAGCATCAGCCTGTCAACAGCGCAGCTGCACCAGGAATGGATGCAATTGCATAAGAAGTGCGTGCTGATCGGTGACGAGCGTGAAACATCCTTTTAATGTTGACTTACAGGGCTCCTTGTGTTTTGTATTTTGGGTGAGAGATTTCGGTGGGTTGTCGATTGCTTATTCGATCATATATTTGTATTGCGAAAAACTATCGTAGCGTTTCCGTAAAAATAATTTCAAAATTTAGCATTTAAAATATAATCGTTCTCGAAAATCTCTTCAGGCAGTTTTAGGCCAGAACATATTAAAACAGTCATCAACCGCCCTTTTAGGACATTTTAGACACAATTAGACGCATTCATACGATCATTTCTCTCATTATTCGTAAAAATGTGCAATTATTTTCCTCAACATTTTAAAGGAACAAAATAGGCATTTGTCCTAAAATCCGAGGTCTGGTTATGACATCGCAGCAGCACCAAGCGCCGAGATAATGTGAGGAAAACCAGTGCAATTGCCGTCAGGCTCTGAACATTCAAACCCGAAATTTTTAAAGTTAAAGTAAAATTTTCGATCGTTTTAATTGAAGTTTATTCCCGAAGTCAGGGTATCCAGATGTACTTTTATAGTGTGTTTTTAAGTTTACGGCAATTTTTCAGTATTGTTCAGAGCAAATTGCCCCAATAGCGTTGCGCATTACTCTACAGAATTGAAATAGTTCGAACATTACGTCTGAAATTATTTTTTGTCATGCACAACAATGCAGACATCCCGTTTTCGAATGTGTTTCCATTTTGTTGATTTTCTTGAGCGTTTGAGTAATTCACCCCGGATGGAAACTATTCTCAAAGCAATCTTCACTTGCTCGCTTCGAAAGAGGTTCGGATTGTAGCTCATCTCCCGAGATTTCGTGCGCTCTTGACAGTGCAGACGCACCAGGCTAGAATGCAGGGTTGAAGGTTGATGGGACGCGGTACTTGTTAACGTGTTTAACTTAAAATTAGTAAAGTTTCATAATTTTCTGAAGGTGCGTTATGTACTTTCGAAGTTCATCGGGCAGGAACAAGGAAAGTTACGCCGACTCCCGACTCGTGACGCGGCCTGGCCCCGCTGAAGCTCTGGCGCGCCTTGCCCCGCCTCGTCCATTGGGCTCCCCGCCCCACCCGTCCTCGCCAGGGGTTGGCAATGCAAGATGTCTCAGAATGAGTGCTACAAACTTCTAGTGCTTGCGGAGGTCAATAACACAAGTTCTCCAATGAACATATGTAATATATTGCGTAGTTACTCATGTATTTGCCTTTAAATGTTACGCGAATTCGTATGCACAAGTGACCGACTGGTACATGAAAACGTCATACTGCGATCTGCATGAAACCTGCGCATAAGCAGTACCTAACTTTCACGGGGATAGATCAGATGTATGACTCCGTTTTATGAAACAATGTTCATTGGAAAAAAGAGTCACAATTTTCGACAGTGGCCCTAGAAGATTGTAACATTTCTTCTGAGTCTCCCATTTCTAACGACCTTTATGGATGGGGCAAGGAGAAAGTCATTCAACGACAACGGTAATCAACTAGAAGAAAATAAGAGACCTTCTGCCTCAGAGAAGTAGTAAAACGTATTTTGTAGTATCGTCTTCAGTGTAGTGCTATTGAAAATTCTACATCTTCTTTGTGATTTATAAGCTTAAAATAATAAGTCTGGCCAGCTATATTTTTGGTCTCATCTGGGCCTCCTTTTCCATTAAACAAATATTGCACATGCCATTTTACTGGCAAATAAACTATACTGAAGAGTGAAATTATAAACCTTCATGGCACAACAAATAAAATAGACCTGTTTTGAACGATTTTACAAAGATAATTTACAAGAGGCCTCTTTCCGAAGTGTTTGTAGGACAATTTCTCAAATTATCGAGTTGAAGAAGAAACAGGAAAATAAAAAAAAAAATCATTTTTACAGGAATGTTGTAATACGTGGGGCGACGGTGTGCTGCATCCCCTTGGACCTCCCTGTGCACGTAAAGGATGGTGTGGAGTTTATTATTTTTTATTATTATTGTTTAGACAGTTAATAACTGCAATATTTTCGTTTAATTAGAGAAAGACTTGTCTATGTAACGTGCTTTTTTTACTGGCTAGCTAAAACGGATGAATCATAGTTTTAGAGTTTGATTTCATAGTGCGGCTATCGAAAATTACAAATCTTCAGTCCTGAAGCATCTACTATGGAAACGTACACGCATTATGTGCAGGTAGTCGCGGGACGAGCGGGGTCATACGTTGGTTCGTGCTGGCAACCAAGTGTTGATTTTATAATTCTTTGACCCCTATGAATAAGTTAATAAGTCACAAATCTAAATTTTACAGGAGAGCAAAATGCAACTCTTAACAAGTGCTGTAAATGAAGAATTAAAGATTTTCGAACAAAACCTGCACACAAATAGTTTCGTTTGAATATCACCTGTGTTCGGAAATCATTAATCCCTCATTTACTTCAGTTAGAAGTTGTTTTTTGCTCTGTTTTAAAATTGGTTATGACTTATCAGGTTATTCACCGGGGTCAAAGAATTGATGATTTCGGACGCGCGAACTGCTATGGTCATTAGTCCCGTACGTCTGCATGTTATATCGCGGGAGGTGGCAGTGTTCCTTTCCACTAGAACGAGAGATGCGGCCGCGATCTGCACTTCCCTATGCGGAGAATCCGCATCAAGACACTGCCTCAGCCGGGACAACCTCCAAGTGCTTTCTGGACTCTCGTGTGTGGTAACGTAGTGCACGTAAGTGTCTGTGCTTAAGGGGAGGGGTGGGAAGAAGGATGAGAATCGAAAGATAAATGGCGGTTCCCCTTTGTTGGGTACTGCTGCTCCTAAATGTGCCTTGTATTGGTATGAGAAACTACCGAGCTGCTCTACCGAGCTAGCAGCTGGCCCACTAGACGTCTGGGAGCGACTGATTTCGACCTATACTGCGATTTTCGTAACGTTGCCCCTGACAGGAATCAGTTGTTTACGGTTTCATCCAATCGGAAGCCTGAACGTCACCATAGTGACGGCACTGTCACGAAATATAGACTCCCGATTGGATGGCAGCAAAACAGCTGATTTCTGTCTGAGGCAAAGTTAGAAAATCGCTGTATAAGGTCCGATTTAAAGACGTGGTGATTGACAGATGCGAATGGAAGGGAGCGACGTTGACAGTTTGCGTACCACGGAGCTGGTGTTCCCAGGATACGAAAATTAACTCGTGAAATAAATTCTTATTAAAGTAACCAAATCATACTCTCATATTTTATGAAGCTGCAGCTTCAGAAGCAAAACTGTCAACCACCAACCTGTTTTAATCGGACCATTGGTGTGTAGTTAGTGTCAAACTAAAGTTGGCCGCCGCGAGGATTCTAACCCCTAGACACTGTCGTGACAGCAGTGTCTACATGTGCCACCCCCAGCCGCGCACCCGACGTCGTGGACGGCGCTTTCCGCACCCCCTGCGGCCCCGCCCTGTTTGGTGCACGCACGAGCCGCTGGGAAGCTGCCGTCCTGTAATTTCGCTGCAATCCGTCACTACACGCGTCGGCCAGCGTGCCGGAGATTGCCTTTCGAGAAGTTTCTACTCTGGAGTTCCTCGATCGCCAACTGCAGGGAGACACGAACCTGTCTCCCGTGCCCCTCATCCCCTTATTCCCATACGATTCCTGCCGTTTATTCCCCGTCTGCATTAGGTCTCTCGTCTTTTCTGGTTTGCGTATCGTCCTGGCCTTCCCTGCCTGTTGACGGCGTCATTAGCCGAATTGCTTTATTTTCGCTCAGTCGTATCACGGAAGTTAAGCAACTCGGACGCGACGGTTTCCTGGATGGGTGAGGGAACTCCGGGACTTATGGTACCGAGCTCTGGCCGAAGGGATAAAAGACACTGACCGACTGTGACGTTACGAAGCAGTAAATAAAACTTGAACGGAGATTTTTCCAGGCGTAATGCCCATGTTACACTGAATGCCTCAAAAGGTCCAAAAGATGTGTTGCGAAAAAAAGGTTCTATAATACTTGTAAGCCGTTTGTTTGCATACTTCTTTAATTTAATTTTTTGCCGTTACTCGCAAACCGGTTTTGATATGCCGGGTTATTATACCGGGCTATTAGTCCCAAGTTCGCGGGCTTAAACCCGGTCAAAGTCTGGGGATTTTTGAGGTTGAAAAAATCGACAGAAAAGCTTATCGGCTTGTGAAGCTGATCCTAGGAAAGAAACGTGGCCGATCCAAGCAAAATTAAATCCTCTGGCAATTTACTACCAATCATTTTCGATTTGAATTACTGGATAATATAGCGGATATTATGTATTGGCCTGAGCTGTGTGGTATTCAAATCAAACGTCAAAATTGAAGCACTAACTCCACTCGGGAAGCAATGGCAAACTACCCTAGGTATACTTGCTCAGCATAAGTCTCATAAGAAGGCGCTAAGGGCTTCTGGACTTGCCTATGCACTAATCAGTGAATGGAATTACAAGAAGTTACTCGTAAGACGTCTTGTGTAGCAAGCTGACGCCATGTGACAGCAAGTCTCGAAAGAGAAGGTCACCCTCTATTATATCGTAGCCAGTCATGTGTCCAAAAGAAACTTTTTCAAATTCTTAATATGTACTGATCGTACTCTTGTGTACACTATACAATGTTGCTTCATTGTATGGGGGAAGAGATTATATGCCCACATTTTCTTGAGGCCCAGAATAACAAGAAATAAAAATAAAAAGGCGCGAAATTAGCAACATTCGAAAAACTAGAAAAATAATTTAGAAAAATAGAAATGAGAAAAATGAGTGTTTCCGAGTTATAGAAAATCAATTTTAACGGTAAATGAACTGCTGATTTGATTTTTCTGCATTGCTTACAAAATAGTATACTGCGATTTTCCTAACTTTCTCCCAGACAGGAATCGGCTGTTTCGCTGCCATTCAATCGGGAGCTTATGTTTCGCAACAGTGACGTCTTTATGGTGACTTTCAAGCTCCTTACTGGATGAAACCGTGAACAGCTGAATCCTGTCAGGGACAAAGTTACGAAAATCGCAGAATAACAAGGTTGGGCAAGGGCTCACCTCGATGGAGGGCGCCGTCTGCCCCGTGGCGCAGTGGTTAGGCAGCGTGCGCGGCCGGATGTTGGTGAGGTCCTCGTAGATGACGCCGTTTCCGTTGGACACGTCGCACCTGTTCTGCGGGGACGTCTTGCACGGCAGGAAGTTTTGCATTTTTCTTTTGTGTCTGCAAAGAAAGTGAATGAAGTTAGAATTGAGATTGAGGAAAAAATCTTTTGTTGTGTAAACTTCTAATTCAATAAAATGAACACTGCCAGAAAGTCACTGTGAAATGGCATCTGAAATCTATTAAAAGGAGAGTTTCACTCGTCAAACATACGGAAAATATTAATAATGATCACTAGTGTTATTATCATTATCACATTTATTCTGCTGAGGAAGAACAGGAACTTCAAACATTGATTATTAATAACCAACTTCCAAGGCCTCAAGGGCTACAACTCAAACATTTATTATGGTTGTGGGCCATATTTTCATTGCTCGGACAATCCACACCTGACTTCGTCGTATTGTTGATCTCTGCACTTCCCCGGCTGCTTTGAAACGACGGGGGAATGGAACCATGCGTAATATCAGGTCAAACATGCTTAACTACAACATATTGGTATGATTTTGAATTTCTAAATTCATTAGAAAAAAAATCCTTATATTTAAACTTCCGATATTTTTATATAATGGGGGGTGTTGTCTCCTCGGCAGCAGACATGCGGAAGGTGCACAATGTTCTCACTCGACTTGGATGAATAGGACTTTCACTTTGACTCATCTTTCACGGGCCACAACAAATAGCACTGCGGGACGCCCGTTGACAGCCCTGATTTATAGTAACTAAAGTTTCCCTTTTGCAGTGTAGGAACCAAAGTCCTAAGAGCCTAGGCTGTGAAATAAAGCATGTAATGTCAACATAATAAAGGAACACTAAATAAAATCAAATACTTTATTCAGACGTTCTGTTTATCTAATGTCATTTAAAATCCATTAATCATCGGTCACAAAATTTACTCTTCAGCATTAATATTCAAAACACTTTGTAATAGTATTTTAAGAAACTCTGGGAACTGAAGTCGACTTTGTTTCACGTACTGCGACTGATTGGATTGGATTTACTTTTCTTGTCTGTTTTGTGTTGTTTTATTAAATCTGTTTACTTGCGGTATACAGCAATAATATGAAATTAGAAATAATTTGAAGTCTCTAAAGGTTAATAATTCTCTCTTGTGTACGGACAGATCTTTATATAAACAAAGTACTATCTTAAACTCCTGCACTAAACGTAGGTACCTTTTATTAATAAGAGTATTTTTTGAGAATTAATTTTAATGAGAATTACATATAGAATTATAGAATTAGCTTGAATACTCTGCGTCAAGCCTTATTCCATTTTTATGTGAGTAGGCTTGATATTGTAATTAAAAGCTCTGTGCCTGTCGTGAATTCGGGATCTTGCGCGTTCATCAAAGTATGTGTCTTGTCCGACAGTAACACACGTCGTGTGTTTGCCAATTGAAGGAAGCGAAGTGGAGATCCTCGCGTGCCAATTGTGTATTTTAATCAATTGTCGGCGTGGAAGTCCAAATCGCTTTCTTCACTCCTTCAGACTGAAGAGAACCTTAAAAAAGAACGTCTAAGATGGAGAACTAGAAGCTCGTTTCTACTCTTCTTTTCAAACCAGAAGAAAATGTTCTTGCTGCAGACTAACAAGGGGCAGATCACTGTTCACACTGCAGATCACATGTCCAGTGCCTTAATTTATTGGGCGGAGCTTCAAAATAACGTTACTATTTGCATGCTACCATCTCAACATAATGGCCTTTAAAGGGCGGATTATAATAAAATATCATTTTCTTCTTTACTCTTTCCAACAATGACGTTTAGAATTGTAATTTGTTTTGTCATGACAAGGAAGAGCGATTTTAAGATCGCGGAGAGGAGGATCACACTAACAATACAACCGACGGCATCACCGTCACCGTAAAAAATTGTTCAACCATTCTTAATCGATTGTACTTTGTTTGTATCGGATTGTTCCATCGAAATATGCATTTGTACCAGAACATTGGTTAACATACAGCAATTTTAAGATCGCGGAGAGGTGGCTCACACTACGCACGCTCACTCACGCATATTTCGGTGGAACAATCCAGTACAATCCAGATAAAATGGATTAAAATGGTTTGAACAATTTTTTAGGTGGCGGTGATGCCATTGGTTGTATAGTTAGTGTGAGCCTCCTTTCCGCGATCTTAAAATTGCTGTATGTTAACCAATGTTCTGGTACAAACGCGTATTTCGGTGTAACAATCCGGTACAAAACAGGTACAATCGATTAAGAATGGTTTAACAATTTTTTACGGTGACGGTAATGTCGTTTGTTGTATTGTTTAAGCCTCCTCCTCGCGATCTTAAAATCGCTGCATGTTAACCAATGTTCTGGTACAAACGCGTATTTCGGTGAAACAATCCGGTACAATCCAGGTACAATCGATTCAGAATGGTTGAACAATAATGTACGGTGATGGTGATGCCGTTGGTTGTATTGTTGGTGTGAGCCTCCTTTCCGCGATCTTAAAATTGCTGTATGTTAACCAATGTTCTGGTACAAACGCATATTTCGGTGGAACAATCCGGTACAAACCAGATACAATCAATTATGAATGGTTTCACATTTATTTACTGTCAATGTTATACGTTAGATGTTATTGCTGTCGTAAGCCTCCCGCGGAACAATAAAATGACTGTATCTTCACTAATTTTCTGGTACAAACGAAAATTGTGATAGAACAATCCGGTAAAATCGTGGTACAAACGATCTTGAATGTTTCCAATTTTTTTAACGATGGTGGCGGTGCCAGCGTGAAGTTGGCACCACAACAAATAAAAGTGCTGTATCTTTTAAGTGGCTTTGGTACAAACGATTGTTATTGTGGAACAAACTGGTACAAACGAGGTACAAACGACTGGTAATTGTTTAAATGGTTTTCGCTTTGGCGGTGGTGCCAACTTCACGGACATCGCCAGTCGGACTCGTTCCGGTGCTGCGAAACTCTTCCTTCTCTTCCCAACACTACTCGCCCCTCGGGCTCCCTTTGGACGTTCTGTTGTTCGATTGGGGTGGGGACATACTGCTACATTGTTGTTAAGCAATCATCCTTTGACCAAAGACGACTTCTTGTCTTGTGTAGAAATTTTATATAACTTATTTCGGTTCACAAATTAGCTAGAACCTTGGTGTGACATACTAGTAGAGTGAAGTGCAAACTTTTAAGGTTTTCTTGAGCTCTGGGATTCTTGCCCCAACTGATACACTAGTCGAATTATGAAAACAAGTGGAAACGAGCATCATTGGCCAGAATTGATAAGGAAATATAACCTCCGGTGTCATAAAAATTATTAGGGCAAAGGTGTGACAGATTTTGACTATCTTTTATCGTGATCTACTTAGGTGTATCGGTTCATTTTTGCGAGTACATTAAAGAATTGATTTTATCAACATCTATCTGATTTTTCTTCCAAAACGTCTATGTGAATACGTGGAAGACTTACATTCTTCCAAAATCTACCCTCAGTTACAGGTGCATCTCATTTCAATCTACGTAAAGAACATCCCATCGAACCTCGTCTAAGAAACCGACTCCCCTTTCACATCTTCCTCCATAATCTGGCTGATAATGAAATAAATACTCCTCCCAATACTAGTCAACAATATGTATTCCTCCACTCAGATACTCGTACTAAACCACTATAATATTTCAGGGAGATCGCCGTAGCTATCCCCTTCGTATATTTTTCGTCTGAAAATGTTCGCTCCTAACAACTTCAAATCCGTATGGCTGAGCGTTGTATAATCACCTTATTCTGCAATAAAATCAAAAAATAAAAAATAAAAAAACTGGAAGACTTTCTTTATAATTTCTTGGCATCCTACGTTCGTTCTCCAACCTGCTCGTCGCCCGTGTCCATTTCTGTGTCCACCATCGTGTCCTGCCCCTGCAGGAGCCGCCCGTTGGCCCCCGGGCGATGGGCGCACCCGTGCGGGGGTGGGGGAAAGAGGCCATCTATATTCATGGGCAGGCCAGGGTTACGGACGGCGCCGGGTGCCAGGGCGCCAGCCGTTCAGATCGCCACTTTACACTTCACTACCCCTCCGACTGGAGTGGCCCTGCGCGACACGCCCTCCGGCCGCCTGCTCCCCGGCCGCACTTTCGAACTGTATTCGAGGCGATAGCGGGACTTTCAATTATTTCTACGGCTCCACTGCCGGTAGTAGGTCATGGCTTTCGTGAAGTGGCGCCCCTACCCATAATAGTGCTCGTAGTATCCAATCTAGTTAATTTGCTATAAAACTGCCATTTCCCATCTCTAAAACGAAATGTTATGCACGGTAACTCTTTAACTGAGAAGTAATGTTCAATCGAGTAAGTTAAGTAAAAAGGACTGTTAAAGCAACTGGACTGTTATGTTAAAGCAACTGGACTGTTAAAGCACTTTCCTTTGGTCTGATTGCAAGGCGTGTGTCTTTATTTACTTGTATTAAATATTTTTAATTGACAAAAAGTGACGTAGGTGTGACAACAGAAAGTGTCGTAACCGTATCCTTCATTTTTGACGGTTTTGGCAGTATGTGAAGACCATGATTTCGCCTCCTGTAGATTTTGAGTGATATTAAATTGCTATGTTAAATATTTAACATGTATATAGATTTAGTTCCGAACAGAACAACACTTCAATCCGAACTACACTTCAGAAACCAAGCAGAGATGGAGAGTACAGCGGCAGATGGAATGTAGTGGCACTTTTTTGCCTCGTCAGTGATGACAGGTTTTGAAAATTATGGTAGGCGTAAGTTTTTAAATTGATTGCCGATAATTTTACTGGAACTTCAATATCACGAAGAAATGTTCAAATATATTTTCATTGGCTTTCCAGAAAAAGAAGAAATCATCGATACTTAATAAGACGCGATACCATGAAGTGCACTTGATTGCTTGTTAATTAATTAGTAAGCAAGTGGTTCTTCATAGTATCGCTACTTTTCTTGTTTTGGCTTCGCAGAGAAGTTCCTTTATTTTGTTTGAATAATTTCAAAAGACTTATAAAGAGGTTATAGACTATGTCTATAACCTCTGTTCTACAGAGGATTTGATTTTGTCTGATCTTTCTTTTTACACTAGTAGCTATAACAATAAACTGCCGTTCCTCTACATGCCCTGTACTTACGAATTAAGAACACCTCATGGCCTCATCTCTCGGAACATAATAGAAACGTGGAGTATTTTGGCGTATTTCTATTTGCTTAATCAAGTTTGCTCGCGTTTTCATCGTCTCCGAAGGATCCTGAAAATCTTTCTACTTCCGGTCACCGGGCATGTATTTAAGGTGATATGAGTTGTAGACTAAAATTTTGTGATTTTTTGGCTTAGCTAATTTGACACTCATAACTATTTGTGTAGTAGTTTTACCGACGACATGTCACGTACAAAATTAAAGTGCGAGCACGCAATGTATTAAGTAAACTTAGAGCCCACATTCTATATGCTACTCTCTTCCAGATGTTCAACGTACTTTGGTATATTGAAACCAGAGCTGTTTTCCTATCCGAAGAGAGACTTTTTACCGCCAATCTAGGTGTGGTGAACTGGGATTAAACCTTCGTTGGCAATCTTTTCTCTATTTCTCTGTCAAGGTTGGCAAGTGGAGCGTAGGAATTGTGCATTTTATATTTTATTAATGCACAATCCTTGTGTTCTTCTGGCCTTCCTTGAACCACCTGCAAATTGAGAAGATTACTTCTAACAGTTCTTTGGCGGGTTGTTTAATTGAGCAGGAGGGTTGTGTAATTGAGCAGGATGTTTGCTTGTTTATATTTGAAAAATAAGCTGATATTTTGCCCAACTCCACATCTTCGGATTATTCTGAAGATCTGAGAAGAGTGATTGTGCAGGAGGCGTAAAGGGGACCGATAGTTGCCTATTGTTTTTATGAAATAAGTAATTATCGACCCACCTTTTCGCTTCCCTGCGAGTTCCTCAATAGTTGGCGTTGTGACGAACGATGTCAAGACAGCAAATTAATTTCCTGAAGAGGGAAAGCTGTGTGGCGACGAAATAAAAGGCAGTAGTTAGAACTGTCAAATTCACACTGGACTTCTTTTTCAGCTTCTTTTTGTCAGTGTGACCTTATCTACCTGTATTGAACACTATTTTCCTAGTAGCATGGGAATGCTTGCAGAACCGTATTAGGACCAGAACATGCAATCAATGTCTGGAATATGCGAGAAGATGCAAAAATGTCCAGGAAGATCAAACTACAGTAACGGAAGCGTAGAAGCGACTCCAACAGTTCTCTCGCGACGTACAGTTGTACGTCATGTGACCTGCTCTGAAGCAATCCGCTTGCGAAGATTGAATATTTGCTTACAGCCCGAGTTAAGATCATCTGACTCTCACGAAATCGCGGAGGCGATAAGGTTTAGCTTTGGCGAAAGTTATGAACATGATATCATGACGTCTCATAGCCAGTCAGTATGTGTTAAATGTTTTGAGATTATCTTCCATGTAAGTGGTGCCATGTGCAAAGTGTAGCAACAGCGCATTGAGCTGTCAAGAGTCGCTTACACGCGTCCAGTACTGTAGGAGAAGGGTTTCCAGATCTCAGTGTGCCTCTCGGTTCGGCTGCCTTCACCGCTGCTGCCCCTATACTGCGATTTTCGCAACTCTGCCCCTGACAGGAATCAGCTGGTGACGGTTTCACCCAATCGGGACCTTGAACGTCACCATAGTGACGTCCTCCAGATTGGATGGCACCGAAACAACTGATTACTGTCATGGGCAGTTGCGAAAATCGTAGTTTAGAGGAGCCGCTCGTTGGTCCTTGGGCAATAGACCCACCCGTGCGGGGGTGGGGGGAAAAGGTCACGTACAGTGTGGCGCACGATATTAGTCACAATTTGTTTCTTACATATACTGCGAATTTATCTAACTTTGCCCCTCAAGGCCACCAGGGTGGCCAGCGAACCTGGAATCCTTGAAAACCGGGAAAAAACCGGGAATTTGAAAAAGCCTGGAAAAAACGGGAAAAACCGGGAATTTGTTTTGGAAACCGGGAATTTTCTTTATTTGTATTTTGAGTGCCAACTACACTGCATAAAATAGCAAATGTCAAGGATTTATTTTTTCCCTCGTTTGGCTTGCATCTTCTTTAGGAGAAAATCTGTTAATAATTAATATTAAGCTATTCCGATTGTGATTTGCCTTGAATTGATTTTTTATATCTCCTCGATTATTGTACCTAATATTTCATAGTAAATATTCGAAGAATTGAGAAACAAAAAAATACACGAACGACGCATTTAATCACAGTCCTGCTTTTCTGCTTAACTGAAATAGGAGTCTGTTCTTGTCTTATTCTTCGAATATCGATTGTGTAAAATCAGTCGCTTCTTATCTTCTACTCTCTATCACTTCCCTTTTTCACTTTGCATGGAGCTTTCGATCAGTTGCAATCTGTTTGTTCGTCAGCAGAAAACGAATTTCATGCAATTTATGTTTATTTTAGTAGGCATTTCGGTTCGTTAGATAATGTTTTACATAATTTCACTCATTTTAAGTGCATATTTTTTTCATATTTTCTGTTTTAACTGAATACTTTGCTTATTTATTAAGTTTTACTGCCTATTTTGACATTTTATACTGCGTAAAAATCCGATCTCTAGTATGATTCTTAGAAATGAAGTAAAGAATTCATTTGTTTGGACATGATGTTCTAATCCCTCGTGTTATATACGTTGCTTTACCGTGAAATGTTTAATTTCCTTTTTTTGATGAGGATGATACCACATGTTAAAATGAAATATAATTGTCGAAAAAATGAATTATATTGATCGTTAGTATCAACATTATTGTAAAACCCGTCGCAAGATTCACGTAACAATAAGTTCACGAATTACTTTATTTACTTGTATCTCCAGAGAGCAAAATGCCGCACCACAAAGGTAAACGAATATAGCCGAGCAGGCCAGCGAGCAAAGCGGCGATATGGAGCGACCCCATCGGATTTCATTGGCGCGAAGTTTTAATTCGACGTTTGTCAGAAATTTTTGAAATTTTCAATGGTCGTTGGCTTAATTACATTGCGCTTGTCAGAAATTTTAAACGTTTAAAATTACCATACTTGAAAAGAAGAATTACAATTAATTAGTAGTATCCCTTACACTTTTTATGTTTCAGATTTTTGTAAATGGTTATCTTTTCCACACCACTTGATTGAAGTAGATAACCTCTGGCGTGTGTTTTTACTGGTATCCCCAATAGGCCTATATCGACCCTCTAAAATCAAAATAAATTAATATCATTGTTAATAAGTAATATATGAGTAATGCAGACATAATTGAATACATTGTTTAATTTTAGTGAACAATCTACTCATACGTGTATTATTTATTGTGTCAGTGTTCTCATTTCTTGTAATGGTAACAATTTGCGCTTCGTCGTCATTGTATCCTAAATCTTTTATTGCAATTTCATATCTGGTAATATTGTTTTCCTACTTGGAATGTAGTTTAGTCCGAGTAGGTACATTCATTATAATATCTGAGGGGAAGGAATTAATTAAAATAAGAAACTGTTCTTTCTCGCAAGATTCTACCAGAAAATGTACGTTAAAATCTCCGGTTAGAAATGAATTCTCTTGTTAGAAATGAAGTCTCTTGTTCCCCCAATATTATTTAGTAATATACTATTATTTGCATTTACATAGATAAGTTAGTTTATATCCTAAAACAAAAGTAGTAGTCTGCATTAAGGCCAAGACCAGTTTTTGATTTATAAATTCTAGAGTATTAGTATACAATAAAATTTATTTTCACCCTTCTGTTCCTTGTATACTTTTGACTATAAATAAATAACAATTTACATTTCTTTATTACGTCTTATCATCACTATTTACATAAGTTTTAATTCCCTTTAATAATATGCCTGGTAACTAAAATCACTTATCAATTTAATTGTTTTTGAAGATATTGTTTTCTATACTTGGGAAGCATGCACTTGTGGACGTATTTTGACAATAATAATGATAACACTTCTAAATAAATGTCCCTCCTACTGTGCATGTGGAGAGAATTTGTCAATTAATAAATACAAATAAATAATGTGGAGTTGCAAAACAATTTAAGATTTTTGCAGTATTGTGGGACCTTCAAGTCTTGTAGAGGCTGTTTTGCTGTAAATCTGATTGGTGATTTATGTAATCAAATCAGTGTTAATAAAATGGTATATTCAGTCTCAATGATATTTTGAGACTATTATCGATAATTTATAGGCTGCGATAGGTTTGGATAATTATTCATCATCAAAGATAGCTAGAAGAATAGCATGAGTCATTAGAGAATTAGTGGACACACGAGTAATTTATTTGCATTAAAAAACTTGAATTTAATTTGTAAACAAATTTTTAAAACAGTTCAAATGATGGAAATCAATGTTGATTTGGGCGTTTATACAAATAATGTGACCATGTTCTGTAATTTGATAGAGATAAAAGTTACACTTTACTAGGGATCACGTTAGCCCAGACGCGAATCAGAACCTGGAAAATGAATGATCTTAAACCTGGAAAACCGGGAAAAAACCTTGAATTTCAAAAATCTAGAACGCTGGTCACCTTGGCCACTCAAACTCCTCCTTCGCGATGGAATATGTCACGGTATTTCTCATCTTTCTCAGTCGTTCCTCTAGATTTCGCATGATCGCGTCCGTATCAAGCAGCGCTTGCGATCATTCGACTTCTACCGGCAAGACGGAGAAACACGCGAAATGCCTTGACGCATTCCATCGCGAAGATGGGATTTGAGTGGCCTTGAGGGGCAAAGTTAGGGAAATCGCGTTATTATTTATGAGTCGCACTGGATATTCCGTTGAGTATCTCATAAGCAGTAGCAGTAGGGCTTGGAGAAACAAATGAGTTACGAAATAACGCGTAATTGACGATACCGCCGCTAGGATACTAGTTTTTGAACGACAAAAGAAGACTGACGGTGTAGCAACGATCGACAGCTATGAGTCTCTTCCATTCAGCAATCTTGTGACAAAGTCGTTTTCGACAACAGCTTAATACACGATGGGCCCCTTCCAAGAGACCCATTCATAGACTGGGTTATGAGTCGCACTGTGTGAGTGGAATAGCACTGGATTATGAGTCGCACTGTCGTTTAATCAATTCGTATTCCTTACACGAACATTTCGATATGTCCATAATTTAACTTAGTTTGCCCGGTAGTTTCAATGAAGGACAATTTTGCCCCCACTATACTCCAGATCTCAACCCATGTGACTGATTTCTTTGTCCGCATGAGTTTATGGATTTGAGAAGAATATTCTTCAAGCATTACAGAAGACCCGTATCGTAGGATTGTCGCTTACATCAGTGGTCGTTTGCAGTATGTTATTAATTGAAATAGTGGACATTTTGTGCATGGGCTGCGTTGTATTCCATTGTACAGGTTCCGTTGAGATTGTGTTAACAATTAATGTTTAATTTAACAAAAAAAATGGGCACTCATTTCGTGCTGAGTCGTCTCTCATCCTTTGTCGAACATTGTTATATAAACTAGCCTCCTAGCAGCGGAATTATATTTTACGCGTTATTTCGTAACTCATTTGTTTCTCCAAGCTCTACTAATACTGCTGATGAAATGCTGAGAGGGATATCTATTGCGACTCATTAAATTATGTTAGAAACAAATGGTGAGTCATTTCGTGCGCCACTCCGTATATTCATGGGCAGGCCACGATTACGGGCGGCGCAGGGTGCCGGGGCGCCAGCCGTTCAGATCGCCACTTTACACCTCACTATACTGCCATTTTCGTAACTTTGCCCCTGACAGGAATCAGCTGTTGACTGTTTCATCCAATGGCAGGGTGACCAGCAATCTGGCATTTTGAAATTCAAGGTTTTTTCCCGGTTTTCCAGGTATGAGATTATCAATTTTCCAGGTTCCATTTCGCACATTACAACACATTTTTACTTTCTCGCTACCGGTTACAAAGTAGAAGAGTAACGTAATGCCGCACCAATAAAAACTGCGATTTTTTAACAGAAAAATCCGTATTGTAAAGCCTTGATTCAAAAAAAGGGGATAAATCCTAAAATATGTCGTAAATAAGTCTTAACACATTATGTAGTCAAATTTCACGACCAGTAAGTGGGTGATCGCCAGCACTGCTCTATACAGTCGCGTTCTTGCGACTCCTAGCGGCACAACCGGGAACGACGCAAAATACTGTGAGATATTCCATTTTGTTGACACCCCCCACGCGCCAAGTAAGAAAAACCGATGTATACACACGCGGCAATATTTGACATCGTGTGACCCGCGAGTCAAGGACTTCGCAATCCTAAAGCATATATTTATGAATATTTTCGTATATATTTCGATTTAAACTCCTGCCATTATCGTCTATCGAGTTGAATCATGCACGTTAATGAATGCGATGACGTATGTGAATTCGTGTTAAAAGTTGGAAAATCAGTAAATCAGAAAAAACGAAAAATCCCGGTTTTCAAATCATTCCCGGTTTTCCCGATTTCTAAAGGATTTTTTCAAATTCCCGATTTTTTTCCCGGTTTTCAAGGATTCCAGGTTCGCTGGCCACCCTGAATGGGGAGCTTGAACGTCACCATAGTGACGTTACTGTCGCGAAATCTAAGCTCCCGATTGGATGGCAGCGCAACAGCTGGTTCCCGTCAGGGGCAAAGTTACGAAAATCGCAGTAGACCCTTCTGACTGGAGAGGCCGTCCTCGACCCGCCCTGCGGTCGCCTAACCCGGCGCGCACTTTCGGACTGTATTTGAGGCGATGTCGGGACTTTCAAGTATTTCTACGGCTCCACTGCTAGTAGTAAGTCGTGGTGCCCCTACCGAGAATAATGCTCGTAGTAGCCAATCTAATTAATCTGCCATAAAACTACCATTTCCCACCTCTGAAACGAAATGTTAAGCACGGAAACTCTTTAACTGAGAAATAATGTTCAATCGAGCAAGTAATTGGGGCTCTAAGCAACTGGAAATATTTTTTGGTGGCTTCTGTTTGCAAGGTGTGTGTGTTTTATTATTTACATGTATTATATTTTTATCGACAAAAAGTGGCGAAGGTGTGGCAAAAGAAAGTGTCAGGAACGTGGCCTTTTATTTTATGCCGGTTTTGATAGAAGTGAAGACATGCCCTCGCTTTTTTGAAGCTGAGCGAATTGCCTTGAAAGATCACGGACTAGTGATCATGGATGAAAATCTATTTGACATTCCTAAGTGATGATGGAATGTCATTGCGATTATTTTTGTGAGGTTCTGAGCGATTTTATACTGCTATGATATATATTTAACGAGTTTATAGATTTAGTTCCGAATCGAACTACACTTAAACTACGCAGAGATGGAGACAGTGGTGGATCTAGGGGGGCATGGGGGCCATGCCCTCCTCCAATAAAGGCCCAGGTTTTTCGTTTGTTACCTTCCTTGATAGGGAACAATTGGTTTAAATATTTATTTATATTAAAATTATGTAATTTATGTAATAATTTAAACATAGTAAATATTATAATATAGTAAACACCAAATTATATTATTTAAATAAATATGTTTATTATGTAACAAAATTCTATGTTGTGCCCCCCCCCTCCTCCAATGATCAGCTGGATCCGCCCCTGGATGGAGAGTATAGCGGAAGACAGAATGTCATGGCGGCAGCAACAAGGCACTTTTTTGCGTTTTGAATAATGATAAATTTAATAAATTAGGGTGGAAGCATTTTTAAAAATTGGTTACGGATAATTTTGGTAGAACTTGGTAGAAGTACCTTTGGTAGAAGTACGACGAAGAGATATTCAGATACAAGATTTCCATCTTTTTTCCACAATAAGAAGAAATCATCGATACTTGAAAGACGACGATGCTGTGAAGTGCCACTTGATTACTTCTTATTTAATTAGTAAGCAACTGGTTCTTCATAGTATCGCTATTTTTCTTGCCTTGGTTCCACCGTAAAAGTCCTGTTTTTTGGGTTGATATCAACAGATTTGTACGTTCATAATCTCTGCTCTACAGAGGATTTGATTTTTTCTGATTTTCGTTTTACATTAAAAGCTGTAACAATGAACCATTTTCGCGTTGTCTGCTCAGTCTTTCGACCGCAGACCAAAGCCAATGAAGAACAGAGGTTATTAGAAATGTGGGGAATTGCTTGAAAAAAGAAAGTTTCTTTAAGTTCGTTGGAACAAAACGGATTGATGAGCAAGTTGGTGAACGAAGGGCTCTGTTCTCCAGCATGCCCTGTACTTACGACTTAGATCACCGCATGACCTCTCATTTCTGAAGGTAATAGAAATGTGGAGTATTTTAGCGTATTTGTATTTGCTTAATAAGCAAGTTTGCTCACGTTTTCATCGTCTCCAAAGGCTCTTGAGAATCTTTCTCCTTCCGGTCATAGGGCATTTATTTGAAGTGATGTGGGTTGTAAATTACAAAATTATACCTTTTTTTTTGCTTCGCACGTTCGATACAAAAATATCAGTTTGTGTGATAGTTTAACCGACAAAATTAAAGTGGGAGCACGCAATATATTTAGTAAATTTATAGTCCACATTTTCATTACTACTCTGTTCCAGAAGTACCACGTACTACGGTATTTTGAAGCCAGAACTGCTTTCCTATCTGAAGTGAGAATGTTACCGTCAACCTAAGTATTGTGAACAGCGATTAAATTTCGTTGACAACCTGCCCTGTGTGAACATACATATCGATATCGGAGGGAGTGTCTCCTGCAGCCAACCAGTGAGTCTCCAGATTGTAACAGGATGAATGTACTGAAGCTGCCT
Organism: Acheta domesticus; assembly: GCA_031308135.1. NCBI lineage: Eukaryota > Metazoa > Arthropoda > Insecta > Orthoptera > Gryllidae > Acheta > Acheta domesticus. The sequence continues at coordinate 13,503,133 of JAHLJT010008446.1, read as the reverse complement.
TTTCTATGTCTTTGTCAAGGTTGGCATGTGGAGTGCAGGAGTTGCACGAATTTAATATTTGATTAATGCGCAATCTTCGGGTTCTACCTTCCTTTCTTAAATCACCTGCAACTTGAGACGATGACTTCTATCAATTCTTTGACGGGCTGTGTAACTGAGCAAGTTATTTGCTTATTTTATATTTGAAAAATAAGTTGATAATTTGCTTAATTTCGCATCCTAGTATATCACCCTTCCGATTAAACCGAAGAAAAGAAAATAAGAGAGTGAATGTGCAGGTAGCGTAAAGGGGTCCGATAGTTCCTTATTTATATGAAATCAGTGATTATCGTCCCACCTTTTCGCTTTCCTGAAGTTCCTCAATTGTCGACGTTGTGACGAACGATTGTCAAGACAGGAAACCAACTTCCTGAAGAGGGAAAGCTTTGTGACCACGAAAGGCAGTAGTTAAGACTATCCGAATTCACACCGGGAAATCTGTTTCTTTTCGTCAGTGTGGTCTTATCCATCTGTCCTCAACAATTTTTCTTTTCCTAGGAGCACAGGATTGCTAGCAGAACCATATTGGGACCAGAACATCCAGTCAATGCCTGAAAAGTGCGAGAAGATGCAAATGTCCGGGAAGATCATACTATGGGAAGGCGCAGAGTCGGCAGTTTGTTTTGCATCTTTTATTTGAACGATGGAGAAGGGACTGCCCTCCCTTCGCGTTCTCTACGCCTTCATGTTCTGGAGTGTACTCGTTCGTTATGTCCGGGAATACAAAAAGTGTCTTTCTGTCGTTCTGAGGCTGCAATTATATTTTGAAGATCGTCGACTCTCGAATTGACTGTGGGGGGCACTACAGTTCCCTGTTTGGTGTTGTTATCAATAGGAAACTTATGTCCCGCTCATCGTCTTTTTATCCTTCTACCGTAGAACTATTAACGTATTTTGTCAATCCAAATAACATTGCCACTAATCAAAATGGTAAGCACACTTAAGTTGCTTATGTAGCAAGGTGGGTATGCTAGATTTTTTTGATGAATTCTCTTTATTTCGAATTTATTTCTACAGAAATATTAGGCAAATGATTAAATAGAAATATTTACATGAGTGGAAATGCTACTCAACAGTAGCATTCCTATTTAAACAAACCGGTGCTTTATACCTTAGAGGTTTGTTAGTCTTGTTTCGTCAGTATTGTCTAATAGATTAATAGCGAGATGATTTGGGTGATTTGCCAGTCTTGAGTGGTATTACTCTCTTGTGGACTTCATTTCTTTTGTGACGGTCTTGATTTGAAGGTCGTTGTGAAGTACTTCATTACTGACATACCAGGGTGCGTTTGTTACTAATGGAAGATAATTTGATTGAAGTCGCTGAAGAATTTCGATGGTGGCGACGCTGGCTGAGCCCCAAAAGTGAATGCAGTATGTGTTGTAGGATACTCTGATTTATAATTATTTTGCTTGACCGATATAGTTTGGAGTGTTTATCGACTAGCCAATGGTAGTTTTTAGTTTTTAATTCTAGTTCTTTTCTATATGGACCTTTCACATTATTCTTCTATCCAAATAACCACCTTACTATTTAACTTCATTTAACTCCATGGATTTGTTAATTGTTTATTGTTATTACTGGACAGTCGTCTTTTCTTGGAGCGAAAGTGTCATGTTTAAATTTAAGTTCGTTGATTTTAATGTGCCAACGAGAAAGCCAGTGTTTAATTGTTTTTTAGTGGTTTGCTAGTGCCTCTGAAGGTGTTTTGCGATATTCTCTGGATGCTGGATTTCCTGGAATTTTGCGAGAAATTTAGGTATTTTTAAAACAATTTCTTTCACAAATGGGGTCCAGTTTTTTATTTAAAATTTCTTCTCGTTTGTGTGCATATATACACACAAACACACAAAATATTGCATTAATACAATATTGAAAATAAGAGATTTGTGTTCAATTAAATGTTCTATAAAATTGTGGTTGTAAAAAAGTAGAATTTTCTGAAAGATAAAAAAACATGCCCTGCTTGAAGTTAGGATATTAAAAAAAATTCTCAAAAATCTGTTCCAAACTTTTTCCCTAATTATTTTTTACAAATAGAATGGGAATGGAGCAGGTCTAATTTTGTTGATCTCCGGCTTCCCGTTAATTGCACGAGTTACAAAAATATGAAAGTATTTGCTGTTCTAGAACCAATAGTTCTGCACCAATTGCAACTAATCCGGTTCGTCACTTTTCTGTACCGATGAATGAATATTATGTCCTCCAAAATATCAAAGTTAAGAAAAAAAACAAATGTTTTTTTTGCAATCCCAAATACAACAGCAATACATTTTTTAACTAAATCAAACATGTTGAACGGAAATCTTCCTGGCGCGAAGCGCCTATCCGTCCGTGCTTTCAACGCGCACAGGACCACTGTGCACTGACTCCGCGCTCACCGTGCGCGACCCGTAGACCTAGCTGTGAACTTGAAGCTGGCAGAGCGGAACTGGACTCCCGACTGCGGAATCTGGACTGCGACGGCACTCCCTCCAGGGTGCTGGCTGGCTCCCTTTAAAGGGCCGATGCTAGGCAGTGAGACTCGCTCTCACAGCTCGAACCTGCTAGGCCGTGCCCACGGCTTGCCGCTGCCGCCGCCGATTATCGACGGACCGCGCCAATTATAAAAGTCTTGCGCGCCAATTATAAAAGTCATGCGCGAAATGACACATATTGCGTAATGGGCTGTATAAATGGGTTACTTTCCTTCAGCACACCCTTGGCCTGCGTCCCCGCGGGGGAGCGTTCCTTACTACTACTATAATAATAATAATAATCATAATTATTATTATTATAATTAATAATATGACAGAGAGGTGGCTCAGTGCATCAACCTGATGTCACTGCAGTCCCTCTGACCGGGAGGTCCTAGTTTCGAGTCCCGACGGCGGCAGGATTTTCGACACTAGCTTGTCAGCTCGGTCGAATTCAGTCGCTGTCTGGAGGAGAATTCTAGCGGGCGGCTGCTCTGATCGGTAGTTTTCCGTGGATTCTCCGATCAACACCAGGCGAATGCCGGAGCAGTACCCTAAGAAACGGGTCACGGACCGCGCGCGATCTTTCCTTCTTCTTCCTTCTCCTAACCTCTTCTTTTACACACACACTTACACTAACATGCACTACACTACCACACATGCCGGGAGATCGGTCGGGAGCTTACACCTTATCCCGGCTGGGGCGGTGCCCCGCTGGTGGGAGATACCTGGTTGAGGGGAAAACCCTGCTAGTCGACGGTAGATCGGCGCCAGATCTCGCCATCCAGCAGGGAATAGATCATCGCCACCTCCCGAGAAAAACACGCGCTACACTTACGGGACTAATGACCTAAGTAGTTGACGCGCCCGGAAACACGAATCAATAATAATAATAATAATAATAATAATAATAATAATCTATTTATTATTTTTAAAAAAATCTATGATGGCCCCCCGACAATCATCGACTGGATTCGCGCCTAGCCGGATGCGACGGCGAAGGGGGGGGGGGCGCCAAGACGCGAGGGAGCACCGTCGAGGCGAAGCGAGGCGGCGTCGCGTTGTTCCGCAGCCGCGCGTCGCGCCGCCCGGGCGCTGAAGGGGGAGGGGGAGGCGCCGCCGCCGAGGCCGGCAACTCGCCCATCGCTTGTAATTAAAGAAATGGCTGCCTTCCGAGATAAGGCTGCCTTGCGAGCTGCAGTACCCGCAGCGCGCGGCGACGCGAGTCTTCTTCGGGGCGAAACCCTCTGCGCGCAAATCACACCTCTGCCCTGCGCGCTGTCTTCGCGCTCTTTGTCTCCAATTCATTTCCGTTTTGGAGTCTTGCAGTTTAATCTCTTACCTTGCGTACGTAGGTCTTGGCGTTTCTCGTGAGCTTCTGTATGTACCTTTTCTTTTCGGAGTTCCTGCATGAAATTTCTTTTGGTATTTATCTTCACTGTTTATTGATTGGAATGTGTTACATTCCGATTCACGTATGTCAAAATAAGACTACTTAGCAGTATGCATACCGAAAAAAGTCATGGCCAAATGAAATCACTGGGTATTATAGAGCAAAAAAACCAGTAGAGCGCCATAAATCAAAATGGCTGCTCCTCGCAAATACAGAACGATCTCAAGATTCTATACTAGTAATTTTCCATTTATTCTTACTAAATGTTAGTATAGTAATTCGTACGAAAGGATCTTTCACGTACTCATGTCAAAATGCCAGACTCTACCTCCATGCAAGAGCCGGCCTCACCCAAAAATTTATTTGTAATTTAAATTCACGCTTTCTGTACTACGTATTAATACTATAAATACTATTGTCTTCTGAGAGGCAGCGTTGTAATATTTATTAAGTCGAGCAAATCTATAGGTTTCTATTGTAAATTTTAATAAATACACTTTAACGAGGACTCGAAGGAACGCAAGGAAGCTGTGGCAAAGTGCTGCGTGCAGAGATTATTTCCACATCATAGGTTTATGTCAGTGGATATGTTTGCAGATAGTGAACCTCATTCTAATTGTTAGCAATACAGAAAAATGCAGAAGCAATGCAGAAAAATCAAATCTGAAGTTCGTTTATCGTTGCAAATATCTTTTCGGGAACAAAAATATTATTTTTGAAATATGGCTAATCTCGCGCTTTTTATATCTTACTGTTATTTGGCTTTTTTTTTCTTTTCCTTTATTCATCTTTCAACTATCGTATGTTAAAATGTTGGGGAGGGATTCTGGAATTCAAGAAAAAGTGCGCAGATGATCTTCTCCCCCATCCGTCACATTCAGTTTTTACGGTGGTCACATACAGTTTTGGCCCAAACATTACAACAAAATCTGTTTTAATTTAAACTTAAGTTCTTTAGTATGTTTAATAAAAAGATGTGTTTGATAGTTTTGTACTATATTTTGTACTATTTTGTACAATATTAATTATTCTATGTTAAGAGTATCTTTCATTTTAAGGCAAGTTATTAGGTGTTTATTCGAACGTAGAATAACAGTATCTAATATTATGTATCTTAAGCATCAAAATCGGTAATTTAGAATGTGTGGGAACAAATTTGTCAATGATATTTCTCATAGAAACTGCACTTCATCCAAGTGGGAATAAAAGTTCAGAAATTCGATAAACCATGTACTTTTGAGGAAAGAAAAGAAACAACTTACAAGCTAAGACATTTTCTGTTACACCTAGACACATTTTTGTTAACTTCTATTATTGTGAACGTTTTGTTTCTAACGCAATATTAAAATGTATTGATTTATTGATTGATCCCGTCGTTGATGTAATTGCATTTGGAGTATTCATATACATCTCGATCAGGTTTTTTAACCAGTTTCCCTGATCCTTTGAGCTAATGCTGTGATGTTCCCTTGTTTTGCTTCTGCACATAAATGTAACTTCATTATTTGTGCATGTCTTCTAAATTTCAGTGGGAAATATAGTTATTGAAATTATTGTTTTCCATATTGTCGCAGCAAAAGTATTATTCTTTCATGAAGAACATGATGAGGGTTAAGGGCACAAATTCATAGCTAATTTACCTTTGAAAATATATTTTATTACATAGGAGGGAATATTTTTGTCAACAAAACATGAAGAAACCGCTCTTTTTTCTGTATTCAAAATTCGACTAGAATATGGTTTAGGATAGAGATCACAGAATTATGAAAACGTGCACAAATTTCACTTCTCCCCATAGCTCGTCACACACAGTTTTAAACTGTTTTTGACGTAAATAAATAAATTAATAAATAAATCTTTTGCGTCTATACAAATCTTCCATGTGAACTCTTTGTTTCCCTGCATGTACTGCTAGGCAACTGAAACGACACGTACGCTATTACCTGTCTCACGACAGGTACGCTAATAGCAGCGTCACGGTGTGCGAAAAACATCGTACAAGAATAGCTGCGATTACACTATTTATGTGCGTTTATTATTTCATTTTACTTCTTATACAGTGTTTCAGTTACTAAAATCTCGAGCATGACAAACCAGGCAACTATGTTCAGATGTTCTTTTTATGTAGATCTCGCACAGGAGACAATTTCAACATATTTAAATATTTTTAAGCGACGGTGTTGCCACTTTAAAGCGTCCGCAACGCCACATTCAACTAGGGTATATTGATAACGGGCTTTTATTTTACGTTACGATCATTCTCTGAGTCTCATCTGATCTTGGTGCACGCAAGAATGAAAAGTTGCATCCGTCAGTCGCAAGAGGAGGAAAAGGCTACGTGGTGGGTTTGCCCCTCATTGCAACGAAGTGTACGAGAATATTTGACATCGCACACTGCGAGGCAATGATGAGTAAGCTTCTCCATTATCTTGAATAAGAATGTAAGTTGTGAAGAAGTGAAGTGACGACAAGAATATCGGCTTCCGGTTCAGGTATGCCGCTCGCTTGGGAACGTTGCTACGACGCCACATGATAATAAGGAAACTTGCGACTTACTTGAAACTAATTGCAGAAGATATCACGCGAAGATGTGACATGTGAAAACGGGGACTCGCCCGTTAATTGCGAGCAGTGAACAAGAGAATTCGATCTTGTTCACTACGTCGCAATAACAGGAGTGTCCCACTATCACCTCTGAGTCATTGCCGCTGAGGAAGTGTGGCGATATGCTTTGTTGAATTTGCCTCTGTATGTTCAGCAGCTGAGAGGCTTCACCCATTCGAAGAACCAGAAGACCATGTGAATGATTTTGGCTGTCCGGGTGACGCCGCGTCGGTCGAAAGCTGAGTTGCCGACGTTTCGACCATCTTATCGTGGTCTTCCTCAGGGTAGGCCTGCAGACCAGCCCTGAGGAAGACCACATTAAGATGGTCGAAACGTCGGCAACTCAGCTTTCGACGCGGCGTCACACAGAACACAGACAGCCAACATCATCCACATGACTCCGGCCGCGGAAGCCTAAGACTTCAACCAGAAGACCAGTTTTGAAGAAGCAGTTTTAAAGTTTGATTTGATTTATTTGCGCAAACAAGCCACAGTCAAAACGTATGTGATGTATGTGGGTGAATTATAATATGGGCATGTTTTCCGGTACTATGCATAGTTGAATGTTGCATAAACATGCGAAAGAAGCGATATTATCTACATTTCGAAACTAGATGTTCACTCGAGCAAAAGAAAGCTAATTTTTCATCGGTAAACAAAGTAAACGAAATAGGAAACCTATGCTATTTCACACGTCATATAAAGTCATATTTTGGCTTTTTTAACCCTTTGGTCAATTTACGTTACTTTTCAATACTATGGTCATATTTTACGTGAGTTTTCGAATTTTTGTCGTATTTTTATCTCTTTGATTCCATTTTCGCACACTTCCGCTCATGTCGAAGATTTTTCTCATCTCCTAATTATCTACTTTCTTATAATTTTTTTGTTGTATTTTGTCTATCTATCCTATAAATTTATATGTGAATTAGGAGGGTAATGTACATAGAAGGAGAAAAAGCGTGGAATGCACCAAATACGAAGGGTGTATTGTGAATGTGGTAGATTTTAAAAGTATATTTTCAATATAATGTTTTTTAACAGGGGAAATATTTTTAAGAATTCAAAAATGCAACCAAAATATTTCAAGTCATATTTTTTATCATATTTTTGTATATTTTTAGGTCGTAAATTCTTGCACATTTCTAACTTTTTTAGGACATAAACATCTGGGTTCTAGTGATATTGTTTCGAAGAGTATTTGACTTCGCGTTCTACTTTAACCCAATACTGAGATTGTCCCCCAGTCGACTGGGGAAAATTTGAACTACGATAACGCGCTATTTTAATTATAATATAATAATTTCAGGTAGGCACAACAGTCTGTCTGAGGTTCGGTACACTCTCCTCGAGAGTAATTTACTTCGTGTACTTTGTTTGAATCATGGGAATGCCCTTCAGTGGGCCCCAGAAAAAGTATCACCCGGAATATAAACGCAATTCATCGGAATCGTCGGAATTGTGTTTCTTAATAATATTTCGTCTAAATTGCGTGCGTGTTAATTACAACCACTTCTAATTTCAGAAGAAAAAAGTACATTTAACAACCAATTGAATTGCATGGCTATATAGCCATGCATATTCATGTCCAATCTACGTTTATATGGAGTTTATACGTAGTATAGAGAAAGTTATGTAATGCTGCTGTAAATCTTTTTCGAAACTTCAACGGAAATCCACGTCTGCGCGCATTGATAGTAAGTAATACAGATTTCCCTCTCGACTGAAGAAAGAAGAAGCATGCGGAAAGAGTGAGGCATGCCCTTAAACTGTCACTTAGTACCCGAGAGTATATGATTTCGTGTATTTTGTGACAGTAATGGGAATGTCCTTCATGTTTCTGAGAAGTGTGAAGAAATGTGATGTTTTGTGTTGACGTATTGTATATCAGTAATTAGTACTACAAAAGTATTCATTAATAAGGTGAATTTCACTTTCAGTATTTTGTCCTGTTTGGTGGTATCTAAAAAATACATGATTTTCAGCGATGATTTGGTACATAATTATTTAAGAAAGCTATGTGTATATTACATTTAATTTTTCCTCCTTACATTTCTTTTTATTACTCCTATAATGAGTATTTTATTACTAAGTCAAAAAAATCTTCCTTTGTTTGTTGTTGTTGTTGTTGTTTCATTACTCTATTGAGATTGCCCTTTCTTAAATTTTGGATTCAGTGCAAGAGAATTGTAAAAGACAAAGAATTGCAAGAGAAGTGCATTTTAGCTTGAAATCAATAATGAATGAGACAGCTTATGTTTACACTTCTGCTACATGATTTGCAGTAGCCTTATCCTAATATTACGATCCTTGGTAAATCAAAAATCGATGTTTGTACATCATCGAGAGGATTACAACCTAGAACAGATATTTATAACTTAGAGGTACAACTGTACGAGTGGATATAATTTTGTATTTATATCTTTATTTTTTTGCAAAAGGTGTTACACGTGATTGTGTTACGTCTGATGTAAGAATCCTAAGGAAACAGACATGACTTCTACGAAGTGGTCAAAGAATCCAGCTTTCCGCGCTCCCTCCAAGCCCCACTTCCTACGCGACGCTGCGCTGCCACGATCGCGGCGTTTCAAGCAGCGCACTCCCCACGCCTGCTGGAGCTCTCGACGCCTCGCGGTGCCTTCGCCTTCTCCTGCACCCCCGCCTCGCCCACCCCGTCTTACAGTGTGCCCAAAACGCAAAAAACTGGTCACAATATGTACACTTTTGAGAATTTGTGTGGAAGTTTGAATCGAGGGGTTTTTGTGGTTGCTGATTACGATTCGCCTTTTTATTTGTAAAAACGAAAATATATTAGTGCTATTATTTTTCATTCTCCCAAAGTATTATGAAAAATATCAAAATTACACGCTATCATGATTTTGAAGGGAACAATTTGCTCGCCTTTCTACAACTTAGGCCGTCATTCACCTGAGCGTTCTTTTAAGTAATACAAAATGGCAGGTGTAAGCGAACGCCCTTTCGTAACAGTGACTTTGAGCATGTCTAACCAAGCGTATGGTCAAAATTGCGCACTTGATAACTTTTTTTAAAATTTCGACCAGAATGTCGGAACTTGGCCTTAGTGTGCGTGGCCTCCGGTGTTGCACTTCCCCGCAACGCCCTGTTCCTCTCCGCCCCGCCCCGCCCCTCCCCGCCGCGCCCCACCGCCACCACCTCGCTAGCGTCGAGCGGTATCCGTGAAAAGTGTGGCAGCCGGGTGCAAAAACGTCCTGATGAATAGGGAAGCCATTATGTAAGAAAGCGCGTGCGCCGCGAGTGGGGGCGGCTTGTGTTTGCTGAGGTGGCGTTAGACCGGAGGAGGCGCCGCGCCGGAGGAGATGAAGAATGGAGCACCGACCGGCCGCAGGGAGGCGTTGACGACGACGGCGGCGTGGGTGGGCGGTGGTGTGTGACAGCAGGTGAATGGGTGAGACGACGAAGGGCGAGGATATGGAACGACGATGATGACGCGGAGGAAAGAGATCAGCGTGCGGAGGCGGTTGAGAGAGACTTTTGAAAGTGCGAGATACAGAACCATTACTGAGGGGCGGCGTCTGAGATAAGATGACTGCAACGATGGGAGTCATTACAAGTTAAAATCATGAGTTGTCGACTAGTTGAAACACCTCAAGTATGAGTAATATGTGGTAGAAAGTATATGTAGGTATACTTTATCGCCATGCGCGTCATGTTAGAGATAAAATATTTCGCTCACGGAATACATTTCCGATATTTATCCAAACTTCCAGTGATTACTACAGACCGGATTTTTATGTAATTACATATTGTTTGTTTTTCTACGTACTGTTCTCAAAATTTTAATCTTGGCGAAGTATGGCCGTCATAACCCACTTTCCAATTTTTTCGTTACATTTTTTACATGCTTGATACTATATTACATATTTTACATTTTTGCTATTTTCTCAACATTTTTCCTTGATTCAAAAAATTCAGCATTTATTTCTACGTTATTACGGCGTGCTACTGCGTATTCAACTCGAGGTATGCTACGTGAATACGCGGTTGGAACACTTTTCTTGAAAATGGCTGTTCGAAGAGGTAAATTGGTGGAAATTTGAACCCGGTAAACTGTAAATAACCGGATCGCCGCAAATCTTTTCATTACAGATTATATATAGCACTTGTTCACAGCTGATTTCGGAGCAAAATGTGAGTTGTTAAGGTCAATGGTTTAGGAGACACGGCGCGCTTTTCTGGAAAGAGGCCGTTCGAAGAGGTACATTTTTGGAAATTTGAACCCGGATAACCTTAACTAACTGGTTCGCGGCACATTTTTTGATTACAGATTATACTTCGCACGTGCTCACAGCTTATTGCGGCGGAGAGCGGGAATTGTTAAGGACAATGGTTTAGGAGACACGGCGCACTTTTCTTGAAAGACGCCGTTCGAAAAGGTAAATTTTTGATATTTTGGACCCGGGAAACTGTAACTAACCGGTTCGCGGCAAATTTTTTGATTACAGATTATAGTTGGCACTTGCTGACAGCTAATTTCAGGGAAGAGCGTGAATTGTTAAGGTCAATTGTAACCGGTTCGCGGCAAATTTTTTGATTACAGATTATAGTTGGCACATTCTCACGTCTGATTTCAGGGCAGAGTGTGAATTGTTAAGGACAATGGTTTATGAGATACGGCGCACTTTTCGTGAAAGACGCCGTTCGAAAAGGTAAATTTTTGATATTTTGAACCCGGGAAACTGTAACTAACCGGTTCGCGGCAAGTTTTTTGATTACAGATTATAGTTGGCACTTGCTGACAGCTAATTTCAGGGCAGAGCGTGAATTGTTAAGGTCAATTGTTTAGGAGACACGGCGCACCTTTCTTGAAAAGGGCGGTTTGAAGAGATAAATTTGTGGAAATTTGACCCCGGGAAACTGTAACCGGTTCCCGGCAAATTATTTGATTATAGATTATAGTTGGTACATGCTCACAGCTGATTTCGGTGCAGAGCGTGAATTGTTAAGGTCAATTCTTTGGGAGACACGGCGCGTTTTCCTTGAAAGTGACTTTCAAAATGTAAATTTTTGGGATTCGAACCCGGGTAATTTAAACTAGCCAGTCCGCGGCAAATTATTTATTAATGATTATGTTTACACTTGGATAGTGCAAAGTTTGGCGCACAGTATGAATTGTTAAGGCAAATGGTTTACTAGAGAATGCGTCTTTTTATTGAATGGGGCTTATTTAAGAGGTGCATATCTGGGATTCGAACCTGGGTAATTGAGTCTAACTGGTTGGCGGCTAATTTTTTATTACAGATTTTGTTTTTCACTAGTTTTCGGGAAATTTTGGCGTCGATTATGAGTTATGTGTGATTTTTTACGGGGGACGTCATTTCACTTCTTTGATGGCGCTCTTATATTGAACGTATCTTTAATGTTTTTTTAATTCTTAATATTTTTTGAAAGAATGGAGATATCAATGTGATTTCTTCATTAATCGTTTAGAAATAAAAAGCGGCAAATTTGGAGTATAATTTGGTGTGTATACGTGCATTATTAGCTGATTGATAGGTGTGGGCCTGCTAACTTCCATTGCAAGTTAGCAGGAACACTGATTTTTGGGGGAAAATGGCACGCGGCAAATTTTTGGTTTTCGCATCTCAAAAGCGGCAAATGAGCTATGCAGTTTTGTGATTGGATGAAATGGACCTGCTAACTTCCAGGACGTGTCCAAATATTCCAAACTATGAAGGGAATGGTAGGAAACGAGCCCATTCTTGCAATGCTGCTTCAATATTACTTCTATGAAGTAGGCCCCTTACCATTTGCATTTTAATTATAATTGTTCGTTTAAGTTTTTCCCGGGGATTTTCCCTTCCTGCATTTGCGGCTGAGTGTTCTATGTCTATCATCGCGATGGCGTAAATGATGGATCACCGGTTTAAAACACCAGAATAGCTGTAAGAAGTTTCATCAGACGATCTACATTAGCCAATGTTTAATTAAAATTTTTTTTTAAATTTCTTATTTGAAATACTTGACTAACGGAAGTTTTGCATTTATTATGTGGTAGTGGAGGGAGGGTGTTTATGGGAATGGGGGCAAATGATTTTATGATTCAGGGTGGGCGAAAGAGATCTTTGGGGAATCTGGATCTAATGCGTGAAGGATAATGTGAGTTTTGGCCGAGATTGAATATTGGAGCGTTAGGACATGCGTGGAGGAGAGAATAATATTTTTGAGAGGTTTGCGAAATGAATTCCGAGAGGAGAGGTACTTGAAGTTCTCGATGGATTTGGGAATTAGAAATAAACCATGGTGCATTCAAGGTTTGTCTTAAATATTTATTCTGGATTTTCTGTAAAATGGATAGGTTGGTAGGTGCTATGTTGCGCCATATTGGACAAGCATATGTCATTGTAGGTCTTATAATCGTTTTGTAGATGAGCAGCCCAGTTTCTATGCTAAGGGTGGAATTTTTGTTGATAAAAGGTTGACAATGACATTGACAATGTTTAATGAACACATGCAAAATGTAATTGATATTCACTTAAACTCATGTTCACTTATGAGTAAGCTGTGGATTTTTGCCTATTTGCCCTTTTTTAACCTTCAATTGATAATGCAGTATTTCAGGTTACTTTTTCATTTTGAGGCATTAGTAGTATTATATTTTAATGCACCAAATGCTTCAATATGAATTAGAAACCTCAAATTCAACTGCGATTTAACTGAAGGATAAAAATAGGAAAATAAGCAAAAATTCGCAGCTTACTTATGAGACTGACAGTTGCGCGAGAATTCGACTATAAGGAAGCAGCTGGTTTTGTGAGTGATGTGTCTGAACTCATTGGAGGAAGTCCAGGTTATACAACTTTCCCCTAATACTGCAATATATGAAAAATTTGCCACTGAGCTACTTCTATCTTGCGGTCGACGTGTTGGCGATAAGGGATCTTTCGATTAGGCACACGCGGCACTTGACACCCGCGAGCGTCTGTGTGTGTGTGTGTGTGTGTGTGTGTGTGTGTATATGTGCGTGTGTGTGCGCGTGCGTTTGAGCGTGAGCGTGCGCGTGAGAACGAGTGAGAGAGGGAGGGAGGGAGGGAGGGAAGGAGGGAGGGAGACAGACAGACAGACTCCGTAGTAGCGCGGTTGTCGCGTTCTTGTGATGTCAATTTCATTTCCTTCAGCCCCAACTCTCAGTTCGAGAAAACTAGAGATCTCTGTAGGAGGGAATATTAACTGAAAGATTTAATTTTGCTTTTCATGCTCATTTACACCACAAGCGGGACACGACCCCTCGAAGATATTCCATCCTTCGTATATCCATCGCCAATATATGAGATTGAACACTCGATGTTTGCAGTTAAAAGGAAGTCCGTTGACCTCAATTCCATCAGGGAGGGCAACAATAGATATTTTCTTAGCCATCAGAGACAAACGCATGCAGAAATGCGAAAACATGGGCAGAACACTTCTGAATTAAAGAGTTGGCAAATATTTTTATTGTGATCGTGTGTGGATGTATCTGGGACAGTGTATTTTGGCGTTTAATGCTTATTTTCTACTAACTGGATTTCGGGATGATTTTATTTTAATCCCTAAGGCCAACTAATGGTTTACAAACTTCTTCGGAAGTTATCTACTTGGCTGTCCGTGAAAATGTGGGTTCTAGGCACATATGCCAACTTTTCGACGGTCATGCTGACCTTCCTCAGGGCGAAATCCCCTGCGAAGGCTTCGGGAGTAATAAACTTGAGAATTGTGTGAGTTGAATCTGTTCAAGATTTTGGTTACCTTTCTTTTTATTTGTTTACACTTATATTTCATTACTACTACTGCACGTACACATCAGGATGAGCCGAAATTGTCAGAAATTTTACAGCTCACTTCCACATCCTTTAGTACATGTTTTTTTTTGTACTTCGTTCCGGGTTTTGTATTGTCTTCTTGGGAGGAACGCTGTTCGCTGATACGAAAGTTTGTTGTAATATGCGTCATGGCGCTCCTACCATCTTGCGCACCTGTACATTCAAGTGACACCTTCGGCGACATTTGTTGTGGACCTACTCTTTGAAGTGAGATGAACTAAGCTAGGTAACACGAATAAGAAAATAGTAACTCCAAGGTAAGTGGTGATGGCTAAGTGAAATGCAGCGAGTTTTGGCGTCTATGATACGTAGCTTATTGTGTGTACTGATCTACTTGTACGTGCATTTGAAATCTTGTATGATTTTGCCTATTTTGTCAGAGCTACATCCTCTCTCCCTACTGACGCGGGAATAATTTCTTCTCATATTCGAAACGGTTTTTTCGATTCATGGAGATTTTTTAAACCAAATTTTAGTTGTTTTTTTTTTTTAATTTTTCCCCCCCTAAGTTATAAGAGGATTCCATGTGTACTATGTGGGCATAATAAATATTTTGAAAGGAACGAAATTTATTACGATGTTAACTAAACGGAAAGCTCGGCCTTTATGTTCACAGGAAAAACATGTTCACTTGTTAGGTAAATGATTTCTGTGGATAAGTCAAATCTTTTGAATTGCATTCGTGTGGTTTTGTTCTGTTTCTTTATTTTGGGGAATTCCCGACGTCTCGTTTCGGATTGCCTCGTGTTTTTTGTTGTACCGCCACCGCCACTGCCGCCGCCGTTTACGCAGTGTCGAGGCAAAGTGTAGGCGCCCCACCGCCGGGGTCGCGGCCGTCGAGGTGACTTCCTCGATCGATAGGGGCTCCCCTCGCGCCGTTGAATAGACCGACACCCCTCCTCCCGCCAATTCCACCCCCGCCCCAAATCGTGCTCTGCCACGCGCTCTCCACGGCCGAGCAGCCATGCGCTTCATTCGCTGTCATTTTGCTCTTTATTTTCATTCCTCATTTTAAAGAAATGTGAGCGAATGTTGGGTAATATTGATGGGAAGACGAGTGAAATATCAGAGTTTGAGGATCATGTAGGAAAGCTCGACCCAACCCATAGCATCCCCATGTAGAATATTAATCAAAGAACCCTAAATATTGTATCTATACTCTTACAATTTGTCCGTTGAGCGAAGCACGTCTTGTATTAATTTAAAAGTGATTTCCTATGATTGAATTCGGCGCGTTGTTACAAACTGGCCTCTTGATTGCTGGGATGCTAAAATGTTTCTATCGTCTGCCGCGAGATTGCGACAATCACGCATGCGCAGACGGCGAGTTTCCCCTCTTCCCTTCTCTCCTTCTCTCCGGATTCGGTAGTTTCTTTATTCGGGCATTCGTCTGAGCAAAGAGGCGTATGAGCAAGTTGCTCGTTTGTGCACGAGAGCGCAGCACACTCTTGACGTCAGTGAAATATTTTTTTCTTACTTGTTCATGGGCACAAACAGGAGAAGTTGTACTTGTCTACTAATTGTTGTCTAATATCTAAGGAGATGAATTCTTCGTTAAACTTATTAAATATTATTTTCGTCTGCATGCATAAATTTACGAATGATCTCATTGCCAATCGCGCTTGAGAATTACAGCCGAGCGATTGTTTAATTTCCTTTCAAGAAGGCTCCTGACGCGAGAGCACGCTACACCACTGCCCACAGGTACCTTCTATGATTATGAAAACACCAAGCATTTCACCACGCTGCATTCGGGAGGGCATTATTACACTGCGACTTTCGTAACTGTGCCCCTGACAGGAATCATCTGTCGACGGTTCCACCCAATCGGGAGCATGAACGTCAACATAGTGACGTCACTGTCGCGAAATATAAGCTCCCGATTGAATGGCAGCGAAACAGCTGATTTCTGTCAGAGGCAAAGTTCCGAAAATCGCAGTTTATAGTAACGGCGTCTTTCGAGGCATAGCTTACAAAGCGTGAGTTCGGCTTAATGTGACGGGCGACGTGGTTCCTGCGGTCACTGCTAGATCGCAGCTCACGATTTTCTCACAACCGACACTCGTCAGACTTTTCGCCAGCTGGTAGAACAAGCAAAACCCACAGACCCAAATTTTGAAATGCTATGGAAAATTAGAAATAGGGCTGTGGGGGGGGGACGTTTGCTCCAGGACCTTACCGGACCTCCGCGCCTTCCGTGGGCGAAGCTTTGCACAAATTGCGGCAGGAGCGTTACGCGACGTCAGTCTACTGCTGTCAGATTTGCACTGCGTTTGTTCTTTCAGACAGACGGAAAGTGCCATTTCTGTCTCTTTAATTTGTAGTGCACAGCCATACATTTTCTTATTAATTGTACTGAAAACTGAAAGAAATTACAAATGCTTTGCTTGATCACTTTGTTTTACCCTCTACGTTTTACACACTTTTTATTAGATCCCATTACCGTGAACATTTTGTTTGTAACACTAAATTTAAATGTATTAATTTATTCATCCAATAGTGAGATATTAATGTGATTTGCTTGAATTGTGGATTATTTATACGATGTCGATGTTTTCAAAACATGAATGTTTATATAAAAATATCGATATTTTGAATATCCGAGTAATCGGCGTAGGAATGATCAGACTATTCGGGTCATCGCTCAGTCAGGAGTTGCTCTTCTCAGCTCGATGAAGGTTCGTTCCAATCGAACATGTGAATCAATTACAATTCAATACTTTCATCTCTTACAAAATTATGATTTTTGTTCTGTTTCATTTAGATAAAAAAAAGTGAAAGCGTAAGCACATCGATTACTAAACATTGCTGTTAAAAAAACATTGGCTTTAAAATATCGATGCTTTTATAAAACCATTAATGTTTCTACAAAAATATCGATGTTAAAAAGATTGAAAGTGATGTTTTTTAACATTGTGTTATTTAGTTCGATGAGTTTACGTTTTCAATGTTTTGTTCGTGGATGAAAGATGCCCAGAATCAAAATTTTGTAAAAGTTAAATTAAGAAACAATAACTGATGGTACCAATATGTTTGCATTCGATCGAAACGAACGCGGTTTGTTTTATTTTCATCGATTAGACTACCATCCCTTACTGGAAATGATCCTGATGGCCTGATATATCCTTCGTCTTACCTGTATTTCGCATATCTGGAGACGTGTATAACTTAGTGTACAGTTAACTTTGGATTACAAATGAATAAGCACGGCATTGTCTAATTAAATTTTCTTCGTGCATTAATTTAATGTTAGAGGTTACTAAAAAAACATTTTTAAACATCGATATTTAAAAATATCTATGTAGTTTTGGTCAATGTATCATCTGTTTTGATTTTGAACATCGATGTTTTCTTGTGGGTGTCGCACTTGTAATCCCTCCCTGCCACTCGTGGCCTTCCACCGCCGTCGCGGCGCCGGAGCGCGAGCGTCGCGGCGCCGCGTCTCGTCATTAGCAAAAGGCGCGTTAACGAGCGCTGTGAGCGGCCGCGCGGCGCCCCCCCCCCGCCTTGCCCCCCCCTCCCTCCCTCGCGGAGCTTCAAGCTCCCCCTCGCGGCCAGCCGTCTGGCCAACACGCTGGAGCTGGGGACAAGCACAGCTAGGGATGGCACAACATCGATGTTTTTCAAAATTGTCGACCAAAAATATTGATTTATTAATATCGATGTTTTGTGTTCGATGTTTTCTTAACATCGATACATTTTTCCAGAAACATCTATGTTTTTACCAGGCGAATGCCGGAACAGTACCATAACGAACGGGCCACGGACTGCGCGCGATCTTTCCTTCCTCTTCTTTGTCCTATCCTCATCCCCTTACGTACACACACTAACATGCACTACACTACCACACATGTCGGAAATCAGGTCAGGGGCTTAGAGCTTGTGCCGGCTGGGGCGGTGCCCCGCTTGTGGCAGATACCTGGTTAGGGGAAACTCCGCTAGTCGACGGTAGGTCGGCGCCGGATCTGGCCATAAAGCAAAGAAAATATTGAGAGCGTAGGCTTCCGCGGCCGGAGTCAATATTAAGTTGGCTGTCCGGGTGACGCCGCGTCCATGGCAAAGGTGCCGACGTTTCGGTCGCCATTCTGCGACCTTCCTCAGGGCGTAATGCAGGGCAGAGCGTAATGCAGGTAATGCAGGGCATTACGCCCTGAGGAAGGTCGCAGAATGGCGACCGAAACGTCGGCACCTTTGCCATGGACGCGGCGTCACCCGGACAGCCAACTTAATAAAGAAAATATTGCCGCCACCTCCCGGAAAAAACACACTACACTTACGGGACTAACGTCCTAAGTCTTTGACGCGCCCGTAATCACGAACAAAATCAATCTATGATTTCAAGAAAAATCTTCTTGAAAAGATCTTTCTGTGATGGTTTGCGGGTTTGTTAATATGTCTGACTATATAATAATTTGACAAAAGATGTGTTATGTTTCATGGACAGATATAAAGGGCAGATATGAAGGCTCCTTTACATTCCATAACTTTATTTTTAGCATTTTATTTATGCGTGACGAAACACTTAAATGCAGCTCATTGAAATAGAGTAATTAAAATGGATATAGGATGGGAAAATACGTGTTTTATCCTATTTAAAAGATCGATGTTTTTGTCGACTTCGAAAACCTTTTGGAGATGTATGGAAATATCGATGTATTGATGTTGGGTAAAATTTGCCATCACCAGGCGGACTCTTCGGGAGAACCGAAACCGTTGTAGAACTTGGTTTCCAAATGTTTTTTTGTAATTTTTTGCCTCTTCCATCATTTGAAATACCTATTACGCCAGAAAAATTGTGTTTTCGTAAATTATAATGTAAAAGAATGTTTGACCGATTTATTTTAGAAAAGGCCACTAGAGAAATGGAAATGCTACATGGCGAACCCCTTCACAACGACTTGTGTCCGTATACGAGTAAGCGCTTTACCGTTACCCCCAAAAGTACTAAACAATATTTGTGGTCACTAATGACTGTGCAGTTAAGCAATTTTAAATTAAAAAATAACCCGCCCATGTAAACTCGTCTCAACTGGTTTCACGAGTAGCAGAGTATCAAACTCGAGGCGTATTGGACCTTAGTGGTTTTGTGTGTGCATATTACTACATATGCAATTACGTGATAATCGAAATACGTTGCATAGAATGACAGCGTGTGATGCATTACGTGAATAATTATTTTCGAATTAGAGTAGCTTCTAGACATCAATTACATTGCTTCCCTTACCTTTCTAACAGGTTTCGTGTTTACACGCGTTTTTTTTCGTGGGCAAAGAAAATTAAGGAGTGAGCCATCACGACGCCAATGTCCTTCCTAGTCGCGTGATTCGCGACTTGCGGACTTGCAGCCCCGAGGAGTTGTAACGTAAAAATATTACATCTATTGCATATGAAACTTGTTACATGCGCAACTTGTTAATTACAGACGTGAGTTATTTTATTACCCAGTTATTTCATGGCCGATGTAATTCGGAAAGGGAGTTACGCCAATAATGAAACAAATTATGAACTCGTCTTAATTGAGACATAATTTCACGAGTTTTTCCACTCAAGAGATCACAGAATTTTGTTTCCGTTATACAATGGACGTGAATGTCGGCGTTATACAAGAAGTACTGAGATTTTTTAACGTGTGTATTAGTTTATTCTAGAAATGCTTGATTATAGATGATAATCGTGTTACTATTGTTTTCATATCAATTTATATTCGTTGTCATTTTGAGAAAACAAATAATCTGTTACGATCTGTGGAGTTCTGCTGTTAATTCAAGCGCCACAATTTTATTGTGCACAATTTTGTCATTTCGGGACTCGAGTTTAATCTAGCGTGCCTTCACTCGTCGTGTACTTCGCTGATACGATTTGGAAGGTTCTCTGCCATTACTCATCAGGGTACCTAGCGCTTATTTGGTTGCAAGCGGAGTGCGACGAGTATAATGCAGATAACGGCAAAATACGTTAAACGGGAAACTAATGGTAATGCTTTCCGCCAGATAAACAATAGTAGTTTTATTATGCACCCGGCCTAAAGGGAGCTGATTCTGAAACGGCTGCCTACAGAGGGGAGCTGTAGGCCCTGATATCACAGTTTCTACTTTCTGCTATCTACTTCGTTGAATTCTTGATAATAACGCTTCTTATTTATTCATTACTCTTGGATTAAAGTATGGAATCATAGTCTTAGGTACCCATTTTGAAATTGGAAATACTTATTTTATTGCCAATATGAATAATATTTTCTATTCCTTGAGTTTTTATTTTGTTCACGTAGTAATACCATAATATGCAGTGATTAAACGTCAAAAAGTGCGTCATGGTTAAGCTAGAAATTCTTTCGAATTAATTCCAGAATCGTAGTTCAGTTACCAATAACTAGTAGTCATTATTGATCAACGTGTCAGTCTTTCCAACTGTTCAGTACTAGCTCCTTGTTTTATTGTTAACGTTGACTCCAATATGTTGACTAAGTGCTCGTACATTTTAGGAATAAGCGAGATTCACAAATATCACTATTGGCATTTTGCTCCGGTTTGTTTACATGTGGATTTTTAAGGACTACTGCAAGTTACTATTCGCTAGAGACCGTGGATCCTGTGATGATTCAGATTACAAGAACTTTTCGCAGGAAAGGAGGGAAAATACGAAAACAAGGAACTACAGATTTTGACCCGAAAAATGTAATGTTTGATTATTCGCCTATTTCTCATCCCCCGCGTCTGACTGAAGACGTTTGCGGCACTGCTTGACGAACAGTTGACGACGTACAACGTAAAAAGTGTGAGATTTCGGAAAAGGACATTTTTTGCTTCCCAAGAACCTATTTTCCGATTACTAGGCATCCGCCATTTGTCTTTTGAACCCGGCCATACAGAACCCCTAATACAGGGGCCATGGACGTCACTATAAATAATAATGATAATAATAATAATTAATAATAATAATTTATTCTATTCTTGTTACACTAGATAATTTACCACTGCATTTCTAGGAATTACTAAAAATCGATAACAGGTCGAGATGGTTAGCGGACACTGATTTTTAATTTAATGACTAAATTTACACATTTACATTTAATTACATAATTTAATAATGCATTAATTTACACAATCAACAGATTTTGTTACAGTCACAGACAGTGTACACAATTTTAAGCAGCAGTTAGTGTACACAATTCTAATGCAATATTTCTGATAAATTTGTTTACATCATTGTCATCATGTTTTAGAATCCAAATTTTATCTTGCGTTCGAAAAGTTCAAGGAGTTACTGAGTTCAATGTCATCGATATTTGATTATAAATGTGACGCCCAACCTAAGACTAGGTTCTTGATGTTAGAGATTTATGAATTTGGTTTTTTAAATTTGACTAGTAGCTTTGCAGAACAACATCGAATGAACTCTAAAAATCCGTAATTCGTGTCGTAAAGCCGATGAGAATGTGTCGGTGAGAGCAATGCTCGAGACGCACGTGTGGCGCGTGGCTGAGCCCTTGGTGCAGAGGGAGGGTGCTGGACGGAGGCCGAGGCGTGTGGAGAGCAGGGCAGGCCCTGGCCGCGCCCGCGCCCGGGCCGCCCGAGAGGTGAGGCTGCTGTTCTGCTTGAAGAGGATGGTGGTGTGAAGCGGTGGGATAGGGTAACCAACCAGTCCGGCTCATCGGTTTCTCCCTGCGTTTCAGTAATATTATTTTCCTATTTGCCGTAAGTTCCGTGTTTTTTGTTGTTATTTTAATAGGACATTTTCTGAATTTTCGGTACTTCTTGCTTTTATTTTTTTTGTGTAACAAATGCCACCAAAGTCCCCTAAAATGACGTACGGAATGTATAGCCACTGTTGTCAAGGTCAATGCCACGAGCGGGAGACCGTGGCACGAGTGCCACGACGAAATCCCCCAGCCACGCAGTTCATCACCCCCCCCCAAAGAGTACGACGCCAAGCTCTTGGCATGCTACGGTGCCAAAGGGCGTGCAACTGCCACCAGTAGAAGACAGACCTTGACACTACTGTATTAGACTAAAGGTGGTCATTTGCCTCATATTCTCTCTCTTTCTCGTAAGCGAGAAAGGTTGAAAGAGAATGGAGCCCACGAAACTTGTGCAAGGAGAATGCATTCTCGAGAACACAAATTCATAGCTAATTTACCTTTGAAATATATTTTATTATATAGGAGCGAATATTTTGTCAACAGAACTTGAAAAAAAAACGCTCTTTTTTTGTATTCAAAATGTGACTAAAATATGGTTTAGGATAGAGATCACAGAATAGAAGATCACAGAATATTAGTATTGTGATAATTATAGATGCATTGGTTACAGTATTCGTATTGACGTGTGGTGACGCGTGTGAAGAGTGGTGCTATATGGAAGTAGAAAGTAAAGTGAAGTCGAGTGGAGTGTATAAAAAGTCGTATATGTTATATAAATTATCTGTACAGGACCACCATCAATGTAGAATAATGCGGTTATGTTATTAATGCTATTATTGTTACATTGTTACTTATTATTATTGTTTTAAGATAATTTTAAGACCCACTGTATTTAATTCATACTTATAATATGTAGATATAATATGTAAATTTTAGTGTTCCGCCACCAGGTTGTATAAACCTACCTGCGGAAATAATAAATATCTATCTATCGAATTATGAAAACGTGCACAAATGTCACTTCTCCTCATAGTTTCGTCACACACAGTTTTAAACTGTTTTGACGTAAAAAAATAAATAATTAAATAAGTAAATAAATACAAAAGAACGAGTGGAATGTTCGTGGTCTGGCCGCGGATGGAGGGGAATGCCAGTGGTCTTCGTAGATACGAGTACGTCGAGTGACATAGGATCGTACGTCCAGGCGGGAAGAGTTTTGGCAACTTCATCGATATTCTCGAAACATGTCCTCCTGCCGCGATTTTGAGTTTATCAGTTAAGATGAGATTTTGCTTAAATTGACCCTATCATTTACACTTATGAGAACAATAACACAATTTCAGCTAGGGAAAACCAATTTTTTCTGTAATATTGCGTAAAACCCTATTTATATTTTAGTGACATTTTTCGTATGGCAAACGATGGCCACTATTGCAACTAAAATCGTGACACGAATTGATATTTCGTACTGCTGAATAGACTTATTCGACTACTCTTATGGCAGGAAAAAACTAATGTTTAATTCAAAATTAATAATTGAAAAATAGTTAATTTATGCACATCATTTATTCTGTGTACAGATGTTCTCAAAACGTGACAACTTATATTGACAATTCATGAAGTAAATAAGATCTTGTGAACTTAATAAGAACTAGGAAAATAAGCCATTATAGCCGTGTGTTAATTTATAATTAAGATGTAACTTAAAACGAAGATAAAATTAATATTTGAACATTTAATAAAACAATGTAAGTCAGAAAGGCTGAAGGTCAGGGTCATCCCAAGGGGTCAGAACTTCCTTAGTTCGCCTCGGAAGGCCACGTAAATCTTTGATAACTGCGCAAGGAGTGTCACTATGTAACTGAATTAATTAAATTTATTATTTGACAAAAATATTACTCTATATTCATACTAGGGGTAAGTATTTTCAAATCTCACGTAATGAAGCAAAAAACGTACGGAAATCTCATAAAAATTGCCATAATGTGTGTGATTTCAAGCAAGGACTTAACAATTGCATTAAATATGAAAGTTTTCAACAAAAGCAATTGAAATTCTGTCTTGGGTCTGGTCCTTTCCGAAGAACGTATACACTTTGTATTAATTTATTTACATGTTTCTTTATGGGGGTGCAACATTATTTAAATTTATAGGCATTTTAATTCAATATGATTAAGTGCGTGGAAGAAATCCTTACTTCGGAGTAAGCAATTTTTACCACGGGCCTATTGCGATCCTCGTAGGCTTGGGCTGCTCATGAGCATACTCTGTCCCTAAGAGACGCATCTCTCGTTGCCTCCTCAAGAGAAAGAGAATCGTTCATCGGAGCGCTACGTTGGCGGTTCCCCCTCCATGTACCTGTACCCTTCTTGGCCCAGCGAAAATGACGCAGCTCCTACGAGATATGAGAGAGAATAATTGCCAGTTTGACCGTCTCTGATATAGACCTCGAGTCGATTATAAATTTAACGATCTTTTCTGACATGTCTTAAAAAGTGCTTACTGTACCTGCGCAATTCAGTTTTCTGCGGTTGAATTGCTAAGTTACACGTTATATTAAAGGAGTTAAATTTTAAAATTATTCTATTGCGTAAATTATGGTTCTGTGAAAGTTGAATATGTCAGGCATCTTTTCAGAAACTTCATTTTTTAAGACGTGGTAACCGTACGTTTCTTTGTATGCTTCTTGCTCTGTCCTGACATCGACCCAAAGTTACGCCGATGAAGGAGTAGACAATCGTAGAGAGCGGGTTTTGATGGCCTAAAACATCGCCAAAATGATGAATAAAATGCTCTTAAAATGTGTTTTTAATGCGCTAATAGCAAAGAAAAATGACGTAACATGTGATCAAAAACTGTTTGGAAGAACAACTCAAACTGTTGGATAAGTTACTGTTGTATTCATGACTTCCTGCATACATTTAAATGAACCGAACTTGCAAACTTTTGCTGTGGACTGTTCTTTACCAGGAAATCTTTGTCTTTAGTTATCTCGAAAGCGGCCGAACCGATGGCGCTGATAGACATCACAGGAACCTTAAATTACATACAACGGGTGAAATTACATTATCTGAGCAAAGAAATCAAACAAGCTACTCCGGAATTCTGTGGAGAACAATTGTTGCATGTCGTAAATATTATTTGAAGCAAGTACCGTTAAATGATATTAACATCAATAAAATCAGGGAATATGCATTTAAAATGACGGGAAAGGGTAGAAAATTACTTTTTTGTCGAAATTGACGAAAAATGCAACAAAAAACGCATAAAAATGTGTCATTTACTTTTGTCTTAACGTAAAATTAAATTCTATACTAAACGGCACTGTTCTAAAGTGAATAAAAAATCATTTAAATCCGCCCCCTAGTCATAGTTCTTTAATGAATTAGTAAATTTCGTAGTCTTGGCCTCTAGGGATACTCCAAATCATCCCACGAAACTGGCGTTTCTTTCTCCACGGCCTGGCCGCAACTGCATTCAATCTTTGAACCCTTTCTCAATCTTTGAACCCTTCCTCAAAGGTTGAGAAAATTTAAAAATAAATTAGTTTCCTAGCTATTTATCTATATTTTAGGTCATTGTATTATTGTTACGTTTCTAGTGTTAAATAAGTAGAATTTCCTATTAAGTAATTTGTCTAATTGTTATTATTATTAGTAGTAGTTGTAGTATTGTGATAATAATAATAATAATAATAATAATAATAATAATTTTATTTATATTCGTGTAGTGTAGTGCAGTGCAGTGCAGTGCAGTGCAGTGCAGTGCAGTGCAGTGAAGTGAAGTGAAGTGAAGTGGAGTATAGTTCGCGCTGTGAAATTATGAACTAATATTCTTAATTATTTTTTTTTCTAAATTAACTACTCTTGTAATTTAAATATTGTGCCACGAAGTAATGATACTAAATTGCATAATTAATAATAAATCTAATTAAATCTAAAAACCTCCCTCCGTCCCTGCCCACCCTGCTCGGCCTCCATCGCAGCGCTCCGCGAGAGAGCGTCGAGATCACAAGTGGGTGAACATGTGCTGGATTCCCATTTGAGAGCCGCGAGTTGCGTTGTCCATTGCAGCGTTCATTGGGTGGTCAATATTTGACGCGTCCAGCTGTCTTTGTCTCGCGAGCGCGCCAATCGGAGTCCGTCCCCCCCTCCCCGCACCCTCCAGCACCCTGTGGTGATCATTTTACACGCTTCGCGAAAATTAAAACAAGTCGTATGAAAGTGCTTCGCGTGTGTGACAAATAGATATTGGAAATTGAATGTCCGTTTCAAGCATCGGCTATTGAAAATCGTTCACGAACTTTTGAAAGCGCCAATCAACGTAGAAGGCAGAAGTTTTGACAACCATTGACAATAAACCGAATTTCTCTCTCGAAAGGATTTCAGGAAATGAATCATTGTTGATGTAAGACATCCATGTTAATGGCGAGAAGCGGTAAATGTAGCTTCACTGCTTTTGTTGAGCACTCCTTTTGCTTGTAGTTCATTTACCGTTGAAATATATTTTCTATTTCTGGGGAACAAACATCTTTCAAATATTTTTATTTTTCTAAAATAATTATTTTCTAAATTCACTTTTTCGTTTACTATTTTTTTTTTAAATTTTGGCCCTCAAGAAAATGTGCGCTGATAAATCTTTCCCCACACGTCATATACAGTTTTTACTGTTTTTTGACAAATAAATAAATGAGTTCATACGTGAGAGAATGGTGAAGAAAATAAGCCATCGCAAGTTCGGATATTAGAAATATTTCGTTTCCTTATCAATTGAAAGTAGTTAAATGTACTATGTGATCATATAACTGGTTATCTTGTTTTGGAACTGGCAGTCGTTTTCAGTCGTTTGGCCATTCACATCAAAACTGGTCTTTTTTATGACGTTCTAACTAAGACTACTAATTTTTACAAAAACTTAACATTTGATATACTGCCTGACTTCGTTGATTCTTCCTTACGTGTTGTAGCGCCAGTTGTTTTTAAGCACTAATCTACCCAGTGCTTATCGAGGAAATTTGCCGACTGCGCAGTATAACACACTTCCATGACTAGCAGCTATATGGTGCGATTGGTAGATTATTGGTACATTGGTAGAATATTCTAAGCACTTGCATAATTTGATAACGTGGTTGCATTATCTATAACGTGTTAGCAATAAAGTCACGTACTATTAAGTCGTGTTTTATTAGGACCACGATACATTTGCACTCGTCTTTGCAGTCTTTGTTGCACTAGCTTTGCATACGTCCTTGATACAGACGTTCACTAGTGTTGTGATGCGTTTTACGGCTAGGATATTTTTGCCCTTGTATCATTTGATTTGGGCACTAGTGTAGTTCGCGCGTTGCTCCGTGGCCCCTCTTCCCCTATCTCGCAGAGAACCATTGTCCGCTCGTTTGCTCCGTACGTCACGCGTTGTGCTACGAGGAAGAAATGGCGCCGGGGGTATAATTTGTGTCTATGGGCGCTGCTTGCTTATGCGCAAATGAATTGCCGAAGCGCGGGCAGAGTTTGGTCGTCTGGTAATTTTCCCTCTGCGCATGTGACCAAGCCCACGGTATTTATAGAAGCAGGTGCAGTCAATTCCTAGTAATTAATCATTTTTACTTAATATCGAGGATTAATTGTTTTTTTCGCAAAACATCGTTATTGCAAAAAAACGGAACGCCAATGGGGGAGGGACCATGAAGTTGACTGGTCCCATTGAATTAAAGAAGAAATCGGAAATTTACTTTAAAATAATGCGAATAATACTTTAAAATACGGATCTTTTATCCCTGTTATCATAGGACTACGTCATTTGTTCTTACATTAGCTTCAGTGATGTCGATACTTACTTTGGCAGGATGAATAGAAGATTCAGTGCCCCATGCACAGTTGTTCAAAATTGTTCAGTTGATAGTCTCGGCCAGTGTTTTTAATTCAAGACAACATGGCCTGCTTCAAACTTCTAAGGTTTCTAACTCAATGCCAAGTTTGATTCTTCCACAAGCTGTTTTGCGCATCCACATACCACCGCCTATGCTCTTCAATATGTCTATATCGAGGTGTAAGAACATTTCTAAAAGACTTCCGTGGTAAGCACCAATTTTAATCTATTAACATTTATACTATAGACTTCATTAGAATAGGTTTCAGCAAAGGGAAAGATATTTCATTGTTTCATTTTTAATTGCATAACTGGCAATGCAAAAATAATTAATAAAGGTGTATATGATCTCTGAAATGTATACAATTGTAAGATGGGTTGGTATACTGCAAGTTATTATTCCTTTTATTCTACATTTTTGTTGATTTTTTATCGACAGCAAGCTTAAGTATTTTTACTTTCCTGTAGACATTCGTTTATACGGAGGTATATATACGGTTCTCTATACGTGGTATAGAGAAGCTGTGTAATGCTGCGGAAAATCGATGTCGAGATTTCAAGGGAAATATTCGTTTTTGGGTCCCCTGATTCCGAAAAAATTAGTTTTTTTTAAACGGCCGTCCGTCTCTGAACACGACTACCGCCTAAACCATAAGTAGGAATTTTTCCAAAATGTGTAATCCCCACTCGATCTGGCTCGACACGACGCGCTGTGATTTTGAGAAGCTTTCTTCAAAATTTAGGTGTGCATTACATGAAGCCCTCCCGGAGATTTTCAAAATTTTCTCAAAAGCAGCTTCAAATGATTTCTTTACATTTCCTTTAAGAATAGAATAAAATACATTTTTAAAATACGTTTTCAAAAATATTTTTAAAATACGTTTTCACGGTTAATACTGAATTTTCGAAAATTTTAAAGTTTTGAATTTTGTCGGCGTCTTCCTAGAACTACAAGTTAGTTCATTTTGGGGTCTTTTTTTAAAAAAATAATTACACAAACGTACCTTTTTGAAAGATTTCTCACACCGTTAATATGCACATTTTCAGCAATTTTTAAACACTATTGTATTTGTTAGTTAAAGTGCTTAAAATGACTTCAAATGAAGTGTATTGAAAACTCAAACGTTTTCTGTGACAAAGAGCTTCACATTTCGAATTTACGGTAGCGCTTAAAAGCCATTTTGTTTAAAAAAAACTGCTCGTATATTTTAAAAAGAAAATTGTCAATTAGGACGAAGATTTACCGTTCTTTAATATTCTTAAAATGATATTTTCCTTTTTCTAGTAGGAAACAGGGAAAATCGGAAAATGTAAAAAAAAAAATGTACTTTGTGCGGAGATTTATGGCAGATGGCAAGAGTATGTGGCAAATCTGAAAAGCTAGCCGACACCTATTGAAATAGAGAAGTAATACGGGGAAGTCTATGCCATTCTGTAGCTCCACAAGTTCTTTTAATGTTGCAGGATTGACCAAAGTTGCCCATAGCGCTAGGAATGGTCGCACCGCTGTGACGTGAAAGTGCATTGCACATTTGCACGTTGTCGAAGCTGCACAGATAAACTGGCGAAGAGACGAGGAATTCGTCTGGCGAGTAGTGCGGTTGGCTTGTGAGTGTGTAGTGACAGTTTTTCTTGCGCCAAGGTTTTAGACTGTTCTAGACTTCTCAGTATACAGCAACCCTGCAAGTGTTGTGGACTTCTTCTTGACGTACGGTAATCTAGCAAATTTTCCAATCTTCAAATAAAATTGTCTGGGTGCACTAGAGCCATCACTCATGAGGAGTTCGTAAAAGTAGTATCGGCATGAAAGGTATTTATGAAACACAATCTTAGCTAAATGTTCGCAGTACTGTGCACTTGAACGAAGTCATACGTATTACGAATGGTAGTTACCCAACTAAGAGGGCAACTGTATCAATATCCAGTATTGGCATCAGCGTAAAGTCAAGATTAACAACATGCCAAAATATACACAAAAAGCTGTACTAACACTTGTTCACTCATATAATTAGTTGTTTTCGTCATTGGATACATTCTTTTAAATGTTCACTAATTTCATTATTTAAATAGTAACTCAAAAATATAGAGAACAAATCACTCAAATAGTGAACATCTGTCAACCCAAGGTGTACGCCATTTCCGGTGTACGCCAACACGCCTCGTTCAGTAGACTACGCCTTTGTAATTACGTCGGTGTTTTTGACGTTATATTGCCTAATATTGTGAAAAATGATCACGAAAATGAATAATGATTACCTTGTCTTGTATTTGAGTTTTCTGATCATTTATTAACCAGATTGGGAACAACAGCGATCATAAAAAAAGGTCGCATTACGAGCTACTACTGTGGACGATTCTCAAAAGCCATGTGTGGACAGCAGCAAGCGTGTGTTTTGAGAATCAAGTAATTTACGTGTATCTATAAAAAGCTTTAAAATGCATTTTTTAACTCCATATCATACATGTTTAATCCATTAAAAGTTAATGTTTCATTGCAAGAAATAAATTCTTCTTTATTTTCACCCAAAGTAGTCTCTTCAGACCTTTGCAACATGCTTGGCATAGGTTGCCTTTGTAATCTAGGTTTAATAGGGATACACTAGTTTCGAACCTTCCGAGCAGTATAATCGTTTGGTGTATTACTAGTCAAGAATGCCAACCATTTGGTGTAAAAATCCCACTTCTAGTACAGTTGAGTTTTTTTTTTCAATAAACTAGATTTTCGACTTCAGTTTGCATTATGTTGTAGGCATTATGGTTGTATTTTTTTAGATTAATCATTAGTCTATAAACAAAGAAAAATAATGTGCAAAAACAGTTTTGCAAAAATGTGAGTTATGAGGTTTTTGCAATAATCCGAAGTCTCTAACACAACTAACGGCTAACATTAACAAGTGTTAGAACTGAGTTACCGATCGAAAGGGAGTTTTTATTTCGGGAAAATTGATAGGAAATTTTCAATGAATCGAAAAAATAAAGATCAAAACATTTCTTTATTATTGTCAAATCTTAGTGACAATGCGGAGATACTCGTTCTCCCTTCTAATGCGGCAGAGAACGATTTCTGGCCTGATTAATCCGTGACATATATGTACTGGCACACTTATACCAAGAATCGAGCAACTGGAACAGAAACACGAATAATACGATCATGCTTTCAAATATAACAGATTATAAAGATCAGATAATTACACCCATAAGAAAAATAGTATGCTTTTTCCGACATCTCTATTTAAGGACCACAAATACAGAATTACATTTATTACTTCTTTTTCTAAATGCAGGGAATTCAGAAACAATGATACTAACTACGTGCTATTGCCAGTTCGCATTAGGGTATTATTTAAGTTTTAAAAAAATTTTAACTTTAAAAAAATCTTTCAAATCAAGATTACAATCAAAGGAGTGCAAGTCAGCAATCTACTCCCTTCGAACATTTTCAGCTATTTTATTTTTTCGCCCTATATTCGAAAGAAGAGAGTATTGTAACCGTGCGTCAGAAAACTGTGATTTTTCGACAGAAAAATTCTTAATGCCGGGCTCTGGTAACGAGTAAGTGGATAAATCTTGTTCCCTTATGTAGTAAATTACTTCCTCTTCACAAGTTGTGTTCTGAGAAGCCAAGTTTCGTCCGTCGTTGATACCGAGAAATCGATTGTCGACGAAATGTCAGTCCATCTGTGGTCAACCCTAGCACCAAAACATTTCAGCCGATTTACTCCAAAATTGATATTCCCCGATCGGCTTAAATAAACTCGATGTCTTCTGAGTTTGAAATGGATATTTTGATCATTGGGGGTACTTATCATGAAGCCTCGAAATCATTTTCAGAATTTTCTTTAGAATTGCACCAAACATTGTCCTCGGATATCGTAAAGGTAATTTAAAAGAATTACAGTAAATTAATAACTAAATGATAGGACGGAATATAAATATTAATGTTCATTGCACTTACTCTGGTAATGACCGCGGGACATGCTTCCACTTGGTATTCTAATATGTTATTTGCGAAAAAAATCGCACAAATTAGGATAAATAATGCGATTTTCATCATGTACAGAACTATTAACACGGGATGATTCTTCTCCAGAGATCTTGTTCTTCTGTATCAATTCTCTTGTACGTGTGCTCTTAAAATCGCTCATTTAACTACTCTATGCTCATAAACTTACGCTTATTTTATCTTCAATTCAGTATTTTCAATGATCCGAAATAAAAATCACAGATAAGTAAATGGGTTCATTTTCAGAGGTCATGGATTTCAAATACTTGGAAATGATTATTTTATAAGATTCCTCTTTAATGTTATGTTACTCCTTTTGTTCAATTTCTGAAAAGACGAATATTCTTTTAAATTTCATACAATGCACTTTTTCTTTTAATGTCCTTTCTTTTGTTATCTAAACGAGATTCAAGAACAATAAATTTCCGATGACAGTAATTAATAATTTCAAACAACAGAAAACAATTAATCTGTATTTGCTATTGTTTCCGATAATAGACTTGCGCAATGTTCATTTACAATAAATCAAAGACTTACAGTTTTATATTTTAAAATGGCAAAAGGTGACGGCCTAAAAGGCTACGAATAATAAGTCTCGAGAATCTGTGAATAAGATGGTATAATACTAATTAAAAATATTGTAGGTTATTTAATTGTGTCTTTCGTAAACATCTTGACAATTTCTTCGTTAATTTATAATTCATTTACACAACAATTGTCTACAATCACTTGCATTTATTATTAATTGAATTTGGCTACAATTTTTTCTCGATAAACGTTGTGTATATCTTGAAAACGTTTTTATTCAGATATTCAGAGCAATAAAAAGATAACGGTTTACAGAGCGACATTTCGGGGTATAGTTTTTCCCCATCTTCATGCCAGAAATAGTAAAGTAGAGGTCCCCTTCAATAGAAGTGTGCCTGTAGATGAATCAGTATTGTAAAGACGTTTGTTAGATTTGAATATAACAATATTTTAGTTTCTTCTACATGTTTCGCAACATGCCCCAGTCCACTCACAACTTTTCTCGTCGAAAGGCATGTTTTGAGAAAGTGCTCTGTTACATAAAATTGTTTATAAATCTATAAAAATTATGTACTTTAAATACATTAATATGGAAATTTATTCAAAGAAAGATTCTATTTTTCTATTTATTATAAATTTTAAAATATGGGTCATACACCTTCAAAAACTAAATATTTCAAAATTATCACAACTACCCCCGGTCTCCCCTACTTGTGTATATTACAATGTATTCGAGATATTCTATGAGAACTTTTATTTTTTGTAGAAGTAATACTGAAACTTTTTTAGGAATATTGCACTGTGTTGAAGGTCTGCAAATAAGATGTTGTACAATACAAGAATAAACCAATACGGCCAGGTGACTTTTTGTCTTAATCTGGAACCTTACTGCAAATTACAGGCAGATTGTCTTACACTGAATGAAAGTATAATGAATTCCGTTCGGCGTTGATTCATTTTAGTTTCAAATCGAAGATGTAGAGTTGGAGAAGCTAGATTTTTGAGGAGGCGCTCCTGCACGATGTGAGGAGTGGGAGGGGCAGGAGAGTGGGGAGAGTCGGAGGAGCGGAAGGGAGGAGGGCCGGTGTAAATCACGGCCTTTGTTTCGTCCTCACTCACGACCTCACGCGCCGAACGGCATTACTTTCCCATTGAAGATGAATATGCGCCGTGATTATTTACACGCACGTGCTGTGCACAAGCGGCCACTCCCCCTTCCCGCCCACGCCACCTCGTCACAGCGCGCGCACGAACAGGGGGGCGTGCCCTCTCTCCGCCCCCGCAAACTTGGTTCCGTACGGAGGGGTCGATCAGGTTTTTGCCCAGTTTCCCTGATCCATTGAGCAAATGCTGAGATGGCCCCTTGTTTTGCTTCGGGACGTAAATGTAGCTTCACTGTGCGAACGTTTTGTTGAGCACTACTTTTGCTTGTAGTGGTAAGAGTAGAACTGATGTACGTTACTATCAGCTGTCCATTTAGCGTTGAAATTGATTTTCTATAACTCGGAAACAACAATTTTTCTAATTTTTATTTTTATAAAAGAATAATTCTTTTCTAGATTCTAGTTCTGGTTTTTCTAATGTTGCTAATTTTGCTTTCTTTTATTTTTAAATTCTGGGCCTCAAGAAAAATGTGCGCAGATAATCTCTTTCCCTATACGCCATATACAGTTTTTCCTTTCCCCCCCCCTTTTTTGACCAAATAAATAAAACAACTTGGACTCTCAGCGTCACAACTAGAGCTCGAGCTTATTTTATATTAGAATTTTAAACTTCATCAGGTATCTACCCATCAATTCTGCATCCCCTTTAAAGCCCCAACTAAGTTTAAAGTTTAAGTCCCAAGTAAAATCTTTTCTGCTGCATAACTTTTATACAATTCGAGACTATACCGAACATCAAATGATGGCCCCTATCTCGATCAGATTTTTCGTCCAGTTTCCCTGATCCTTTGAGCAAATGCTGAGATGGTACCTTGTTTTGCTTCTGGACACTAATGTAACTTCATTATTGGTGCACGTCTGCTGAATTTCAGTAGGAAATTTAGTTATTGAAATTATTGTTTTCCATATTATTGCGGCAAAAGTATTATCTTTCATGAAGAACATGATGAGGGTTGAAGGCAGAAATTTATAGCTAATTTACCTTTGAAAATATATTTTCTTATATAGGAGCGAATATTTTGTGAACAAAACTTGAAAAAACCGCTCTTTTTTCTGTATTCAAAATTCGATTAGAATATGGTTAGGACAGAGATCATAGAATCATAAAAACGTGGACAAATTTCACTTCTCCGCATAGCCCGTCACACACAGTTTTAACTGTTTTTGACGTAAATAAATAATAAACTCTCAAAGCGTGACATACACGATACAGTTTTCGTGCAGATTCTTATACAGTTTCTGTACGGAAACTACAAGATCCCAAACTGGAAGTCTAAAATCCAAAAGTCTCTCATACACGGGCTGCACGTGTTCTGCATGAATCGCCACAAGACGCCGCTAAGAGGTCTACCCTACCGGGTACAACTGAATTGCATACTTTCAGTGGCGGTATTTCTGTGCGTGAGTTAGGCCGTGTGATATTAAGTATTAATTAACCATTTGGAGCATAGAGAAGAAAAATAGGAAGGTAGGACTTGCGGAAAAGGTAGTTTATCTCAATTCAATCGCACCATGACACACCTAACCACGAAATCGACACGGCCGATTACCGTCAGTGAACGATTCTTCGGCTAGAGGCGCTGGAGTCAAACTGAATGCTTGTTTACGAAAAATTATGAGCATGTTAATTATTATTTCTTGCAGAAAGCGTAAAGTCTGGACTGCATGAAGAATCTGCACGAAAACTGTGCCGTATATATCGGCCTTAAAAGTTGAAAACAAATTTCTCCTTCAAAGAAGTATTATCAGACTCATACTGAAATATGCTTGTGCGCCTGGATTAACATAGCGCCCAGTAATGTCAACTCTCTGCACGTTTTTAAAACAAAATTCTCATCTCTCTCATTTCTCTTTCTCTCTAGACTCATCAAAGCATCATGGTTTGCATCCAATAATCAAATACATTACGACTCTGCTACCATCCTGCCCAAGTACGGTGCATTCCACTTTCAAGTAGGTCAACAAGCAAACATCCCGAATAGAAGCGAATCCAGATTCCCTAAAGATATTCTCAAACCACCTTAAAATCAAAATACAAGAAAAAGCTTCCAAACCCTTAAAAAATCACCTTTGCTACCTCTTCCCTAAACCATTAACCATTATCAATAAAACTCAATTATAACACTTTTTATAGTACTTGCTGAGTAAAAACGCTCAAAATAACATTAGGAAGTTTTCCATTACGTCACTGTAAAACTTCCCGACTTTTGTAAGGTCATATGGTCGATCAGATAATATAAATAAATTCAAAAAAACTTTACCATGGTTGCAACAGAACATACAGGTCTTACTGTGATGTTTTGACTTCAAAAGTTTTTGGTACTTTAGTACTATTTCCTAATAAGTTATACTTTGGAAGAGGTTTGAGTTGAAAGTAAATGAGATGAAGATTCAACTAGTGCTTCAATTTACTTATATCTCTAATGTTTTTTTCTTCGAAAAGCATCGAAAAATAAATGTTCCGCAGCTATTGCTTTTGGTGGCGGAAAGGGAGTGAGAGGTTTTCTGCAACCATACAGGGAACATCAGGCAGTATTCCAACCAGAATATCTGCATTAACAAATTGATAAAGTGAGTAAATTAAGTTTTGAATTCTTAGGTAGTTTTGAACATGAAAGTACAAAATCCTCCACGTTTACTGCCTGAAGTTGTATTTTCTATATTCATACAAGTTTTAGTAGGAAATAGCAAATTTCATTTCATCTACATGACTACCCACGTCAAAATATGTGATATTAATAGAATGAATTTGCAGATTCTCCAGCATAGGAACAAATATTTGCGTCAGTTCCTACAAACAATGCAAGTCTAAATAATTACGTAGGAATTTATGCATGTGTTGAATTTATGAAGAATTTACGCACGAACATGAAAAGTAAAGGCAAAATCGGTGAATTTTCTATGGCTTGTAAAATGTCATGGACAGTGTTCTTTTTGTTAATCATGTGACATTGAAATCTGTTTCTACTATATAGTTTTTATTTTCAGAATCTCCGATATCTATGGATGCATATTAATGTCTTGCTGCCAGAAAAGAGCACGGGCTGACTAATACATTTGGGGTAAGTGAGATTTAATTTGCGTATCGCTCTCATTGGAATCCACTTTTCAGGCATCGACCAAAGAGAATTTGGAAGGGTAGGAAGTAAAAGATCATAACATTTACTCAGAAGAATATTAAAAGTGGGCAAAAGTACACATTCATAATAATAATAATATAATAATAATAATAATAATAATAATAATAATATTATTGTGGAAATTCGTCGTGATAATGCTTATGATAACCGTGTTGTAATATGCGTTCTAATTTGTCAATCTGTTTTCAATGGCAACTGTAATCAGATATTTGTTAAGCAAATCTAGGGTTGTACAAGAACGCAAACTGCAATTACAAATACTAAATATCAATGTATCTATTGAGATTGAAAATATTTTCGTTTTCTTTGTTCGCCAAAAATCTATGGCCAGAAGCCATGAAAATAACGTCCTTTTTTACCGACGTAAATTGCAATGTTAGTTCACGTCTATTCACCATGACGTGATCTTAAAATTGTGATTCCAGTGTGGGTAACAAATTCCAATTTCCCGAGGACTGGAGCAGTGCGTAAACAGAGCGGCCTCTGTGTGAAAACGAAGAATAATTATTAGAGTATATTATTGCTTAGGAAACATCTGGGAAGAATCTTTAGAAGTTGGGGGAAATTTTGAGATAGATATACAATTAGATATTGTATAGCAAAAACACGAATTCTTGTGCTATTTTTATTAGTTGAGAAAATATGGTTCATTTATTCATTGTCCCGGCGAAGTCAGATACGTATCTTATCAATTTTTATCTGGCAGGGTTTAATATTTCCTTCAAAGTAGTGTGAAACCTCATCAGGAAAAAAAAATTAAACAAAATGGAAATACAGGAACAGTCTGGCAGATTTGTACCAGAAAATGACTGGCCACCCTGTTTAAAACTCCGCTTCTGCCCCGCAAGAAGAAAAGATATACAATTAGATATTCGTCACTAGAAACAGTACATTTGTTTGATATTTTTTATTGAGAAAATATGGTTAATTTGTTCATTGTCACGGCGAAATCAGATACTTATCTGACCAATTGTTATCAGGCAGGGTTTAATATTTTCAAGTAGTGTGAAACCTCATCAGGAAAAAAAAAAATAAACGTACTGGAAATACCGGAACAGTCTGGCAGATTTGTACCAGAAAACGACTGGCCACCCTGTTTTAAAAACTCCGCCTCTGCCCCGCGGGAAGAAAATGGCGCCGTTTCCGGCCCGGGCCTGCCACGGCGCGCATTCCGGCGCGGGATCATCAGGGCCGCGTTCTCTCAGTAATCGGGTCAGTCGACCAAGCGGCGCGGGTTATTTTGCGAAACACGGCTGCGGCGTAGGGGGAAGCGGGGGAGGGGTGAGTTTGGACATCGTCCCTTGCGGCACCAACGCCCGGCGACCCCGCCCCTCCTCGCCTCCCGGGGCCGTTTGCGGGCCGGCCAACCGCCATCAATTACCATTCCCCGATACAATTTCCACGCCTAGCATAAATTCCCATATTCCGGGTAATCGCATCAAGCGCAACTAGACTTTACGTGCGGGCGCGGCGCGGCGCGGTGCGGGCGCTTGTCAGGGGCGCGGGCGGCGCGGCGGAGTGGCAGCGCCGCCGGCGTAACGAGCCCTAATTCCATTTTTGGGCGCCCCCGCACCCCGCCCCCGCCCACCCGCCCCCTAGCTCCGCCCTCTGTTCCGCTCCCCGCCCCGCACCCGGCCACGCCTCCCCGCCCACCGTCCCCGGCGCCGCCCCAACCCCGTCCCCCGCCACGGCCCACATCATGGCCCCGGCCACGCCTCCCCGCCCACCTTCACCGGCGTCGCCCCAACCCCGCTCTCTGGCCCACCCATTCACGACCCCGGCCCCATCCCCACCCCGCCCATACCATCCTCTGGCCCTGCCCTTGCCCCCCTACCCGGCCTCCCCCCGTCCCTGGTCTCCCGCCCTGCCCTTGCTATCCCTTCCCCCGGCCCCGCCCTGCCCCCCGACTCGGCCACGCCCCTGTCCCCGCTCTCCCCGCCCCCTGTCCTGCTCTCCCCCGCCCTGCTTCCCCGCCTTCCACCATCTCGTCTCCGGCGGCCGCTGTCCGGACACGACGGGTGTCCCTGCGTCGCCGCATGGCGCCCCCCCCACCATCCCTACCTTTTTTCTAATCACTCATTCAATATGGATTGAGCTAGTGTTAGTGCGCCTCAGTGCGATAGGTCGAGGCATTCCGCCCCGGGTGCGGAGGCGAGCAATTCGCATCCGTTCAGTCTGTATTCACTCGCGCTCTCTCTCGCCACACACACGCCCACAATTTTCACTTGGCATGTACTCTGATTGTTCTTTCGTTCGTAAGTAGTGATGTACAAAACGTCTCAATTCAGTATTATGCAATTTATTTAGCAGCCATTTACAAAACAAATTAGCAATTTTTAGAGAAGGGAAATGATAGCAGTATCTATTCTGTTCTTGCGATGGGACATGTTTCTGGAAGTGTGGAAGCCGTCTGCCTCGTCATTGACGCATTATGATTTATAGGATTTATTTATTACGTCAAAAAACAGTTAAAAACTGCGTATGACGAGCTATGGGGAGAAGTGAAATTTGTGTACGTTTTCATAATTCTGTGGTCTCTACCCTAAACCATATTTTAGTCGAATTTTGAATACAGAAAAGAGAGGTTTTTTTTAGAGTTTTATTGACAAAATATTCGCTCCTATATAATAAAATATATTTTCAAAGGTAAATTAGCTATAAATGCCTGTCCTGAACCCTCATGTTCTTCATGAAAGAATAATACTTTTTGCCGCGATAATATGATAAACAATAATTTGAATAACTATATTTCCCACTGAAATTCAGAAGACGTGCACAAATAATGGAGTTACATTTATGTCCAGAAGCAAAACAAGGGACCATCTCAGCATTTGCTCAAGGATCAGGGAAACTGGACGAAAAAACCTGATCGAGATGGGGGCCATCAACCCAGAAAACTGTGGTACAATACTTGATAGACTGAGTACTAATACTTGATAGATTGATAGAGGATAGACTGAGGCCACCGTAACTTCTGTTTCTACACCTTTCCTAGCACTACTTAAACTTCAACGTAACGCCTCAAACCGAACCTTGAAGTCTGAACATATCTTCGTACCTTAGACCATGTTTTCACGAGTAGGAATGAATACTCATTTCCTATGGATGGCATATCCAAAACGTTATAATAATAATAATAATAATAATAATAATAATAATAAGAAGAAGAAGAAAGAAGAATAAGAA
>JAHLJT010008446.1:13413563-13462276 GCA_031308135.1 Acheta domesticus | reverse complement strand
TGTATATTATGAATAATTGAACATTTATAAGACACTTCGTATTTGTCAAATTTAGCCAATTTTTAGGTGCGAATGTTGGCGAGCTTATACCCGGTGACACTAGCGCCACCTATACTAGCACCTTCGAAGGCGCGTAATGCTACAAAAGATACCGTCGATGTTCGCGCTTTCTTCAACGGTTTCTTATATGTATATATTACGAATAATTGAGCATTTAGAAGACACTTCGTATTTCTCACAATTTAGCCAATTTTTGGGTGCCGATGTTGGCGAGCCTGTACCCACTAGCGCCTCCTATAGTAGCAACTTGAAGCTTTGACCCCGGGTTTTGAAACTATCGTCTAAAATATCGTTTACATGTTAAATTTAAATACAGATGAATGTAATACACGCGGATTTTGCATAAATAAAATGCAACTACTTAATCGAACAAATCGCAATGCTCTTATTTTCTTCTAATAAACGACAAAAGAAGTGAAATTATCTTTTACAACAACATTTTGATATAATATAACTCGCAATAACAGATCTTCAAATGAAGAATATCAAATAGAAACATAAACTACATACATTAATGTGTAAAGATTAGGAATTCCGTTGCTAAATTTCTAAAATAGAGACGTACATTCTTATTTTGCTAGTCTTGAAAATATATTTCAATTAAAATAATTCGCTAAAAATTGAAAAAAATTCATCAATATGTACGTTAAGTGGTGTAAAAAAATCTTTTTCAATATTTCGATTGTTTCTATAAAATAATCGATCGTTGTAGTAATCGCGCTTCCCCA
The DNA here is from genome assembly GCA_031308135.1 of Acheta domesticus. Classification (NCBI taxonomy): domain Eukaryota; kingdom Metazoa; phylum Arthropoda; class Insecta; order Orthoptera; family Gryllidae; genus Acheta; species Acheta domesticus. Next base: position 13,461,488 of record JAHLJT010008446.1, on the reverse strand, counting down.
TCTTCTAGTCGCGTTCTTGCATCCGCCGCATTTCCTGTCCCAGAACCCTTCAATTTCTACTCCCCAATGATGGTTATTAACTATAGAGACATTTCTACCGTGTCAGTTTTAATTACGATTACATTGAGTCAGTGGCGTAGCGTGACTCGCGTGTTTGGGGATGCTCAACAATAACGCCAAATGACACTTCATGGTCTTTAATGTTCTCTAGAATCTATGTTATCAAAACAATGTTACAAAGTTCAACAGATTTATGTCAGGAGACTTCTTGAAAGTAAATTATGCAATGGCTCAGCTTTAATTCTAATGCGCGATTGGCAATGAGAACACTTGTGAATTTATACATTTCAGATCAAAATAATATTTAATATAGTTAAGGAAGAATTCATCTTCGATATTAATTAAGAATTAGTAGGCAAGCACTATTTCTCCTGTTTGTGCCCACGACCAAGCAGAGAATCCCAAGTGAGAAAAAAAAAATTTCACTGACGTCAAGTGTGCTGTGCTCTCGTGCACAAACGAGCAACTTTCATACGCCACTTTGCTCAGTCGTACGCTAGCTTACAAAACTCGTGAATGTCTTGGTGAGGAGTGAGGAGGTGAGGGGGGAACCTCGCCGTCTGCGCATGCGTCATTGCCCGTCGCAATCTTGTGGCAGACGCTAGAAGCATTTTAGCATCCAAGCCATCGGAGGCCAGCTTATAATAACGCGCTGAATTCAATCGTAGGAAATCACATAAAATTATTACAAAACGTGTTTCGCACAACGGACCACTTGTAAGTTTATCGATACAATATTTAGCGTTCTTTGATTAATATTTTACGTGGGGATGCTCAGCATCTTAGAGTCCCCTGACGCTACGCCACTGCATTGAGTTGCTTTAAATTACTGAAACATGAGTAGTTCAAGTATATTTTAATGATATTGAAAACTTGTCATGAGGATGCAAAGGGAATGCCAGCTTTCTGACTTTCGGGATTTTCTTTGAACTCAGAACAATGTTTTAAAATTGCAAATGTTTTTAAATATAGCTAGTATATACGAGATGTTATAGTAGTACCATTAGATACAATTGTATTATAAGTTAATATTACACCGAACGTTTGCGCTTAATTTTATACTTCAAATACAAACATTGTACCAGTCACCGCCATCGTGCCTGCCCCTTTTATTAGTTTATTGTCGGAGACTGTCATTGACTACATAATGAGCTGCGATACGCCTTTCCAATTGTGAATCTCCCGCGTACACACCGTTCTGTAGATCAATACCTTCTATAGATCAATAACTATCTCGCAGTGGTTTTAACTCCTACAATCTCGCGGATGTTCACACTTCTTTTGAGCCCCCCCCCCCCCCCCCCAATTTTTGCGTCCTAGCAATGCTCGTGCCTTCCGTATCCTTCTTCCTGGAGACCTCACGGGGTCGCCCCCGCGTCTTCATTGTTCGCCTGCGCCCCTCCCCCCGCAATCCCCGTGCCTCCACCAGCAGAACGCGACGCGCGGTTTTTATAAAATCACAAATGAATTTAACACTGTCAATGATTTTTTTAATATCGTGACCAATAGTTTTAATTGGTATATATATATATATATATATATATATATATATATATATATATGGAATGGAGAATGTTCCATAATATCAATTTTTTTAATATCCATAAATTGAACATTCATTCGACCGAAGTAAAAATTAATTTAGTTCTTGTCGACAACTGTACTCTACTACTCTTGCGCACCCCTGCATATCAACTTCGTTGGAGCCCCCGAATTTTTGCGTCCCAGCGACGCTCGTGCCTTCCGCATCCTTCCTCCTGGCGACCTCACGGGGTCGCCTCCGCGCCTTCATTGTTCGCCGCCCCCCCCCTCCGCAATCTCCGTGCCTCCACCAGCAGAACGCGACGCGCGGTCGCTTCCTATTTATTTCCGCGCGGGTTTCCGGTGTACCCCCGCACCCGCAACTTTATATTCGGTTTTGCGGCGGCGGCGGCGGCGGAGGCTGGGGCGGCGGCCACCCAGGTCGCGCAGCGCGTAAATACGACGCCGCTCGCGCAACTCGCCCCGCCCCCTCCGCCCCGCCCACTCCGCCGCTCCTACCTGCGCTACGCTGTGCTGGCGCGCTCTCTCTTCTCTGCGGCGCGTGGACCAGCTCTTCCCTGCTCGACTCGGCACTACGCTTGCTCACCTTATTATTGATGCCCATCTTCACATTATTATTGCCTTTTAAAATAATTCGAAGTCTCATTGCGTTAATGTTCCTAATTCTAATATGTAAATTATAATATTTGCCACCATGTTGCATAAACCAACCAGCAGAAATAATATCTATTACATCAATTTCAATTATAAGTATTATTATTATTAATAATAATAATTTTATTATTATTGTCTTGGAATGGAATTTAGTACGAATAAATTTTGTAATACAGTACGATTTTATTTTATATTATGAAGACTACTTCGGTCCCTTAAAACTCATATTGCCGGAGGGTTTTCGTATCAAATAACATTTACAACATTAATGCGTCTGCGAGTAATGGTTTTTTCATTATCTTGCTTGAAGTTATAGGGAAAAAAGCGTAAAGACAAAAAGTAACTGAAAACTGTGTGTCGTTTCGGAGAGATATAATATATTAATGATTTTAGCCAGTTGATTTCAATGTCGTTTCTGTGGATTCTGTACTATCGCGAGGTTTCAGACGTTTTGTGTCCAAAAGCGTTGTCATATTTGAAGTCGCCTCAAGAGACTCGGGTAATATGGGTGCGAATCGCTGCGCTGGAGATACGTAGATGTGTTCGTTTCTTTCTGGCGCCCGTTCTCCTTGTTACCTGTTCTGACAATAGTCCGTCTGCCTACTGACTAGTTTTGACTTTCACTGATGCTCAGGGGCGTATCCAGCCAATTGTTTTTGGAGGGGGGGGCATGGCCCTCCTCATCGTAATTTTGTTAAATAACAAACACTTTTTTTATTATATTGTATTTTATTTATGTTCTGTATATATGATAATATACTATACTATTGTTTAAATAATTACATAGGTGGAAATAAAATAAATATTTAAATCAATTTCGCCAAATAAAGGAAGGTAAACGAAGACGCTAGGCCATTTTGGGGGGGGGGTCATGATCAACATGGCGCCTCCTGTATCCGCCTGTCCTTTTGGATATTTTATAACTATAATAATGCGCGAGTCAAGTGAATCAAGTGAGAAATCACGATTGAATGTTGATGCTCTAACTGCTGCACTTATCATAAAATCCAGTATGAAGAATATTCTTCCCCCATTCCAATATTATGTTAGATAATATGTTGACAAAAATTATTCATTTAATCGAAAAATACTTGTTTAATTAAATAATTTAAAGGGATGTGAGCATAGTTACTGTATATTTGTTTGAATTAATGTTTCATTTATTTATGTTGTACTTTTTTAACAGATTTTCGTCCTCCTTTTCATTGTAAAAAAACTGGTCACCTTACTAGTAAAGATGTCAGCGCCGCACTCGCGGTAGAGTTGGACCCTTCGTTCGCTTGCCCTCAATCGCTTTCCCCCTTCCTCTCCGGCGTGGAGTGGCGCCGCCCCTGCCTTCTTTCCTCGTCCCCACCGTCGTCGGGTTCCGCCCACTTCCTGCCCAGGGACGATGCCAAGCGGTTTCTTATGGCGTCGGATCCGGCCCCCGCGCCCCCGCTACGGTCCCGCCCGGCCCGCACCCCACCCACCCACCCCAACCCCACCCCGCCCCACCCCTGCCCCCCGGCCCGTTCCGCCCAAGGCAAAAAATTCATACGGAAGTGCCACGGCTGTTCTGGTGCGCAAACCCTCATTTCGTCTGCTTCTTTATTGTGTGTTATTTCACTTTATTTCAGGTTTAGTATTTTCTGTAGGGCAGCAGTTAGTTAGTGGCGTCCATGCATATTCATCAATTCCAATGCTTTCGTGTAAACTGTTTTTTCATCGAGAATAAAAAAGAAATATGAATTTAAATTCACCGTAAGTCACCCTAAAAATCGCTATCGTTATAGTTCACCACTGCTAGTCATATTTCGCTGGAAAGAAAAGGTTAATATATCTACTTGCTCTTCAGATCCCCATCTTCAGTAGCGATTTGTAGCGCTTGAATTTATTCTGCCATTTTCTCGTCTGTCGATAGTGCAGTTTTATAGCAGGAATTGTATCCCAGGGGAAACAGATCAACACTCCATATACGCTGAGTAGTTACTTTAGCTGCGCGACATCCTACTTACATTCAACTGCGTACCCACAGCATTAAACCCACACACCAACATTACACCCACATACAAGTACAGTGAGTCGTCTTGTCTCGTCATCTCCGCTTAAGGCTGGCAACGGCGGAAAAGCACTGCGAGATTCGCGTGAACAGTGCACGGCATTTACAGCTGCGAAGTGATGGAGATTGTTGTTATGTGAATGACACGCAAATTCAAATCGTAAAACCTTTACACAGATGTGGTCGGACTGTTTCTCTACGCTATTTAGAACTTCTTATCATTAATCTAGATGTGCCATGATTATACAGGAAGGTTTGCGTGCTGAGTACTTTCCAGGAACAGGTCAATCCCCGATACAAACATCCTATGTAGTTTGGACAATAATTGTATGTTATCCATCTATCATGACACGCAAGTTGTTGTTCCACACGCGGAAGAAATTGCATATGATTTCATTTCCGGAGAACGTATTGATTCATACATGTCATGATCCTACTTAACGCTGTATATGATACGTTTGTTTATATTTTAGTCACGAGCATGGATGGAAAAATGATAAAATTTCATCGTAAATCGCTGAAAGTTTGGAGGGCAATTGTAATAACAATTTCATTACGCAATTTTTTGGATTAATTTTGTCCTACGAGTATTTTACTGCAATTTCTCGTAGGTATTCGGACACTGCATCTTTCCTAATTCCCTCGTGTAGTTTATGTTTATTTTTTATGGTTGTCTTTAGCACAACAATTGTTCGCTCAAAGTGTGAATTTCATTCCTTAGGAGTCAACATTCGGGGATGATGGCAGTTGAACCTTGACGTGCAATACATTAAAATATCGGTAATATTGATCAGAAATATATTTCATATACATTTTTCTATTCGCCTTTGAGATAATTGTCCTTTAATTGGAGGTAAATAAGGACGTAGTACCACTTTGTTACGATGGGGTAGATAGCGCCATAGATCTGCGTACATTTTAACAGTGTTGATGGCTGTTGTTAATATTTTCTTTAAATAGTGTGAAGTACTCTACAAATCTCATCAGAGAAATAAAAGTTAAATGCTATGGAAATCGGGCAAAAGCAAGTAAATGTGTCACCTCTCCAATGCCACGGAATGGAGACAGCAGGAAGGAGGAAGGGAGCCGCATAGATATATCGGTGGACACTGCATTAGCTGTGCGAGACGAGAACAGCCTGCAAGACAACTCTAGTGAATGCCACGTTAAGGCACTACTCCAAGGGCGTAGCGTGCATTTCAATTTGAAACCCATTATTATTTTTATATGAAAATTATTATTTTTCATTTTATTTCCGTTGCAGATTCATCCCAAATCGATCAGTCGCTTATCTAAAAATAAATAAACGGCTGCATTCTCCGTTGGTCATTACTGGTTCGCAGCTTAGAAACGTATAGTAGATTTCACGTAATGCGCACTCCTGCACATGTAATAGAGAGTTTTTGCACCCTCGAACGTGAAGCGCTATCGATCTTCTGCGCATGCGCAGATCCACTAAAGTGATGCGAAACTGGAACTGCGCATGAGCAGAAGATCGATAGTGCTTCACGTTCGAAGGTGCAAAAACTCTCTAGTGAACGACTCACCACTCCTAGCCGCTCGCCAAGGTTGATTGAAAGACTTCTGATAAACGCACGAGCTCCCGGGATGTGCAATGTGAATTGCACGATCATGTGCGTCAACCATCTTCCTTCGTAAGTGATCTATGTATAGTTTGTGTAAATTTCTTTTGAAATGCAGGGTCGAAAAAAATACGAAGCTGATCACATGCAGGGTCGAAAAATAACGAAGGTGATATAGCATTGAACACTAGACCAGAGTGCAGGGGAAGTGAATCAGCGTATCTGTACGTGAGTCGGAAACACATCCATCACGGGTGACAAGACTTCGCCGACACGAGCGGTGAAACGTATGACCGTGCGGCTGCGGCGGCAGAGAGAAGCTCAGTGACACGTGACACTGTGAGCAACAATAGTTGAAAGAGACATCTCCACCACGAGATAGTATTCTCAATTGAAGGCTGTTCAAGGCGATTTTCTTTCGCTTTGTACCGCTTAAAAGCACGAAATTTCATTAAAGTCAACTTCCGTCTGTCCATTAACCAAAAACTTGTTGTACATCCTGTTATTATCTACTGGTCCACGGATCATCTTACTTACGCTAGGGATGCAAATTCATGTTTGCAACCATAAATATTGTTGTTTTGATAAAATAATCAATGAATTTAACATTGCCAATGATTTTTTTAATATCGTGCCCAATAGGTTTAATTGGTCTATATGTTTGTTTCAATGGAGAATGTTCCATAATATCAATTTTTTTAATATCCATAAATGGAACATTCATCAGACCGAAGTAACAAGTAAAAATTAATTTAGGTTTTGTCGATAACTACTCTATTACTCTTGCGTATCCTATTACAAAAAAGTTCTGTTAATTTTTTTCTGTGTTTAATATCAGTTATAAATTAATGAACATGGATTTCAGATGGTGTTCAGGTAGTTTGTGATTATGTTATTTCATTGTTATATACTGAACGAGTTTGCGAACGGTTTTGAAGTGAGTAGTGAATTCAGTGTATGAGTTTGGGTAATTTTCTTGTGACATTAACATGACGTGGCGAATAAAATAATACATTCGAGGAATTTTCCGTGAATTTGGTCCATGAGAATCCTTGTTTATAAATGAAATGAAATGTGAGCACTAATAGAACAGTTACTCGCATTTGTATATAAAGACAAGTTGATAGGAAAGTCGAAAATAAACATACTAGAAGCCATGGTGAAAAGATCTTTCCACCATGCTAGAAACGTATCAAGCTTCAATACGTTGAAATGTGATTGGCTCAGGCGGAACTTACGTTCCGACTTACGTTCGTGGTTGTGAATGCTTGTTTTACGTGTACATTTTCTGCTAGGTTTACGCATTACGTTACGTCTTACTTACACACCCTCCCCGCAATTTCGATGTTGAAATATAAAGAGAAGCCTATCAATTAAAAAAAAAAGTAATTTAATCAAAATATTTAAAGACAGTTTCGTTAAAAAAAAACACTACTCATCACTGAGTGACATTCTCGCATGAACTAGCAACGAGTTTTTGCGCATAGTTTAATCATATATCATACGGTTAATTTAATATTTAAAAAAAAAGTTAGTATTAAATATTCTTTTAAGAATTATGGGGGGGGGGCACTTGAACTTTGGGGGCCCTGGGCCCGGGCTCTTGCGACCCATGTGTTAACACTTCGTCACTCGCGCTGTCGGATTGAGTCAAACACTTTCTTTTCTAATTAAAAAAAAGTAATTATAATAATTCTATTTTTCTAACGACGTTTGAGAAGGTTATCAATAAACTTTTTACTTTCTGGCCTTACGAATACTTCGTCAGAAGAGAAAGTTATGTAATCGTGCGTCGGAAAACTGCGAATGTTTATTTCTGTTATGCTCTTGTGTCGCCATACCCTGAAGTAATATCGTTGTGCCTGTTTGACAGATTCCAACACGGGAGTACAGGTGTATGAAACGGTGTTGTTGATTACTTGATCAAATTATATTTTTTTCTGTAATATAAGAGAGTTTAATATTTCAAATGAAAGTGTTATGCTTTTCTCTCGTTCATGTGCTAAAACGTAAATATTAGAAGATGTAGAAAAGTAAATAATGCGGACGTTGAACGTAGTCGGACTCGCGAGTTCTCGTGCTACGAATGGTCGCGCGAGTGATGGATATAGTATAATAGAAGCTTCAAATATGGTTTGTAATTGAATAGTTACCCCGAATACAGATCTAACCCACAAAAAGTCGAAAATCGAGATTTCAATGGAATAGTGATCTATTGGACGTAATACACAGTCCCCTCGATTCTGAGGGTGCACAGGCCATTCCAAAGTATATTATTCTTTAGGTAAAGTTTTCCTTTTGGCGACTAGTGATCTCTCTGCAGCAAGATGTTGGATCGATGCGAGTATGTTATAAGCGGTAATGCGTTGACAAAAATGTGACTTCACAGTGATTCACATTTCATAATATATTGTTGGATGTAAGTTTTTTAAAGAAATAAATTAATTTACACTGATTAGAGGTTTTCTCTCTTTCCTGAAAACTCTTCCTTTTGTGGGTTAGATCTCTATTCGGGTTAACTGTTCAATTATTGTTTCTTTTATAGTGTATTCAATTATAGTATAAGCACAGATAAATAAGAAAAGTGTATTAATGATATTAATAAAAAAAGGAAACTTCATAATGGGCACGTAGGATGGGGTCGAACGCGCGAGCACTCATGTTACGAATGGTCGCGCGAGTGAATGTTATACTCCGGGTTTTCTTTCCTGACGCACGGGTGGGGGTGTCAATAAAATGGAATATTTCTCGGTATTTCGCGTCGTTCTCGGTTGTGCCGCTACAAGTCGCATGATCGCGACTATCAAGCAGTGCTGGCGATCATGCGATTCCTGGCGGCACAACGGACAACGACGCGATGCATTATATTTTATTGACACACCCCGTGCGCCAAGAAAGAAAAACCGAAGTCTAACGCGGCACTGGAATGAGACCTCGGGAAGCACGTGGGCTGCGCCACCGCTCTACTCACTTCCAGACGAGCACGGACGCGATGAGCACCATCGCGGCCAGCAGCACGGAGCACACCACGATGACGGCGAGCGACGGGATGGCCGGGCTGCTGTGGAACTCGGCGTCTATCACCTGCAAGCACACGCACTCGTCACACACTGCTCACCGCCACGCAAATGACACACACATGCAGCTTACTTTGATACCAACGTGTTGAGCCAAGTTGGCGTTAGCCGAATTGCTTAGTTACTAAGCAATTAGTAATTAGTTTCTAAGCTTAGTTATTAGTTTCTAATTATTGCTTAGTTATTATGTAATTAATTATTATGTAATTATTATGTAATTATTATATAATTAATGATTATCTAATGGCGCCGAAGGGATAAAAGGCAATGCCTTTTTTCCCCATGTTTATTGTTAATGTTATTACCACAGAATTTTTCAAGTAAAACGGTTTTATAGGAGACACTTGTTTATGCCGCTTAGTCGATCTAAATGCCTTTTATTTAGACAGTTTTTGTAGTAGATATGCATTGTTCAATTTCTCTCTTCCTCAGCATCGTAACATTTACAAACAAACTGATTTTTCCAATTGAGTGTACGTATTTTGTGAATCACAGTCGTGTCGATCTTACAGATGTCCTCGAGTCGTGATCTTCTGAGAACTAGATTTGTTTCATGATATACCGAATTTTGGAAGTGGGAATTGCGTGCTATGTTCCACGTCATGCGTGGACAAGTAGATAAAAATTCTCTAATGGTTATTATTCTTGGCTCAAGGTTCAAAAACGGCCGTTGTTCAGGTATTGTTGAGAAATTTTCCTCTTAAACTTGTGAAATGAAGTTCAAGCTTTATCGTGAATTTTAGTTTCTAAATTGGGCGTGAACACTGCTCTCAAAATGAGATTACTCGTATGTCTATATTGCGAAGGTGGTCGTAGGTTTAAGATCCGACAGTATGAGAACTGTCGTCCTAAGCGGAATTTAGCAACGTCAGAACCGACCTGTTGCGGGAAGAAAATTATAGAAGCCGGCTGCTCTGATACGTGGATTCTGGGGTTCCCTTTGATACATTTCAAGCAGTTGCAAGGGTATTGAGAAGTACGATGGACCACGAACCTCCCATGAACATTTTTCTCCATCCTTTTCCCACTTCATTGTTTGAGCAGAGCGTTCTCATATCATTTACCATCTGTAATAATGCAGGGAATTAAGAGCCACATCGGTCTACAGGAACGAAGAGTGATTTGTTTTCTTTCGAGGGGATTTTATTCATTACTATACTGCGATTTATTCAATTCTGCCTCTGGCAGGTAGCAGCTGTTGACGGTTTCACCCATTCGGGAGCTTCAACATCACCACAGTGAAGTTCACTGCAGTGACATATAAGCTCCCGATTGGATGAAACCGTCAACAGCTGATACTTGCCAGGGGCAGAGTTAAATAAATCGCATTGTATGAGCGAATGAGATATTCCTTTTGTCTGAATGGTTATTATAAAAAAATATGTATAAACTTCGCTTCGATGGACATAACTCACCACTGCACCGACAAAACAACCTGGAAGATTTCCGAACAAGATGTCAAGTGCCAAGTCAACAAGCCGTGTTGGCTCATAAGCCAACTCCCCGTCTATTAACTCCGGTCTGGGCCTAATTCTCGCGCGGTGTTCGTGGGCGCCCGCGTGGGCGGGGCGAGGCGGCGCGAGCAAAGCGACCGCGGGGCTATTGAAGGCCGCGACCCGGGGACAGCGGGCGGCGCCGCCAACAAATCGCTCGCAAGACGGGAGAGCGGCGACCAAAGGGCCGGGACCCTTTCCGCGCACCCCTGCGACAAACACCGCGGGGACCCCAAGAAAAGAGGACGCAACAATGTGCCGCTCAGCGAGGCAAGGAGAAAGGAACCACATCGTAATCGTTAACTGACAGCCATTGCTGCTCTTTCGGCAAACCACCCAACCGGTTGTCGCGGAATTTGTAGTTTCGCTGGATTAGTTTGCTTTGGACATGTCCTTTGAGTACTGACGAAGTCGAAGTTACAATATCTTCCGGGAAACTTTCAAGGGTTGGCACATTCTTGTGTATTTGTCTTGGAGTCTCAGTTTCTTTTCAAAGTCCTGGAAATCAAACGGACGTATGATTTTTTTGTTAAAATATATATGAACAGTATTCATGTCAAGACAATGAATTGTCTGATATTTAGAATTTTACGAATTATTCATTAAATATTCACGCAATGAGATGTTTCAGAACCTTCAAATTGTTTAATTTTTGAAATACGATAGGGGCCAGGGAGGAAGGAGAGATAGCTTACGGTCTATTGGTCTGGCGTTCGTCTGGGGTTGATCGGAAAAACCACGGAAAGCTATCGATCTGAGTAGTCAGCCGCTGGCATTCTCCTGAATCAGAGCTACGTATCGATCAAGCTAGTCGAAGCAATGCGGGATGTGATCTAATTCAGCAGGAGCGCATCTCGTCGTCCCTCGTGAATGGCTCACGGCCGTCGGTGCTTGGGCCTGGCGCCAGGCCTCGGGCCTCGGGCCTCGGGCCTCGGGCCTCGGGCCTCGGGTCCCAGGTCCCAGGCCCCAGAGGCCCCAGAGGCCCCACGGGCCCCCGGCCCCCGGCCCCACAAGCCCCAGGCCCCACAGGCCCCAGGCCCCACAGGCCCCAGGCCCCACAGGCTCCAGGCCCCACAGGCCCCAGGCCCCACAGGCCCCAGGCCCCACAGGCCCCAGGCCCCAGGCCCCACAGGCCCCAGGCGAAAGGGCGGGGTGGAGGCCGGGCGCTGGCGCGACGGACGGCGAAGGAAACGCCGTCGTGGTTGGCCTAAAACGCGGCGGCAGTGGCGGCGGCGGCGGCCGAGTTGTACAAAGCAGCTGCCCCTCACCACCCCCAGTGCCCCAGCGTGAGACGGTCTCCCGTGTCTCCTTGTTGTGGTTTCCAGGTGCGGCAATCCTGGCGGCGCGGCGGCCCGCGCTTTTGTGCCGAGCAACACGTGGAATGTCGTCTCGCGCGGGACACGTGCGGCGACGTCGCCTGTCCCTTTCCCCTCCCCCATCCCCCGACCACGTATCGCCCGCTTGCCCCACCCCCCACCCCCCGAGCCCTTTGGGGTGCCGCACACAACAGACGTCGGCGGTTTGGCCTCAAACGCTCTCTTTGTCGCGGGGCGATTTTTTTCCCCCTCGCTCCGTTTCTGCTGTTCATCCGTCGATTAGCACGCGTGACCGATCCGGGCGGCGCCGTGCGAAGACGTGTCTCGTTGTCTCGTGGCTCCTCGTCCGCGGGTCGTCGCGCGCCGTGACGAATCAATCGCCGACGCAGCTGGAGCGGTTGGGGGCCTGTTGCTCGGGGGCTGAATAGTCAACGAGAAAGAAATGGGTTTCGCTCGGACCGGGCGCCCGCGAGAGCACACTGGAAAGAGCGGGCCGGTTACTTCCAAGCCAGCGGACTTCCTCCCTTCGCTCCAGACGTGACTACTGTCAGCTGCACATGCGACCATACGCATTTTCTCACGAATCTAATACAGGAAATATGTAAGATATTGGCTCTAAATTTATGTGGCATTTCCGAAATCATACTTTTTGGAAATCAATATCGACTTCGGGACCTGGCCCTAGAATGCTCCCCGCGGTGACAGGTCACCCCTGACGTTTGGTTTCTCTTTTATATTTTCGTTGAGCACGCACGCACGTGGCTAGGAACCCATCTATACTTACAACTGTAATTGTTGTTCACGTGGCTCTGTGCGCGAAGGCTGTACTTGTATCTGTCAGTTGTTTCGAGCAGTTTCGGGTGACACGACACCCCTTGGAGCAGTAGTGCACATTGATTTTGTATAAAGCTACAGTGAAAGCATGGCTAGGACTGTTAACGATGAAAGTTTTAGTGGCTTCGTAAATTAAATTTTGGATAATGATGATCGTTTGTATGACAGTGAAGGAAATTATGATCAAGATGATAGCATACAGGTGTGTGACGTTTGTGTATTAGAGCGAAGTGCATCAGAAGATGACCACGATCCCCAACTCCGATGGCTGTGATCAAATGTAAGAATGGTCGTATGTGGTCTTGTAACCCACCGCCATCCACCAGAACACATTCTCGTAATATTGTTTTGAGAATTCTTGGAGCAGAGCAGCAAATAATGTGAAGGCTATAAGTGAGGCTCGGGAAAAATTGTTTACTACTGATACACCTTTAATTTTTTACGACTGACATACCTTTTTTTTATATTATTCTATTTTTTTCCATTTTCGAATTAACTATCACAAAGTAGAAAGTTAAAGCTTCTTAAAAATCATTTTCATTTCCATAATATTTAAAACCAATGCAAAAGAAAATTAATACACATGTGGGGTTTACAGAATACCCCAGGGGAGCATTAATGACGTAAAAAATGGGAAGCAGTCTAGGACTAGACATCCCAGTCCATACAATGGTTGTAGTGAATTCTGTGTTCTGTAATTGGATTAGGTGTTTTATTAATATGATATTCTCATTGTTTTCTGCGTTAGTGCATGTTTGATGATCACGTTATATTGGGGAATGATACCCTGGTGCAGTGAATCTTCCAAGTAACATATTTAAGTTCCAAAATCGTAACATACTTTTTAATTAGTTTCATGTATTGGGAATCTTTGAAACAACAGATGGCAATTCTGTAAGAGTATTTCAACTTTCTTATGAATGAAGAGATGTTAAGGTACCATTACGAAAGGATTTATTTAGTGGAAAACTGTACTGGGTGGTATAGAATCAAGATTAGATTTAAATTTGTTGATACTTTTTAGAATATATTTGTGCATGAATTCTCTACGATAAGAATTTTTGCAAGATATTAAAAATAATTCTAAATTTTTGGCATGGTATTTAGTATCTACTAAAAGAATTCCTGTCAATTTTAAATAAATAGTAGCATTTTTTAATGCAAGATAGAAAGAATAGTAGTTAAGCACTCTACTAGTGCTCGTAGCTGTCCGATATTTATTAAAGGAAAATTGTTAAAATCCCAAATTATTTTGAATACATATTGAAGTAGTTGTTTCCCCTTAGAAGTGATACATTACATCAGGTATAGTTACAAGTTGTCAGAAAACAGTTCTTGTTAAGATTATATTATGAAAATTATTCAATACAACTTTTCATGACAGCTCTTCGTGACTTTATTGAATTGACCTACGTGCAAAATTTTGGGTTTATTCGATACCTGATTGTCTAATGATACCCCTATCTAACGCATAGAATTTTCCTCTGTCGTTTAAATACACTAAATGCCTGTGCCTTTAATTTTCCTAAAAACGACCTTCTTTGAACACGAGCCAAAGAAATTGAGACCCATTTTAAATCGAATCATGCAGATACAACGAATTTTTTTTACAGAATTGATGTAGCGTTTGCAAATCACACAAGCCTGGTTCTACATTTTTTCCTGCTTCATGAATCTGTTTTGTTCACTCAGAAATAACGTCATTTGCGGCGCTCTCCTGTCCCCGGTTTTTGTTCCCGGCGCCGGATCCTGCGCGGCCCGGGGCGGTCCCTGCATCTGTAATTACAGTAAACAGTAATTTTCTTCCCCCATGCCCGCGCACAAGCAACTGTTTATGACGTTAATAAAACCCTAAATCTTAAATTGCAGCGCGCTGCCTGCCCGCCCGCCCGCCGGCCTGTCGCATCCCCAATTTGCGTGGCTCCGCCCTCGCCCTCGTGCGTCCCTGCGCTTCCTTCCCTGACGCCTGTCCCCTGTCCCGCGTCCCGTGTCCCCCAGGGGTGGCCTTCACTGGCAGCGCGGGGCGCGCCGCGGGTGGGGGTGGAGGCGCGCTGGGCCCGCGACGCGCTCTCGCCAGCCGAAAGCCCCTCGCCCACGCAGTTCATTTCCACATTTACGCAAGTTACAAAGCCTCTTGTCAGAGCCTATACTTTGGTGTTTATTTCTTGGCGCGTGGGGGCTTGCCTTCGCGAAGGAATATCTCACCGTATTTCTCGTCGTTCTCGGTCGTGCCGCCAGGAGTGGCGTGCTCGCGACCATCGAGCAGAAACAGCAGTCATGCGACTCCTAGTGGCACGACCGAGAACGACGAGAAATACCGTGAGGCATTCCATCGTGAAGATAAGCCCCCACGCGTCAAGAAATCCAAGTATTAACTTAGTTACAAATCTAAATAATTATCAATATCAGAAAAAAGATTTTTTTTTTACATTTTCGTCCTTTGTAAGAAGATTTTGTATGATTATTGTATGATTATAAATATTGTACGATTTTAAATATTTTATTGATTTGTGGTGAAGTTTTCTGCTGCACCAGACCAGAAGCAAAAGTATTATTTCACATTCACTTTACATTTGCAGACGGAGTGCTGAGATCTGTTTATATGAGATCATTGCGTACTGAATGATAATGGCACGTACACAGTCGATACTGATAGATATGGTAAAGACGGCGGCGAGCCGGACATAGGCCCGCTCATTGCAGGGAACGGCAAAGTAGAAGCGGACATGATCATAACTATTGTGTAATAGATATGTGCAAAAAGAGAAAAATTAAATATTTTCCGTGCCTTTTATGAATAGCGTGTATTGTCGTTGACAAAGTACATTCTACAGCTGCACTGTCCATAGGTCTCTTTAATCGTATTAATAATACGTTTCCCCATCGCGGAAATGGTTCACTACATTATTTATAATTAATTGACTGCCAGAATGCACTCTCACATACCGAAGTGGTTTTGAATTTTTCGCAGACTTCACAGAAACTACAAAAATAAAACAAGCGGTTTTTCCCGGAGTCTCTGGGCTGGCGTCAGAATTGATCAGATGCTGTTGGCCCTCTCTTCCAAAACAACAGTAGTTGCTAATTATGCCGTTTTCAAATGTACAACCAACGAGTAAGCATGGAAAACCGAAACGATTTGCAAATGAAAATGTTAAATTCTTATACGTCCCTCATTCGTGTTTAATGAGCTTCAAACTCAGGAGCTTTTTGAACATTCAATATTAATTTCGTCCGTCTTCTAGCTGTGATCGTCCTCTATGATTCGAGACATGTGTGGAGGAACACCCCGTCGATTTGCTCTTACATAGAAGAGAAGACTTCATTTGCTCGGAGCTCCAAGTGTGAATAATGGTCATGGGTGAAGAGTAAGTTTCAATCCAGATATTTACAAGACTAGTGAGAAAGTAAGCCGTTTGTTAGAACTTTCTGTATCCATTAAATTGGCGTATTCACAAAAGTCGTTGGAGTTCTTTGAGTGTTTTTTCCTTTCTTGGAGTTAATTTAATCGATTTTAGATATTTGTTACATGTTAATAGGGCTATTTATGACGAAGGTAAGAGCTTGTAATTCTTTCTCAGTAGTTGGAATAGAAACGTACTTTAATTAGTTTACGAAGGAAACAATCTCAGACATTTTTCATTAAAACTAGTCAAAGGGTTTTTAACCAAAGCCATTTGATGAGCACGAGCGCAATTGCAAAATTGAAATTAACATGTAACAAATATCTTAAATCGATGAAGTAAACTCAAAGAAAGGAAAAAACTCTTAAGAGCTCCAACGACTTTTGTGAATATGCCAATTTAATGGAAACAGAAAGTCCTAACAAACTGCTTACTTTTTCACTTGTCTTGTAAATATCTGGACTGAAACTTGCTCTTCACCCATGGTCATTATTCACACTTAGAGCTCCGTGCAAATTAAGTCGTCCTCTCTCCTACGTAAGAGCAAATCGCCGGGGTGTTCCTCCACACATGTCTCGAATCATAGAGGACGATCACAGCTAGAAGACGGACGAAATTAATATTGAATGTTCAAAAAGCTCCTGAGTTAGAAGCTCACTAAACACGAATGAGGGACGTATAAGGATTTAACATTTTCATATTTTCAAGAGCCCGGGAATAAATCCGGTGCCTTCCTCACCCCGGAGGCAATGTGCAGTTTGGGCCGGCACAAAGGGAAAATTTCACACTGTCCAGGGAGAGTGGGAGCGGGGAGGGGGTGTCGGGGAGAGCGAAGTGCGAAGCGCCCAGGCGGGCGCCGGGCCACCCCACACCTTCCCCCTGCCGCCCGGCCCCGCCTCATTAGGGTTGCAAATGCGCCGCGCGCAGCGCAGCCGACCGACCGACCGGCCGGCCGGCCCGCCGACGGGCGCCGCCCCCTTCCCCGCCACCGCTACACGCCGGTCGCCCGTCAGCGCGAACACACACACACGGCGCGATCGAAGGTGCGGCCCCTGACCGCGGCGGGGGAGGGGGAGGGCGCTGCGAAGACTCGGCGGCCCTGTCAGCCACAGCCCCCCTCCCCCTTCGCGCCACCCCCCACCACCCTCTGAAACAACGGCACGTGACGACGGCTCGTCGTGCGGCCACTCTCGGGGCTGCACCACACACCAGCCCTGCGGCGGCTTTCGGCGCAGGAGGAGAGAGCTTTTGCAGAGCGGAAAGGGAGAGATGGCTCAGTGCATCAACCTGATGTCACTGCAGTCCCTCTGACGGGGAGGTCCTAGGACTCCACTCCCCAATGCTGCAGGATTTTCGACACTAGCTTGTCAGCTAGGTCGAATTCAGTCGCTGTCTGGAGCAGAATTCTAGCGGCCGGCTGCTCTGATCGGTAGTTTTCCGTGGTTTCTCCGATTAACACCAGGCCAATGCCAGAGCAGTAACCTAACAAACGGGCCACGGACTGCGCGCGATCTTTCCTTCCTCTTCCTTGTCCTATCCTCTCCTCTTACACACACACTTACACTAAAATGCACTACATTACCACATATGCCAGGAGACCGGTCGGGAGCTTACAGCTTGTCCCGGCTGGGGCGGTGCCCCGCTGGTGGGGGATACCTGGTTGAGGGGAAAACCCCGCTAGTCGACGGTAGGCGCCAGAACTCGCCATCCAGCGGGGAAAAGATCATCGCCACCTCCCGAGAAAAAACACTCACTACACGTACGGGAATAATGACTTAAGTAGTTGACGCGCCCAGAAACACGAATCAATCAATCAAACAGAGCGGAAAGCACCTTGGCGTGCACCACATTGCAGCTTCGGAACTGGGGCCAACTCTGGCTCCAAGTGAAAGCGGGAAGCTCTCATCCACTGCATTAAGCGGACCACTTATACTGCGATTTTTTCAACTTTGCCCCTGACAGTAATCAGCTGTTTCGCTGTCATCCAATCAGCAGCTTATATTTCGCGACAGTGACATCACAATGGTGACGTTTAAGCTTCCGATTAGATGAAACCGTCAACAGCTGATTCATGTCAGGGGCTGAGTTACGAAAATCGCAGTAAACATCGCAATTTAATCGATCACCTGTCGGGTGGATCCAGCCGATCGTTTTGGAGGGGGCTATCTAAGATGTTTGTTAAGTGATAAACATTTGTTATTATATTGCACATTACTTTTGAATGATATATATGATATAATACAATATTATTAATTAAATAATATAATTCTAAGATAAAAATTAAATTATTTTGCCAAACAAAACAAGGTAATAAACGAAAACTCGAAGCCTTTTTTTTTGGGGGGGGGGGGGCACTGCACCCGATCATGCTATACGGAATTTGTTCCCAACTGGCGACTGTAGTGTGAGATGCTAACTCTACTCACGATGCAGTATCATACTGGTGGTGTTAATCTGTGAAGTAATTATCTGTGAATACGATAATTGCATTTATTGAGTAATATAATAATTTTATGATTTATACAAATGTGGTTGATGGGAGCTCCAGTAGAAAGAATGCGAATCAAGAGGATGGGAATTGAGCTCACACTCTCTCGGCACAGTTCGAAACGTGTACTACTTCGACATTACCGTATTGTAAAAACTGTTTAGAAGTTCGCGCGCTATTGGTCACGTGGTTGCTTTAAGACGGCTCCACACATTCGGCATCCGCCGAGCCGCGAGCTTCTGCTCTCCCAATTCCGAACAGCTGATGTGTTTGGCGAATGTTCGCTCCTCGCGCGAATGTTCTTGATGTGTCCAAAAGACCGACACGCAGTGAGTAGGGCGAGCACCTAATGCTCATCACTCGGCAAATAGCAAGCAACTCATCAACACTTCTCGAGAATCCTTGAAGTTAAAAAAACTTTAAAAAATGAAGAAATATTCGTTTGTTATTCTTTCTGGAATACACCGCAGGTATTAGCCCTCTTATGCATCAAGGAATTTTTGAACTACAATGGTTCAGCTAATAGTATTTTAAATGAAAGTAGTTTAGCTTATATTTTGGGGATTCATTTTAATATTAAATTACATAAGTTTATACAAATGGAGATTGATATATCCCACATGTCTGGGCTGGATATACTGCAAACATACGGCTGAGGTCACAATTTGTCGAATATTTGATTGTGTCATTGTTGGTGTAATTACTGAACTCTGTTGTGAGGTTGGTCTCACAGTGCCGTAGGACCACAATGAGGGAGTGGTATGAAATATGCGGGGATCATTAAAATGGTAAATAGACATTTCGGAGTAGTGATACTGATGACGCGAGGCTAATGGACTATGTGTAGTGATAAATACGGCACAAACTGAGGATGAGCATTTGTGTTTCATTGGAAAGAGATATTCTGAAATAATAAAAGATTTTCATGATCTGTTGTTTATTTTCTAATGAAATTGACAATTTTGGAAATTCGATGGAAAAAAAACACCGAAAAGAGTACTACCTTATTTTAGGTTGTGTGTAGACAGATTCTATCTGCACAAATCATAGCTCCTGCTATGATGATATCTTTCCAAGTTATCTGCAGTACCTCTAGCCTTAATACAATAGACTTCTCCTTCAAGACAACTCACGAATACATGAGAATATTACTTTCTCTGTAGTCATCAATAGACTATTTACTCGTAAAAGTACCACACGTAGCCTTTGCGACAGCGATTAAGCAGATTTAAAGAAATTGATATTCCCCAAATTTTGTTTAATGCATCTCATCTCATTTTTAGTAACTATTACGAAAGTAATTGACACAATTTCTATGATAACTGTACCTTAATGGCATATGCATTGTCATTCATGACCTTTTGATAGTGTATGAAACTAATGGTGCCACAGCAGCACGAACGTTCTAGGCATCAGTAATAACGGTTTCGTAAAAATTCTAATCTTATCGCAATATCAGTTTATATTAAAAATTCTTAGCCATCATTCCTAAAACGCATTACAGTCGTAGAGCATTAGCCGCGAAAATTTAATTCATTTAAAGGTACAACACATTCACAATCGAAAACTTATTCTCATACACCCAGAAACACCACCCAACACTATGAAGGCTTTTTTGAGAATATTAAACTTGCGTGCCATAGCGTTCCCGTTGTTATATTGCAACGTACTAAAATCCCGAAAGAGTCTAACTGAAGAAGTTCTGGCAATTCGAATTTCAGAAATAGGAAATTTGCTAAGTTACGTTAAACTACTATTGCTTTTAAATTGTACACGATCTCTTGTAAAGAACTGATTTTTAGAACTTATTTCATTTAATAATAAAAAAAATACTCGAATTTTCGAAATACAAGGAGTGAGCCAAATCCTTCACCGCGAACTGTAACGATAGAAACCTTTTTGGTTGGGATGGTGGACCTTAGGATTCGCGTCTCATTTAACTTTGTTCACAACTGTATCACAGCATGCCTATGGGGTAAGTTGGTTCGCAACGGGCAACGCGAGTTCACAACGAACACGTATTTGGAAATTTCTTGGACTCATCAGGACTGATCCGCAAACATCGGTTCTTACTTGCAAAACGAAACGCAGCGACTGACACCTCATAGGTCTCGATTGGTGAATGGGAGGGGGTCTAATTGGGTGACGAACGGATGCAGGTTAGTCAAATACTTGGATTATCGCGTTAGTTTTAGTTAGTTTTATTTTACTTATTTTTACATATTTTCATGCATTTTACTAGTTATCCAACAATGCGACATAATTTATTTTCTGCTCTGAATATCAACGACGCATACAGTTAAAAATTCCACAAAATTTTACTTCATTTTTAAACATTAAATCTTATAATTTTTAATGAAAAAATGTATTATTGAGTGTATTACAATATAAAAATTCTCAAACCTGCCATCAGTCTGTATTCAAGTTGAATTCATGTTGAGTACAATTTCGTAAATGTATTTCTTATTTATGTTTAGATACTCTTGTATTCAATGGCTGAAATATGTGGCCACTGAAACATTTGTACCATTTCTGTACGTTTTCAAGAAAGCCAGTGCAATAAATTGTTCTAAAAAAATTGCGCAGTAAAACTTTATTCGTAGCCTGCAAAATGCCAAGGCTGCAATTTCGATTCGTTTGTTGAGCGTTAAATCTGAACCCGCTCTGCGGAAGCAGGGCTGATCACAATTCGGTGCGCTGTCACTTTAAGTTTCGTACTGAAACTAACAAAATGTTAAACCTAACAATTATAAAATATATTCCTTTCACGAAATAGTAATTCGTACGAAGCGCTGAAAAATTCAGTGGCTTGATTTAAGAATGCCACACAGGTATTATTAGTATTAATAGGGGACGGATTGTAATGTAAAGTCTTTCATTTTCGTTTCGCTTTAGAACAATGACGTTTAGTATAGAAATAAATTTTGTTATGAAAAATGGAAATGACCGTTTTCATGCCTTTTTTGCATTTTGTTGCTAATTGATCTCTTTTTTTATCTTTTCCGTCATTTGTAATGCATTATTCGCTGATTTCGTCGATTTTAACGTTATTTTAAAATTTACTTGCTTCAAATAATATTTACAATATGCAACAATGTTCTCCACAGTATTCCTGAGTTGCTATTTGATTCTTTTGCTTAGTTATTGTAATGTCAGCCGTTGTGAGTGTGTATTCTAAGGTTCTTTGACGCGTATCAGCGCCATTGTCAGTTCAGCCGATTTCGGGATAGCTAAAGCCAGATTTCCTGGTACAGAACAGTCCAAACTGAAAGTTTGCGAGCTAGGTTCACTTGAACGAATAGAAGCAGCCTCCATTACATCAGTAACGTATCCAACAGATTAAGTTGTTAATTCGATCCGGTTTTGATGACGATTTTTCGGTCATTTTCCTTTGCTTTTAGGACATTTTAAAAACATTTCATTGATCATTTTGGAGATGTTTTAGGTCATCCGCCCCCTACTAATTAATTTGATATTATCATCTGGAATGTAGTTCGTATTGAACTGTGGGATAGCAGTGAAGTGTGGCGTGAATGGACATTAATTGGATGGTGTTATGCATCAACCGGCTATGCGACATCATACGAGTTTTGGGATAATCGTGTTCAAAGATTTTATAACATTTCCAGCCTCTAAAAACTGTAATATCATTCACTGAAGTTTCAAACTACACAAACATGAGTGGAAATATCTGGTGCTTGCCTGCATAATGTGAAATAAAGAACAGCAGATTCGAAGATCTAGGGTTTATAGCCAGTTGTTGCGAAAGATAAAATCCCTGATGTGTGTTTTATTAGATATAAGGCTATATTTACAGATTTGGCGCCAAATCTTGCGTCCAGTGCAACTGATGGCGTCCATATCTCATTTTTTTTTCGAAAAATTGCGTTTAGCCGAACGATGCATAACACCGTCCAATTCTTCGTGGACGGAAGAGGTGTCGAAACGCTCAGAGGGGTCGGGGAGCTCCCGGGTGCGAAGGGGCTGGCAGTTCCTGGAAGCACCAATGCGCCGCTGACCGCCCCTCCTCGCCCATTCCCCGACTCACCGCACCCCGCCCCTCCCCAGCCACCCTGATCCTCCGCTCCCCAGCGTTGCCGCCAAGCCATCTTCCGAGCACTCGCACCGGCCAGTCCCGACACGTTGGGATGGGGACGTCGCCAACAATACGTGCTTTTGAAGACATCGACGCTTAAAATTAACACATCCATGTTTGTAAACATGGACACTTTAAGAACTGGTTTAGTTACAACTATTTTGGTTTAATAACATCTGACAGTTGGTGTTTTTTATTTAATATAAAGTTTTTCAAACCATTGATTAGAAACATCATGCAAAATACAGAGATATAAAAGTGAATACCGTTTCTCGTTAGCAAAATACTTTTCTTCGGAAAATAAAAGAGCAACGTAGAAACATCGAGCATAAAAACATAAAAGAATTGCTTCAATAAATCGATGTTAAAAATTTTTGAATTTTTTACAAAAACAATGACGTTTTGAAAATACAAATTTGAATGTCGCATCCCTATAGTGCGCTTTTATAACTTTGCTCCTCAAGGCCTGCCTTCACGACGTATATGTCACGGTATTTCGCGTCTTTCTCAGTCGTGCCGTTAGATATCGCGTGATCGCGAACGTATGAAGCAGGTGTTCATGCAGGGATCATGCGACATCTAGCGGCGTCAGCGAGAAAGACGCGAAATGCCGAGTGATATTCCGTCGTGGCCATAGGGACTTGAGGGGCAGAGTTATAAAAATCGCACAATATGCCGTTATCATTGTCTTAGTGAACCGTGCTACTCCGCATCACCTGCGCACGGTCGTGCACGAAGCAGTTCTATTATCCAGTACGGTTCTTCGATCCCGCCTTGTCCCCACAGCACGAAGTCTACAGGAAGAAGACCCAACGCCGGTGGTGGGTGTATGTGCCAAGAACGTCGGCACCTCCTTGAAAAATAAAACAAAACTACACAAAAAGAGTGCACCGCATTATGTCGCTGAAGTAAAAGGAATGTAGTTTTATTTATTTTTTCAAGTAGCTGCCGACGTTTTTCGTACATACCCCCCACCATGCCTCCAACACCGGAGTTTAGTCGTCTCTCCTCGTGCTTCATGCCCTACTTCCGCTCTCGTCACTCCGCATGCTCCAAGCCCCGCTTCCGCTCTCGTCGCTCTTCGTACTCCACGCTCCGCTCCCGCTCTCATCGCTCCGCATGCTCCACGCCCCGCTTCCGCTCTCTGCGCTCCTCGTGCTCTACGCCCCGCTTCAACTCTCGTCGCTCTTCGTACTCCACGCCCCGCTCCCGCTCTCGTCGCTCCGCATGCTCCACGCTCTGTTTCCGCTCTCGTCGCTCTTCGGACTCCACGCGCCGCTCTCGCTCTCGTCGCTCCGCATGCTCCACGCTCCGTTTCCGCTCTCGTCGATCCACGTCCTCCACGCCCCCACTTCCAATCGTCGCTCCTCCCTCTCCACGTCCCGCTTCCGCTCTCTTCGCTCCCCGTGCTCCACGTCCCGCTTCCGCTCTCTTCGCTCCCCATGCTCCACGTCCCGCTTCCGCTCTCTTCGCTCCCCGTGCTCCACGCCCGCTTCCGCTCCCTGCGCTCCTCGTGCTCCACGCCCCGCTTCCGCTCTCGTCGCTCCTCGTGCTTCACGCCCGTCTTCCACTCGTCGCCTCGCGCATCCACTCATGCTATTGCTATTTGGGTTGTGCCCTTAAAAGCTAAAACTATTATTTCCTAACACCACATTTCGTAACTGGTACGCGAAATAACAGTTTTTTCGTTTGTTCTGTTATTGGCTGTTATCTGTTGTAATTCATAGCTCTGCAATCTACTGGGGCCAAACCCGAACTAACAAGCTTTAGCAACAACCGTTTTATATGGTACGTTTCACTGCAGCTAATCAGTTGTGATTAGCTAGTGTTCAAATTATAGATTAATTAATAAATAATTCGTCATTATTAGACACCATGTGCCACAATATTTTTACACTACAATAAAAAGTTTATTCTTTAAATTAAATCCGTCCAATATATTTGTTAACTTTTTTCTGCTGCTTATGTGAGATCCACTAATATTTCCGTAAGTCCGATAAAAATAAAATGAGTTGCGGTCAAATAACTTGCTTTATTTTTAGATAGTCTTTACCTCTAGCATATTTTTAGATAGTCTTTACCTCTAGCACCACGATGCGATGTTCTAATCATCCCTTGTCCGCCCGCCTACAACCTATTCGCCTCGTCCCCGCTACCACTGCTACGCTCCGCCCCGCTCCGTCCCCCGTAGTTCCCGCTCCGCTCCACCCCTCCCCACACCGATTCCGCTCTTCCCCTCCTCGGAACACGCTATCCTTCACTCCACCCTGCCTCTACTCCGTCCAACGTCAATCATCTGCGTCCCCGTTGTCCCGCAATGCCCCCACGCGATCCTCCCAATCTAACGCACCTCCGCCCCGCTCCGTACCATTCCACTAGATCCCGTTCAGCCCCGCCAAGCTACATTATCCACTCTCCCCAGCCTCCGCCCCGCGCTCGACATCCATCTATGTCCTCCGATCTACCATGTCTCACCCTTCCTCGCTTCGCACCACTCTCCTGCGTCTCCGCCACGCTCCGCACCAATCTACTAGACCCCGCTCCGCCCCACCTACACTAACCTCCACTCTACCCTGTCTCCATTATGTCCTACCCTGCCCCACTCTGCACCACCGCGCCTCGCTACACTATCCTCTACTCCGATGCCCCACTCCAATATCGGTCCACTATCCTTCCCCCGCTCCACTCCGACGTGCCTCCTCCCTGCTCCCCACCATTCCGCTAGATCCGGCTGTGCCCCGCCTCGCTACACTGTTCTCCACCCCACCCCGCCACCGCCCCGCCTGACATCGATCTACTATGTCCCGCTGTCCTCCGCTGCCCCGCCACACTCTTCTCCACTCCTCCCCGCCCCGCCCCCGCTCCCACCCGATCCGCTCGTAAATTCTGCCACTTTACGCGCGGGCGTTTCCTCTGCTCGTAATGCAGGCGCGGGGCGGCGCGGGGTGTTTGCTTTGGTGCGCGGCGAGCAGATTGCGCGGCCAAAGAACGGACGCGCGCGCGCTGCTGCTCCCGGGTCACTCTCGCGTCGGCCGCGCCTCATGCCGTCTCGCTTCCGCCTCTCACCCGCCTCCCCCCACCCGCCTCGCGCCCACTTCGCGCTCCCCTCCACCCCGCTCGCCTCACTCCCGTCTCGCGCCTGTCTCGCTACCGCCTCGACCCCGCCTGGCCCCTACCTCGCCCCCGCCTCGCCCCCGCCTCGACCCGCCTCGCCTCGCCCCGCCTCGCCCCGCCTCGCCCCTGCCTCCCGCCACGCCCCGCTCCCGCCGCCCCGCCTCCCCCCGCCCGCCTCCCCCCGCCCCGCCTTCCCCCGCCCCGCCTCGCCCCGCCTCGTCCCTGCCTCGCCCCGCCTCGCGCCACCCTGACTCGCCTTTTCCCCGCCTCGCCGTCGCCTCGGCCCTGCCGCAATCCCCCGCCACGCCCCCGCCTCGCCCCATTTTCGCTCCCGCCTTACCCCACCTCTCTCCCACCTCACGCCCTCCTCTCGCCCGCCCCTCGCCTATATTTCGACTATTTCTCGCTCGTCTCTTCCCCCGCTTGGCGCTCGCCTCTCGCCCGTCTCGCTCGCCTCTTCCCTGCCTCGCGCTCGCCCCCGCCCGCCTCACCCCTGCCTCTTCCTAGCCTCGCCCCCGCCTCCCCGTCTCGCGCCCGCCTCGCGCCCGCCTTTTCCCCGCCTCACCCCCACCTCTTCCCTGCCTCGCGCCCGCCTCTCACCCGTCTCTCGCTCACCTCACCCTGGCCTCGGCCCCACCCCCTCCCCACCTCGCGCCCGCCTTTTTCCCCACCTCACCCCACCTCTTCCCTGCCTCCCGCCCGCCTCTCGCTCCCTTTCGCTGATGGGGCAATTTGCGCACGCTGATTGCGTACATTATTTTTAGTATGAATTTATGGAAACTTACTTCTAGGGACCGGATGTTCAAGCATTCAATTGAACTAAAATGGGCAAAAATTCGCCCGCGGAGGACGTCAAGTTAAAAAAAAGATCTATGCTAATAAGGGAGGCAAAAAAAAACATTTATTGTAGCTGAAATAACGGTCCAAATGAACGGAAAGCAATGAAAAGTCTAGTGTACAAGGAATAATTAATAATTAATAATTCAAATTATTAAGATGTTATAACTCTAGAATTTACACCCGCACTTACATGGGAGGAATCTCTTGTGTCGCAGATTACGAAATGTTCTTGTGGAATCCACCTTATTGACTTTTTAATGGCGTAAATGAGATCGAGATTAGAATTTTTGTTCTTCCCATTTGTGTGATCACCAGCACTGACAAGTGTCGCATCGTATATCAGGTAAACCTCTGTCCTCAAACGGGATCGGAGGCCATAGTGGAAACGGATTGGGAAACTATAGGATGCGATTATTCGTCAGCTAACAATGCTTGACAGTACCTATGAATGAAATCCTAAAATCTGGTATCTTACTTTCTCATTAAAGTTTTAAACGCTACCTGGACCTAGAGCCCCCGGCTTCATAGAGAAAGACAAAACCTGTCAGAGCCTTCACATTGTCCAGGCTTGCGGGTTTCCAGCTTGCTCCAGATCAGTGTCTGGAAATATCAGAAAAATAATAATGAAAAAGAAAGAAAAATAATGCAAATTACTAAAAGTAGGCATCAGAAACTAAAGTAGGCTAAAAATTGTGAGATGTGTTCACCATAACCACCTCAGCAATGAGAATTACTTAATTGTAATTCTAAGTCATCAAATTGTAACAATGATGCATATTGCCAATTTTCCGGGCCCTAATTACAACTATTCCTGTTTGGATCTTCCTCAATGTTCAAGGTGGCAGCAATGTTAGTTCATCTCGTCCTAGTGTATTCTATACTTTACAGTACCCAGTTTTATGTGGCTGTGTTTTTTGCGGTACATGCACGGAAAACACACTTTCCCATACGAGTTACGCGAAGTAACACTTTCCAGTCAATAAACAATGAAAATAAGCGCAAATTTCCATGCATTATTGCTCAAAAATATATTAACATTTTATTTTCCATTGCATGCATTCAATTATCTCAGCATTTGCAAGACCATTTCCTGTTAAAACTTCTTTCTCGCAGGAAAAATACATTTCTAGTACACCTATTCGTAAGATATCTTAATTTTATTGACAGTTTGAGTTATTGTTTCTGGTTGTATGTTTCGAGAACTTATTCTGCGTACGGATCGCTTTTTGCTATAAGCGAGTTGTATTATCGCAAGCATAATTTATACTCTGAAAATAGTTTCTTGTGGCGGAAAGAACACGCTAGTAATAAAACTAGAATTTAGTTCACGATGCCTGCTTTGCGCAAAGCACCAGTTTCAGTGCCGCCATGTGCCTTCTCGGTCATTTGCTTAGCCTAAGGAAAAGGAAGAGCCGACCTCGCGACAGGTTACGAGCCTGTGTCTCTGTTGCGCCACCTGTGCTCGAGCGCTGGCAGTTTGAGCACGTAGTTCGTGCGGCGGCCACCGTGTGGCGCGAGCGGCGCCTTCTGCTCAAGCGGGTGGCGCGTGGCGGAGGCTGGCGGCGCGGCGGTCTCGCTGCCCTGACTGCGGCTTCGCGCCACGAAGGGAGGGTCGTGCTTTCGCGCCGCGGCGAGCGTTGTTGTCGAGTCGCGCTACGCCGAATGAGCCGTTGAGAGCAAAAGTGGGGGAAGTCAAATTTTGGAAGATTTGTGTTTGATGCACTGGTAGATGAAATGAGCATTGTTCCAAAGCGGGCAAAAATGGTGAGAGGCAAACTTCACTATTTCTTAACTATATTGCGATTTTCTACCTTTGCCACTCCAGGCCACTCAAATCCCATCTTCGCGATGGAATATGTCACGGTATTTCGCATTTTTCTCAATCGTTCCGCTAGATTTCGCATGATCGCGACCGTATCAAGCAGTGCTTGCGATCATGCGACTTCTACTGGCAAGACCGAGAAAGATGCGAAATGCAGTGACATATTCCATCGCGAAGATGGGATTGGAGTGGCCTTGAGGGGTAGTGTTAGAGAAATCGCAGTGTAGAGGCCGGCACAATGCAGAAGTAGCCAACATGGTGCTCATACCGCTGCATGCAGTTGTGGTGGAAGTCACAGGTGGGACGAAACAACACGTTCAGAGGCCCTCAATAAAAAGCTTTTGTTTACCTGCACTCATCACAGACGAACTATCTCGGGGAAAATAAATCCCTTTTAGTGATACGTAAACAAGTTTGAAATCGCAACTTCGAAATTGCTCTCACTTAGTTGAAAATCACGACAAAGCCCTATTTCCATCACATTACTATCTCAGACGAAATTTGTGCTTGCCAATTGTTTGAATGTAAGTCGTAGTTGTCAGAAACAGTGTGTGCAAAAGTGGTGAAACTAAAACAAAATAGATAATTACTTAATGAGTATGCTTCAGTCCAAAATATCTGTGGTAGTAAGTTAGAAGAATATTTTCTTAACACGTTCGTAACACTTTAGGTAATTTAGTTCTAATCGTTATAGTTTTACAGCGATTTTCGTTTATACATTTTCCGGAAAGATGTTTTTTGACTTGCACCACTTTTGCTCCCTACGGCGCAAAGATCATTTTCCCTTCGCATGTTCTTCTAGGGTGCCGAAAACGCACGCAACCTACTCAAGCACGTTCCGCGTACTCGTCTGCAATTCAAATCTGCTAAGATTTCGCTGCGTAGAAGGGCCCTTTCCTCCCTTCGCGGCGCGAGGCGGTTTCATTGGTGTTTGATTCCTGGCTAAGAAGCTGTACCTACACACTGCACTTCCGTTGGCCGGTGGTGCTTTGAAATTTGGTGTTTCATTGAGAATCTGCGGAGAAAGTTATGAGTGGAGATGAATAAAAATTACAGATAATCTCTAAGGATACTTTTCTGCCAAGGCTATTTCAGCACTTGCTATTATTGCGGAATAGGTTTGTGTGTTTTGAGCAGTGGTGCACTGAAAGAGTCATGTGTCTCCTGCCCCCGCCCCTGAGAAGCTAATGATACATAAGACAGGTATGTTAATTTTCTGTACTAACGAAAATAATTCAATATATCCATTGTTTCCGTTATAAATAGTAACTATAAGACCGGAGAAAACGCTCATTACCACCTTCATTGCCAAAAATTGCGGCGTCGATAGTGTAACGGTTAGCGTACCTGATAGCGGGACTGATTTTCACACCACATCAAGGCCGTGGACTTTTAAGGGCGAAAAAAATCCTTCGTATGCCTTCCTTCGAAGGGGAAGTGAAGCCGGCTGTCCCCATGTTAGTAGATTTACTGCGTGTAAAAGATGGTCAAGTCTAAATGAAGTCGCTGAGCTAAATTCAAACCGTCTGTTTCGTCACCCAAGTAATACTTCTTTCTCGCCTAGTTGGTGAAAGGATTGTAGCGAAACTGTCATGGTCAGACCGGAAGAGCAAGCGGTCTGACGTGAGTCTCGCCACATAAAATAAGGCATCATTTCAATTCAAAAAAGCCTCTCCAAAATCGCCTCTGCTTACCGAAAACGCTCCTTTCCATCTGCATTCATAATTCAACTTGTATAGTATGAGCTAGGGCTGGCTTCCCAGGGCCCAAGAACACGTTCACAGAATACATGTCACTTTCAGCACTTCTCACACATTTTGAAATCTTTTTGACAATAAATAAATAAAAATACATGTTATATTCAGGATAAATGAAAAAACTAATTTTAAGAAAACATCGCAAGTCTCCTGGTCACTACCGTGTATCCCAGATCTTACGAAAAAAAACACAACTAAGATAACGAAAGAAAACGACATAGCAAGTAGCGGAGTACAGCAATCCGAACATTTTATGTCAATAGGAGTTGTCGACAGTCGATTATTGTACGTCTTTCATGCAATTTTTAATAACACGTTCAGAATATTTACGTTGATATCGCATCCACAAAAATTTCATTTTCTATTTATATTAAACTGTATAAATATCGTTTAAGATATTTTCTAAATTTTTATTTTCGGCATGTGAAAGGGATTCGGAAATTGCATGCAAAACTACTACCTTACATGTGTAACTGACTGTCCAGGAAAACCGCCAGTGACGTACTCTTCGTCACTTTGTCAACAACCTGGCTGGCATTCTCTTACTTAGAGCGAAGCACCACAATCCACTGTTATTCCGTCACGTCAAACGTTTTGTCAAGAAAGTCGAAGCTAAAATGTAGTAAACACAGTAAAGAAAGTAGTGATTTTCCGCAAACTCTTCATATTTTCAAAAATTGCAAAACAAATCAAAACTGCAGATAGGATTTCGTGAGCTTCGAAATCTAATTACCTTCGTGAGCTTCGTTTCATGAGATGTCAGTCTGCGTAAAGAATGTGCCGTAACAGCGGTTGGAAGTTTTTGAAATTCTTCTCATTGTTGGTCGGAAAAAAATGGGTGGGAGGCATTATTTATTTAATTTTGATGTCTGTGTTCAACAAAACGGGGCATTCAAGTATATTATAGTCGGGGGAAGATCCACACATACACATAAATATTTACCACGCATATGTATCCATAATAGAATTAACTTACAACTAACAAAAGAAAAGGCTACGCATTTCTATTGTGTTCGAAATATAATATTAAATTATAGATTTTCGATTTATTATTTGATAAATTTTAGAAAATGCGATAGATTTGGTGAACTTCGTTTAGGACATTCACTTGAACTGCTCTCGTTGAGCGGACTGTTTCTCGCCCGCGATGATCTGGATACCCTGATAACCTTCCTCATTCCTCCTATGTCGCGCACGGGGATGCGTTTTTGACTGTTTTAAACTTAAATTTTAATTATAAATTAACATAATGTCTCTGTCAAATTAATTTTTGTTCAGAAATTTAATGTTAGTTATTTAACCAGAGATTTTTTTAACAAATCGATGTACTTTGTTGGATGCATTAATATCGATGTTTTAATTTTGAACATCGATATTTTGTTATCGATGTTCAAACATACTTCGCATATTTCGTTAACATAGAGAAAATGTTTCGTGTTTTCATAGAATCTATTAGTGGGCGTGCATTGTTAGCAAAGCTTGTCACCACTTTCTTTTTTTTTTTTCTTTTCTATAAATGATAAAATACTTGTGCCAATGTAGGATGTTTCTTGATATGTTTTAACTAGGCAGAAAAAAGTGAAAGAAGGCCTACAATGAAGGTACTTCACTGAAGTGCACATTTACTTCAATTATTTCTCCCGAGAAGTAAGTTAGGTTACATTATGTTTGCACAAAAATGTTTTTCCTTCCAAGAATGCTTTTCTTAAATTGTATCAAAAAGGTTTATACAGAAAATGAAATATTGTTAATTTTAATTGCATATTAAAGTGCATATTTAAGAATTTTGAGGTCATAAATGCAGATTTCAAAAAGCATATTTCAAGAATTTTTAGGGCATAAAAATCCGCTCCCTAATTATTAATATCAATGTTTTAATTTTGAACATCGAAGTTTTGTTATCGGTGTCGCAACACCACTGGGTCCATGCCTGGTCGGTCGGAGGCGCGCTCCGTTGGCGCGGCGTGTGTGAGCGCTGGGAGCACACACTTCTCGGAAGCGCCAACTTGGCACTCTGCGGCGAGCGAGAGGCGAGCGCGTGCCTGGGCCGCGATGTTTACAGCGGTGTTTATTGCCTCTCCGTTTTAAAGGAAAGTGCACACTCGAGGGCCGTTGCTTGGGCGAGGAATGTGGCCAACCCTTGAGCGGCCGCGTGGCCTGCGCGCTGGCGGCGGGACGGCCAGGAAGCTGCGTAGCAAGCGCGCACCAGCGTCTGCACCAAGGCTCGCATGTCTATGGATTGATCGATAAGTTTGATATTTCCGGGCACTTCAACTAGTCAGGTCATTAGTCCCGTAAGTGTAGTGCGTGTTTTTCTCGGATGTGGCGATGATCGTTTCTTCGCCGGATGGCGAGATCTGGTGCCGACCTACTGTCGACTAGCGGGGTTTTCCTCAACTAGGTATCGGGGAAGCTGTAAGCTCCCGACCGGTCTCCCGGCATGTATGGTAGTGTAGTGTATGTTAGTGTAAGTGTAGATTATAGGTCAAGGAAGAGGAAGGAAAGATCGCGCGTGGTCCGTGGCCCGTTTGTTAGGGTAGTGCTCCGACATTCGCCTGGTGTTGATCGGAGAAACCACGGAAAACTACCGATGAGAGCAGCCGGCCGCTAGAATTCTTCTCCGGACAGAATTGGACCTAGCTGACAAGCTAGTGTCGAAAATTCTGCCGCCGTCGTGACTTGAACCTAGGACCTCCCGGTCAGAGGGACTGCAGTGACATCAGCGTGATGCACTGAGCCATCTCTCCCGGTAATTGATTAGTGATTCAGGGCGAATCAACAGCTATGGTCATTAGTGTTCTCAATGTATTGCGCGTGTTTTCCTCGCGAGGTGGCGGTGATCTTCCCTCGCTAGAAAGACGCCGACCTACCCGATGGCTAACGGGTTGTTTTCCCTAACCATCTCCCACCAGCGGGGCACCGCCGCATTCGGGACAGGCTCTAAGCTCCCTACTGGTCACCCG
This sequence comes from Acheta domesticus, assembly GCA_031308135.1. Classification (NCBI taxonomy): domain Eukaryota; kingdom Metazoa; phylum Arthropoda; class Insecta; order Orthoptera; family Gryllidae; genus Acheta; species Acheta domesticus. The sequence continues at coordinate 13,428,407 of JAHLJT010008446.1, read as the reverse complement.
AAATGTAGTGCATGTGGGTGTGTCTGTGTATGGAAATAATGGGGAGAATGGAACAAGGAAGGGGAAGGAAAGATCGCGTGTGGTTCGTGACCCGGTGGTAGGGTTCTGCTCCATAATTCGCGAGGTGTTGATCGGAGAGACCATGGAAAACTACATATCAGCGGCAGACCGCTAGACGTCGCCTTCAGACTGCCCTTGAATTCGATCTCGCTATCTAGCTAGTGTCTAAAATCCTACCGCCGTCGGGACTGGAACCTTGGACCTTCCGGCCCTGGGCACTGCTGTGACATGACTGCACTGCTGCACTGCTATGTTGATGCCCTGAAACTCCTTGTGCCTATGGAAGGCGAGGGGACTGTCAACGAGGCACCCCAACGTTTTTGTTTCAAAATCTTTGTTTAGCTCAGGAGTTTGTGTTCCATCTTTTATGACTGTTATTATAAGAACCTTTCTGAACCCTTTGTCATAGTTTCGCCTTTCATCGCTTAACGGATGTTACAAACAAACAATTTCAAATCATCCTCATGCTAAAACTCTTCGTAGAAACACCAGCTTTCTTACAACAGGCCTTTCTTTAAATATCCAATAGAGCTCCAAAAACTGTCAATTTTTGCTGCAACCATTTGTGACCACTTGAGGCCGTTTTTAACTGGTCTCTTTTTATATATCAGTTACACATTTCGAGTCTTTTTTATTGTTACTTTTTTAGATTGTGGTTTTAAAATCAAGAATTTGTTATACAGGATCCTTGGTTTATCCAGGATTATCAAATTATTTTCTCTTTAATGTATTCAACAAAAGAGATTTTTAAAAGAATTTTCTTTTCACGAGAACAACTGAATTTACATATTTGTTTCATTCATACCAATGCCAATAAGACTGAAACAAAACTTTGTCACTACGGAGTAAGAGAAGACAATCAGGCTGTATATAAAACCTAGAAAAATCCTCGATATTCAAAAGAAATTCTAGATTGCCGCAAAACTTTTTCTCCGATAGAGAGTGATATTTGATAGTGTTTTCCAGCTGAAACTAGTTCTACTAGTGTAGGGACTACATGACTCCATTAGAACTTGTAATTTAAAATGAATTCCTCGATGCCCTTTAAATTTCCTTTCACATGACGTCTGGGCGTGTGGAAAAGGATAAGTGCATCCATAGATTAGATAAAAGTAGGGTATGGCTGGTATAATGATAAGTCTGATAGTCGCTCGTATATTGAGCTGAAGAGTGTGGTAAAAGTGTCGTTGCAATAGCAGACGCGCCAGAATCTGCGTAACTTAATGAATTACTTAAGCACATTAATGGCTTAAACATTAAACAAAGCAGAGTTATCTTTAGATTTCGGTATTGCGTTTATGGAAAATCGGAAATCTTTTTTAGAATCTAATTACAGAATGGTTCTTACGCTTTTTTATTATTTTTAAAATATCTACACGGTCGGCCGAAAGGTCTTCCAGAATTGAGGTTTCTTTTACATTACAACAATTTAAACTTCCTAAAATGATTTGGAGTGTCTTACCCGCAAGTACACACATTTGTAATTTAAATTTAATAGATTTGATTTGAAAATTTGACTAAGGGGAGTAGTGTACTTGAAGAGTTTTTTTTTCGGGAAGTATCAAGATATCATTTGGGAATTTTCTTTGAGAAATTTGCTTGTCCTAGATGCAAATATTTCACTGGTACATGATTCTAAGAGTATGAAATGTTGTAGATAAATTAATCACTGTATCGTTAATTTGGGGGTTTTGAAGCTCTTCCCCTATTACTACTGAGAATAAACCATGGTGCCTTGAGCAATCTTCAGAGAAATTTATTTTACATGATAATATTGCTATTTATCAAAGTGGGGCAGGTATAGGTCGGTGTGCGTCTGATGATGCGTTTGTATAGGAGTAATTTGATTTTTGTTTTGTCAGTCGATGACGTGTGGAAATAGTTCGATACCTTTTGATGTTGCATTTTGTACAACTGAGTTAATTTTGAGTTGTCTCCATGTTCGACGTCTATCTTATTTTAATACCAAGTTGGCATACACCATACACAGGCATGGACTTGTTTCGCAAGGAAAGTTAGAAGTTTGAAGTTGTTTATTGTTAGAGGTGGTCGGTTTTGGGTCTTTCGAGGGTGAAGAAATCAAAGGATTTGCCTTTTTGTGGGGATTAACCTTCAATCGCCATTTGTGAAAGCAGCTGTTCATGTTGTGAGAGATACAATGCTGCTAGTTCCCGCAGCAGTGAATTCAGGTATGGATGTAAACGTGAATGGTGCACAAGTATTTTTCAGTAATGAATAGCGGAGCTTACTACTTGATGTAATGCTGATCAAGATGCACAGTAGTATCCGGAATCATGCGGCTTATTTACGGCATTCATATGTGGACGAACGCGCTGCGTCGTTCAGACATTTACATAACACTTTAGGAATTATTGAACTTGAACACTTTAGGGATTATTTTTATTTTTTTTATATACAGAACGAATAACCTGGAATACAAGTTGGCATAGTGAAAAGTGGCAGTGGCAGACTGCAATTGGTTGTTTTCTCCTAGAATAGCTTCGTGTGTGGAGATGGGTGGACATTGCGAAAAAACATCGATGTTTCAAGATTTAAAAATTCAAAATTAAAACATCCATGTCAATTATACACCAGTCAAGAACCAAAAATGTCTTTAACATTGGTGTTTTGAAAACTGGTTTGGGAAGTCTGTTATTACTCTAGGAATGCGGGGACTGTATTCAGTCCGGCATTGGTCCTGTTTATTAATTTAAAATTAATGTCTTACTGAACATGGAACAAGTAAATACTGACCAGGTTACTTTCCAGGTAATATTGATCAGGTTTTTTAAATACTGACCAGGTGATTTTGGTGGTAAAGTGTTCTATTTTTTAAGGTGCGTAAATTAATTTATTTCGGAGAGGGGTGTTTTATATTACTTAATTTTTTCGAAAATAAAACATTGACAACTTTGAGCATAAAAAATCCATGTTCAAAAAATAATGAATTCAATAAATCTGTGGTCACTGGGTAAAAGTTCTTAAGACAAAAATCTTAGTTTTGAGAAAACAAGGGTTAGATTTTCGAGCCACCGCTTGTTCCTATGCTAAACGCTATTTCTTAATGTTTGTTTCTCGTTTAGAAGGCAACATTTGAATTCGATCGTTTTACTAAAATAAAATATAGATATTTAACTTGTACTTTCAGTACTTAACCAAATTTTGCCAAAAATTGACTAACGAACATTTACCCCGTGACCACAGAAATATCGATATTTTGGCAATTTGGAAATGATGTTGCATCTATCCACGGCTAGCATGCGCTTTTTGCCCTCCCACCTGATCGTACTGTAGTAATCGCAAATGGATCGCTTGTGTGTGGTCGGCCGCCGGCCGGGGAGTGCACGCTTCCCGGTGGGTAGCTCGGCGCCGTGGCTCGCCGTGGGCGAGTGTTAATACCGAGGAAGCGAAGGGAAGGGCCTGGCTTGATGACTTCATCGGCGCAGCTGCGTGGCGCCACGTCCCGCCCGATGCCCGCGGCGGAAGGTGGGGGGCTGATGAGGGGTCCTCGTCCCCCTCCCCCCTCCCTGCCGGCTACCTTCCGGAACGAGGGAAGATCGGCTGACTTCCTCTGATCGAGAACGCGTGTTGGGCGCGCGGCGCGGCGCGGCCCGGCCAGTAGTCTCCCCGGGCATGCGAGATGCTCCGTCCCCTCTCCCTCCCCTCATCCAGCCCTGCCCCCCCTCCCCAACCCCTGTCTTGAATGGCAGCTGCTCCCGGGCTCGGACGGCCGCCGCGGGAAGAGCCGGTTGAAAGGAAGGGCCGGGGGCCCCGGGCTCGGCGGCTCGCCTTGGTAGGTTGCGGCCAAGAGCCTCACCTCCTCCAGGGGCTTTCAAATCCTTGTTCGGTGCTATTCAATTTTCTATTACTAATTATTTCAATCACAATTACTTCTCTTGACAGGAAACAAACATCTCGAGAGCGCGCCTTAAAACTCTTTAACTGGTTTGCCTATGGTGTATAGAGACGGCTAAATTAACAAAAAACAACATAAAATAACAAAGAATTGAACGTAGGCATAGTTTTCTTCTATCTTCATTCTTGCCCATCGACCCCAAGTTTCCACGTTGAACTAGACCGTGCATCACATACACGACTTCTTCCCCTGATGCTTCTTAAATATTACCTTTTACAACGCGATGATAATTAACGAGAATGTAGTTCGAACGATAATCATTCATCTTAAACTTAAATGTCAAGTGAAGTGCAGTGAGAATACTTCCCGAGAGACACTTCCAAATATGTTAGAAATGCTGTGAGGGCTTCCCAGGGTTGTCGGATCAATACATAGATTAATAAAAAAAGGAACGTGATCGTAATTTTAAATGAGAGTAACGCGCTATTAACGTCACAACGTCACAAAACAGTAAAACATTGTGTGACGTCCTGTTGGGAGAAGTGTAATCAGCACGGTTTCCTGAGCTGTGGGTTCTGTTATGTAAATCATCTACAAATAAAGTAGAGTGTACACCTGTATTCAAGAATACAGGTCGCAACGAGCGTTTTGGGCAAAAATTGGTATGACATCATTCCCTCCTGTGTAATAAAAACAATTTGTAAACATAATCAACTACAGATTTTGACTAGTATACCTCATCGTTGTCTTCCTGAAGGAATCTACTTACTGCCGCCGTAAAATAAAAAACGATTATTTGAAAATCTACATTTCTACAGAGATCAAGAAAACATGCACGTGTTAGGGAATTTACATTTAGTATTTACAGAAACAAACCAAGTGTCCACTGCAGCATTTACTCGAAGTATACGGGTCACTGGACGAAATATCTTTATATTTCGTTAAAAGTAACCGGAGAAAATATCTACAATACGAACTCTGTGGTGGCAGCTGAGATTTTGTGGTATTCCATGATGAATTCCAAGGATCCTTGAAATTCTTGAAATTCATCTACAATATTCATCCTTCATCCAATATTCATCCTTCATACTATTCATCCTTGAAATTCATCTACAATATGGTTTCGTTGCAGGACGAAATATCTGATCGAGACGGGGATCATTGGCCCGGACGCTCCGACTAATGCTCATCGTCATATGGATTGATGGTGAATGCGAGTATAAGTAATAAGGTTCGTTGAGAAATTCGAATAGTGAAATGACATTTCAACGTTATTAATCGCGACTATAACAATTATAATTAATAATTCAAAAATTATTTTAATAAACACAAACCATTTTTTACGTAAAACATTCTCAGGTATTATTCAATGAAAATATACGATTACACATAGGTGTTGTGTTTGTTTTTCGAAGTCTTATGAGACTGAACATCTTTCTGATAGACACCAATTGACTGATACGCACCACTGAGTGACTGTATTGTAATTGTAGGAGTGACACGAATATTCTTAATTTTGGAGTTTGTTCTTGTCAACAATCTTCAGGGAATAGTAAGTCATTAACTTAATATTTTTGAGAACACCAATGTTTACACATGTATAGCCTGTTCACACTTTTTTTCATGTATTTGTCTCAGCAAGCAATTAGTGGCACAAGGAGTGTCTCGAAATTCCCATTGAGAATCCCTGTTGAACTCTTTTAACTCTCACTCTTCGGAAGTTTCCACGTATTGAGAAACACGCTGATTGTGATCCCCAGGCTGGTACAACCCACCCTAAATGTTAAAAGGCGGGGAACCACAAAAGAGGGACGAGCCTACCCTCTGCCCTTGCGGGTCCACGACAGTTCCTCGCACCTCCCTGTTCCCCCCTGGCGGTCATGTTGCTCAACAAAGGCGCTAAACACGTCGGGTTGCATTAACAAATGATCGTCGACGTCTAGAGAGAAGAATTCCTCCGATGAGTCGAGGAAATAATGGCAGCAGGGGACTGGATGAAATTGCTGTTATTCCGTTCTGCAGATCAATGCGGATTGGGCCAAAGTGTTCCCTTGATAATTTTGAGGGCTTTACGAGAGGTTGGATTTTAAAACGCAGCAAGCAATGTTGCTGTCCGTTGCATATACAGTTAAAAGTCTTTTAGAGAATTCGCTCCAGCACTAGTAATATGTTGAATTTAATAGGTCCGGATAGCCGAGATCGCTAACGCAATAGTGCCGTGGTGAATCTCGGAAGGATTGCAGGTTTGAGTCCCGACTCGGGCATGCTTGCATTTGTGTTAGTATTTCTTTGTGTCATCCATTCATCTGTCATTATCATTCCATATTCTGTACTCCTAGGATTAGCAACCTTGGGTGATAAAAATAGGTTTAAGCATGATGCTGATCCCCCCCCCCAAAAAAAAGGAATTACACTTGCCACGGAATAAAAAATAACTGAGTCTCGGTAAGTGCAGGTGTATGTCCACGTGGTCCTAGGCGGCCAATTCGCGACCAAAATAAAAAAAAAATATTATTATTATAATATCTATTAACATTTCGAAAATTGCGTTTTAATTTATTCCAATTTAACATGATAGTGAATACAATGCAATTGTTTTCCAGGACCTGAAATTCAGCTACATAGTATGCTGTGGAATGCAATTTCTCGCAAGCTGAAATATTACGAATGAACCGGTATATTCAACTAACACCCATCCCTATTGCCAAGGTAAATTTCATGTAATGCTCCTAATAAGATCCATCTTCTGAATCGTAAATCCACTATACGAATCGTCCCTTGGACTGGAACAACTTCCGTCTCGCTTAACAGATTCCTAAGGAAAGTTGCGCATCCGGCCGAGGGCGGCGCTCGTGTTGCTCCCGCACGCGCCCCCCCCCCGGGCGTTATTTACCCGCCCCCGAATTACCCTTTAATTCGAGGCCCAATAAATCAGCACGTCGCTTTTATTTGAAGCTTTTAAAAATCCGTCCGTAAAAAATGCCCTAAAGTTCGGGCAACTATGAAATTACAACCAGCCTATAGGCGGGCGTCCTCGTAAAACGCGAGGAATATTAATCTGCAAACGCGTATAATTTTTCGAGGGCTCGGGGCAAGTAAAAGGTTGTGCCGGGTGGCGTGGGGGGGGGTGCTAGAGAGGAGGCGCCCTATTAATTGCCAAGACGCTCCCTGCGCGAAGCGCGGCCTGGCTCGTGGAAAGGAAGGTGCGAAGTGGTGCAGCGGGACGCGTCATCTCGGGCGAGAGGATATTGCGTGCCGTGTTAACGCACGGGTCCGAAGGGCTCGGCCACAGGGTCCCTGATAGTTCTTAAAAAATATTTAATACTAAATTTAAAATACATAAGAAACTGTGTAAAATAGTGATGCATAATTGTGGGACCGAGAAAGGTTCTTTGGCCGAGGTTGCCACACTGACACGGTTGGCTGCAGTGTCGCGCGGGCAAAGGCGCGAGGCAGTAGTAGTCGTGTGGTGGTCGTGATTGAGAAAAGTCGTTTTTGAGCATGCTTGGTGCAAACGGTTAAGTTATGTGTAAAGGAGAAAACGCGATTTGTATGGTGGGGTTATTTATTTATTTATTTATTGCGGGGTGATTAAGACGGATTATTGCGGGGTGATATGAGAATGTCTCTCGGTGACGAGAAGTTTAGTTTTTTAACAAAACTTGTCTTTAAATATCTAAATATTTTGATTTTTTTTTCAATTGGTAGGGATTATTTTTTTCAATTGGTAGGATTTCGTATATATTTCAGCATCCACACACACCCCGGCCCCCGCCCGCCGATTCTGAGATCGGTGTAAGTGAGAACAGGAACCTCCAAATTAACCTAGGCCTAAGGACCCCCCAATGCTATTAAAACGGCGCTGAGGACATTTCGTATGTCACTCGCATCTCTCTCGATACCAACAGCGCACAGCATAAGTGCCTTTAACAGATGGAACCCGGAAGATGCACGTCCTTTTAAAGCAGCATAAAAAACTGACCCTTTCGGGTTTGAAATACCGCAGGCAAAACAATGTCGTAAACGTGTGTCTGAAAGACAAGCTTCCATTCAAAGAGCGCTCATAGGCCTGCGTCACACGAGCGTTACGTTGACGCGCGTTACTTAACGCAACGCAGCGCTCGTGTGCATGGGCCTTTATACGATGAATATTTTGGTCATTTATTAATTTTTACAAATTGTTTTACATGCAAATGTAGTGTTTTCTTACGACTTTAAAACTTTCCACAGTCGTGTGCAATCGGGTTTTTGTAATCGATGAAATTAGGTGAAATGAATCCCAATATATTAACTTCTCACCATAACTAAACCGATGGTACTGTGGTCAATAAGGAAATGAGTTAAAAGACGTGTTATGAAAGGTAGGGAAATTCGCCTTAGCCATTGCGTGTACAGACGATATGTGTTTATACTACTGGGCTAATTAGATTAGTCTATCTTTTTTTTATTCTGGCCTTCAAGAAAATGTGCGCAGATAAATCTCTTTCCCCACACGTCATATACAGTTTTTACTGTTTTTTGACAAATAAATAAATAGACTATTTAGATTAGATTATTTAAACCATTTTCATTTCGCCATTATTTGTACTATTGTCTGTATCTTTGTTTTGTAATATGGTGATTTTTATGTGATGAATTTTTTTTCTAATTGGACAAATGTTTAAAAATAATATTTAGAAAGACCCAGAATTGGCTGGTTTCTTTGCAGGTCAATAATGGTATGTACAATTGTATTTGCCGAATGATCGAGTAGATCAAATTGCAAAAGAAGCAGATGTAAAAATAAAATAATAACTTGGTTAATTAGATGAAATTGAGAGGATTAAATCATTAAGTACATCAAGGATATTGATATGCAATGAATATTCAAGGATATGCAAGGATATTCATATGCAATTTTTAAATACATGCTGAGGGACGAAATGAACCTATCGGCGTCCTAGGTCTACAAGGTCAGGTCAGTGCACTAGGTTACTGGACGCGCACTTGCGCGCGTGACAGACGACGGGCGCGTTCTGTAGGTAATAGCTGATAACGCCGCCCCGGCTGCTATCACCAGCTTTCCCTTCCGGGCGAAGGTCGAATTCCAGGTTACCTCAGATACCGTCCGTCTGGCCTTATGCGGTAGACAGCGCCCATGTTGTCTTTATAGCGGTTTTTCAATATCCGTATTTTACTTAATGTAGGTCGCTGATGTTTAGGTTGCTGACAGGTGGCAATGGCAGGCATCGCGCCAACGCGCATGCTCGATGGCTTCGAACGATTAATTATGAATTTATAAATCTTCCTTATAACCTATTTGAGCAGCTCTGGGGGCGCCAATAACAAATCCAATTATTTTTTTACCTTTTAACGCGATTTTAATGCACTATTTCGCTGATTTCACCTATTTTAATATAATTTTAATGGTAATTATTTTAAACAATATTTACAAGATGCTACAAATGTTCACAGAATTCCTGAGTAGCCTCTTCGATTTCTTCGTTCATATATTATGTCAGCCGTTGTGAGTTTTATGTAATCTAAAGTTCTTGTGACGCCCATCGGCGCCATTGTTCGGTCGATTTTGCAGTAAATAAAGGCAGACATTTTCTTTTAAAGAACAGTCCAAACCAAAAGTTTGCAAGCCGAGTTCACTTGAACAAAACGAAGAACCCCCGATTACGTCAGTAACATACCAACAGCTTGAGTTGATCATCTGAAGTGGTTTTCATCACATATTTTACGTCATTTTTCTTTATTTTTTAGGGCACTTAATAAAATGTTCTTAAATTTTTTTGATCATTTTTGGCGATGTTTTAGGTCATCAAAATCCGCCTCTTATTAAGTATCTTCTTCAATGTTAATGTAAGTCATCAAATTTACTTATTGTTCACATGCATGAACATATTGTAAATGAACGTTTTATAAAAAAACTCTCCCATGCCACGAGCTCATCAGCGCAACTAATGGCGTGAAGGAAAGCATCAGTAGTGCGCGGTCTGATGCTATAAAGCGATGGCAGAATCGAATTCCGCAGTTAAGTGTTTATTTATTTATTTACGTCAAAAACAGTTTAAAACTGTGTGTGACGAGCTATGGGGAGAAGTGAAATTTGTGCACGCTTTCATAATTCTGTAATCTCTGTCCTAAACCATATTCTAGTCGAATTTTGAATACAGAAAAGAGCACTTTTTTTTCAAGTTTTGTTGACAAAATATTGGCTCGTATATAATAAATAATATTTTCAAACGTAAATTAGCTAAAAATTTGTGCCGTTAACCTCATCATGTTCTTCATGAAAGAATGTGTGTTCGCCAAACAATGTTAAATATTTTGACCATCCACTAAAAATGAGAATGTACACAGAAAAGCAACAGAGCAAATACGCTTAAAATACATAATACGATAAAAAATCATATGGTTTCTCTAATACCCATCGAATTATATCTCCTGTGCAAGTTCCAGATTCCACATTCACCGCTATTACTTCTCTCGGCGAGGCGCTCATGCGCCTGTAGAAGAAATTTCGTTGTGCGAAGTCTCACCGAAACTCTCTGTAGGTTTAGACAATGAATTACTGATTTATAAATTATTCTTAAAGCCTGTTTGGACGTACTGTATACAGCTCTGGGGCACCAATAGCAAATCCAATATCATAATTATTCAATGATTTCAATCCAAAGTATTAAGGAACATTGCCATGCAATGTTTTTGTTCGAAATGATGACTGATTAATTCCAAGAGTTAACGAAGAAATAAAAAACAATATAGCTGTAGCCTAAATATATGCCAAACTGGGAATGTCATACAAATACTATAGCCATAAATCTGTTATGTAACAGTTTGGAAGCAAGTCTTCTTATTTCAAAATTCAAACGTCAAATTCAAACATTTAAATTTGCCTCACAGATTTTGAAGTGTAGTTATATGTGTAATCAACTGCATTAATGGAGAGACACTTATGAGTACCCTCTTCAATCAATGCTAATTATCTAGCCAACAAGTTTACCTATTGTTCGCATGAATGAACAGATTGTAAATAAACGTGTAATATAAAAAATGTCTCACTAGTTGCGACTACCGCACAACTACGTGAGCTACGCCAATACAACCGAACGGTACTAGATGGTGTCATACAATTTCTTAAATATTCGACAATACGATTATCATACTCTTGTGGAATATTACATTTTGTGTGAGTACTGCGGAGTTATTATAACAAACGATTCTGTACTATGGATGCTACATTCTTTACTCTGTGAAAAATGTCGGATTGAAACCCGTATGTTCATATATCTCAGAATGATGTGGACGTAATATAATACTCTCTGGAGGTTGGCCAACTATTAGCTGAAAATTGCAACCTAATTTTCCGTAATCGCAATAAAAAAAGACTACTTTTATTTAAGGCTTTAGTGTGGAATGTCGTTATCTCAGTGGAATTCTCTCTATCTTTTAATTGAAAATTTATTCACAGAATTAAAAATAATATTTCCCTCTAACGACATTCTATGCTCAACTTTGGTACCTTTCATTACATGATTTCCATTGTATTTTGTATTGAGTTAAGAATTCGATTTCTGCAGACGTCAATATTAGTACCTTTCGGAAATTGTACATATTCATTTGATGATCACCAGTAAACACTCATGACAGCGGATCATTACATCATGTGCTAATTGCAAACAGTTTATAAACATCACATTTCGATACATATATTCATAAATGTTAAGCGAACTAATGGAATTTGTGACGATTTAAACTTGCTTTTCAAGAGATATTCACGGTGAGATCCGCTCAATATGCGTGTGCATGCAAATGTCTTTTCAACTACATTTAGTGCTTTCTATGTCAAGCAATCTGCAGGAAACTTACTAAGAATACATAACTGTACGGAGCCGGCTTGCGAGAAAAAATTCTAATATGTCTAATTTGATAATACGTTAATCAAACTATGTGTTTAAACTAACATTTAACAGTGGCAAATCTCTATAAAGATGACATTTGTTTAGAACGTACTACGAAATACATTGCTTTTCATGGAAATGTGAGTTAAATATGCTTGGGTTGTACCAAGGTATCGTTGGTACCAAGTCTATATTGCGGAACACCAATCAAACACTGCCCAGAAAAGAACTCTCTCGCCTCCGAAAGGCGTGACCGACATCAGGCATACATGCAAACGCAGCTCTGTGGACAAACAATGCTTGGTAACTTCCGGCCGGTAATTATGTAATTAGAATAAATTACTACGAAACCAAATGCTAACTTCACCATCCATCATAATTAATAGGCTGAACGCGAGAAATCGTAGTGCAAATAAATAAAGCATATGTTTCATCCATCATTTATGGACGTATATCAAGAGCTCTAAATATAAATATCGCGGCTAAACAAACGCCTCGCCTGTCGAAAACTGAGCCTACGAGTTTGGGAAACTGGCAGTTCTGGCATCGGGAGCGTTGGTACCAACTGGCTTCTGAAAGAACATACTCAATTTTTTAATATTATGAAAAAAGGAATATTGTCATCGTAAAGTAACTATGAAATTAGTTTCTTAAAACTTCCATTTGATTTACAAAAATACTTTTCAGTTGTTTTTTTATTATTTGCATTTATTACGTCTAACCTTCTGATTTTTTCATCTAATGTTTCTTTGTTCCTCTGCTTTCAGTGATAAAAGTAAATATTTACGTGCGCAGTTGGAGATTAATTGTTTATTTGGTAACGACACGAAATTTACAATTTTGTAACCTGGACATACGTTGTAGTGCCGCATTTGTCGGGAAATGGAAACGTATTTTAATTAGACACCGTAGCTTATAGCAATCTCAGGACCACTTTGTACCACTTTTCACCATCTGCACGTTCGTCATAGTGATGCGACATCGACAACAAAACATCGATGTTGCCTTGCATCGATATTCAAAATTAAAACATCGATGCTAAATATACATCGACTAAAAACCCCCGATGTTTTTGAACAACGATGTGTTTGAACATCGATATTTTAAAGTATGCTTAGTAACATTCAATTCGTGTGCAACAAAATTTTATGACAATGGTCGTGCATCATATTTCATAATCAAAATTCATCTGGAAACGAGGATTAAAAACGCTTCTCTATGTGCGGAATGCGAGGAAAGACTAAGGAATTATCAAGGCTTCATTATCATCTCGGGCGGGGAATAACAATCTGAATGAAAGTAGTACATACCACGTTCGTGTGGTTCGAAAACAGCCTGTGGTACTATCAGTTATTATTTCATATTTTAACTTTTACAAAATTATGAAAACAAAGAAAAATATATACAGTACCATAATAGAGAGCATAGTTACATATGGCTCAGAAGTATGGGAACTAACCCAAAAGAACAAAAAGAGATTATTGACGATTCAAATGGACTTTCTGAGACGAAGTTGCAGAATATCTCGTTTACACCACATACGTAATGATGAAATAAAGGATAAAATGGAAATTAAAAAGGATATAATAGATACTGTAGAACGAAAACAGCGTCAATGGTACGGACATCTGCTGAGAATGCCAAAAGAGAGGTGGCCCAAACAAGTATATAAATGGATACCACCGTATAGAAGACGAGGGGCTGACCATTAACCCCATGGAAACAAGGAATACTGACTGCGATGGCGACAAGAAATTTGACAGACGAAGATGTAATGGATAGAGAAGGCTGGAAAAGAGGAACCGAGAAACATCGCCAGATGTAAACCACTCGGAGATATATATACAAAATTATGATTGTGGGAATTTTTCATCCGCGAGCAAACCATGTAAATGTAAGAACATTCGTAAAGCATAAAACCTTGATGTTCAAAAAACATCGGCTTCAATACGTCGATGTTTGAACAGATCTTTTAAAGAATCATTGATGTTTTGAAACATTGGTATCCATTTCCCATGCCTAGTTTGTAACGCTAATTGCGCCTGCGCGGAGACTCCAAGATGGCTGTCGCATTGCTGAAGTCGATTGCGTATTGTTCGGTGGATGTTTCTTAAAATCGATATGATGCGTAGCCTTCGTAATTTCACTTTTTTCTGTTTTATAGAACCATTTCATATGATTTATGAAAGCAGTCGTGGCTGTGAGAAAATGAAAGGCATCATACGGGTAGAACTTTATGACTCATGAGTTTGACTTGGCATGGTTTGGCATGGCAGCCATCAGCTCCAATAGCAGCGTTAAAGAACTATGTGCGAGAAGCAGCACAAAGTCTAAAATAAGTCCTCTTGATTTATAAGAAGCGGGCAGAAAATCTAAAGAATGCACTTCAATATCGGCAACTCTGCAGTGACGTCGGCTGAATTTGAAGCCTCTGATTGGATAACGGAACCCCTCTCCCCAGCCAGCCGCTAGCTTCTAAGTAGGCAGAAATATGAATTATTCGAAGAATAGACGCTGTGACGAGGGGATGACACGGGGGAGGGAGCAGGGAGGGTCAGCAACGTCGTGGAATCGGATCATCCCGTTTGAGCTAGAAATGCGATATCGACAAGAAAACACCGATGTTGTGACCCATCGATGTTCAAAATTAAAATTACGCAATCAGAAAACTATTGATGTGGCAGGTAGGGATTAGTGGTGCGACATCCACTACAGAGTGGCAGGTAGGGATTAGAGGTGCGACATTCACAAGAAAACATCGATGTTGCCAAGCAGCGATGTTCCAAATCAAAACATAGATGATACATGGACCAAATCCATAGGTGTTTTTAAACATCGATGTTTTAAAGATGGTTTAGTAACCTCTATCATTTAATTAGTGCACAAGAAAATTTAATTTGATAATGCTTATTCACTTGTACATTAACTGAAAACAAACTTATACAAAGTCTCTCCATGTGCGAAATACGGGAAAGACGAAGGAAATGCCATGCATCAAGATCATCTCGAGCAAGCAATGGAAGTCTCCTCGATGAAAAT
>JAHLJT010008446.1:13394323-13413463 GCA_031308135.1 Acheta domesticus | reverse complement strand
GGGGGGGCAGCGAAAATACTGTGATTGACCCACACCTCACGCGTGCCACTCTCCTGTGTCGAAAGAATCAATCAATTTTGCTTTCGGCCATGAAAGTACATCCCGAACAAACAAGCGGAATATCTATGAGAAAAAGGCTGCGAGCACTCGGCCCCTTTTGGCTGGCCCGCTGTCCAAAGGACGCACCACAGAGGGGGGGAAATGATGGCAATAAAATTTCATTGGGACCCTAGTAATATTTTTAATTTTTTTTTTTTGTAATATAAAAAGTAATGTTCAACTATTCTACTAATAAATATGGACTTTGAAATAATATTCAGTGAAATGAATATAAAACAATTATCCAATAGTTATAAATTATGTAATATTAATATTTTGCCGCGAAAGTGTTTTTGGTGTTTAATTATCAAAAGGAAACACAAAAAACGTTTATCGCCTAGGTGCCTTGATTCTAGAATTCTGGTCGTACACAAAAACGTTATCGCCTAGGTGCCTTGATTCTAGAATTCTGGTCGTCGCCACATCTTCCTCTCTATGATCACTAAAATTTAGAATAATGAGTAAATTTCAATACACCGTACAAATAGAGAATAAAAGGAACATTTTTAGACTGTATTTTTTAAGCAAAGTGTGGGATGAGTTTGTCTCATGCTTTCAGTCGCTTTACCCTCTCCAGCCCCAGCCCAGTCCAGTCCATGCCCCATTCTTCTTAGCCATGTCACTACATTACATCTGAGCGCCAGTCTCAGATAGCGGTATGTGCGTCGGTCATAAAAGCTGAGGTATAGAATGTCCCACGACACACGTGTCGTAAAGACATTCCACACACCAAAGCGATATTCAGAACATTAGAATATTCGAAACCTAGTATATGATGCAGCAAGACCAGAGTTTAACTCAGCAACCGCTTGTGCCGGGTCTGAGACCCATTCAATTCATTCGTTTCCTCGGTAGAAGGCTGCGACCTAGGGTATCTGTTGTTCCATTCACCTCCTGTATTAGCTCTACTTACATTATCGCGTTATAAGAGATCACATTTTCCAAACGGATCTTGGGGAATGTCGTTTTGAAACGTAGAAGAAATGTGTACTATTTTGCGTCGCACTTTGTAATTCGAGACGGAAACTAATTATGATGATGAATGTGAGTGTATTGAAATTATTTTGTAATTTATAATGGCTTCTATAACTTGGGAAGTTACTTGACACTTTTAAGAATTAAGAGTCGTGATCTTGCTGGCAGTGACCACCACGCAGTTTCAAGCATCATTCAGAGTGGTATTTGAGGACATACAACATTTCAAGGCTTTGCAATTTAAAAAATTCCAGAGAGAAAAAGATTAGAGTGAACAATTTGAAGAAAAATTCAGAAAAACAAAATGTTTGCTCCAAGTGCAAGTAATTTCTCCTCAATTTCTTTCCTAAAAGCACAATATTGTTTTCTGTCAGAGTTGCTTGAGAAAAGATACACTAGTAATATCTCCGTAACAAGATCTTAAAAATGCCTTTGTTGTACTTTGTAATGTTTTTTAATGTTTAAGAATATATATCTAATAGAGAGGTGTAGCGTTTATCGCCTGTTTTCTAAACCCTTCCTAGCACTACCTTAATTTCAACGTAACACCTCAAACCTGATTCTTGAAGCCTGAATCAAATCTTGGAACCTTAGATCATGTTTTCACGAGTAGGAATGAACACTTATTTGCTATGGATGGCCATATCCATAACGTTACAATATATAACATGTACTGCTTTCAATTCCCTCGAGAGACAGAAATGTCGAACAAGAAGAAAATAAGCATTTATCGTACATTTTGAAACATCAGTGTAAGCATTCCCGTTCTGACGCAAGCTCTGCCGGGTTAAGCATTGCGTAGCTTACAGCAATGAACATCTATCTCGACGATCTGTGATGCGGAACTCGAAATGCGCATGCGCCAGAAGACCTGTATTGCTTTCGACCGCTGTTCGCTATGCTGTGACTCAATCCGTACCTCCAAGCCGGCGGCTATCGCTCAATGTGCTTGTCTGCCGAGACGATGAAGTGGCGATAATATGGACATTCGATTTCTGAAAAGAATAGATACCAGAGCAGAATGGTCTGAATCGTTTCTGGAATCGAAATGCAAAAAAAGAATAATTCACGAAGGGAGAACATTATTCCTGCTTTGACACTGGTTCCTAGTTATATACGGCTTTTTCTTGTACCAAGATAATGATTATGAACGGCACACAAGTGCAAGGAGAAAATCCACAGCGGCCTAGGCACAGGTTTGCTGTGTTGTTACGTTCTCCCCTTAATCATGGTTCAGCCTTCACTACAAAAGTTTTCAAACGTTTGTGAACTCGAAAAAGAGAGCAATTTTTACAATAATGAAATTTTTTCTGAAAACTGTCACTATTTTCACTTAAAAAAAAAATTATTTCCGATAAAAATCATCCTCACAAGCAGTGTCATCGGACATCATCAATTACCTACCTTCGGCAGTAAAAGATCCGGACAGGAATGTCCTGAGCGACTGCAGTAACGATCTGAAAGAAGAAATAGCAAGACGTTACAATGAACAAAACATTTGAACAACGAGAAACGAGAAATACGGAACATGGGCAGTAAAAGAAATACGGAACATGGGCTGATGTAACGCACGTTTTGTCCCCGCGAATAGGTACTACGTTCGGGCCCGCGCCGGCGGCCGTGCATCCACGCCCCGCCGCCCGCACCGCCGCTCCAGCCCTTTGAGACGGTGGCCTGTTCCCGCGGGGACAAAGGGCTTATTATAAAGCCTCAACACGCCAGTGCGTTTAGCCGCGCGCCGCGCTGCGCCGCGCCCGGGGATATCAATCACGCGTCAAGTCGCGCAGAGCGGCCGTGCGGGCCTGCAACACGCGCTCCACTCGACGCCGTTCTGCTGCTCTCACGCGCGCCAAGGGGGCCGTTCTGCTGTTCGGATTGATTGATTGATTGATTGTGATTCCGGGTCGTCAACTATTAGGGGCATTAGACCTGAGAGTGTAGTGCATGTTTTTTCCCTCGGGAGGTGGCGGTGGTCTTCCCCGTTGGATAGCGAGATCCGGTGCCGACCTATCGTCGGCTAGCCAAGATTTCCCCAACCTGGTATCTCCCACCAGTGGGGCACCGTCCGAGCTGAGACAAGCTCTTAAGCTTCCGACCGGTTTCCCGTCACGTGTGTTACTGTAGTGCATGTTGGTGGAAGTGTGTGTAAGGCGAGAGGATAGGGCAAAGAAGAGGTATGAAAGATCGCGCGCACCCTAAGATCCGTGGCCCGTTCTTAGGTACTGCTCCGGCATTCGAATGGTGTTGACGGGAAACCATGGAAAACTACCGATCAGAATGGCGGCCGCTAGAATTCTCCTCCAGAGCAGCGACTGAATTCGACCTAGCTGACGAGCTAATGTCGAAAGCCTACCGCCGTCGGGACTGGAACCTAGGACTTGCCTCTCTGACATCAATTCATGCCGAGCCATTCTCTCGGTTTGTCACGTACTGTTCTGCGCCCGCGAGCACATAACACGAAGACGCGCTCCTACAGTGGAGACGAGTCGGTGCGCCAAGCACCTGGTGCTGGATGCTTCATTGACTGATTACTTGATGTTTCCATGAGCGTCAACGGCGAAGGTCAATAGTCCCGTAAGTATAGTACATGTTTGCTCAGCAAGATCGACATGATCTTGCCCAGTCAGGTCGGCGGATTTCACGATAACTAAAGACAAAGATTTCCTGGTCCAGTCCAAACCAAACGTTTGCAAGCTGCCTTCACTTGAACGAAAGAAAGAAGCCTCGATTCCATCAGCAACATAGCCAACAAGATGCACTTAAAGAGTTGTACATCTAAACTGGTTTTAATCAATTTTTTACGTCATTTTTCTTTGCTTTCAAAGCATTTTCAACACATTCTAAGAGCATTTTATTGATCATTTTGGTGATGTTTTAGGTCATAAAATCCACTTACGAACGAAAAAACGTTTCCGCAAGGCCAAAGAACAAATCCGTCAAATACTTCTAAGCTTCTACATATGCATTAAACAAGTCCTGAACTATAACTTTCATTAGCCCGGATCAATACTGACTTTGACGAATTATCCCTAACTCTGGGCAGCTTTCTCCTCCGTAAATTTAACGACCCTTCCCCCTGAGCAAATATAATTCCTCAAACAAACAACACATGTTTCCTTCGTCTTGGCTTTTCCGTCCCTTCAGAGTCAATTAGCTGTTGGACCGTCGCCCATTAGTTTGGCCCCGGCGACGCCCGGCTTCTGTCACATCCGAGGCCCGTCGCGGAGGCGCCCCGCCCACCCACGGCCCGCCCCGCCCCTGCCTCCGCCTCCGCCCCGCTGACAGCGCGGAAGGGAATCCTATCCCACGTTCCTCCCCTACATCTACCGAGGTTGCTAATAGAGAGTTTTTGCCACCTGGAACGTTAAGCACTATCGATCTCCTGCTCATGAGCAGTCCAAGTTTTGCATTACTTTAGTACAGGGCCGTCAAACGGAGCACGTACGTGCTCGGAGCGCGCTTGCGCTCCGCTAGGGCACGCAGGGCCCGCGGCCGAGGGAAGCTCGCGCTCCGATTTCTCAGGGATGCACAGAAGGCAGTCGTGGCGGGCGCAAGAAGACGTATAAAAAGTTTGTCCGAGTGGGCTCTTATATAGTGCAAAATGTACATCAACTTGTGCTCTCCAAATGATTTTTAAAACGATTGTATTATTTTAAAATGTTTTTAGGAAAGTTTTCATAAATGCATTTTTGTATTAGGTAAAAGTGTTTAAAACTTAGTGTATTTTAGTATTACATAATGTATCCGATTTTACATACTATTATATATTTTTATTGTTTTTATTACATATTTATGAACGTTTTTTCACGTTTTTTGACTATCTACATATTTTTTCCGGACTCTATTCATCATTATTCTATAATTTTAAAGTGCTTTTATTGCGTTCATTTTCACACGAAATATATGCACATCGTATTTCTTTAAATGTTTATTTTCAATAATAGTGTCAGTGCTTTTCTGAAATTATGATATACAATATTTATATACATGATATACAATATTGATTTATATTTATTTTCTCACAAATATTCATTAGAATTAATAATTCTCTTATATTGCGTTTTCTAACACCAAGTAGAAACGTGCGTTAATACTTCCGTGGTGTAATGATCAATGCTTGTATGACTGCAGTTTTTATTTACATGTCAATTTCCACTTAAAGTTCGTAAAAATTAATAAATGTCTCTTTATGATATACCAACAGGTGTATTTCACCCAACTCGCCACATTCGCACGATGTTTTCTCACCCCTGCTTCCCGCCTGTAACTCGAGTGACTTCGCTAAGCTGATATCGCCGCGTGCCCCAAACCTTTGCGAAGGCCATTCGCGTGCTCGATTGTCTGACGGCCCTGCTTTAGTACATCTACGCATGCGCAGAAGATCGATTGAGATTAACGTCCGAGGTGGCAGAAACTATTAACCAGCAGTGCTCTACAGCGAGTCCGACCGGTTGAACCTAGCATTCGAGTCCCGGCTGTGGCCAATTTTTGACCCTGAAAGTTTAGACAAGTTCTTACACAAATTTTGCGGAACAAATCCCAGGGCTCCGATTGACTATCGGTACGTCCTGTGCTTTTACGCCCTATATTCGGCTGATCTCGATTTTCAAACTCGTATTTAAGACGTTTCTCTGCCTCCTTGGTAACGACGTTTTGATCGCAAGGTACAGGAACATCGACAGGTACACACTATTTTTTCTTCAAATCCCGGATAATTATATCCGGACTGTTTGCCGCTATCGTGCGATCATTTCGGATTTGTTGGTCATACAATATAGAACACAATCCAGCAGACGTCACTGGTTTTGGTGAGTGTTCGTACCACTTGGGGCATGTGCTTGGAACTTCGAGAGCGGTACAGAGCTGCGAGTGGAGGTAACTTCACACCCTGTCGTGTCTGTTCAAGTATTCGGTCTTTGCTAGGATTAGACAAGCTGAGACAATATGATAAATGGTTTCTACGAGTTCTTGGCAAATGCGACATTTATCATCTTGGTAAATTTTGAGAACCGCTTCATAATATTGTCGTGGTCTGAAGGCTTGATCTTGGCAGCTATTACAAGTGCTACTGATTCTGCTTCATTCTTCCTCTATTATTATTATTATTATTATTATTATTATTATTATTATTATTATTATCATTATTATCATTAATATTATTAACTCTCGCAGCCAGTTGGAAAGGATTTTATTCGGCTTTTGAACTTCCACCGTAAGTGATTGAAGAAACATAATGTGAACGATTTGTTAGCAATAAAACGTAGTTCGGAAGCTCGACGCGCCTAACCGGTCAGGAGAAGTAGTGGTTCGTCGAACCATCTCGGACCAGTGCGAACTGTTGGCTTCCTTGAGTTAAAGGCGGACCTCACATTCCGGTCGCTCGTCGCAATTAACAGAACAGGCGGGGAGCGCTCGAAGGGCGTGCGGGCGATTCACGCAGCCAGCCGTCGCCAAGACAAGTCCCCCTCCCGGAGTGGGATCTCTCGCCCTGGAGAACAACACGTGTTCCGCGCAGGGGTAGCCTGCACCTCCTTCGCCCTGCAGCGCACGCCCTGCTTCGCCCTCCAGCCCCATCTTTCGGAAGAAAATTACACTGTCGGACGTTGGCGGGGGACAAGTGGATGTTGCATTGATCGACTGATTCGTTTCCCGGCGCGTCAACGACTTGGGTCATTAGTCCCGTAAGTGTAGTGTTTTTCTCTCGTGAGGTGGAGATGCTCTTTTCCCCGCTAGATGACGAGATCTGGCGCCGACCTACCGTCGACAAACGGGGTTTTCCCCTCAACCAAGTATCTCCCACTAGCGGGGCACCGCCCCAGCCGGGGCAAGCTGTAAGCTCCCGACCGGTCTCCCGGCATGTGTGGTAGTGTAGTGCATGTTAGTGTAAGTGTGTGTGTAAGAGGAGAGGATAATAGAAACGAAGAGGAAGGAAAAATTGCGCGCGGTCCGTGGCCCGTTTGTTAGGGTACTGCTCCGGCATTCGCCTGGTGTTGATCGGTGAAACCACGGAAAACTACCGATCTGAGCAGCCGGCCGCTGGAATTTTCCTCCAGTCAGCGACTGAATTCGACCTAGCTGACACGCTAGTGTCGAAAATCCTGCCGCCGCACAGTGGGGCCAGAGGGGGGGAAAGTTGGCAAAAAGTCCAAAATCAAAATGTGCTTCAGAGGCTCCATTTCACATGAAAAGGGTAGTAAAATGTTTGCTTCATCGTTCCCCGATTGGTTTAGGGTAGGGGAATCACGACACTCCTTGCTATGCAAGTTTGAACTTGCACAAGCGATGTGCGGCGCACTTCTTCGCTCGCGGAGGTGTGATTTTGATTGCACATAGTTTTGCTCTCGTGGGTAGCAGAATTGAATGTGCCGTAGATGTGATACCTGGAGATATGTACTTTAATTCTGTATTAGTAAAAAACATATTACTTAAAAAATAATTTAGTAATTTCGGTTAGAAACCCCACGTGTCACAACGAAATAAAAGTTTTAAATCCCGTTTTTTCATATTGTCTTTTAGTTACCTTCCGGGCATTTCCGGACAATCATATTAATTGAACTGGATTCTGTAATTCATCTAGTTTTCAAAGCATTAATAAAAGTTTGCCCATGTTTGCCCCATTTTGCATGAAGGCGCATTGTTTATAATCATGCGCACCTCGTTTTGTAAGCCTTTCTATCGACAATATTATATTTTTTTATTTTTCCTTCGGGATCTCGCACTGATAGCTCTGAATTAACAAGGTGGGATCTGTTTGATGCTATTAAACACTCCGATAAGGAAAAAGCGGAAAAAATCAGATTTTGAAGGAATTCTTGGAAAAACATACTAAGTGGTCCAAACACGGAAAGTCGGATTTAAATAAAATTGTGTAAATTTTATGGCCGACTTTAGGAAAAAATGGTAAGATTCTAATCGCAGAGAGGATATATTTTTGCAAAAAAATAAAAATTGGTTGGCAGCTTTTATTAGAATACCAAATTCGACCTCCAACGTGAAAAAAATGGGTCGGCCACGTAAGCTCTTTTAGAAGGTTTCTGATAGATCTAAACGTCAAAGAACTACAGTTTTACGGTCCAAACATTTTCCCACAGAGCTATCATATATCGCCCAAATGAGTTTACGATCTTCCGGTGAAGTTGACTCTGCTAAAGTTGTTAAAGTTGTGACAATGACTACACCGAACCGCACTTCAAATACTCTATCGGTTACAAATAATTGGGCATCCCACAAACTCAGGAACGTCAGGGAACTGAAGCGTTATCTTTATTGAAGCAAACCTTACGAGAGAGCAGTACAATAAAATTATAAGAAAAAATATCTCTCGATTATACAAAAAGTTCAGTTGGCGAAAGCAGACTCATGCTCGCAAAAAGAAGCAATTATTGTAACTGAAATATCTGCTGAAGTAAGACTACAGCCACTTTTAGACCACACAGTTTCGCGGCTTTTGCAAGCACAGAAATGTCTTGACTAATCATGTTTTAGGACAATCTGGCAAATTACATTTGTTTGGTATACGGGAATATGACAGATCACATCAATCCACAAGCAGACATTTCAAATCCCGAAGCAACTAAACCAGATATTTTCATTACATAATTAGTTCCCCTGCAATTGACTTATGAAAGCCCCGAATCAAATGAAAAAATATAATATGGCAAAACAAAAAATGTTCAACAAGGTTTTGTGGACCTATCAGGTTTCAATTTGCTCAGGAAACCTCTGATCTTTCCAGAAATGAAAAATTACTTGTAGAGAATCAAATATTTCACGTGTAAACAATTAAAGAGGTTGTGTTTTATTTATTAAATCTGTTTTTTATTTCCATTAATCCTGAAAAACGCTTAAAAATACTTTTTGCCAACTTTTCCCCTTTCTGGCCCCACTGTGCGCCGTCGAGACTCGAGCCTAGGACCTCCCGGTCAGAGGGACTGCAGTGACAGGTTGATAAACTGAGCCATCTTTCCCGGTGTGCACGTCGTGGAATTCCCAGATGACCAGAGTTGTTCTTCTTCCGTGGTGGTAGCCGATATTTCGTAGTAATCCATAAAGGTAATTGGAAGTAAGGGATAATCAACCACAATTTTTAAAATTGTTTAAAATTTTTAAAGTTGTTCTGTTGATACAGCGTCATACAGGGTCGGATCCAACCGATCATTGAGAGGGGGGTATCACAGATTTCTTTATAAATAATAAACATATAATGAATATTATTTTGTAGTGTACATATAATAAACAATATTATTGTTTAAATAATTACATAATTTTAATATTAATAAATATTTAAATCTATTTTGCCATATAATGGACGGTAACAAACGAAAACCCTTTTTGGGAGGGGGTACGGCCTCCTTGGCCCTCCTGGGTCTGCCACCGGCGTCATAGGACGTCGAATGTTTCATAACATCCTTGTTATTGTTCAGAGACCTCATAGCTTCCTATTCGTGCTAAAAGGCATTGTGGTGGTCACCCGAATGACATCACAACTCACCCGTGGACGGCGTACAATCCCGCAGACCGGAGCGTGTAGTACAAGTAATACAAGTTTCTAACATATCTTGTAACTCATATTTTAATACCCCCCAAGGGTTTTCGTTTGTTACCGTCCATTATACGGTACAATTCATTTAAATATTTATTAAGATTAAAATTAGTAAATATTTATTGTTTAATATTGCGTTGTTAATAAAGCTCCAAAACGTTAATCACCATATTATTTGCAAGAAAATTAAAACATCACCCCAAATTAGGTTTTACATAATAACGTTTGATCACAATACCGTAAAGGAAGGAGATATATTTCGATGCGTTGGCCGTAATAGCTTGCATCTCTGCATTGTGAATATTACTCATATAAATACAAGTAAAAGCGTTTTATAAGGCACGTCACTCATTCTTGACTGGCAGCGCATGAGCCGCGTCACATGTCACACATGGGTCATTCTTTTCTTGCTCCGTAGTTTTGCTTCGAAATCACAAAAAGGGTTGAGATGTGGTTGTATGTGTGCGGGCGCGCGCGTGTGTGGATGTTTGTGTGCTAGCGCGCGCGTGCGCGCGTGCGTGCGTGCGTTCGTGAATGGACGTGAATTGCCTTGAAACAAGAGTATACTGCAATTAAAGATTCATCACCGCTTTTCTCGACATAAAAATCTTTATTGAATTTATGTTCAAGCATTTGTAAACTTGAATTAATGTATAGCGTTTGCAAAAATATACATTTAGAAAATGAACTTCATTACGTAAGATTGCTTGTTGTAGTAGGCAGTGTATGTAGTTTTTCCTGATTTCGTTCTTCCGTTGAGACAGTTTTATTACTTTTCACCCTTTCATTTTAAAATTAAGCTTACTTCAATATCTCCTAACCCTAATCGTTTTTAGGACGTTTCATGGCAAGTACTTTATAGTGCGATTTTTATAACTTCTCCCCTCAAGTCTCTATAGCCACGATGGAATCACACGCCATTTCGCGCCTTTCGCGGGCCTGCCGGTAGATGTAGCATGATCGCTAGGACTGTTTGATACAGTCGCGATCATGCGATATCTAGAGGCACGACTGAAAAAATGCGAAATGCCATGATTCCATCGTGAATACGGGCCTTGAGGGGGAAAGTTATAAAAATTACACTATGAATGTCTTATCTCGTGACATTAGTATTCCAAACCTGTCAATTTCTTTCTGCTCAGCGTTTTTCAACAATTGATAGTTACTATCCTCCTAATTTTTGCGTCATTTCGTCGAGTTTCCCGTGCATATTTTCTGAGTTTGTTTTAGTTACGTTGACATCCATCATACATGATCGTATTGTCTTGCAGTTAAATTTTTTAAATCCCCGCAGCTATCGTACGAACTGCCCCGCGCGCACAGGCGAAGCGGGGATCCGTCCCGGAGCGTCTAATTGGAAAGGACCCTGGCGAGGGCGGGGCGGTGGAGAGAAGGTCGCGGCGAAGGGCGGACATCCCAGGCCAGCATCCGGCGGCGCGGGGGCGGGGGTGGGGCCGGCGCCGTGGCCCCTGAGTTAAACACCGAGCCTAACCGGCGCGCCGGTTACGTGGGGGCTCGCCCACCGGCCGGTTTACCCGCGTATATTCCGGTTTCCAGACGACAAATGGCGACAAGGGCGGCGGTGGCGCGGTGAGGCGAGGTCGGGCTTGCCAGCAGTAGGAGGGGGGAGGGGAGGGGGCCGGAGATGCTATCGCGGTCGGCCCCGGGCTAGGGGCGCGGGGCAGGGGTGCGGGTGACGGGCGACGGGCAGTGAGGGCGTGTCTAATTGACAGCGGCGCGTCGAATAGGCTCCGGCTGCCAGCCGCGCCCCGGGCCCCTGCCCCCGTCGCCGCATTGTCGCAGCGCTGCACAGCAGCCGTCCCTCCTCCCCCCCCCCGGGCCCACTGGCACCGGCCACGTCACGCGCTCCCGACGCTCGGCTCGCGAGGACACTCGCCAACGTCCGGGTACCGGTCAATAGAGGCACTTACCAACAACAATCGGTTCAAACGCGACACACAAGTGCTTACATTAAATACTGCAGGAGATACGCGGCATGTGAGCTAAACAGATACCGATTCTACGAATATTTTACTACCCAGAATTCGATATCATTAGATTCGCTTGTGAAACGCTTGTGTTCGTCGTTTGCATTCCCTCTCTTTCCTTTGGTTGTCAATGTGTGTGGTAAAAGTGCTCATTGTTTTGTTTTTTTGTTGTTTTTTCGAACTCGAGAAGGGGTATCTCCTGATAACCTCGGAAAATCGCGACTCCGGAATAAAACTTCAATAAATCCTGGCATCTGAATCGAATCAATGAACAGCTGAAACAACTCATTCGTGAACGAGGTCTCTGATACGAAACCCATGGGAGCTATAATTGGAAGTTCTTAGTACTGACATGGAAACTGCTTTCATTAATTTAATGCGTAGCAATCTTGAATATCGTGGGTCAACGGACCGTCTTGAAATGACACCGATTCTCCGTATTCTGTATGGTTCCGTACATACGTAATTAATATCGACTACTCCAGGGTGGCCGCTCGTTTCCAGGAACGAAGTCCCACGGCGTTTTCTGGTTTCCCAGTAATTTTTTGACTTTATTTTTTCCGGATAAAATTCATTATTTCTGACTACTTGAAGAAAATATTAAAGCTAAACTGATACTGGTTGGCAAGCTTTCTGATTTCGCCGTGACAATGTAAGAATGATTTACTATTTTCACCAATTAAAAATTGAGAAAAACACTGTACTAATACATTAAGGAACAACATAGAGTACCCTTGCAAAATCTTCCCAGGCTTCCAACGACTCTTCTTCCAATTCCCTGATTTTCCCAAGCCCACGCCAGAGAAATGAAATTCCCTGACTACTTCTGGTTTTCCAGAAACTGACCACCTTGCACCTCATCTAACATGGTAAAATTGAGACAAAGTGACAAAAGTGTTTTTCTCTTGTTTTTTTATATCTCTTCCACAGTACCCCAGTGAAGGGAATTTATTTTCGTGATTTGGGTACAGTTGAACTGCTGCCATACGGCTTAAGAAGCTCCCTTAGAAGGGGGGGGGGGGGTCTTCATCTTCTTCTTTAGTCCTGTTCATCCATAGACGGAAGTTAGGTGACCCATCTAGATGACTGTACAGTAATATCATGATAGGTTCCTATGACGATTTAATCGGGGTAGTTTCCCATTGCTTTTCCTGACGGTACTGAATAAAGTGATAGAGAGGTGATGAGGGGTGAAAGAACTAGGATGAAGGTGGGAAGTGGAGTGGTGGGAGGTGAGAGGAGATCGTGGCATTTTTTAACCATCCCGGCATTCACCTTATGACCGACGGAAACCACGAAATCCAGCGGTGAGGATGGCCCGGGAATCGAACCCGGACCTCCCGCGCGGCCCACTGAGCCACTTCGCTCGGTGCCTTCTTAAGAACTAAATTACAGCTTAAATCTAATTTGTCATTGTGCAGCATTACGACACACCTAACTTGAACAATTTTCCCTCCTTAAAACTAAGAAATCTGTGGTCACGGGGTACAAGTTTACAGTCAAACATCTTAATTTCGAGAAAACAAGGGTTAAAGCCAACTCGTTTTCTTGTGCTCATCATTATTTCCCAACGCTATTTTGTCGTTAATGAGGCAACATTTGAATTCGGTCGTTTTAATAAAATAAAATATAGACACTTTACTTGGAGTTTCATTGCTTAAACCAATTTCGCCAAAAATTGACTTAAGAACGTTTATCCCGTGACGTCCGAAATGTTCGCTTCTTGTGGACAAGGCGATCGCTGCCTTCGGCGGCGGCCGCCGCCGCCGCATAAGTTGAGTGGCAGGGCGGTCGCATCGCCCCTTGCCCTAGCCCCCTTGCTGCGCGTCCTATCTGCGCGCTTCTCGCGCAGTGTTCGCTCCGTGCAGACCCCCCCCCCCCGGGGGGGGGGGGGCAGAGGTGTGGAAAGGTGTTCAAAGTTGACGCCAGAGGAATCTATTTATTAAGAGCTTCCAGTCGATGGCGATCGGTTATGAATGAACGGCATCTGGGAAATTCTACAGTACATGCTACTATTAAAAATCAGTTCAACTGGCGACAAGAATAAAATAACAGAAAATTCCTTTCCGAAAGAAATGCACTTAGCAATCGCATGGTGATGCTACAGCGAGCTACATATGTTACTTGATCTTACGAACATTAGCCTTTACTGACTTAGCAGTAAGTTATAAACTAGTAATGTTTTTAAACTTTATTTGCACACTTCGTACTAAGTGTAAATACTGCAGGTAGTACCAGCTAAGGATCGTACGTTGCAACTTCTCACACAGCCCTTTCCGGTAGTGGAAAGAAGATAATACGGCAAGCGGTATGCTTTATTCGAACACTTGTCCCAATAATTACTGTTAAATAAACCAGTAAATAATGGTAGTCTGAGGAGGCAGAGTGGACAACTCGGAATCGCTCTGAAAAGGGACATCACCAGGTCAAAATCTCCAGCTATGATGTCATTTAAACCCGGGTCCCACAGGTTTAGTAATCAAGATGTTAACCACTAAGCTGTTATGACCTCTACATAGTACATTCGCCATACTTCTTGGTTTCCGGGGTTCGGTAGCCACTATCAATAATTACTGTTAATGAAACCAGTAAACATTGGTAGTCTGAGGAGGCAGAGTGGACAACTCGGAATCGCTCTGAAAAGGACATCACCAGGTCAAAATCTCCAGCTATGATGTCATTTAAACCCGGGTCCCACAGGTTAGTAATCGAGATGTTAACCACTAAGCTTTTATGACCTCTACATAGTACATTCGCCATACTTCTTGGTTTCCGGGGTTCGGTAGCCACTGAATGCATTTACAGTATATCTTACCATTCTGAAGAGAATGCGAGAATGCAGAATCTACACGAAAAACACGAATGTTTCGTTCGGATTGAGAATGCGGGGCAGCCGCCCCGGGAAGCGAGCACGCTACCAATGAGCTACTAAGAGGTTCGGTCACGAACGCCGCGGAGCACTAGTTGCATAGCAATGAGCCCGGCGACCTGTAGCTCAGCGCGCAAAAGTATCGGAGTCCTACCTTCGGGGCCGGAGTTCAAAACCTAGTCGCAGGCCGAGGTACCTCCTAGCTACCACCGCTGCTATCGATGCGGCGCCTCTGGCCACGAAATTTTCGATTTCCGGTTCTGACCGTGGCGGATTTTCGACAGTACCTAAATAGCTATGTCGTATTTAGCCGCGGAGTGGAGGAGAATCTAACGGCCCGCTGCTTAAATCAGGTTTCCATGGTTTAGAGATATACAGTTAGTAACAGTTTTGTCTGTACAGTCCATAATTTGCTCGAAAATCGTTAATTTTAAGTGGAAATTAATACTAATAAAAATATATTACAAGATAATTGAATAATTCCAGGTACATAAAATGTAACTTTTACACACCTAGAGGAAACGGCCTTGAATTTCACCAGCACATTTTGCTGCATGGAAAGCTTCCCAGAGGCTAGTTCCCAAGCGACTAAATGTGCTGGTGAATTTAAAATCCAAGGCCATGTCTTCTTGGGTGCACACAGTTTCATTTTATTTAACTGGAATTATTCAATGATCTTGTAATATATTTTTCATAAGTATTAATTTTCCACTTAAAATAAATGTTTCTGGGGCAAATTATGGACTGTCCAAACAAGACTGTTACCAACTGTGTATCTATAACCCTATCTAGCCGCTGTCTCTGCAGCGCCTCTGGTCAGGAAATTCTAGATTTCCAGTTCTGTCCGTGGCAGATTTTCGACACCACTTAAATAGCTAGGTCGATCTCCACCGCGGGGCGGAGGAGAATCTAGCGAACCTCCGCTTAAATAAGTTTCCATGGTTTATCCGGTCAATACTAAGCATATGTCGGAGCAACAGCCTCACACACGGGCCACGGAACGCGTGCGATCTTCCGTGCACTACAGTGTCACACACGTCAGGAGACCGTCGGGAACTTCGAGGTTGTCCCAGATAGAGCGGTGCGTTACTTGGGAATATACCTAGAGGAGCAAATCTGTAAATCGACGTGTATGTCACTCCGGATTTCACCGTCCAGCAGGGGAGAAGAGTCATCTTAAGGAATAATATATTCACTACACTAACGGGAATAATGACCACAGCAGTTGACGTGAAAGACGTCGTTCCCAAACGTCCGTTTCATCAAATCAAATCCTAGTCTCCACGGCCACATGCGGAATTGGAGGTGTACAAAAAGGATCAGCACACATTTTGTAGCATTAAACCTTTCCTGGACTATCATTCCACCACCGCTGTATCATCGTTCCCCCTCAGTTACTGTTACCAGCTACTTATGAAATAATTTTCTTTGGCTGAAAAGAGCTACACTTTGGGAATAAAAAGAGACAAATAATTGAATACATATAAACCCGTCCGGACATAATACTGAACAGAGACGTTCAGGCATGAGCATTACGGTACAGCGAGTTCCTTTCGCACAACGTACACAACGTGGACCAATGTAATTATTTTCTTCTATACTTCTGTACATAGAGTTATCTTCAAAAATGTGAAACATAACAAATTCACAAAAACTAGTGTATCCGGTATACATCAGAAAAAATATGTGAGGTGTATCATTGTTAATTCAATGGCATACGTACTTAAGGATTCTTGATTCATTTTTACTTGACATGATTATGGACTGTTGGTTTCTCCGAAATTCTGTTCCATCTTAGCGTTTATATGAAAACAGCGTATACTACTTCAATGCATGCATACGTTTCAATTTTCGTGAGATATCACAATACCGTTATGTTATTTATGTGAGATTTGCATCCACAAAAGGCAAATTTGAATCTTTTATGTCTTTTCTAATTCATTTTTTTAAATATTACACACTTTATGAACTATTGCATCGTTTTCTTAATATTTTCCTTTAGCACCGAAGTCTAAATCTGGCAGATAAAAACCTGTAATATCCTTATATACTTCAAAAAGTTGTTTGTTCAAATCAAGAATATTCTTGAATACTTTGTTTGATCTCCTGATTCGAAATGTGTTCCAAATGCAAAAGTGCTTACTCATTATAATATTTCTTTTATTTGGTCTCCGGCACAACGGGCCCAGATGTAGGAGAGGGATGGAAACCATTAAAGACACTTTTTATGATGAAGGCACACCAAAACATTCAGTCACTACTTTGGTTTGATTCTGCTGTAGTGGGCGGGCCAGATTCATATCAAGCTAGACTGTCACTCCCTGTTTTGAGGTGAAGATGAGCGGTAAAAAAAATTGGTTTTGCGGTAATAAATTAGTAATAAAATAGTTAAAAATTCTGGCACTAGTTTGGTTTGATTCTGCTGTAGTGGGCGGGCCAGCTTAATGGACCTCCCAGATGTGGCAGGTGTGCCCTTTGGCCACTACTGTTTGTCCTGTGAACCAGGGTCGCTCCCGTGGCCATATGCAAGTGAGCGCTTCTTCACACAGACGTCCAAGTGACGCGGCGGGCGAGGCGTCCCTCCCCCGCACCGCTCTCAGGGTCGCGATGCGCCGCCGCAGCGGGCGCGCGCCAAACGATATTTCGAGGGTCGTTGCGCTCCAAAGGACGCAGCCGGGAGCGGCCGTGGCGGCCAAGGAGGCCGGGGGCGGCGGGTGAGGGGAGGCGGGGGCGGCGTCGGGTGCGGGGGCGGCAGAACGGGGGCGGGACGGCGGGGGCCAAGGCGGGGCGGCGGCGGGGAGGGGGGGCGGGGGCGAAGGCGGGGCAGCGACGGGGCGGCGGCGGCGGGGGGGGGGGGCGGGGGCGAAGGCGGGGCGGCGACGGGGCGGCGGCGGCGTCCGTGGGGAATCGAACCGGGCCGGGGTTAGGGGGTCGCGGAAATCCACTAAGAGCGCCGCCGCCGGCCGTCGTCGGCGTCGGCCGCCCGGGCGAAGGGCGAAAGGCGAAGGAGGGCGCGCTCGCGGGGGAGGGGTGACGTCCTTTCGGTCGCCGGCCGCCTCCACCCCCCGCCCCACGACCTCGCCCCCCGGCCGCCGCCGCCGGCCGTCTGCCCGCCCGGCAGGTCAAACGCGCTGGCCTGCCAGTAGCCCATCCGCCTCCCTCGCCGCTACTTCCGACTCCACGTATATTTCTCCAATACCCTTGAGGAGGCGCGAATTCATTTCCTTAAATGAAATACAAGTGAACTGCTGCCTTACAGCTTAATAATGAAACTAAGAATAACTAAAACTCACTTAATTTTAGCTTAAATGTAATTTATTAGTTATTAACATTGCACTTTGGCCTACTAAACTGTAACATAATTTTTATCGTGTTTCTTAATCCTTAATATTTTTTTGTTTTGTTTCGTCTAGGTAAAGTTTTCTTGTATTTATATTTATTCACACATCATTCATAAGTTTCATTATATACATAACCATTCATTCCTCTCATTCACATTCACTGCACTGCACTGCACTGCACTGCACTGCACTGCACTAGTCCTCTGTTCGCCACGGCACAAAGGCCTCCACGTTAGACTGCCGTCCGCAGCATCTACCCATTCAACCTCTCAGCGCATGTGGTGAACGACGTGAACTAACGACAAAGTACCACAAGTACCCATGTAATGCAGAAAACTACAAAGACCTAATGCCTATAGCAAGTATTTGCATTCACTTTTGGAACGGGGAATTTGCATCTCGATCACCTTCTTCGTTGTTTCCTATGATGCACTGAACAATTGTTGATCTGGCAGTAGCCCACCCGCTCCCCTCGCCGCTGCTCCACCTCAACGTTAGGCTGCCGTCCGCAGCACCCGCCCATTCAACCTCTGAGTGCATGTGGTGAACGACATGAACTCACGTGAGTTGGCGGAACTCACGTGCTGTTGAAAATGTTTTTAGTTTCACCCTATACCTCAATATTGTGGATAAAGAAAAGAAAACCAATTATGGTATCTCTCTATTTGACATTTGAACGTTCGTACGGTATTAATGTAATAGGAAACAAAAAATAACCTGAAACACCCGAGTCATACATTAATTTTGAATGGAATGTCCCCCTGTGAAGTCTTGCTCCGTGCAAAGTTCGCCCAATGACTCACGCCCGGCGGCCTCTTCACAATAGTAGCGCAATTTCTCGGTACGGAGAAGGCATTGGTGTGTCCACTGTTGATTCATTCACGCGATACGCGGATTTCCTTTCAATAAGAAAGGAAGTGAAAGACAAAGTGAAGGTCCGGCTACGCTCGTCGTTCTCAAATAATGCTTTCGACATTCACCAGGAAGGAGGTTCACTCTACAATGATGGCTCAACATGACACATCTGACGACCAGTCTTCGAAATGAATGGAAGAATGTGAAAGGGATTTTCCGTGTCGATGAGACTAGTTCTGCACTACCGGAAATTAACGAGACAAAATGTGGGCGTATGTGGTTCATTTCATTTGAAATGAACCCCATACCCAACATTTAATGTTGCAGCCAAGTAAATATCCCAACAATCATTTCGAAAAAATTTAGTTTAAAAACGAGAATCTCAATAATATCTTTATTAAAATTCTTATTACTTTGAAGCTACATGGAAATAGGATAGGGGAGAGTTGGGCAAATTGAAACACTCTACGG
>JAHLJT010008446.1:13294940-13393323 GCA_031308135.1 Acheta domesticus | reverse complement strand
GAAAGATGCTCAGTTTATCAACCTGTCACTGCAGTCCCTCTGACCGGGAGGTCCTAGGCTCGAGTCTCGACGGCGCACAGTGGGGCCAGAAAGGGGAAAAGTTGGCAAAAAGTATTTTTAAGCGTTTTTCAGGATTAATGGAAATAAAAAACAGATTTAATAAATAAAACACAACCTCTTTAATTGTTTAAACGTGAAATATTTGATTCTCTACAAGTAATTTTTCATTTCTGGAAAGATCAGAGGTTTCCTGAGCAAATTGAAACCTGATAGGTCCACAAAACCTTGTTGAACATTTTTTGTTTTGCCATATTATATTTTTTCATTTGATTCGGGGCTTTCATAAGTCAATTGCAGGGGAACTAATTATGTAATGAAAATATCTGGTTTAGTTGCTTCGGGATTTGAAATGTCTGCTTGTGGATTGATGTGATCTGTCATATTCCCGTATACCAAACAAATGTAATTTGCCAGATTGTCCTAAAACATGATTAGTCAAGACATTTCTGTGCTTGCAAAAGCCGCGAAACTGTGTGGTCTAAAGTGGCTGTAGTCTTACTTCAGCAGATATTTCAGTTACAATAATTGCTTCTTTTTGCGAGCATGAGTCTGCTTTCGCCAACTGAACTTTTTGTATAATCGAGAGATATTTTTTCTTATAATTTTATTGTACTGCTCTCTCGTAAGGTTTGCTTCAATAAAGATAACGCTTCAGTTCCCTGACGTTCCTGAGTTTGTGGGATGCCCAATTATTTGTAACCGATAGAGTATTTTGAAGCGCGGTTCGGTGTAGTCATTGTCACATCTTTAACAACTTTAGCAGAGTCAACTTCACGGAAGAACGTAAACTCATTTGGGCGACATATGATAGCTCTGTGGGAAATGTTTGGACCGTAAAACTGTAGTTCTTTGACGTTTAGATCTATCAGAAACCTTCTAAAAGAGCTTACGTGGCCGACCCATTTTTTTCACGTTGGAGGTCGAATTTGGTATTCTAATAAAAGCTGCCAACCAATTTTTATTTTTTTGCAAAAATATATCCTCTCTGCGATTAGAATCTTACCATTTTTTCCTAAAGTCGGCCATAAAATTTACACAATTTTATTTAAATCCGACTTTCCGTGTTTGGACCACTTAGTATGTTTTTCCAAGAATTCCTTCAAAATCTGATTTTTTCCGCTTTTTCCTTATCGGAGTGTTTAATAGCATCAAACAGATCCCACCTTGTTAATTCAGAGCTATCAGTGCGAGATCCCGAAGGAAAAATAAAAAAATATAATATTGTCGATAGAAAGGCTTACAAAACGAGGTGCGCATGATTATAAACAATGCGCCTTCATGCAAAATGGGGCAAACATGGGCAAACTTTTATTAATGCTTTGAAAACTAGATGAATTACAGAATCCAGTTCAATTAATATGATTGTCCGGAAATGCCCGGAAGGTAACTAAAAGACAGTATGAAAAAACGGATTTAAAACTTTTATTTCGTTGTGACACGTGGGGTTTCTAACCGAAATTACTAAATTATTTTTTAAGTAATATGTTTTTTACTAATACAGAATTAAAGTACATATCTCCAGGTATCACATCTACGGCACATTCAATTCTGCTACCCACGAGAGCAAAACTATGTGCAATCAAAATCACACCTCCGCGAGCGAAGAAGTGCGCCGCGCATCGCTTGTGCAAGTTCAAACTTGCATAGCAAGGAGTGTCGTGATTCCCCTACCCTAAACCATCGGGGAACGATGAAGCAAACATTTTACTACCCTTTTCATGTGAAATGGAGCCTCTGAAGCACATTTTGATTTTGGACTTTTTGCCAACTTTCCCCCCCTCTGGCCCCACTGTGCGGCGGCAGGATTTTCGACACTAGCGTGTCAGCTAGGTCGAATTCAGTCGCTGACTGGAGGAAAATTCCAGCGGCCGGCTGCTCAGAATCGGTAGTTTTCCGTGGTTTCACCGATCACCACCAGGCGAATGCCGGAGCAGTACCCTAACACAACGGGCCACGGACCCGCGCGCAATTTTTCTTCCTCTTCGTTTCTATTATCCTCTCCTCTTACACCACACTTACACTAACATGCACTACACTACCACACATGCCGGGAGACCGTCGGGAGCTACAGCTTGCCCGGCTGGGGCGGTGCCCCGCTAGTGGGAGATATTGGTTGAGGGGAAAACCCCGTTTGTCGACGGTAGGTCGGCGCCAGATCTCGTCATCTAGCGGGGAAAAGAGCATCTCCACCTCACGAGAGAAAAACACTACACTTACGGGACTAATGACCCAAGTCGTTGACGCGCCGGGAAACGAATCAGTCGATCAATGCAACATCCACTTGTCCCCCGCCAACGTCGACAGTGTAATTTTCTTCCGAAAAGATGGGGCTGGAGGGCGAAGCAGGGCGTGCGCTGCAGGGCGAAGGAGGTGCAGGCTACCCCTGCGCGGAACACGTGTTGTTCTCCAGGGCGAGAGATCCCACTCCGGGAGGGGGACTTGTCTTGGCGACGGCTGGCTGCGTGAATCGCCCGCACGCCCTTCGAGCGCTCCCCGCCTGTTCTGTTAATTGCGACGAGCGACCGGAATGTGAGGTCCGCCTTTAACTCAAGGAAGCCAACAGTTCGCACTGGTCCGAGATGGTTCGACGAACCACTACTTCTCCTGACCGGTTAGGCGCGTCGAGCTTCCGAACTACGTTTTATTGCTAACAAATCGTTCACATTATGTTTCTTCAATCACTTACGGTGGAAGTTCAAAAGCCGAATAAAATCCTTTCCAAAACTGGCTGCGAGAGTTAATAATATTAATGATAATAATGATAATAATAATAATAATAATAATAATAATAATAATAATAATAATAATAGAGGAAGAATGAAGCAGAATCAGTAGCACTTTGTAATAGCTGCCCAAGATCAGCCTTCAGACCACGACAATATTTAAGCGGTTCTCAAATTTACCAAGATGATAAATGGTCGCATTTGGCCAAGAACTCGTAGAAACCATTTATCATATTGTCTCAGCTTGTCTAATCCTAGCAAAAGACCGAATACTTGAAAAGACACGACAGGGTGTGAAGTTACCTCCACTCGCAGCTCTGTACCGCTCTCGAAGTTCCAAGCACATGCCCCAAGTGGTACGAACACTCACCAAAACCAGTGACGTCTGCTGGATTGTGTTCTATATTGTATGACCAACAAATCCGAAATGATCGCACGATAGCGGCAAACAGTCCGGATATAATTATCCGGGATTTGAAGAAAAAATAGTGTGTACCTGTCGATGTTCCTGTACCTTGCGATCAAAACGTCGTTACCAAGGAGGCAGAGAAACGTCTTAAATACGAGTTTGAAAATCGGAGATCAGCCGAATATAGGGCGTAAAAGCACAGGACGTACCGATAGTCATCGGAGCCCTGGGATTTGGTTCCGCAAAATTTGTGTAAGAACCTTGTCTAAACTTTCAGGGTCAAAAATTGCCACAGCCGGGACTCGAATGCTAGGTTCAACCGTCGGACTCGCTGTAGAGCACTGCTGGTTAATAGTTTGCTGCCACCTCGGACGTTAATCTCAATCGATCTTCTGCGCATGCGTAGATGTACTAAAGCAGGGCCGTCAGACAATCGAGCACGCGAATGGCCTTCGCAAAGGTTTGGGGCACGCGGCGATATCAGCTTAGCGAAGTCACTCAGTTACAGGCGGGAAGCAGGGGTGAGAAAACATCGTGCGAATGTGGCGAGTTGGGTGAAATACACCTGTTGGTATATCAGAAGAGACATTTATTAATTTTTACGAACTTTAAGTGGAAATTGACATGTAAATAAAAACTGGCAGTCATACAAGCATTGATCATTACACCACGGAAGTATTAAACGCACGTTTCTACTTGGTGTTAGAAAACGCAATATAAGAGAATTATTAATTCTAATGAATATTTGTGAGAAAATAAATATAAATCAATATTGTATATCATGTATATAAATATTGTAATATCATAATTTCAGAAAAGCACTGACACTATTATTGAAAAATAAACATTTAAAGAAATACGATGTGCATATATTTCGTGTGAAAATGAACGCAATAAAAGCACTTTAAAATTATAGAATAATGATGAATAGAGTCCGGAAAAATATGTAGATAGTCAAAAAACGTGAAAAAACGTTCATAAATATGTAATAAAAAACAATAAAAAATATATAATAAGTATGTAAAATCGGATACATTATGTAATACTAAAATACACTAAGTTGTAAACACTTTTACCTAATACAAAAATGCATTTATGAAAACTTTCCTAAAAACATTTAAAATAATACAATCGTTTTAAAAATCATTTGGAGAGCACAAGGTGATGTACATTTTGCACTATATAAGAGCCCACTCGGACAAAACTTTTTATACTCTTCTTGCGCCCGCCACGACTGCTTCTGTGCTCCCTGAGAAATCGGAGCGCGAGCTTCCCTCGGCCGCGGGCCCTGCGTGCCCTAGCGGAGCGCAAGCGCGCTCCGAGCACGTACTTGCTCCGTTTGACGGCCCTGTACTAAAGTAATGCAAAACTTGGACTGCTCATGAGCAGGAGATCGATAGTGCTTAACGTTCCAGGTGGCAAAAACTCTCTATTAGCAACCTCGGTAGATGTAGGGGAGGAACGGGGATAGGATTCCCTTCCGCGCTGTCAGCGGGGCGGAGGCGGAGGCAGGGGCGGGCGGGCGTGGGGTGGGCGGGGCGCCTCCGCGACGGGCCTCGGATGTGACAGAAGCCGGGGCGTCGCCGGGGGCCAAACTAATGGGCGACCGGTCCAACAGCTAATTGACTCTGAAGGGACGGAAAAGCCAAGACGAAGGAAACATGTGTTGTTTGTTTGAGGAATTATATTTGCTCAGGGGAAGGGTCGTTAAAATTACGGAGGAGAAAGCTGCCCAGAGTTAGGGATAATTCGTCAAAGTCAGTATTGATCCGGGCTAATGAAAGTTATAGTTCAGGACTTGTTTAATGCATATGTAGAAGCTTAGAAGTATTTGACGGATTTGTTCTTTGGCCTTGCGGAAACGTTTTTTTCGTTCGTAAGTGGATTTTTATGACCTAAAACATCACCAAAAATGATCAATAAAATGCTCTTAGAATGTGTTGAAAATGCTTTGAAAGCAAAGAAAAATGACGTAAAAAATTGATTAAAACCAGTTTAGATGTACAACTCTTAAGTGCATCTTGTTGGCTATGTTGCTGATGGAATCGAGGCTTCTTTCTTTCGTTCAAGTGAAGGCAGCTTGCAAACGTTGGTTTGGACTGGACCAGGAAATCTTTGTCTTTAGTTATCGTGAAATCCGCCGACCTGACTGGGAAGATCATGTCGACTTGCTGAGCAAAACATGTACTATACTTACGGGACTATTGACCTTCGCCGTTGACGCTCCATGGGAAACATCAAGTAATCAGTCAATGAAGCATCCAGCACCAGGTGCTTGGCGCACCGACTCGTCTCCACTGTTAGGAGCGCGTCTTCGTGTTATGTGCTCGCGGGCGCAGAACAGTACGTGACAAACCGAGAGAATGGCTCGGCATGAATTGATGTCAGAGAGGCAAGTCCTAGGTTCCAGTCCCGACGGCGGTAGGGCTTTCGACATTAGCTCGTCAGCTAGGTCGAATTCGCAGTCGCTGTCTGGAGGAGAATTCTAGCGGCCGCCATTCTGATCGGTAGTTTTCCATGGTTTCTCTCCGGTCCAACACCATTCGAATGCCGGAGCAGTACCCTAAGAACGGGCCACAGGATCTTAGGGTGCGCGCGATCTTTCATACCTCTTCTTTGCCCTATCCTCTCGCCTTACACACACTTCCACCAACATGCACTACAGTAACACACGTGACGGGAAACCGGTCGGAAGCTTAAGAGCTTGTCTCAGCTCGGACGGTGCCCCACTGGTGGGAGATACCAGGTTGGGGAAAAATCTTGGCTAGCCGACGATAGGTCGGCACCGGATCTCGCTATCCAACGGGGAGACCACCGCCACCTCCCGAGGGAAAAAAAACATGCACTACACTCTCAGGTCTAATGCCCCTAATAGTTGACGAGCCCGGAATCACAATCAATCAATCAATCAATCCGAACAGCAGAACGGCCCCCTTGGCGCGCGTGAGAGCAGCAGAACGGCGGTCGAGTGGAGCGCGTGTTGCAGCCCGCACGGCCGCTCTGCGCGACTTGACGCGTGATTGATATCCCCGGGCGCGGCGCAGCGCGGCGCGCGGCTAAACGCACTGGCGTGTGAGGCTTATAATAAGCCCTTTGTCCCCGCGGGAACAGGCCACCGTCTCAAAGGCTGGAGCGGCGGTGCGGGCGGCGGGCGTGGATGCACGGCCGCGGCGGCGGGCCCGACGTAGGACCTATTCGCGGGGACAAAACGTGCGTTACAGCCCATGTTCCGTATTTCTTTTTACTGCCCATGTTCCGTATTTCTCGTTCTCGTTAGTCAAATGTTTGTTCATGTAACGTCTTGCTATTTCTGCTTTCAGATCGTTACTGCAGTCGCTCAGGACATTCCTGTCCGGATCTTTTACTGCCGAAGGTAAGTAATTGATGATTTCCGATGACACTGCTTGTGAGGATGATTTTTATCGGAAATAATTTTTTTTTAAGTGAAAATAGTGACAGTTTTCAGAAAAAATTTCATTATTGTAAAAATTGCTCTCTTTTCGAGTTCACAAACGTTGAAAATTTTGTAGTGAAGGCTAACCATGATTAGGGGAGAAACGTAACAACACAGCAAACCTGTGCCTAGGCCGCTGTGGATGTTTCTCCTTGCACTTGTGTGCCGTTCATAATCATTATCTTGGTACAAAGAAAAAAGCCGTATATAACTAGGAACCAGTGTCAAAGCAGGAATATGTTCCCTTCGTGAATTATTCTTTTTTTGCATTTCGATTCCAGAAACGATTCAGACCATTCTGCTCTGGTATCTATTCTTTTACAGAAATCGAATGTCCATATTATCGCCACTTATCGTCTCGGCCGACAAGCACATTGAGCGATAGCCGCCGGCTTGGAGGTACGGAGTTGAGTCACAGCATAGCGAACAGCGGTCGAAAGCAATACAGGTCTTCTGCGCATGCGCATTTCGAGTTCCGCATCACAGATCGTCGAGATAGATGTTCATTGCTGTAAGCTACGCAATGCTTAACCCGGCAGAGCTTGCGTCAGAACGGGAATGCTTACACTGGATGTTTCAAAATGTACGATAAATGCTTTATTTCTTCTTGTTCGACATTTCTGTCTCTCGAGGGAATTGAAAGCAGTACATGTTATATTGTAACGTTATGGATATGGCCATCCATAGCAAATAAGTGTTCATTCCTACTCGTGAAAACATGATCTAAGGTTCCAAGATTTGATTCAGGCTTCAAGAATCAGGTTTGAGGTGTTACGTTGAAATTAAGGTAGTGCTAGGAAAGGTTTAGAAACAGGCGATAAACGCTACACCTCTCTATTAGATATATATTCTTAAACATTAAAAACAATTACAAAGTACAAACAAAGGCATTTTTAAATATCTTGTTACGGAGATATTACTAGTGTATCTTTTCTCAAGCAACTCTGACAGAAAACAATATTGTGCTTTTAGGAAAGAAATTGAGGAGAAATTACTTGCACTTGGAGCAAACATTTTGTTTTTCTGAATTTTTCTTCAAATTGTTCACTCTAATCTTTTTCTCTCTGGAATTTTTTAAATTGCAAAGCCTTGAAATGTTGTATGTCTCAAATACCACTCTGAATGATGCTTGAAACTGCGTGGTGGTCACTGCCAGCAAGATCACGACTCTTAATTCTTAAAAGTGTCAAGTAAACTTCCAAGTTATAGAAGCAATTATAAATTACAAAATAATTTCAATACACTCACATTCATCATCATAATGTAGTTTCCGTCTCGAATTACAAGTGCGACGCAAAATAGTACACATTTCTTCTACGTTTCAAAACGAACATTCCCCAAGATCCGTTTGGAAAATGTGATCTCTTATAACGCGATAATGTAAGTAGAGCTAATACAGGGAGGTGAATGGAACAACAGATACCTAGGTCGCAGCCTTCTACCGAGGAAACGAATGAATTGAATTGGGTCTCAGACCCGGCACAAGCGTTGCTGAGTTAAACTCTGGTCTTGCTGCATCATATACTGGTTTCGAATATTCTAATGTCTGAATATCGCTTTGGTGTGGAATGTCTTTACGGACACGTGTGTCGTGGGGACATTCTATACCTCAGCTTTTATGACCGACGCACATACCGCTATCTGAGACTGGCGCTCAGATGTAATGTAGTGACATGGCTAAGAAGAATGGGGCATGGACTGGACTGGGCTGGGGCTGGAGAGGGGTAAAGCGACTGAAAGCATGAGACAAACTCATCCCACACTTTGCTTAAAAAATACAGTCTAAAAATGTTCCTTTTATTCTCTATTTGTACGGTGTATTAAATTTACTCATTATTCTAAATTTTAGTGATCATAGAGAGGAAGATGTGGCGACGACCAGAATTCTAGAATCAAGGCACCTAGGCGATAAACGTTTTTGTGTACGACCAGAATTCTAGAATCAAGGCACCTAGGCGATAAACGTTTTTGTGTTCCTTTTGATAATTAAACACCAAAAACACTTTTCGGCAAAATATTAATATTAACATAATTTATAACTATTGGATAATTGTTATATTCATTTCACTGAATATTATTTCAAAGTCCATATTATTAGTAGAATAGTTGAACATTACTTTTATATTACAAAAAAAAAAAAATTAAAAATATTACTAGGGTCCCAATGAAATTTTATTGCCATCATTTCCCCCCCTCTGTGGTGCGTCCTTTGGACAGCGGGCCAGCCAAAAGGGGCCGAGTGCTCGCAGCCTTTTTCTCATAGATATTCCGCTTGTTTGTTCGGGATGTACTTTCATGGCCGAAAGCAAAATTGATTGATTCTTTCGACAGGAGAGTGGCACGCGTGAGGTGTGGGTCAATCACAGTATTCGCTGCCCCCCCTCCCACCACCACCCCCATTGCCGCCGACGTTGCCTCTCTCCCTCCGTCACCGTCACCGTCGCAATAGCTGGCCGCCAAGCCCCCGCCGGCTCCGGAATGCGACGGCGATGTTTCCTAAATCTCTATATTTCTACAAAAACATCGATATTTTATACTGCGATTTTTCTAATTTTGCCCGTCAAAGCCCGTCTTCACGATGGAATATGTCACGGTATTTCGCGACGTTCTCAGTCGTGCCGTCAGACATCGTGATCAGACATCGCATCGTGTTCATATCAAGCAGTGCTTGCGATCATGCGGCTCCTAGCGACGAGACGGAGAAAGTCGCAAAATACCGTGAGATATTTCATCGTGACCATAGGGGCTTGATGGGCACAGTTAGAAAAATCTCACTATAAACATCGATGTATGGACACCGATGTTTCTTCTTGATGCTTAGGTTTCCAATGTTTTGTTCGTGGATGAAAATTCCCATAATCACAATTTCAAAAAAATGAAATAATAACTGATGGTACAACTGACAGTTCGTGTTTAAACCAAACGACCGCGGCTTGTTCTACCTTCATCGAGCAAACTATCCCTTGCTGATCCTGATCCCTGTACGATACTGATGGCCTGGTACTTCCTTCGTCTGGCTTGTTTTTTCGAACATGGAGAGACGTTTTTTTAATTTTTTTTCACTTAAATTGTAATTATAAATTAATATACAGGACGACTTCCTAATTAAATTTTGATGCGCACGAATTTGATGTTGGAGATTTCTCTATGAGCTCCAAAACTTCGATGTTTAAAAAACATCGATTGTCTTTTTGTCGATGTATTATCAGTATTAACATTAATGTTATATTTTGTACATAGATGTTTCTAAAAATGGCTGTTTTGTTATCGATGTATTACTACTCCTCATGTGGAGGGCGGGCGGGCGGTCCTGCAGTGTTCGGCTGCAGATAATGGGGCATCTGTCACCGTTCCCCCGCGGCCCCTCCTCCCCGTTCCCTAGGGGGCGTGGCTGCCGTGCAATTTCCGGCGCTTGGCGAAGGCGCAATCGGCGGTCGCGAATTGCTGCTTACCGGAGGCTATTCGCTCGGCTCGGCCCGGCCCGGCCCGGCCCGGCTCTGCGCGACCCGCCAGCGCGCAAACGGAGCAACCCAAGGGCGGGCACGCCACTCGGCTCTTTCGCTCCACTTCCGTCGTCCCTAGTGTCTGCTTCAAGCAAACATGCGACGGGCAATTTCCAGAGAAACAATTGCAACGGACCTTCTGCGAGCTAGACAGCAATTTGAGCACTGCGATTGGCGGTGACCAAATAGAAGCACGTTTACAATGTGCTTTTTTCTCATCAGGTTGATATTTACGTAATGGTTCATTTTATTTGAGGAGGTGGTGTTCGCTGTTTTGATTTTGCCGGATAATTTTACATGTAGCCTGAACATTTTCGAAATTTTCTCAAAAATTACACCAGCTTTTCAATTATACTTTATCCTCGGATAGCATAAAGAACTGTTTTCAAAATGATTCAGATATAATTTTCTTTGAAATAGATGTTTCTTTGTAAATTCCTAAAAATCAAAATTGTGTAGATAAGAAGTGTTAATATGGAGAGAAAATGCGGTATTATAATTTTACGTAAGCGTTACTGATGCGTATGTGCTATAGTAGCACCACTAGTTTATTTAGATTGAAAAAGTAATATAGTCTGACTTTCCAATGTCGAGAAGTGCACGTTTTCTTGAGCTATGACATCCCTTCCATAGTTCAAGATGAATTATGAACATAGGTAGGAAGGGCGCTTCTGTTCGCAGGGAGGGCGCGCCCCCCGCCTTCGCGCCCCAGCCCTTCGTGCGACGCGGAGGCAGCACTGTTCGCTTGTCCTGCACGTTCCCCATTATCCGGCGCCGGCCCGAACACGCACGCCCTAACTGCTTCCACCATGTTGTCCCTACACGGTCCATTTTCCCCATACTC
The DNA here is from genome assembly GCA_031308135.1 of Acheta domesticus. Taxonomy (NCBI): domain Eukaryota; kingdom Metazoa; phylum Arthropoda; class Insecta; order Orthoptera; family Gryllidae; genus Acheta; species Acheta domesticus. The sequence goes on along the minus strand of JAHLJT010008446.1, from coordinate 13,382,330 downwards.
CGCCGCGGCCGCCACCGACGCGTGCGGCGCGCGGACGGAAATCGACGCGCGGTGCGTGCGTGCGTGCACGCGTGCGTTCTAAGAAGCGCGAGTGCGAGCGTGCGCGAGGTGGGGGGGGAGGGAGCGGTGCCGCGCTGCGTGTACGCAGGCCACGCTCATTACGCGCAGATTGATGGATAGCGAGTGCGTCGGGACGCGCGGCAGATGGGATGGGCGGGGCTCGCCCCCCCCCCTCCCCCGCGTGCCGCTCCGTTCCGCCCTGCTCCGGCCCCGCCCCGCCCTGCCCGGCTTTGCCTCGCTCCGCCCTTCATGTCTCGCTGCCCCGGCCTCCCACGCCCCACCCCTCCCCGCCCCCTCACGGCTCCCCTACGACTCCGGCCCACTTCCGGCCCCGCCCTCGCCCCCGACTCCGCCTCCTACACGCCGAGCCCCGCTTCGCGCGGTACCTCTCCCACCGACCTGCCCCGCTCCCCCTTTCGCTGCCCCGCCCCGTCCCGCTCTGCGCCGCTCCGCTCCGCTACGTCCTGGCACGGCTGCCCTAGGACCCCCGCTCCCGTCCCGCTGCTACGTGTGAGTGAAGTCGGGATGCAAAGCGACGAACTGCCTGGTTGGCGCACGAGCGGTGTTGCAGGAGACGGGTGCATATGTGCCGCCTGAGGGACTGTTGACATCGCGACCGAACTGACTTCAGAAGTGGGTAGCAGTACATCACAAATGGATATCTACCTATTGAAGAAATAGTTTTCTCTTTAATAATAATAAATAAAAATAATAATTGTAATTTATTCAGGGTCATAGTGGGGTCTCGTAGAAATGCGCAGCTGTCATTCGATCATGCTACAATAGGATTTGACAGTCCCGTCGACATGGGCGGGACCCGGTGCTTGTCGCATTATCTGCCTCCGCCTGTTGCCCCCATGTGTCAGTCACATCTCTTAGCTGAACACCATCAATAGCCCATATACGTCGACGATGTGCTATTAGTACCCTTTTTCCAATCGTAAAATGATGTATTGCAAGACGTCCATTATCTGTGTTCGATTGTCTTGATAGTGGACAACTTCATTTTGGCGCATTCAGTAAGATGTGTTGAATGTTCTGAGCCACTCCTTTTTACAGCAGTACTGGATCATTTATGGTAATGAAAACAAAATCCGCGAAAGATCGGTTTAAGGAATCACAAGAAACGTAACCACTACTGTTTCCAGACGTCGAAAATCACGAAAATTTGTAACTTTTGACCTTTTCGTTAATTATCAAGTAGATTTAATGTTTGTGATTTTCGACGAGAATAGTTGTATTGTTTATTTCATTTAGAAAAAAAGAATGCATTCTCTGTATTCCAAAAGAAAACAGCAATTGTAAATCACATAGCCGTTCCGCAGTCATCGAGTGTCTCATTACTGCTGTTCTGCTTTCGTCACTACCACAAAAGCGATTTATCGGTACTGAGTATACAGATCCTGCGACCTGAAACCAGATGTCGCTCCTTCAACTCTCAGAACTGTCACAACGTTCCAACCCTCGCGCGCCGCCCGTGCCTCCCTTGTGCACCCCCTCCCCTCCCCCGCCCCGCCCCCTGCCAGTCACACACGAGGTTCGGCTGCGGCGGCGTCGGGTTTCGGCGCGGCCCCTGCGTCGTGCGACTCGACGTCCGCTCCGCCCCGCCCCGCCCCGCCCCGCCCCGCCCCGCCCCGCGCCGCGCCGCCCGCCACCAGCCGCTCTTAGGCTGCCATTGACGAAAGAAAGCTTTTGTTCTCCGACGCTGTTGCGGAGTATTAGTTCTGCCCTGGGCCTCCGCTTCCTCCTCTGTCGATGTTAAAGCCGTGTAATAAATACTACGCGGAGTAATAAGCGTGATGCAGGGCCCGTCTGGAGCCCCGTAGCAACAATGCTACGTGAATACGACTCCATTCTGCTGTTAATGCGAGTATGCGGCCTCCTATCGGCGCAAGTTCCAGCCTGACACATGAAGGAACGTAGGTGATTATACGTCAATCGCGCCTGATATATGAGGCTTACTCGATAAATCATTTGCCTGAGAATGAAGTAATGAAGTCACTAGCGTGTCAGTGAGCTGACATATTCCAATCTGTCTGCTGCATGCACCGTTCCGTTATTGTAGCTGGTTCTTCGTGTTGCGTCGGGAGAGGCACCTCCTTGCTGTCGGGTCGTGTAATTTTTCTTTCAATTCTCATGCACTAGAAGCAGATACAAGCAGACGCTCTGATGCCGTGATGCGTGGAAACTAGTCTGGAAGGTGCGTGAGTTGGGAGTAGGTGGCAGGATGATCAGTTCACAGGGAGTCGTTGTCTGGCGAGTAAAAATGAAAAACGTTGTTCATTCCTGTGTACATTTTCGCGTGAGATGTGAATCATTTTAGTGTTTTTTGTTGTATTTATGTTATGTAAAGCATTGGGACATTTTATTCTATCAAGTCGCATGAATAAAGGAAACAAATTAATTTTCATATTTTGAGATGTTTATGTTGACGTCAGTTTCGAAATCTGTATACAATGTAATAAATGTATTACTACAAAATATATTTTTTTAAATGAATATGACATGAAGTGTATTAAATAAATAAATAAAGTGTATTTATGTAAAGTATCTAATATTACATTCCGATTTTTAAGTTTTACAAGCGTGATTTGGTTTATGTTTTACAAGTATGATTGTAATTATTAAATGAACTTATTTTATGGTTAGTGTCAACCAGATCTCAGATGACAAATCACTTATGGAAATTGACTCGATAAGTGCATTCAGGTTACTGAGTGGCCAATGACGGGCCGGGATATTAATTATTCCAAAAAAATTAATTTATGTAAAATTTCTTTTTCAGAGCGCTATTTGTTAAACATACCGATTCAAAAACATTTGTGAATCGTGAAAACATATTGTATGTATAAGTTGAGACAAAGTGAGTTTAAAATTATTTTCGAAGGTTAAAGATAGTTGTGGCAGTAGAATGCATGATCATTTTAAATTTTACGTATGCACATTTTTTTATGGGTGGAGCAAACTTATTTATTACTCGTTCACTTTACATTTGCAGACGGCAGAATTAGGAACTAATATTGTTTTGAAAGTGAAGGCCCCAACACACAACCGAGAATACACGAATGGCCCCGATGTCAATCAGCATCTGACCAATCAGCTGTCTCCGAAGGCAGCAGAAGCGCTACGGACACAGCTGACGAATTATGCCTTTCTGACAGTGAGCTGGAGTCGCGCTCTTAAACGATTAAGATAATATACAATAAAATAGATCACTCCACACGCTATTCACAACATTCACGTACAATATTTTTGTTTCTTCTTTGCACTTATCTACTGCTTAATGGTTATGTTCTTGCCCCGCCGGGATTCTGTCTGCTGCTCACCGCCATCTATATCAGATTAAACGGTCAGTATATACTGCAGACGCGCGTTTCTCATTCGGTCGGCGGTGACTTCATGTAAACAGATCGCAGCGCTCCGTCTGCAAATGTAAAGTGAGCGAGTAATTCGTGAACGAAAAAACTGAATATTTTCATACCTAGGTATTTGACTGGTGTGGAAGTACGTTTTCTCATGGACTCTATCTTTATTTACCGCTCCTGTCCTCGTGTTGGCGTCTTCACTATCGCTCTTCCTGCTCGCCGAACGGCTTCTCGAGAGGAGATACGCGTTCACGGAAGGGCGCTTAGATGTTGTCCCTCGATGCGCTCTTCCTCGAGGAAATGAAGGACAGTGCTTGGGATCCTATTAAGCGGTGTTGTCTAGGTCGATGCCACGAGCGGGAGTTCGTGGCACGAGTGCCACGACGAAATCGCCACTCCACGCAGTTTATTACCCCGCCACCGGAGACAGCTATCCCTATTGTGAAACGACGGGGTTACTATTATTCATAATAATTCCCTTTCTCGTCTCTAGTTGCACAAAGAAGGTCGTGGCATGCTACAGTGCCACGACGCGTGCCACAGCCACCAGTAGACCACCTTGACACCACTGCTATGAAGAATAGGTTTCCATGACTGAGAATTCTCGTTTTTTAAATTTATTTCATCTGATCAACCATAAGGCCTTTCGAGAAATGGCAAACATATAACAATAACGTTATGGAAAACGTCTTAATGTTATTTTGAGTGTTTTTACTCAGCTAGTACTATATTTAATATTCTATTTGAATTTTATTGATAATGGTTAATGGTTTAAGGAAGGGGTAGAAAAGGTGGATTTTTAAGGGTTTGGAAGCTTTTTGTTGCGTTTTGATTTTAAGGCGGGTTGAAAATGTCTGTAGGAAATCTAGATTTGATTCTGTTTGGGGTGTTTGCTTGTTGACCTAGTTGAAAGTGGACTGTACTTGGGCAGGTTGGTAGGAGAGTGAAACATTTCGAGAATACGTTGATCGGATGGTCTGTAATTAGAGATAGATGTTCGTAGTGTATTTGGCTATTGGGTGTAAACCATAGTGGGTTGATGAGGACGGAGGAATTTGTTTTGAAAAGTTTGTAGAGAGTTGACATTACTGGGTGCTACGTTTATCCAGGCTGGGCAGGCATATGTCGGTGTGGGTCTGATAATACTTTTATAGAGAAGCAATTTGGTTTCAACTTTTAAGTGAATGCAGAATTGATGAGTGGATATTACTGAGAATTCTGCATTTCCGCGCCCGTGCACCTAAAGTTGCAAATTTGAGTCTGGAGCAGGAGCATTCAATTGCACGATTCTTCGCGAACGGCTTTTGAAGCATTACAATGGCGTTCTGAAATGGGAATGTTGCCTGTCGGAAATAAGCTTGTCTGCATATGATGCATATGCAGGACAATGGCAGTTATGTTCTTTTGATGATTTGTTTTACCTCGCTAAAAATCATGTTACTTAGGACGAGTGGTATCTTTTGTCAGCGCCGTCAAAATCTGCATTGATTGTACGCAATGAAAAGGCGTTCTCTTTCACAGTATTAACGAATTTGATCAGTCTTTCCAAAATCTATTCTCGTCTTCCGTCTTTCTCTGGTTCATGCAGTGTTACCGCAAATTCAGTGGACATACATAGTTAAAGAATCATGATCGTCTTGACTTATTTAATCTGGCCTTGCCAGGATATTGATTTTTCACTATCATGTTAGAGCGGAAAAGGAATGTGTGTTATCTGTAGTGTGAAATGGAGCAATTTTATTGACATCCTGGCCCGGACATGCCCTGCACCCCGTTCCATGCTCCTTCCTAGGTCTTTATCAACGTTCGAGCCTGTCAGGAGATCCTAGGATTTTTCGGCACTAGTTGAACAGCTAGGTTGAAATCAGCCACTATCCAGAGGTGAATTCTAGCAGCCAACCGCTCTAATAGGTAGTTTTGTGCTTTCTCCGAACAATCCAAGATAATATTCGGAGCAATATCATAACAAACTGACCACGAATCGAACGTTATCTATATTTTCATCATTCCCCTCCTCACCCCTACACACACACGCATACATCCACTAGCGAAACCCAACTAGAATAAAAAAAACAGATATCCTATCCACTCATTTCTAAACATTTTTGCCAATATTAATGATTTTTAGAAGAGTTTGGTGAGTCCCCTCGTCAACTGTAAGGTATATTAGATTTAGTTTATAGTAAATTAGGTTTAAGTCATCAACACAAATGGAGAGTTTCATGTAAAAACTTATCTTTGTAAAACAATCCTATTGAAAATAAAAGTTTTAAAAAATCCACTAGCTTGGAGCTTGTCCCGACTATGACGGAACCCACTGAGGGGAGATGCCTTGTAGCGAGAAACACCAGGTGCTGGACCGTACATTCCAGCAGAAGAGGAACAACCCAGTTTTCCGAGAAACACGTGCGACACATACGAAACTAATGACCGTAGCAGTTGGCGTTCTCGAAAATACCGATCTATCAGTTAACCAATCTTATCGGTCTATTCTACCCCGACCATGTCCGCCGAGCTCGCGTTGCTGCTTCACAATACCTAATGACACTTAACCAAATATTGTAAGAAATAAAATATTACTGGTAGAACTGAGATGAAATAATCATGGTGACGAATTTCCTATTGAGAATGTGTAAGTATTAAAGGCTTGATAAAAATCAGATCTGTTGAATCGATTTTGCAGGACATATATGAACACATTTATTTTGTGATTCAACCTGTCAACATTTAATGTTTTTTTTGCAACCTTGCAATACCAAGGGGATAAGGAAATTGCGAGAGGGGAATGAAGATCGGTATTTTTCATTTAATTTTTATTTGCTGAGAAAATAATGTTAATATGTACTTAGTCACGGCGAAGTCACACAGCTAACCATTAGTATCAGGGTAGCGTTAATATGTTTTAATGTCGTGTCAAATTCCAAATCTTATGAGGAAACTACAAAAAATACATTGGAAAACCGGAAAAAAAAAGTCAGGGAAATTCGTTCGAGGAAAGAAGTAGTCTCCTGGAAAAATCAATTTATATTAATATATTTACCGTAACTATCTTAATATTGTTTCGTTAATCAGGTTAAATATTAATTTAAATTAGTGCAACATTTTTTAACAATATAAGTAATACAACTTCGAAGACAAGTTCACACTCATCATAGCCTGCTTTTCACATGACCTAAAGATACATTAACAAAACGACTGCACCAAGAGGAAGTAACCCGATATAGTATAAATGCAAGTCGTAAAAATTGTTTTTTTCGTAAAAGATACTTCAGGTAGTGAACTAAGAATCAACTATTCAAAATATTGAATGTGCCAATTTATTAAAAAATAATAAAAATGATCGAATGTTCGCCTAACTCAAACGCCCTGTTGGTAGTCGAAGAGATTTCGAAAATAAACTCCGTCAGGGGTTTTCAAACTGTGCGTTGCGGCTCCCAGGGGCGTCATAGCCATATGGTAGGCAGGTCGCGGAGATTTATTAAAAATGATCTTTAGGTATAATTTACTTTAATCCTTGTGCCATTTGTGTATAAAATAGTTTTATACTATCATACTATGTTATTTCTAATATATATGATTTATTTTACTAATTAAGTTTGGATTAAATGAACCTGGCAAGTTTTGTTGAATCTTTGGTAGGCCTACATGAACCCATATGTTTGAAACTCATTGTCGCCAGGGGTGCCGCGGGAAGATTCGTTTAGGTCAAGGGAGCCGTGGACGAAACATGTTTAAAAACCCCTGAACTATGTGGAATAGGTGAATGCATACGTCTGTCGTGAGGGTGCGCGTTCTGTGCTGTGAGCGTCTCCTGGTTTGGCAGCTGCCCACCCTCGCTCGTCGAGACGGCGATCCGCCTCGAGAGCGTCGTCCGTCGCCAAGGGGTCCCGCCCCCACCCCCGCCCAACCGGAATTCCAGCCTCGAGAGGATTATTTAGAGCCCTTCAGAAACGGCCTCCCCGTTCATTCAGTTCTCGGCAGTATTCAAGGGTGTCTCTCAGCAGCAGCGAGGAATTTTAAGATACGTAGTGAACGCACTGCATGGAAGGATTTGGTAGTTGTTTTTTTGTTGTTGTTTGCTGGAGTGGGGAGAAAGTGGGGGCTTCTAGCTAAGCGTTCAGGAAATGACAGATTCGCTAGTGGCTTGCAGTGGGATGCATGGTGCTTGACAAAAATGTTTTGCAAAAACGCACTGTACTCTAAAACAGCTAATGGAATACATTCGTATGATACTGCAGTCTCAAAATCAAATAATTAACTAAAACAATATTTACGAATGCTGTAATAAAAGATTATAGTGTTCACGGATACACTGCTCAATAGTTCTTTACGTAGCGAGAATATCAAAAAGTTCTTCTGTGACGTAATGACAAGTGAATAGGAAGTACTTAATGCAGCCTCTACCTTTGAGTTATTCTGTTACGTGAAGGCAGTGCCGCAGAGCATGAGAATTCTGTTGGTACGGGCTGTGCGAGAATAGTAAATATTATTAATATTGGCAGTCAAAATCGAAGTTGCTTAATTTTTTCCCCTTCAGTTTCTGGCTTCCTAACGAAACACTAGACACTTCTCTCTCACACGACCAGAGGCTGGACTGTTGATTGTTTTGTTTTCTTTTCCAAATTGTGTTCGAAATGGAAATTTTTATTATAGATTATTGGACGTATCCGATAAGGATGAACGTCATATTGTTTTTTTTCAAACGTTCGTTGAGAATTGAAATTCTGGTCAATTTTGTTATTATTCTTGACATTTTACTAGGCCAGTGTGGTGTAATAAATAAATACCTCGCTTTTTAGTCAGTTCACGTGCAACATACTAAACAGTTCCTGGAAATGAAAAGTAATGTATGCAATAAATAAGTAATAGAACTGAAAACGTAAATTCTAGTAAGGCACGAAAAAACAACAAAAACAAAAAACACGCATATTGATCGCAATCGCATATTGATCGCATATTGATCGCATATTGATCGCATATTGATCGTCATCGCAAATTCCAAACATTGGTGAAGTGGTTACTAAGATATTTTATAATCATTTCATTGACTTCATTATCTTAATATCTGTATAGACAATCAATGCTCTCAATTCCCTAGACATGTTTAAAATTGTTGTGATATCGTATTGTAGGCTGCCGTCTAATTTAGCTCAAAATTGAGAGTGCGTTGTGGTCGGAGAAGAGGCGGAGGTGTGTGTTGCTATTTAGTTAGGAATTCTAAAAAATCAAATCTCTAGCTCGTTTCGAGATAAAAAATTTCACATTTTCAAATGTGGCTACCCTCGTTTTTGTTGGTACATCATTCAACTAAGCATAGGAAAAAGATGGGGAAGATTTTCTGGAGCTCAAGAAAAAATTAATAATTACACTTAACGCAGATTATTATTTTATCCTAAACTTTACGTGCAGTTTTTATTGGTTTTTATTACGAAAATGAATACAGTCGACTCTGGTTATAGTCAGGTCGGATATTGTGAACCTTCGGTTATAGTGAATTTAAGTCACTGGTACCGGTTCACTTACAAATAAGCATAAGAAGATTCCGTTATAGGGAACTTGTTCCTCGGCTACTGAACGAAGGAAATCCAACGTCCTGGAAATTAATTAGATTTCGTATGTTATCAGGCGATTGTATGGGCCTTTATAGAGTGGGACGGTGTTTCAAAAGTGAAAAATTTGACATTGAAAGGTGCCAAGACAGCATTACGATCCTTAACGACACAGGACAATGCAGGATCAAGTATGGAGAGAACACGAACTCTGGAGAAGGATCTAAAGAAAAATGAACGAAGCAAACAATTGAAAATAATAGATTTTTCGTATAAACAAAGATATTGAAGAATATTAATATAGTGAACCAAACTTGTTAGTCCTCAGAAATTCACTATAACCGGAGTCGACTGTACAATGAATTAAAATCCCCACATAACGAAGAACGGTATCTCCGAATAACGGTATTCCGCGTCTACTAAGAGGCAAAGGCAAGGAGAAACACTCTGGTTTTCGCTATGGTGGGTCAGGGATGGGGTGGCGGCCGCTCATGGGACTTCCCCCCCCCCTAAGAAGTCAATGACAATATTAAAAAGCATAACTTCCACTTCTTTTTTACTAACGAAAGTCATTCCGTGTATAAAATGTTTACTTATTAACTATAAGGCAAATTAAAACACATTTGCTATTCAGCGTAAATGAAAAAAGTTTTTTTTAAAGAAAACAGCAAGAGGGCTGGTCGCAACACCTGTAGCCGCGCCCCCCTCCCAGCAAAGAGTCCGGGCGTGCGTCATTGCGAAAAGGTCGTCTGAATGCGAGCGCGCTGCCGGCCACCCGGCGCAGAGCGGCGGCGCGAGAGGGGCTGGAGGGGCTGGGGGTGGAGGGGAGGGGGAGGGGCGGCGCGGGTGGCGCGGACGTGAGGTCGCGTAGCGAAGGGAATGTTCATCCGGTGCATAACGACGTCCAAGCGGCCGCGGTGGGAGGGTGGGGGGTGCGGGGGGCAGGGCGAAATGAGGCGGAGGCCCTGGCCCATGCCAACTCCGAAACACGTCCGGGCAACCGGGGACACGCTGCACCTCCATCTTCGCTGAAGCGGATTATCTTAGCCACTGGATATGAGGAAGAAAGGGCTCTGAGTCTGTGCGGGGGTTGGAGGCACGATTTACAGGGATGGCGGAGATTACCCAAGGAAAGATATTGCATGCCGTTCCATTCTGTTCATCACTTTTTATTTAAATTGCAGAGGGCTAAAGTCATGCAATTGATAAGGATTCATCTGTACTGATTGAATGACGAAAACAAGATGTTGATCTATAGGAAATCAATTCGGGAGATTGGAGTCATCAACTTGCAGTTATGCCAGGCAACTGAGCAAATTGGAGCACTTGAATTCTAGATAATATACTACCAGGAAAAGAGTTCAGGGTTAATTTGCGAAGTCATTCGACGAGCGGGAACTGACTGCTTAATGCGATTTGGCGTGTAGGGGCAAAGTGCAACTTTATTAAGCTATGTTACTTTTCCATGATGTTTACTCATTGAAGTGTATCTTTTGCTAATGTTGGCGGTACATACACAATTTTTAAATGACTGCAAAACGAATTATTGTAGCCCTGATGAAGGCAAAATAAATGGCAATATGATTTAGAAATAATTGTCGATGTAAAGTCAAGGACCTTATTAACTTAATTATAACGTTGAAATTTTGGTTTTTCAATTTGAATGTGATGAATCCATTGCCCGTTCGTGTCTACTGTATTTAAGGGGACTGAGCAGATTTTCGTCGATAAAATTGTTTTGTTACAGATAGTTTTAAAAGGATCTTTGAAAATGTTATAAAATTGCTGATATTTTTCTTACACTATTGAGGTAGTGCAGAGTACTATTATTTTATTAATGAACATAAATCCACATATTCAATTCAACTAATTCCACGCTTGGAGAATGCCACTCATTAAAGTAGCTGGATATCACGAATATTGAGAGTTGCTTCTCCTTCACGCCTCCTTAAGTATGCCTCTTAAAATCCACAAAAGTATGCTTCTATGATCCACTTGTTTGTTCTCATTGGTTGCAGACAATGCATGTTCTTGAACGAAGTCCTCAGTTTCTGCGACGAAAAACGAAAAGAAAACAAACTCTGTCGCTGAGGGGAATAGTGCGGGAAGCAAGTATGAAAATGTTAAGATTATGTGAGGAAAAATTGAGAGAAATTTTGTGGGCGGGGGAATCAGAGAAGTGAGGGACAGGTGTGAAGAGAGAGAGAGAGAGAGCGTGTGAAATGACCCCAAAACACCGCGGAATCAGATCCCGAAACGACGAGGATGTCACTGCAATGTGTCGAGGAAGAAATACTAATCAATCTGTTGTTTATCACTTGGTGGTTTTGCCTTCTGGAAAAAAATGTAGAGTGCAGCTCATGCATAAGAAAGGAAGGTGGTTTGTGGCCATTTTGTCGATGAATATTTCACTTCAAAATGCTGATGAATCTGGGTGACACGACAAATAAAGCACGGACTCTACGACGTCATGAAAATAGATTATTCAATGTATTCCAGCGGTTTTATAAAAACGAATTGTTATTGGCAATCCACGTCGTGTGAACGACGTTGTATAACACGCTGATTAGGCGGTCGGCGGGCCAGTTCGCGTGCGAACGGTCGTGTGCTCTCTCTCCCCCCTCCCGCGAGCAAAGTTTGTCTCGTGCCCCCGCGCTTATTGGCGCCGGTGAATAAGTGAGGAGGTGGCGTGTGGGCGTGGCGGGGGCGGGCCCGGGCAGCGGGTCGCGGCCGCAGGTGCACTTCCGAGAAGCCTTTGGGTCGGGGGCGTGTGGGCCGCTCGAAGCCGTTTTTTCGGAAATCCGCCTCCGTTCCCGGAGCGCGCGTGCCCTGCGGGGGCGGGAGCGGCTGGGGTGGAGGCGGGGCCGTGTGAGGTGGGCGGGGGTGAGGGCGCGGGCGCCGGCGCCGCGCTGTCTGGCGACGGGAGGCACCGCTGGGGTTGGCGCCGCCGAGTACAGAGTGTAATCGAGGAAAGGGCAATGAACTGTCGTCATCGAATAAACTCGAAAGGATCTTAGATATCTGCTGCACTAGGTTCCAATGCTACAGCTCACCAGTAGGAAATCCAATATTCAAATCGTTGGAAGATTTCAATCTAAAGTAGTAAGAAACAGAGTGCAAGAAAACAGTGTAATCGAGAAAGGGGCAATGAACTGTCATCATCAAATAAATTCGAAAGGATCTTAGATATCTGCTTGACTGTGTTCCAATGCTACAACTCACCAGTAGCAAATGCAATATCCAAATCTTTCAAAGATTTCGGTCCAGAGTATTACGAAACTGAGTGTAAAAGAACAGTATAATCGAGAAAGGGGCAATGAAACGTTGTCATCGAAGAAACTCGAAAGGATCTTAAGATCCTTCTACTTCATTAAGTTCCAATGCTAGAGCTCTGGGGCACCATAAATCCAATATCCAAATCATTCAAAGATTTCTAACCAAAGAATTCAGAAATTTAGTGTTTGAGGACAGTGTAATCCAGAAAGGGGCAATGAACCGTTGTCATCGAATAAACTCGAAAGAATCTGCTTCACTATGTTCCAATACTACAGGTCTGAGGCACCACAAATCCAATATCAAAATCATTCAATGATTTGTATCGAGAGTATTAAGAAACATTGCCAATATCCCCTGGTATGTTCGCAATGATGTATTTCACTCTGATTTTAAAATGCCAACAGTTAACAAAGAAATAAAAAAATAGTTGTAGCTTAAAAATAATAAAAAATTAGAATGCCATAGAATTACTTGGTTTGGCCATACTTTAAATAATAGTTTGGAATTCATACGTCTTCAAAAATTTAAACCAATGTATTCGCCTCATAGATTTTAAAGTGTACTGATATGTGTAATGAACTGTATCAATGGAGATATTAATGAGTATTTCGTTCAATTAATGCTAATTATCTAGGCTACAAATTTACTTATTCCCGTGTATGAACAGATTGTAAATAAACATTTACTTAAAATAAACGTTCCAACGCACAAGTTAGAAGGAAACTACGCTGCTTCCAGCCTTTAGAGAGGACTGCTTAGTTTCGTTAGCTATCCAGGAGCTCGTCAAAAAAGCTGTAAAAAGCAATCAAAGTTTCGATTTTGTCTAATAAAAATGATTGTGGTATTGCGCTTATCGACAAAATGCTTATACAGAAATGCTTCACTGCATTTTATACAGCTGATGCCATGCGTCAGCAAGGCTCCAAGGAAGAGGCCTCCTGCCAATAAATATTTGCTATTCACAAGTTGAGTTGTAGACCTGCAATATTTTTGATATTCTTGGTACGTATCTGCGTCGTAAGCTCTGTTTATTTTACCTACCATGTTATTGAAGTAATGGTGAAGACGTTTTTGTAAAAATATTTTATTTATATTACTGTTGTACGAGAGTATTTTATTTGTTGTTCTTGAGCAGTCCGACTGCTGTTTGGAGAACACTTTTGTGTGATTTTTGCTCATCATTTTTACTGCTGGAAGTTAACAGTGTACATTATTTACAGTTCTGTACAACATGATTTTGGTGAAGAACACAGTTGTTCCGTTCCTGCCATCCGCCTTGACCGCATTCAGTGCTGGCGGAAAGACTGGACAGCTCTGTATTGTAAAATGTAGTGCGATTTTTCTCACTCTGCCTCCCAAAGCGTTGGATTATATCACGGTATATGTCACAGAATATGTCACGGTAGCGTCTTACTCAGTCGTGCCGCTCGATATCGTATCATCGTATCACCTATCAAGCAGTGCTTGCGATCATGCGACATCTAGCGGGAGGACCAAAAAAGACGCGAAATGCCATGTGATATTCCATCGTGGCCATAGAGGCTGGAGAGGCGGAGTTTGAAATATCGCACTATACTTTGATGTGCATCCACGCTACCACCGACGCTCCAACAGTCACAAGAAGTGAATTCCCTGCGGCCCACCACTACCACCACCACCACCACCACCACCACCACCACCACCACCACCCTATAGGGCCCCGGTCTCTCCCCCTCTCTCCCATCTGGCTGCCATAAACACCGCCAGTGTCCTGGGTACCGAGGGTAAGAATAGTCGTTTCTTTTCGGGTTCTTCGACGGAAGTCAAGTGGTTTGCTTTTGTATGTCTGGAAAGCAGACCCACTCCCCCGCTGTTAGTACTAGACTACTGCCTTTCTGACATGCCTCCATGCTGATCGGGTTTCCGGTTGCATTATCTGAGAGGTGAATCGTTGTCTCATTGTAACAATGAGAAATAATTGCGACATAACGGTAAACGGATGGGGACGTAGAGACAGGAAACATTGAGACGGGAATGGTGTTAGTGAAGGGAGTCTGAATGAAGAGGCGTAGAGAGAAGGTGAGAAAATTCGCTTGAAATGTCCAATAGTAAAAGTGAGTCATCACATTTTCACTGGATTGAGGGCTGCTAAAGAACTTGGTTTCAAGTGAGTTTTAGAAAAAATAATGACTGAGATGTGTTAATACGAAAAAAATGTGGAATAAATAGTATTACATAACCATTACTAATGCGAGAAAGTACGTTCTGTTTCAGCACCAATAGTTTTCATTCAACAGAATTCCACAAATATGACGAGAAATCTAAAATTCGCTGAAGAAAATAAAAATTGTGTCAGCAGAATTCCATTAGATGCGAAGAAAATGACTCGAGAAGAAATAATCAATTAGCGCATTTTGAGCATTAACTATATGCGAGGAGTGTTCGTTTTCAACTGATCTGTGTAAGTCTATGTATGTAAAGGAAATCGGTTGTTATAATTATCTTGTCACTCGTGGAAATGGGTTTGGCAAATATACGGCATAAATAAATATCCTGGTAGGCCGGACATCCTATGTTTTTTTTAATGGAGAAGCACACAGTCTTTGTTTACGATCCCTTCGAGATAGAAATGGTGGTAAAATATGCTTGACAAATACATACATCCTGATAAAGAAGGAAGTTCGCGACATTTACTTTCGTGGCTAATCTAATCCCGAGATTATTAGTCCTAAAAAGTGTTTTTCTTTTTATGGTATCAAATAATTCGTTTTAAAGAAAATGATTGCCATGGTACAAGAAAGCTAGCCTAAAAAGGGAAAGCAGTTACAAGTGAGTCAACTACAAAGGAACGCATTAACTAATTTAGCACATGGGCACAACTTGCTGTTATGCTACGAGAAAGTAGGCAAGCAGTAGTTGTCAAAACGGCCCCTTCTTATATGAATCTCCCTAGACCAGTTTTAGACTTCAGTACGGTATGTGTATGAAACGTGATGATGTCCGCTTTATCTCGCCTGGTTATTTTCATTTCAGACATTTTCGCCGATCTCCAATCTCCAATATCAAATGCTCTAGATTTTAGTGTACAAAAGGGCATGAGTGCGGAAACACGTTAATTTTGAGTGCCGTCGTTCCCTTCTAAGTGTAGGATGAGCGGAGAGTAGTGTTAACTGACAGTTGCCTCCTGAGGGGACTTTCAAAACATCCCGAGGGGACAAACAAAGAATGGAGAGTATATCATTTGCATTTACGCAAACACAAATTGAATGGATCCTAATAATTCCTTACATATTTTTTTTGGACAGGTTCTCTGATTTAGATTTCTTTATTTGATCGCTTCGGAATGTGGATATCAAATAGCTCATAATATCTGAACTCTCGTAATGTTAAACTATCCTTTGCAAGGAGAAAGTAATAGTTCTCCAGAGGGGGACATCCCAACTATCTATACTCCAATTTCAATTGTGACTTCCGACAGATCGTCAGCTGTGAAGCGGTTAACCAATCGAAAAGCGTCAATACCAAAAAGTTTGTCGTTTCAAAGCTCTTGATTGGATGGCCGCGTCGAGCTGATGATCTGTCAGAAGTCACTATTTAAATGGAAGTTGCGCCGGGAACGAATCCCCCCGTTCATTCGCATCTCGGGCGAGCGATGTTCCGTGTCTCACGGCAGCGCGTGCCCGCCTGCCCGCTGCGACGGCGCGGAGCCCAGGGCAGTGCTGCGCTCTAGCGGCCGGCTCCGCAGTTAGTCCGCCGCCGCGCGCACAGCCGCCGCCGCGCTGCCGCCAGTGCCTCCGCGCGCCCCGCTGCGCGCCGGGGTCCACGCCGTCCGAGCGGCAGCTCGGCGACACCTGACGACGGCCGTGGGGTAGGCGGCGGCGGCGGCGGTGGCGGCATTGATCCAGGGCGCGCGGGGCGGCGTGGAGCCGGCGTCCCGGCGGCGCCGCGGGCCCCGAGCCCTGGCGTGCCCCGGCGCCGCGGCGCGCGCGGCTGTCGCGTGCCGCCCGCGCGGCGTCGCCCCGGCCCGGCGCGGCCCGGCCCGCCCCGGCGCCGCCGGCCCTCGTGTGCTCTCGCCCAGGGGAACGACCCACCGCCCGGGTCGCTTCCGGCGCGGCCAGACGCCCCGGCGGCACCGCGGCGCGCCTCTCGGAACTCCCGTGCGCTCCCGCCCCCGCCCCGCCCCCACCCGCCGGTACAGCTTTTTTTTTACGACGAAAATTTTACCGCCGCCGATTCCCGTTGCTCGACCCACGCCGCCTCCGACCTCCTCCCCCCCCACTCCCGTTCGGCCTTCGGCGAGGACGCGTCCTACCTTACGTAACGCGCCTACTCCACTATCGACGCCGCCGCCGTGGGGGGTTTTGTGTTTTTTCAATCGCTGAGGGTTCACCTCCCCCCTGAGCTGAGGGAAGTGCTGATTCGTCAGGACGGCCCCCGCGCCCCCCTTCCTCCCCGCCGACGGAAAACGTGCCGCGCATGCCCTCCCGCTGCAAATCGCTCGCGAAATTCGTTTTGAATACGTCGCGGTCTTCGTCGGGCTCTGCACCATTTGGCGCTTGAGAGGGCTCCTCGAGGGCGCAATTGGGAAGAAAACGATGCAGCTTCCGGGGATATGGTTTCTATGGGAGTGTCTATGGTTTCATATTGTGCGTAAGGAAAATTTCCTCGAAAAATGAAATGGTTTCCACTTAGAACGATTCAAATATTTGATTGCTATTCGCTTATCGTACTGCGCGTACCGGCTGAATTATCATATTTAGTACGTCACTGCTTACGACGCAGCTGTTATGCGACAGCAATTCTCCAAGGAAGAGGCCGTCGGTGTTCAAATATTTCTATTGACGTGTAGAGGTTTTGAACCGCCACGTTTTTACTTCTCAACTTATGAGTTAATGAGCAACAGCATTTTTTCTTCTGCAGACCACCAGGTCTAAATTCATTTATCTGGACTATCTTTTTTCAGGAAAATTATATTGTTATTTTAATGTTGATTTATTACAGTTTTTAATTAAGAGGTTTCTCTGTTTCCATTAAAAAAAATATTCTGTCACTTTGAGTTCCTGCAAAAGATATTCCCCGATCACGGTCGAATGAAACGTACTTTACTTAAAGGATGCATCGAATTTTTCTGATGTAAGCGCTAAAACTTAATTTCCATACGTTAGGCGCATTTATCTTCCGCCAGCGAGTGCAATAACGAGGTGCTAAAAAACGTGAATGACCGAAAAGTTTTGCTGTCATTTTAGAAGAGTTCTCTAAGTTTCAGTTTACTCGGATATATTTCTACTGTCTTTCTGGATATGTTCAACTTTAAGATTCTTGACTGGATTTAGTGTAAATTAATTAAGGTACAGAAAGTACGGCAGTGCACTGCAACGACTCTGGCACAGATTTTTGTTTACAAGCATCTTTGCGCGAGTTTGAATCTCGTATTCTCTGAAGTCGGACCTTAAGTACGTAAAGCTTTCTGCCTCTCTCAAATGTGCTCTACAATTCTGACGTGCTGCTTCCCTTGTTGCAGGATGTTTCTAGTAAACTTCACATACGCAGCCTTATCTCTTTTCGCTTCACACCCCACTTCCTTTGAAGCGTCGCCTCGAAGGCATGTTGCTCTGGGATAAATTTCGCTTTGTTGACGGTTTAGGAAGTCCCCTGTTTTCGGTACGCGTGAGAAATAGTGAATTTTATTACAATAAAGTGCGCAGGCGAACTGTTATCTGACGCCGTTATTCCCAACTGTGAGTTTGTCTTTTGTTCATGTTTCACACTTCCAACACGCTGTGACAACAAGTTCGTCGCGGAGTACTTTGGCTCTGCCGATTAGCGCGTCGAGCACATCGCAAGTTGTAAATTGGGTCGTCGGCTGCCAACGTCATTTCGGTAGAACGTCGGCGCGGCTCTGCTACTTGCAAAACTCTTCATACTTTCACCTTTCAAACACCGCTTTTTTTCAGAAAAAAAAAAAAGGTGCGCGAAGTTCGTCGCTGGGAGCGGGTGACCGGGCCGGCGCGCGCCGACGCCCCCGCCACGTCGCCCTGAATATTTCCGGATGCGCGGTCTTTCACAACTCGGTGCGTAAAAATTTACGCCGCGCCGCGCGAGTAAATCACGCGTGATGTAAACGCACGATCGGAGTGACGTTTACTGCGGAATATGGGGAGATATTTGCAGTGGTGCATAAAACGCGGCCTCGTGGCCCAGGGCTCGTAAAGCGCACTGGCGAAGCCGCAGCGGACGATGTTTATTGAAGGGCGCTGATCTACTTGACGCGTCTTGCAGGACGGAAGGGGTGGGCGCGGTTGCGCGTGACGCCGGCCGAGGCCGCGAACTTCGCCGCCCCCGCCTCGAGGTGACGAAGCTCCGAGACAAAGCTGGGGCGGGGGCGGCTACGCTCCGCGCGGAGCCTTTTTTCTTCTTCTTTCTTTTTTTTTTTTTTTTACAAAATGAACATTTGAATTTATTTATTTATTTACTTACGTCAAAAACAATTTAAGACTGTGTATGACGAGCTATGGGGAGAAGTGAAATTTGTGCACGTTTTCATAATTCTGTGATCTCTATCCTAAACCATATTCTAATCGAATTTTGAATACAGAAAAAGAACGTGTTTTTTTTTTTCAAGTTTTGTTGACAAAATATTCGCTCCTATATAATAAAATATACTGACACTTGATGTTGATACTCACTCTTGATGCACGTGATTTCTACGGCGTGTGTTGTAATTATAAATATCAATATTGCATGAAAATATGTTCCCTCCTTTAAGTAGGTCATTTTTGACAAATATTACAGATTCGTAAATAAATAGACAAGGCAATGGTAAGATTCCAAGCTCAATGAAAAGAGGCTTGCAGGAATCACGTGGAAGGCATTTTTTCATTATTCGAATAATTTTCTTTTGCAATCTGAAGGACTGAATACTAGAGGATGAGCTTCCCCAGAATAGTATGCCATATCTCAGGCGGTAATGTACATTTGCAAAATAAACGCAACGAGCTGCGTGAAGGCTAACAGAATTTGAAAGAATTCTGAATGCATAACATAATGAACTTTATTTAGTGTTTAATTCTGTTATATGTACATTCCATTTGAGGTTTGATTGAATTGAGAGACCTAAACATTTTGTTACCTCAACATCAGCTAATTGCATGTTGTTCATTTTCAATGGAACATGCGATTTCTGATTTGAGATGCAAAAATGCATTGAAACAGTTTTTCTTTCGTTAACAATTAATTTGTTATTATTAAACCAATTTGAAACTTCTGAAATCGTACAATTTACTGCTTCTGTTTTGCAAAGAACATTCGTGTCATCGGCAAACAAAACCGTTCTTCCATTTTTTAATGAGGAGGGCATATCGCTTACATATAACAGAAAGAGGATAGGCCCTATGATCGAACTTTGCGGAGCATCCACGTGGAAGAGTTTTCATGGCGGCTGCGGTTCCGTCGCACTTCATTTGAGTCATTCCGCGTCAAATCGCAGCGTTTGCGCTTTCGAGCGCTCTAGTAGTAAATATTAGTTACGATCTTGTATAAATATTAGTTATAGTTAGTACTAACAGTTGCAAAAACATGCTGCCAGATGTCTCCAACGGCTCCTGTGCGTGCACGAACGCGACAACAATGGGCGAGCGCTATGGGGGACAAAATCATTCTGGCACAAATGGATTATTATGAGTCATTCTGCGCCAAATCGCACACTCTCAAACCTACACAACTTTTTTTGTAGCGACTTGAAACTTTTTTTTATCAGTTCTACGGTTGAAAACAGGTGACACATTTTTTTCTTTTTTTCTTTCTAATGCCACCCCTTTCACAAATATTACTAATTACTTTTCCCAAGAATCATGCGTGTGCTAATGTTTAATTTGTTTTGCGCAAATACATTTTCCTACAGAAAAATAAAACTACATAAATCAAATTAAGAACATGTACTTTCATGTGATGTATACATAATTTTTGTAAACATATTATTTAAATATTTAGGAAATAGTTTAATTTTAAGAATGCAAATTTTTACCTTAGGTCGACAGTGGATCGCACCTTCCTTCTCTTTGATGTTGAGAGACGGGGTTAAGATATTGTTGTCGATTGGCGGACTTTCTTTGCAAGATATAACAGTTTCAGTTCATTAGAAGATTTCCTTACTCCACACGTGCATTTTTCTTTCATTAGATAATTGACATGGAGGGCATGTGAGATTCGGACACCTAAGTCACACCAATTCATCATCGTTTTATGATCCGAGGTAAATTCACGGCGCACGTACTTCGGCGATGGAACTCCAGAGGATTTTCGTAGGAAGGTGAATGAAGAGTTTATTCTCAGTCCTGCCAGGTTAGTAGAATGTGCAAGTAGTGTAATAAAGACGCCGTTGGGTTGAAGTGAAAATCAGATTGCAAAATGTACTATTTTATTATCAAGAGATACGTTTTCAGGTCTGTATTTCATTTACTGTGACTAATTTTTTATTAACGGAGCGAATATTTCTTGTAATTAAATCTACCCGAAAGCGCTCGTTACAACCTTGATTCGTAATTCAACTCAACGTACTGAAAGAGCGAATTTGCTCAGATTACATTTCTCCCACACAAGTCACACAGTTTTGAACTCTTTTACCTTACATAAATAACTTAGTTCAGAGCGAAATACTCGTACAAGAACCTCGTATTAGGTAAATTTTAAAATATGCCCGTATAAAAGTATATTTTCAGGACTCGTGCATGGAAACTAGTACTAAGTTTCTCTGTTTTATGTATTGTAAACAGTTAAATTTGCAGTACGCAAACGTAACTGCAATGCTCTGTATGTGTACCGTAAAGAAGTGATGGCCATATAAATCAGCTGAGTAGCTACTGCTAAGTAGAGAAAACAATGGGACAATATGAATCAAATATTTGCCGCGTCGTATATTGATAATGAACCCAAGATTACGAAATAATTGTACGTTTCCGTGAATTGGTGCCGAAAAACACTGTACCCAGGACGTACGAGTGTGTCTTTCACGTACTTATTTCAAACATTCATTCGTATGCCGAAGACTTGCTTTCTGCACTGGTTACGCAAAGAAGTCTCTGGGTCATTGTATGGTGTGTATAGGGCGGTTGTGTATAGGTAGGTTGTGGTGCTTCCGACTAGGGATGAGATATAATATCGATGTTTTTATAATAAATATCGATGTTTAAACATGATGTATTGAAGTCGATTGTTGTGGTTTGACAACAGCAGCTCCACCTCATCGCCCTTAGAGTACCTGGATACAGAGAGTAGCGCAACTGCTGCCATTTAATATCCTCTCACCCGATAGCCCCATCAAGTAGAATTCAGAACTTGAACAGAAATGATAACAATTGGTGACATTATGGAGATGTTTAAGATTATTAATATTGATTAGGAATATATTCATGGTTCTCAACTCACAGAATATCCACAGTTCTAATTCTTCTGACAACTGGACATAAAATGGCGGGATCGGTGGAACAATGGAATGCGCTACTCTCTGTATCTAGGGACTCTAATCGCCCTGAACAAGCGGCGGCAGCCGAACGAGCAGCCGGGGGCTCAAACAGCCGCAGGACTAACGCTGCGAGAGGTTCCATGGAGGCGAAGCGGGTGGGAGATACTCCGACGTGCCACGCGGCGCGCGGCTGCCCGGTCGGGCCGGCGTGCGGGGCCGAGAATCGAGCGCGCTTCTCCTGGAAGGGGTCTGGCCCGGCGGGCGGAGACGAAGGTCCAACGGCGACCCACTGAGTTAGCTCAGCCAGCAACGTCGCTGTCCATGCGGCAACTCGCCCTGGGAGGTCCTAGGGTTCGAGTCCCGACGGGTGCAGGATTTTCGACAGTATCTACATAGCTACATCGAGTTCAGCCGCTGTCTGGAGGAGAATTCTAGCGACCGGCCGCTCTGTTAGGTCGTTTTCTTGTTTGATATCAGACGAATGACGGAGCCGAATCCTAATAAACCGGCAACGGACCGCGCGCGAACTTTTCTATGTTGTTCTGTCCTCTCCCCTTACGCACACTTCCGCTTGTATGCACAATTAAACCAAACATGTCGGAGACCAGTCGGGATCTCAGAGCTCGTTCCAGCTGGGGCGGTGTCGTGATGGGGGAGATACCTTTTGAGGAATATCCACGTGTAAGCCCCTCCCCTGTGCCTCGTCTCCTTGGTCGGAAAGAATTATCACCATCTCCCGGTATATAACATGCACTTCACATCTGCAAGACTAATGTCCACGGCAGTTGACGCTCCGGGAAATAGAGAAATCATTCGGTCAATCAATTGAATGGCGATTGCCCGTGAGATCAGCGGCAATTCTCATTTGTCTTGGAGCTGCGAGTGCACGAAGAGATGCCGGCAGGTGCTGTGGCTAGCAAGATATCAATCAGTGCTTCGGCGTGCTACGAACGGGATAGTTTAACCGATAATTACGCCTCACGTTCATTTACAAATAATTAATGACAATTTAATTTGTATGTTAGTGGAAGCCGCAAGTTCTTCTCGGCAATTCGCTAATCTTGCATTGAAACTGTGAAGGAAGGTTGTAAAAAACTCTAATTTAATAATAATAATATAATTAATAATAATACTGCAATGATATTAATAATAATAATAACAACCCAGCGACGTGACTCAGCGTAGCGCGCTGACTTCGGAAGGCCCGCGTTCGATCCCCGGGCCGGCCATCCTGAACGGTTTTCGTGGTTTCCCTCAGTCATACAGGCGAATGCTGGGATGGTTAAAAATGTTCACGATCACCTCTCATCATACTACCACCTCATAATTCACAATTCAAGGCTTGACAACCTCGTCTTACCAAGAGATTTAGCTGAAAAACTGATCCCCATTAACACACACTTTATACACACCTAACAAGCAGCTTATTGCTAAAGTAATTATAGTGTTTTTCATTTTCTACATGTGTGTTTAATAAGGTAAATTCCTTCTGGTAATGGACGCATGCACAGTCATGCATCGTCACTTCATGTAAGCTAGGAACTTCATGTAAGTCCATCGATTATCATAAGTTGTCTTTTTATGAACGCTAGATAATTAGTTCGATACGACGATTTGAATTACCTACATACTCAAGGGGTCCCCACTAAATATATTAATATTTTAAAACAACTTTATGTCCACAGCCAAGCACAAGTAAGAAAGAACAGATCAAGAAGGAGAAATATTTCGAATTAAGAGTGGAGTAAGACAGAGGGACCCAATTTCCCCTAAATTATTTAAGAGTTTGCTTGAAATGTGGTTCCTTAAAAATAAATTGGTCAAAACAAGGAGGTGTAAATTTCAATGGACGGCAGTTAACAAACCTCCGTTTTGCAGACTGCATTGCTCTATTTGCCACATCGCCTGAAACTGAAAGAAATGCTATGCGATGTAAACACAAGATGCACTAAAGTCGGTTTACAAATGAACTTACCGAAAAATAAAATAATTTGTAACAGGGAACCTAAAGTAATAATGGTGAACAGTAGCATAGATTACGTCCAAGAATACTGTGTTTTCCTTGGCTAGCTAGTTTCATTTACAATAGAGGAGATAAAGAAGTTAGTATGGAAATTAGTATGAGAAAAGTTTGGAACCTCTCCTTTATACTTCTAAATAAAAAGATAAATCTCAAAATCAAGAAGTATTAATGGACGTGTATTGATATATGGATCAAAAACATGGTCCCTAACAGTGGCACAAATAAAATGGATACAATGATGCCAGAGGAAAATGGAACGAAACATGTTAAACATTTCGCTCTTAGACAAAATACCATCTATGGAAATACGAAAAAGACCAAAATCAAAGGAGCAGTACAGCAAGCCGAAGTGAGTAAATGGTATTGGGGAGGACATATCATTAGACAAGACCAAAGCCGATGGCGTACATTACAACCTGAGACCCTTGTTGTGGCTGGAAGAACCAAGGGAGACAGAGAAGACGGGCAGAGGAACTAAGCAAGGTAGCTGGTCCCACCTGGACGAAACTGGCACAAGAGAGGACAACATGGCGACAACTGGGATACGAACGGCAAAAAAATTATGATCCCCGGCACAATTAATGTTTGATTTTACAAATATCAACCTACTGTAACCCTTCTAAAGCAGGAGGCCTTTGCCCTTTATGGGATGATGTAGGCTAATAGCAATAATAATAATAATAATAATAATAATAATAATAATAATAATAATAATAATAATAATAATAATAGTACTCATAACAAGTTCACTTTTTACAAGTCGTCACAATTTTAACAGGAATCGAAGATAAAAATAACATACAAGATACCGAGAAATGTGCCATAAAACGAGTTAATCCGTTGCCGTCTGAGAACTGAGCGGAGTAATCGATTCTGGCTACGGACGGACGGGACGGTCACTCCGTAGAAGACTTTCCTACCCGAAAAAATTTTATTTATAGAGCTCTTGGAAACGGGCAGGCACTCCGAGGAAGGAATCGATATTTTTAATACCCAGAGACAATCGTTCTAGGAATGATTCCTTGCATCACCAAGCACCACAAATACTAGCCTTATCTTACCAGTTCTGTGTCAAAATGAACCTGAGAAAGTATTGACGGGGGTATGAGGCCTAGTTTCTCACAAGACAGTCATCGCGTTACATTTCATGAATGTTGTTGCTGCGCTTCCACGTATTTGCATGAAAGGAAATGTGAATGTGGATGAAAACAAGTGACTTCAGAACTCGTGGAAGAGAAGGGGATGCGTTACGGGCCCGTGTCAGCAGTTTGGCAGCTGGATGCGAATTGTGGCAGGCGCTTTTAGTGCCGTCAAAAGTTGGCAATAATTTAAAACTTACATTTTTGTAATATAGCTTGAATACGGAATGCGTATAATATGACTTGTATTAACACACCATGAATTTTATCAATTATTCAGTTACAATTTCAACATAGATGGCTATTGGATAAAATTTACACTGGAGTAATTTTCTGTGTGAAACCCATGAGCAATAACGGTGAAGCATTGGTCATTGGAGATCGAGTTCATATCCTTCGAGATTCCGTATACACGAAGTAAACTGAATCACTAATCCCGCTCAAGTCGTGGCCGATTTCACTTCATCACAGTGTTACGGAAATCACTATGATTTATAATCACCTAAATTATTCATATTTTGAGTAATATATCGGGAAAGCGTCATCTGTATCTCATCGCGTCTTGTAGTACTGTACTGTACTGTAGTACTGTAGTACTGTACAGTACTGTACTGTACTGTAGTACTGTACTGTACCTGCAAATCATCGCGTCAATGTAAGGAAGAAGCAACTACTCAGAATCAAGAACTTCGCACACATGTGTAACGTTTGAGGTGCGGGAGAAAACTTTCAATTATCGTAAAGAAGAAAAACTCTGCATTTGCTCAACTGAAAAAGTCAACCCCGATCTACATCACGGGGCATAAGGACCCCTCCACAGTCGTATTGTATTTGCTAGGGACATTATATGCAAAACAATACACACGTTTATTAGTATAATGAATTCATTAAATGGAATATGTCATTATTAAAATACTATTTACTGAAATTGCTAAGTGATTAAAACAATTTTTGTTGATAATCTGTAATTTTAATTTTTCTGAGGTAAGTACACTTTAAACTGCACCTTCTGTAACGAAACACAGAGTGAAAAATATTGCACACGTTCACAACGAAGCTGATTTACTTTTGAGTTGATGTTCGTAATTCACAATTAAATTCTCTAGTAAATGTAGTGATACAAAATAGCAATTCAATGTAATTACACCATGACGGCAAGTCGCGTACTTCCGTAGTTTTGAAGGTTATATTCGGTTCCTTTAAGCTCCATAATGAGATGACAAACGCGTACGTTCCTTCTAACGGCCTTTTGGCGGTTGTAGAGTGAGTGCGTTGGTCGTGGTAAGTAAAGTAAGCCGAAGTAAGCGCTCCGACTGTGCACGTTTGTTTTGAACAGTGACGTCGGCGAACTACATGTGCACGCGTTGCAGAGCTGCTGCATCTGAACCACGACAATTTAATGTTAGATATGCTAATAGGGTTCGACGAGTATTGCACGGAGAGAAAACTGCTGCCATTGTTGCGTTATGACGTTCACTATTTTTGTCCATATGATAGTCCATGCAGAGAATTACACGCTTTGGTTTAACACTGCATTTTTATTTATATCTTTTGGAAGATGGTTTTTAAAATAGTGTGTTGAACCTTAGTGCACATATTTAACGCAAAATAACTGAATCGGAAAGTAAAAGTCTAAGATAACTGAATTGCGTATGAATTCATATTAAAGGTTTGCAAGAAGGTGAAGGTTGAGTTTCTAGTATACCACAATTTATGAGCAATGAACATGGAGCAATAGTTAGGAGTATAAGAACTTACAGTTTGAATCTCAGTGGGGTAAATAGGTTATTTACCAATGAACGAGGAAATAAGAGTCAACTGATTTTCATCGGATTATGTGTTTACTTCATTCATTTATTGCAGAGAAACAACACTACAATCGAAACAATTACAGCACGTATTTTACGAAGATATGAATATAATTGAACATGGAGATAATGCATTCAACGAAAGCTTATCTATACAATTCCCCTCTATTCAATAATTAAGACTGACATGTGTGGCCACGTACGTATTCTTCAGTCGGACACCACGAAAGGAAACGTGAGGTTGTAAGAGAATGAACTCGCTGCAGCCACTCGGTGCTGCTGCTGCTGCGGCGGCGGAGGCAGCGAGCCGTCTGCTCAGCGAGCGAGCATTACAAGAAAAGTGCTGCGGCGGGAATGAAGATGGCCTGGCGCGACCCGAACGACCGCGCCTGCGAGCAAAGTGCCACTTTTACAAACTTCAGCAAAACATCTTGTAACTCTTCCTTCCGAAATTGCACCCTCTTGAAGGAAGGGAAATACACAGCAAATACTGCAACGCGCCGGCTAACTCCGCGATCACTTTCTGCTTTCAGAAGACTGGCTCGGTTCTGTGGAGGTGTTGGTTTAAAAGTCGTCTAGAAGGATGGGAATTAAACGTACGTTAAAAAGTAATGAAAATAGGATGTCCATTATAGTTCTCATAGCATAATCACAGATAATCGCATGTGAGGTAATTACATTTTCTAGTAAATAAATGGGAAGTGAATGCTTCAGAAGATTAGTACGCAATTTCGCACGTGTGCAGGCCACGACAGTCTAAACCATTTTGTTCTGTTAGGTCAATAACTGATATATCCATGGCTTTCCAAGAATCTTTTTACATTTTTCAATACCTTCTCGTTAATAAGTCAAGCAAAATGTACGCAAATTCGTGGAAACATTAATTAAATTTGGAAAAATTCAAATGAAAGGATGTCATGATTCATTGTTTATGTTATGATTTGCGTAGTCTGTGAACTATCGTCTATTCACGGATTGACTAGTCGAATCTAGGAATGGCTCGTTACCTTCATTACTATTATTTATTTCTTCAATATACTGCTATAAACGTCGTGTGGTATCAAGATTGGAAAAATTAAAGATTTGCAAACGCGATTTGAAAGCGCAATTTGTTTACGTTCATTTCTGAAGTCGTATGGTCCGCCGCAAATATATGTTTTCTTCTTGATTCACACTTGACAATATTGATTCTAATTTCATTCATATTAAAAATAATATCCACTGAAATTCGAAAGAGACGTAGATGTGCGTACGAATTTCTCATATAGGAAGAAATTCAACATACTTTCAGAGTCGTCAGGAACAATACGCCAATAAAATATAACTCGTTGTATAGTAAACTATCATAATGTCAGGTACCGGCTTTGCTACCTACATACGTTCAGTTCTGAAGTCCTATAGTCCGCCGCAAAATGGATATTTCTTCTTGATTCACACTTGACTCTATTGATTCTAGTTTCATTCATATTAAAAATAATATCCACTGTAATTTGTAACAGACGTAGATGTGCCTACACATTTCTCACGTTTATAACAAGGAATTCAACGGACTTTCTGTGTCGTCAGGAGCAAGACGCCACGCCAGAACGGATTTTGTAAAGAGAGTTAGGAGAACTAGCCACGAACATTAAAAATTTGAATGGCAACTGAGAAATTGCATTTATTGTGTAGCAGGACGTGATTCTTTTATCAAATTTGTTTTCTGGAGCTTTGCGACTGCCGCGGTCCTTGTCTCTCCACGTCGGAGTCTGCCTTTCGTCTCTTCTGTCACTCGCTCACCCCGTCCCGCGCTCCTAGCGTCCACGACGCAGACAAGCATGCTCTAATTCTATTATTGGGGATATAGACTCGTGCTGAATATGAATACGAAGAGACAAGCAGAAAGTCGGCGGCTGACATGATTTAAATTGTCGTACGCCCCCGAAAAATAAAATAAAAGGGGAAAAAAAAGAAGGAGAAGACGGGGAAGCGGGAGAGATGCACGCACCCTTCGCTTTTCAGCACGACCAGTTTCTCGTTCACCTTTTCAATATCGCCGCAAGAAAGTTTCCTTTTTTAAAACCCGCCTCCCCCGACGTTCCGTTTTCATGCTTCTTGTTATCCAGGTATCACACTTGATTAAGCAGCAGCTCGCGGGCGCGGAGGCTGGGAACCGCACTCGGTATGCAGACGGCCGCCTCTCGGGCAGAGGCGGGGGGCGCGGGCGGGGGAAGGGCGGCAGGGGGGGGCGGGGGTCGTGTCCGGATATCAGTGCGACGCGGCGGCCAAGCGCGTCGGTCGCTCGCGTCGCCCCCGCCCCGCGGAAAACGGATTAAAATGCTTGAGCCGCGAAATCGCGGGCGGGAGCGGCTTTTGAGTATTCTTCGCAGACACTTCGCAGATCGACGCAAACCGGTTGCAGCCGGCGGCGGCGGCGGCGGCGGCGCGGGCATAAGCTCGCGGAATAATCGCGTAAAGTATCGGGAAGAAAATCGAGCCGTGCGGTATAGAGGAGCTGGGCGCGACGGCGTGCTTATTGAAACGTACCGTGCAAGGCCTACAGCCTCAAGCGGATTAAGCGAGGCGGACGGGCGGGAGAGGAAAATAAGAATAAGAATAAGCAGTGGCCCCCTCCCCCTTTGCGGCACAGGGGGCGGTGGCGGGGGCGGGGCGGGGGCGGCAGCGCGAGCAGCGGTAAGCCTACCTGAGCCACTAAAATTGCTCCACTGGTCTGCATCATCCCTTCGCTCCACCTCTGGACCAATACTTTCAATCGGCTTCAATCATTGGCACCGGGTGCCGATTGAGCTGACGCAACACACGAAGGAACACAAACACTCACACTCACACACGGCTGTGAAACGAGCGCAAAGCAACTCTTTGGTAGCAGTGCTTGAGGTGTTGAAGCTAATTAAACTCTTCGGTCTTAATATTTTGATATTATTGAGCAGTTACGATCACTAGAACACACGTGAACCATTTGTTCCGTCTATCGGCTTTGAGCTTTATTCACTTTTTACTTTTTTTTTTCTTGAACGAAGCATGGCTCTTTTCAAGGTACGTTCAGAGAAAACACGTCTTTCACACACGCGTGGTTTCGGGCACGACGTACAAATACATGATTTAACAAAGCATTTCCTTTCATGTATGTAAACAAAGAGTTTTCCACATCATTTTCAACTGTATGAGATGACAGTTGTTACTAGCAAATACAATTACTATTTTATCTTTTCTGTGCAGATGCGTGAACGACCATTTACGTGAAACATGTTGGGTATGACAGGAAACGATACTCCCAACTTTAATCTTTAATATCATTGTATCATTCCTCATGTAAACACGACGCACCAAACACACTGTATGCGCGGATTAAAAACATTCAAACCTTCTAGAATTCAACACACATTTTGCTAATAATTGTATTATAGAACCCTACGTGTAAGAGTGCTTTACTCACAATTTCGATCTGATAGGACCGACGTTCGCTCTCGCAAAGCAAATGACGTTGCTGCAAGTTCGAAATGGAGTGCCGTCGCAGAAGACGAGAGCAGAGTGTTGCGGCGACGGGCTATCGAGAATCGTATCCGTCACGCGCTCTGCTCGCCGCCCTCACGACGCAACGCCACTCGCAACAACGCCCGTCGCGGGAGCTCACACGCGCACGCACTAGTCGGTGGGCGTCGTCGGACGACGCGGGCGGCCGGTGGGCCTGGCAGGCAGGCAGGCAGGCCGGCGTCGCGGCGCCGCCGGGGGAGCGTCGCGGGCGGGCCGGCCGGCGTACTCACCGGCGGCGGAGACCATCTCCCGCGGCGTCCCGGCGCCGCGGCCTCGTCGTCGGCGAGCGACAGCGCGCGCCCACGTGCGAGTGTGGAGGAGGCGGTCCCGCGACGTGCCCCGGCGACGCGCAGCCCGGGCCCCGGGGGCCCCCCACGCGCAGCGACCGCGCGCAGCACTCGTCTCCCGCTCCGCTCGACGCACAGCAGCGAACGCGCAGCAGCGGCGGCTCCCGCGCGGCTGTCGGCGGGCTGGCTCGCCCGTTCGCGCCCGAAGCCCTCCGAGCACTGGCGGCGGCCGCGGCTCCGCGGCGCGGCGGCGGTGGCGGCGAGGGCGGCGGCGGCGGCGGTGCTTGTCACTGCCCCCACCCGGCGGGCGAGGGTGCTGCTCCGCGCCGCTCCCCTCCCCACTCCTCCCCTCCGCCGCCGCGCGCCAGGCCGGCCGGCGCGGTGTGCGCGCGCGCGGGCGGGCGGCGAGGGGAGAGAGGCCGAGAGCGATGCGAAGAGAGAGAGAGAGACGGAGCGAGGGACGGTGGGGAGAGAAGGGAGCCTGCTTCTCGCGCGCCGCCCAGGCGGCGCGCCGCGCCGCGCCTCGCCGCGCCACTCCACTCCACGCCGCGCGCCGCGCCACGCCAACCACGCTGCTCCACGCGCCGCACCACGCGCCGCCGCCAGCAGCATCCCCGCCGCCCCGCGCGCCGCACTCGCCCGCGCGCCCGTGCCCGCGCCACGCTGTGCGTCAACCACTTGACAACTCAATCGGCCCCGCTCACTCCGCCATAAGGTGCTAACTGCCCGACGAGAACAATGAAGAATTACCGGCGCGCGGGTCGCAGGTAATGGTGGAGACTCTCGCCTCCCACAGCTGTTGCGTCGGGCTCCGAAAGGCGCCGCGCCGCGCCGACACACTCACAAAAACAGCGGACGGAGGGGGGGGCGCCGCGCCGGGTCGCAGGGGGGGGGGAGAGGGCGTCGTGGCGGCAGCCGGCGCGCCTCGATGCCGCACATGACGCGCCGGCGGAGATCTCCGCTCCGAATTGAGCCATTAGAATCTCGTCCGCGGCCGAGATCGATCACGCGTGGAGCAGCAGCAGTCCCGCGGAGGGGCGGGGGAGGGAAAGTGGAGGAGGCGGAGCTAGAGAGGGAGGGGGATGCGACGGGAGAGGGGCGAGGTGAGCGGCGTGTTTTCTGACGATTTTTTTAAATTTTTTTTTTGCGCGCTGGCGCCCCGTCATTAGGCCCCGAGCGCCCACCTGCATCCCCTCCCGCCGCCGGCTGCCCCCCGCGTCCGTCCTGCCCTGCCCCGCCCCCGGCCCCACCCCGGCGCCCGTGGTCTCCGCGCTGGCCGAGCCAAACTGCGCGGGCGGCCGCGGCACGGCGCAGCCCGGAGCGCGCTTCATTTCAATCCGAGGTGGCCACTTTCGGCAAGACTTGAAGATGCAGACGACCCAGGTTATAAAGAACTCGGATACAGTGAATCCTCGGTTATAGTAAACCGAAGTCACTGGTCCCGTTTCATTTACAATGCAAAAAGAGCATAAGAAGACTTTTTTAAATTTTGGACCTCAAGAAAATGTGCGCATATAATCTCTTTCTCCATACGTCATATAGTTTTTACTGTTTCTTGACCAAATAAATAAATAAATAAGATTCGGTTGTAGTGAATCTGAACCTCGGTTATAAAGAACCAGGGTTATAGGAAATACGACCCGGGAATTAATTATATCCTGGAAGAGATATCGCCTCGGTGTCACAAACTCTAACACTAGGTAGCTTAAAGAAATTATCATCCACAGCTCATATGATGGAAGAGTGGGACTTACAACAGAGCAAGAGGCTTTGAAGGAGGCCAAGACAGAATTACGATACTTAGAGATAGTGGACAGTGCAGAATAAAATATGAAGTGAGCACGAACTCTGAAAGGGGATCTTGAGAAACTACAACTGAAAAATGTAGGAAGCAAACAATTAAAAATAATAACTTTTTTTAAGGCCAAAAAATATTGAAATTTTTAGTTCGGTCTGTTTAAGTATTTTACTGTATCTCTATACTAATAAGTCAGTCAATATAAAGAAATTTTATTTAATTTTGATATCGGATATAATGAACCTCTGTTATATTGAAAATGCTAGTCTCCAGAAATTCACTTTAACCGAAGTCGACTGTACTAGGGAATTTCAGAAAGGTCTTACTCCTTGACGTTCCGCAGGAACGAATCTACTCCGCCGCGGGAGAGAGACCCGAAGCGGAACGCCGTGCGATCGGACAAAGGTTTTTTTAACGCACTGCGTTGGAAATTTCGTTGAACTGTTTCCTAGTCTTTTATTGCGGGTGCAGATGGCTCTAGTCTCGACGCGAACTTTGGAATGTATATTAGCTCAGTGTGTTTATCTTACGCTGTGCACACGTATGCTGTAGTATTAGATTATAACAGCCTTTGCGATTTATTGGTTTAATATGTCCATTCTTTCCCCTTGTTTACGAGTAGTGTTTAGAATCCTTTTTTCTTAATTTTAATGGCTTCCTCCAAAACACTGTTAAGTTAGGAATATCGTTGGTCTGGGAATAACTTCAGCTCCCTCGTTTTCCTCACGCTACAAGAGAATCTTCTGTAGAAACGTGCAGTCGAGTTGAGCAGGTAACATCGATTTACTATTGAGCCAATTCTTTTAATATGTTTGTAAGTGCTGGCGTACTTCAAATTTTGTCCGGAATAAATAAATAATGTCCTGGAAATAGCGAAATGTCTCGGGAAATGTGTTGCTGTCCAGGCTCTGAAATGGCGAAATGCGACTTTGTAGCTGTACAGTTCTATGCTTGAAGAAGATGCAAGTCGATGTTTGCTCAGACCTGGACGGGTCAGGTACGGTCCTGTCGCGGTCCTGTCGTGCCTTTTTTCTTATCACCTTCGGAAATAATTTAAGACGAACTGAAGTGGTAAGATATACTAGAAATTTATAAAGTAAACAGAAAGAAATCATTTTCAACGTAGTGTTTCAAACGAACGTCGATCATCCAATTTGCTCGTGGGTGGTTTCAAATAACATATGTTTTTATTTAATGCCAAAAAGCTATAAAAATATTGAGAACGTACAATGAGAAAAAGTGTCATCTTTGTACGTTTTATTTACCTCTGCAAACCCTATCCTACCTCTAATGGTATTTTATGATGGATGAATTCAGGTAGTTATGAGCGGCTCTGGCGAGAATTGGTCAGCAAATATTCCCTCCTGTGTAATGAAAATTCCGTCTTCAATTTTGTAGTTGTAGGAAGACGCCTAAAAGTTTTCGGATACTAAGAGAGTTCCAGTAAAGTGGGGCCTGCGTATTTGTGAGTATACGTAGCTCAATACGAGAATAAATTTTAATCCAAAATTTGTCAACTGTCTTCGAGAAAATTCTCAAAATGTTGAGGCTTCATGTGCCCTAAAGTATCCTAAAATATATCCGTTTAAAATTTGCGAGGTCTTAATTTCTGCCAGATCTTGAATGTCAGATTTCGAGAAAATTGTCTGAACGGTTAAAGGCCACTGTTGCGTCCGGGCGGACGGATGGACAGATACTAGTTTAAACCTAAAACAATTTTTCGGTATGAAGGACTCAAAACGTGGTGTCCGACTACGCGACGTATTAGAAGAAGTAATATATTAGCATAGGAAGAATTACTATTTTTTTCAGTATCTGAGATACACAATAAAAATATTTTATCTTCACTTTGTGCTGCACTGGTACAATACTTTCTCTCTACTACGTAAGCACATAGGTAACGGGGTAGTAAAATGATTTAAAACTGATTATTAAAAAAAAAAACATTTCCTTGCTCGCGCAGTTCTTATTGTACAACGATAAAGAGGATCACAGTGTGTCTTGTGTGATGGAATTTATATTTAGTTTTCGTCATACAGCATGCCATGCTTGTTTGACATATATTTCAATTACCACCATTCATTGAAAACGGAATAATGAATGTGTTTTAGGCGATTAATAGAAACGCTTGTACAATATACTGTGTCGAGAGAACCCGTCACTCCCCAACGTGCTTTGCCTTCCGTCCATGTTGCCCCTTGGTCCGCTGCCGCAGTGCTCTCCGAGGGCCACCCCAGCCCTTCTATCGGTGATGGCAGTTCGTTCTCGATAATGGCAGTGCCGGAATAGCGTTCTCGGAGGTAGCGGTCTGGGTGCGCTGGCCTCATTGCCGAGAACGATCGTAACTGACTTTGTGATCGGCTCTAGTTGCCAGACTTAAGTTATTTAACCCTTGAGTAAGTTAAGCTAATAAAATTGGCGTCCACCTATACTCAATTGGGGGAGGGGGGTTAATCTGTGAGAATTAAACATTCCGTCAAAAAGTGTAAAACGTCCGGTTCCGCTGGACGGATCGAATGATTTCCAGAGAATTGTAGAAAATACTAACTTTCCCGTGCTTCCTTCCAGCTCCGCTTGTTTTTTTAATTCATATCCTGCCCGTTCCGGCCTTTCGGGGGGTTATTATTTACAAAATATACATTACATCAAGTACGTAACAGTCTCCTTCACTTACATTAGGGCACAACAGTTACAACATTCACAGCTCCGCTTGTGAATGTTGTTTAATTGCTGGGACTTGCTTATCTCTACTGTTAATTGACGAGGTACTTGGAACACCGAGACCTCCCACGTGGTGCATGCTTGAAGGACGACTTGTCCGTGGCCAAAGCACAGTGCGATCGTGTAGTGGGACGGGTCTTGGTTGAGTTAGATTTACAAAGATCTGTTTCTCGGGTGCTTTCGGATTGATTGATTATTTTGTTTTCGGGCGCGTCAAATACTATGGTATTTAGTGCCGTTAGTGTTGTGTACGTTTTATCGCGGAGCCGATGCAAAGTCAGCTTCCCGGGGTTTCCCCATCTAGATATCCACTGGCGGGGCAAAGCTTCAACTGGGACGAGCTCTAAGCTCCCGACTGATCTCCCTGCATGTGTGGTGTAGTGTAGTGCACGAAAGTGTGTGTAAGTGAACGTTAAGAATAGGAAAAGGAAGATGAAAAGATCTCGTGTGGTCCGTGGTCCGTTTCGTGGGTTACTGCTCCGGCGTTCGCCTCGCATTAATAGGAGAAACTACGAAAAACTGCCGATCAGAGCAGCCGGTCGTTAAAATTCTCCTACAGACAGCAACTGAATTCGATCTGTGTAAGTCGACAGTGTCGAAAATCCTGCCATCGTCAAAAACCGTGCCATCGTCAGTACTCGTACCCTAGGACGACCCAGCCGGAGGCTCTCCAGTGACATAATTTGATGCCCTGAGCCACCTCAGCCGGTAGAGAGGTAGCTGGAAATTAGTACTGTGAGCCCACCCGTTCCTTTGGATGTTTCGAGAAGTTGCTATTGGACACCACTGCGCCATTCTGGTGACACGGCGTGTTAAATGTCATCAGATTCCGTTCCGTGATTTGCTTCAATGTGATACTATGTAATAATGGGAATCGGACATTTGATACAACTAGAGGTATCGAGAGAACAATAGTAGAGCTGAGGTTTTGTTTCAATGTTAATGATAATGTCTAGTTATATATGGTTTCAATGAATCTTAGGAGATTATATGTAATTTGATAATTAAAGTTTATAATGTTAATTCCATAGCAGGTTTTATGCTGATCTAAGAATTACTGTGTGTTGTTATTCGTTACATACACTGTTGAATGCTTCTGATCTAATTTCTTTTATGCAGTGGCGTAGCGAGATTTCAAGGCAACGGCAGCGAGCAAATAAAATCGGCGCTATCATTTTAAAAGATGCATTTGAAATCGAAGATGTATTACTTACTACAAATAAGAAACCATGGCAATTTTTGTATCTGAAACTAACAACCGCAAATATAATTAATTGTAGCTCACAACGAAAGTGTTCAAAATGTTTCTTTTCAAAGAAAACTTGCCACCACTACTATTATGTATTGGATTCGTATAATATATACCATACCAACATTTCACATTACAAAGACGCAACTTTTTTGTTTTGATCCTTTTACTGTAGTGAATCCGTACATTATTTTCTCCATTTGAAACCGATTATTTTCTTTAATGTTTTGAGATATCCATACTAGGAATGAACTGACTTTGTACAATTTCATTCTTCGACAGTGACAATAATAAGAGCATTGATGTGTTACAAAAAGGGCAGAAATTGCGCTCTGTAGTAGCCGGCAACAGGGATATGTGTTATCTGCTTTATGCGCCTTGTTTGCCAGAAACTGGTCGTTTGCACAACGCACCCTTGTTGCAAGATCCTCTGGCCAGTGGGAAATGCTCTGTGGAATGTGTTTGGACTTTCTCAAGCGGCGAAAGCTGTAAAAATACAAAACCTCGCTTCTGCTGTCACTCTGTATAACCGGATGCTATGCATACGAAAAGCTTTTAACACCTCAGGATTCGCATACTCCCAACAAAATTTGGAATCCCTTCCTTCACAGGTATGCTTTCAGGTGTAACTTCAGTTTGGAAGTCCACACAACCCTTCAAAAGAAGCAAAGTGCCCTAGGGAAATTCGTGCATACTTACCCTCTGTCAAATTCTACACTAAAATTAACTACTCAAGTCGTTATACAGAACCATTATTCGTTAAACACTCTCCATCTCTCCCTTATTTGGTACAGAATTTCATGTAACTATTATCATATTTCTTGAAATGTTTTAATAGAAATTTCTTACAAAAATTAATTATACCTTCAAATGTATGTGAGGAACGCCAATTTCACAATGATAGAAATCCAAATGCACTTGTTCCAAATGCATTAAAACATTCTTACGTATTCTTCAAATATTCATGCTTGTGTTCTAAAATTTCGATAAAAGGGATTATCTGCTGTCATCATTGATACTTCCGGTTCTCACGCGTTAAAATTTTGACAGCTGATAATGATTCTCATGTCCTGTTGTAAACCCGTGAAAAACTCTTTAACTAATCACATGTTATTTTGAAATTAATCCGTACTTCTCGGTGGCATACACGGTAACGAAGTATTGTCCATTTTGACCACCCAATTGTAATATATTGTCTTTGGAAATTATTACATTTTCTGTGATATGAAACAATCTATATGGTGGTATAATGTTTAGAAGTGTAATTTTTCTGCCATGGACGTCAGTGAAGAAATTGTTTAATATCTGTGACATGAGTTGTAATCTAGACGTTGCAGTCTCCCATTAAATTGTTTGCGTGAAAAGTCTTACAATAGAAGGCAGAAAGAGAACGTTCCTATATTACGATATTTCCCCTCGAAACTGTATTTATAGCATGACGTGAAAATCAACTATCCCGACCCGCATTCTATGTTTCTAAATTCGTTATTTTCAGTTGCGGTTCCCCATTTTCACCGGCGCTTCCCCACCCCCTCTTGTTGATTTGTACCCAGAGCAGTATTACGGAAACAAATTCGTCCATTTTCCGCGCGCCAGGAATCGCAGTAAGCTGGGACGTGTCAGGGTGAGGGGCGGGGCGTGTCAGGGTGAGAGGGCGTGGTGGGGTGAGGGGGACGTGGCGGGGTGAGGGTGGCGTGCGGGGTGAGGGTGGCGTTGCGGGGTGATGGCGTGGCGGGGTGATGATGGCGTGGCGGGGTGAGGGGGACGTGGCGGGGTGAGGGGTCATGGCAGAGTGAGGGGGCGTGTCAGGGGGAGGGGCGGGGTGGACCGGTGGGCGAGCCGGGCCGCTGCGATGGAGAAATCTCGGTCCGATTCGCAATTCAGATCCGCCGGCCAGAGAGGTTGCGTGCACGTGTTTCGTCGTGTTGGTACCTCATCCATTCACAAATGAGATAGTTTTTACCTGAGCGTATGTATAATGGCAAGGGAGCGCGACCGCATAATTCTGAGCGCGACGCGGGCGAGTGTGCGTCTGCGGGGGCGGCGCTGATGGACGTGGCGGCTGGGCAGCGTGCGCGCGTCCAAATAGCGTCGAGGTACATTTTCGAAATGTAAAATGTGGGAGAGGTGGCTCAGCGCATCAACTGATGTCACTGCAGAATCTCTGACCCGAATGACCTAGGTTCGAGTCCCGACGACGGCAGGGTTTCGACACTAGCTTGTCAGCGAGTTGGAATTTGGTCGCTGTCTGGAGGATAATTCTAACGGCCGGTTGCTCTGATCGGTAGTTTTCCTTGGTTTCTCTGATCTACACCAGGCGAATGTCGGAGCAGTACCCGAACAAACGGACCGCACGCTCTGTTCCCCAGACAGTCGGGGAGAGAGAGACAGGCAGAGTGACAGACACCGAGAGACAGAGTGACAGACACCGAGAGACAGAGTGACAGACACCGAGAGACAGAGTGACAGACACCGAGAGACAGAGTGACAGACACCGAGAGACAGAGTGACAGACACCGAGAGACAGAGTGACAGACACCGAGAGACAGAGTGACAGACACCGAGAGACAGAGTGACAGACACCGAGAGACAGAGTGACAGACACCGAGAGACAGAGTGACAGACACCGAGAGACAGAGTGGCAGACACCGAGAGACAGAGTGGCAGACACCGAGAGACAGAGTGGCAGACACCGAGAGACAGAGTGGCAGACACCGAGAGACAGAGTGGCAGACACCGAGAGACAGAGTGGCAGACACCGAGAGACAGAGTGGCAGACACCGAGAGACAGAGTGGCAGACACCGAGAGAGACAGACAGACACCGAGAGAGACAGACAGACACCGAGAGAGACAGACAGACACCGAGAGAGACAGAGACAGAGAGAGACAGAGACAGAGGGCACGAACGCAGGGACTCGAACCCACGGACCGCCCGGCCAGCAGAGGCAACGGACTTTCTGGAGTGCTGCCGCATCCGGTGGAAGCAAGTGGTGTAAACGGTCACTAGGGAAACGAACCATGGAACAGGTTCAGCTGAACCGAGTCCATAGAGGAGAACACGGAAAGGGGCAACGTAACAAAGACTAGTGGCCTACGGCAGCAAAAATACTGCTAAACAAAAATCACACAAAATAATTTTCCTAACAGTATCCCTTATTCTGCTCAAAAACAACAAATAAAATAATCTCGATTCACTAATTTTTTGCAACGGTTTAGTAATCTTAATAAAACAGACATTTCTGAACAGTAGATTTTGAAAAGTCTTCACTAATACTGCAGTAATATAGAACTAGTGTATGTACGGATTCACACTAGATACATAGTATATAAAAAAATGCTGATTTTTAACGCCACATATGAATAGTAAATATTTAATAGGGAGACGGCGTCTTTCGCGGATCCTCGCTGTCGCATTAATTTAATTGTGCCGTAAGCAGTAATGAATAGAGTACGCGAATTCAGTAGGTACGCGCAGTATTAGAGT
This sequence comes from Acheta domesticus, assembly GCA_031308135.1. NCBI lineage: Eukaryota > Metazoa > Arthropoda > Insecta > Orthoptera > Gryllidae > Acheta > Acheta domesticus. The sequence continues at coordinate 13,342,597 of JAHLJT010008446.1, read as the reverse complement.
TGCCGTTAACACACCATTAAATATTCACATTTTTTAGTCAAATCGAAAGTGTTTCATTATTCTCCTTTTTCCCCCGAGTTGCTGGTATCAATCGAAACTCCGCTCACATTGCCCGAGACTGCCAACTTTTCTTTCAATTTCTGCGCGTATTGAAAATTAGTAAAATGTATGTTCACACTACACTACAGTTGTGATAAGCCGTTCACAGTGGGCATGTAGGTTGTTGGTCACTGACGTATTGAGAACGTTTCAGCGATGATTGATTGTTAGTGATTCCGGGCGCGTCAATTACTAGGGTTATTAGTCCCGTAGGTTAGTGCATGTTCTTGATCGGGAGGTGGCGGTGGTTTTCCACCGCTAGATGGCGAGATCCGGTGCCGACATACCGTTGTCTTGGGGAGTATTCCCCAACCCGGTATCTCCCATCAGCGGGTCACCGCCCCAGCATGGGACAAGCTCTAAACTCCCGACCGGTGTCCCGGGATGTGGAAGTGTTCTGCATGTTAGTGTGTGCATGTGTGTGTTTAAGGGATGAGGATAGGACAAGGAAGAGGAAGTAAAGATCGCGCGCGGTCCGTGGCCCGTTTGTTAGGGTACTGCTCCGGCATTCGCCTGGTGTTGATCGGAGAAACCACAGAAAACTACCGATCAGAGCAGCCGGCCACTAGAATTCTCCAGACAGCGTCTGAATTCTGAATTAGCTGACAAACTATTGTCGAATATCTTGCCTCCGTCAGGACTCGTACCTAGGACTTCCCGACCAGAGACATTGCGTTGCAGCGGCTTCGACCTGATTCACCTTCGCCGCTGATGTGCAGAAAGAGGACGGGTCCAATACAACGAAATTATGCCGCGGCGCGGCGCTGCGTGCCCGGCGGTGCGGCCTCCGTGCGTGCGTGCGTGTGTGTGCGTGTGTGTGCGTGTGTGTGCGTGTGCGTGCGTGCGAGCTGGCGTGTGCGTGCCGACGCGAGGCGCGTGCTGCGATTTCCTTCCAGTCCTTTATCCCTCGCTGCTGATCGCTTTATGAAGGGATGGGAATGATATGGCCCTACCGCAGCAAGCCGCGGGGCGTTGTTGGGGCTGCGGCTCCTGCCTGCTCTCGTCTCGGCCTAGCCGACCTCGTTCCAGAGCAACAACTGAACGCATTGCTGACCAGGTGGGCCCAGGCTTCGGGTCTTGAGGGGACGATTTTTGACTTAATTCTCCGATTTAAATAATGGCTCAATTCTCCGTCCCTTCAAGGTCACGAGCTGGAAGGAGAGTGGCTCACTGCTATCCAATTGGGAGCTTCAAGAGTTATACTCTGTTAATTTATGCACAATATACTGAAGATAAGAGATTGGTAAATAAAGATAAACAACAAAACAATATTTATAAAAATTGATTAGTAGAAGAAGAAAGTGTAAATACCACTACGCACACTTAAATTTGAAACGGAACGGAATTGGGACGGAATTTTTCGTCAAAGGTACAAATCATTTTTAAACCGCTGTAATATCTCGATTTTCACTCATTCAGATGCAATGAGAAACTGTGCTAAAAAATGATGCAATAAAAAACGAAAATGGATCCTTTACCATTTTCTACTCCAATATAACAATTACGTCATTGAAGCTCCCCCCCCCCCTAAAAATCAAGAGCATTTTTCCTGCATAATATTTCGAAACATACACAGACTAAGTGTTCATTTCATTATTCATCTGAAATGTTTGAATAGCGATCTAATGTGTATGTATGTATATATGCTAACAATTAACTATATGTACTGTATTTCACGACCATCTGCAGTAGAATCCATACTAAACGATTTGTTACGTATGTGAAAACATTTGTAATACGAGCCTATTTACAAGTCTGTGTCTTTAGGGAGACATTAATTGAGCTATATTTGGGTTTTTATTTCTTGGCGTATGGGGGCCTGTCTTCACGAACGAATATCTCACGGTATTTCGCTTCGTTCTCGGTTATGCCGCTAGGAGTCACATGATCGCGAGCACTGCTCAATACAGTCGCGATCATGTGTCTCCTAGCGACACGACCGAGAACGACGCGATATACTGTGAGATATTCCATCATGAAGACAAGCTCCCACGCTCCAAGAAATAAAAACCCAAGTAGAACTCAATTAATGTGAATTTCAGTCTAGTTTATCTTCTTTTAATGTACGATGCAGAATAGTTATTTTTGTTGCAATATGAAGTTATACAAATATATTTTTATATTTTATAGTTTTTTATTCCGTTTATTAGGGTTATGCAAAATCGCTGCTAAATCTAAATTTAAACACTATCCGAGTTAAAATTAAATTGCAAAGTATTTATGTTTAATCGACATTAAATCTTCGTAGAGTATTTGCTGAGGCGTGGGAGCTTGTCTTCACGATGCAATATCGAGCAGTGCTCGCGATCATGTGACCCCTTATCTGCATAATTTAGTTGCTGCTGTAGTTAAAATGTCCCTAATATTGGAAACTTCCACGAAACACTATTTACGGCCTTGGGTTACGACACTAGTGTATGCCAGGACCAGGGTTTTTGATTGTGCGAGTGTGGTGGGCGAATGGGCGTTGTTGTTCTCCGCTGAAACCAGACAGGAGAGGCGATTGCCCGAACGAATTCTGACTCCGCAAGGTACCTGCACCAATCCGGCTCGGGCGATGACGAAGGAAAATTTGTTCCTCTTCCTCCTGAGCCACGAAACCCTTCAAGCATGAAGAACGGCGGTCGCTGTGCCAACACTGCGCACTGATTTCGGGTAAGAATAACCATGACAATGAACAGCGCCCAAGAACTCGTCACTTTGCAAGAGTCATTACGTGCTGGTATTCCAAAAACACGGTGCTCTATCTTTCGAGCTCTGAATTGCTCTATGAAACGAAAGTAGGCTGCGTGGGTGAAAACAGCCCGTAATACTGCAGCAAACAACGCTGTAATGGCACTGGGACGACGAGCAAGTAGGATAGTTGCGAACTAGTGCACGAAATTACTGGTTTGCGAACTTTTAAAACTTACTACTTTAAGAATCTTATGAACCTTGTCTATTAACATACCTGCAAGTTTGGACGCAGGCATCATATGAATACGTTTGTAAATCGAGTCAATTGCGTGTATGAGTCCTTAGTAAAGTTTATGATTAGTTGAACTATTCTCGAACGTGTGAACGTTGTTGTTTCCTGAAGACTTCGGGGAACTATAGGATTTTGTTTATATATTTAATTGTTGGCAGTTGAGATGTTTTCGGTCAGAGTTATTAAAACAACAAATCCTTAAGTTTGCCTCCGATTCGGAATATTTTATTCCATCATCAGGGCTCATAAAAATGAAAGAAACACTATTACATACTTCGAGCACATACACGTAGTTATAAGTGAACAAACAGATTATAGATAAATTATAGAAATACCCAAAATAATTTCTCCAGTGATAAACGTATCTAAAAACAAATTTGAAAATTAGATCCCATCGTGAACTAAAACACTGAATTTAATTATTTCTCCTTAAAATGTTAAGAGAAACATTTTGAAAATGAGCTCCTCAATTCTGAGCCGTGTTCAATGATTTCGAGATTTTTTGTTGTTGTCGTTTTAACTATTTTGATCTGTAATATTTGATCCCATTATTTTTGGTAATCATGATGAAATATAGTGATTTTAAATGTTTACAAATTGCTTGTATGGGCAACTTTGTTTGCAACAACTTTGCAAATTGTTTGTATGGGTATTTCGAGATCAAATATGTGTAACGATTAGTTTTTTGTTATTTTGTTGTTTTTACTGCTTCAAATTGTACTGCTTCAAACTATTGTATATTTGATTCCATATTTTTGACTCATTAAAGAAGGCAGTTTTTAAATAAATATAATTAGAAAAATTATAATAATTATTAAAAATTTAGAAATATTCATTCTTTTTTGAAATTAGATGGGTTTTCATGTTTGTCAAAAATAGTGGGATAAGATTTATAGACGGAATAGTAAAAAAGAAATATATATATGTATATAATATATATATAATATATATATATATATTAAAAATGTAATTACATTGTATTTCTTCCTGATGCTCTAGAATAATGGAATTAAATATTTTTGATTTAAATATCCCATGTTTTATACGCACTCCTTGTATAGAGCTTTTTCTAGAGTGCAAGAAATGTAGTCATGCAAACCAATATTTCTTTAACCACATTTCACTGAATATTAGAATAGTAGTACAAGTTTGCTTCTCATCCGCACTTGCGAATTGGTATTGCGTTTATTTGTCCTTAGGGCAAATGCGCTGTATTTTGCGGTGGCCGTCGCCCTTTCCCGCTGTTACTCCTTCCATTTCCGGATGGAAGGAACCTAGCGTTAATCCAAATGGGTCTTGTCAGTATTAGGTTATACAGATTGCAAAATGAGTCTCGTTTTTGTCGTATTTGCTCTTTGGGTAATCTTTCGATTAGAAACATTTTGAATATATGCTCGATGGAATCAGAGCCAAGAACACTAGGCATTCATGTTCCCTAAATTCGGATTTTTTAAAGGAACTGAACGGAAAATACTTTTTTCACGGTTATTGGTGTTTTTTGGATAAGTTTGGAATTTTTGGCAATATTCTCTTTACTTAAGCCAATTACGTATAATTATAATTAAATATACGCTAGAAATAACGTATTCTGTGCTATGACTTTTTCAGATTTACCTTTGGTCCTCGTGGGAAGAATTCTACGACGTGCAAAGTAAGTTGCATCATGAAATTTCACTTCTGCTTTTCAAACGGCGAGAGAACCAACTTTTAGTATCTAAACTTATTTCTCGAAGGACTGAGTTATTCAATGTTATCGCATTATTTGATTCTTTTATTGAATGTGTCGTCGATCGGAAAAAGTACTTTGCACAGTCGAGATTAATGGATATGGTGACATAGGTAAAACTACCTCGCGATCTATATCTACAGAGGTGTGCAAATCATGAGGCTAAAGACGTTGAGTTTGAATTTGTGAATTTATTTTCATACATAGGAAACATTTTTAATATTAAGTGAATATGCCTGTTTTATTTATGAACATTCTGATCCTCTCTGGCATCTTTCTTATCAGTGTTGTACACTGCATTTTGATGTCTGCACCGTTTTGCCATATTTCCTTTAATTTTACCACAAGACTACATGTTGTTATCTTACTATTTTTTAGTTTTGTTTTTAACTATTGCGCAAATATTTTCAATTTGGTTCATATCGTTCATATGTGGGCTGTTAGCTGGCCATTGCGGCACAGGTTGTTGAATAGCGGTAAATAGGACACTTTTCGCACTGTGGTGTAAACAAATTAAATAACAGATGTAGCAAGATTAGTTGTACATGAAACAATAAAAACACGTCGCTATGTATGGTTTTGAAAATAATAGCAGTGCTGTCAGACAAGTTTAACTTGAATAAAAAAAATTTAAAAATCAAAAAATCTTTAGTCTAATAATTTGCACACTTCTGTAGTATCCGCCAGTGTCGGAACTCAGCGCTTGGACCTCCCAGTGAGAGTGGCTGCAGAGACAGTAATGCTATAGTGCGATTTTTTTAATTCTCGCCTCCAACCCCTATGGCCACGATGGAATATCACACGGCATTTCGCGTCTTTCTCCGACAATCCGCGAGAAGGCGCGTGTTTGCAAGCACTACTTGATACGGTCGCGATGATGCGGATCTGGCAGCACGACTCTGATCATCGCGAAATACCGTGACATATTCCATCGTGATGACGGGCCTTGAGAGGCAAAGTTAGAAGAATCGCAGTATAGAGTGCGATTTTCGTAACTTTGTACCTGACAGGAATCAGCTGTTTCGCTGCCATCCAGTCAGGAGCTTATATTTCGCGACAGTTACGTCACAATGACGTTCAAGCTCCCGATTGGATGAAACCGTAAACGGCTGATTTCTGTCAGGGACAAAGTGACGAAAATCGCAGTATACTCGTAGCTCTGGGCGAACTCTGGCGCTGGGGGGGGGGAGAATTCTCTCGGGAAAGCCTCACCTCCTCGTGGGTGGAGGGTGCTCAACACCAGAGGCGGCTTGTCAGCAACCGATGGGGGAGGGGCGGGCGCGGGTGGCCGTCGCTACCTGCGCGGTGGGGGCGGGGGCGGCGGCCGGTGCCACGCCCCCTCCCCCTCCCCGGCGACTCCAGCGGCGAGCGGGTGCTTTGTGGCGGCGCGCGTGATCCGCCGCCACAAAAAGATACGGCTTCATTACCCGGAAATTGATGTTATTGTTGCGCGCGCCGGCTGCTCCCGGCCGAGCAGAGCGCGGCCGTGCGGGGGCGGGGGCCGGCGGGGCGGCCGCTGGCGGGGCGGCCGCGACCGCGGAGGCGAAGTGGCGAAACCCAATTCGTCAGTGGCCGCTCGCGCGGGCTGCGCTGCGCACTTGTCGCGCGCGGAGTCCCTATACCGCGATTTTCGTAACTTTGTCCCTGACGGAAATCAGCTGTTTACGGTTTCATCCAATCGGGAGCTTGAACGTTTCCATAGTGACGTCACTGTCGCGAAATATAAGCTCCTGAATGGATGGCAGCGAAACAGCTGATTCCTGTCAGGGACAAAGTTACGAGAATCGCGGTATAGATACAGAGAGTTGCGCAACCGCCGCCATTTAATATCCACTCACCCGACAACCGCGTCAGTCACCAATCAGGAACTGAAGGGAAATAATCAGGGCGGGATTTATGAATATGCCGCCTGTAGGCTAAAGTCGATTTGCCGCCCCCTTTATTATTCATAGTTGTATAACACATTTATTTACGGATACAACAAACGGTGGAGTTCATTCGTGTTTTCATCTTTTTAAAATATTGAAGTACAATAGTTACTTGAATAGTTACTTTAGATGAAATTACAATTTCAATGTTATTAACGTCCGAAATATTGTATTTATTTTTAACTTTTGGATACATTGTCATACTGCCGCACCCAAAAAATTTGCCGCTCTAGACTGCAGCCTACTTAGCCTATTTAGAAATCCGGCCCTGGAAATTGTAACATTTGATGACATTGTGAAGATATTCAAGACTATTAATATTGGTTTCGGATAGATTCGTGGTTCTCAACATACGGAATAACATACGGTTCGATATTTACTGACAACTGGACATAAAATGGCGGGATCGGTGGAACAATGGGATGCGCTACTCTCTCTACCTAGGGACTCGAGTAGCGCGCTGCTTGGGCTTCCGCCTGCCCGCGGGAGCGCTGACAACGAGAGGCGCCCGTCGCTTATGCAAACACCATTGCCGATCCGCGGTGGTGGGATCACTAAGTCAGTGGTGTCATAGCGATCTGGGACCCAAGGATCGCGGGTTCCAGTCCCGCCTCGGGAATGGTTGTATTTGCGTTCGTCCTTTCACCCCCTGCCATCACCACGTCATCTTCAGTTACATAACGGTAAACCCAATAGTGGTCGCTAATGGCCATGATGTTGATGTGACCTTAATAACTTAAAAAAAGGCTCATTCTAGAGGGTTTTTGCACCGAACCGAAACGGCTAGCGTTGTCGTTTAAAAATAGGGGTCGGATTTTGAAGACCTAAAAATCACCAAAATAATGAATAAAATGTTCCAAAAATGTTTTTAAAATGTCCTAAAAACAAGAAAAACGACGGTCAAATGTTATCAAAACCAGTTTCGAAGAACATTTCGAAATATAGGATGTGATACTGATGTAATAAAGGTTTCTTTCCTTTCGTTCTAGAGAAATTCAGCGTGCGAAACTTTTGGTTTCTACTATCGTTTACCACGAAATCTTTCTTTAGTTATCCCGAAATCGACCGAATCGACAGTGGCGCTGATAGGCGTCACAGGAACCTTAAATTATGTATTTACAATGTCACATGCTGAAATTACAATTACTGAGCCAAGAAATCGAATAGGCTACTTAGAAATTCTGTGAATAACATTCGTTTCATCTCGTAAATATTATTTGCAGCAACTACCATTAAAATGATATTAAAATCGATGAAATCCGCGAATAATGTATTCCGCGAAAGAAATCCGCGAATTGTTTCGTCATTACATAAACTTAATTTCTACACTAAAAGGCATCGCTAAAGTAAAAGGACAGTTCATTAAAATCCATTCCTAGTTATAAATAATGTCGAATCTTGTGTGAAGGTCAAAGAGAGTTTTGCGCAACTCTTACGCTCATAAGGTGCTGACATCTAGTAGGCAACAGTAAGTTATACGTTTGCCCCCTTGCGGCCTTCTTTTGTCGATTTTTCCATTTTGCATACTGTGGTTTCAACTTGGTACTCCGATTATTTACATCGTAACCATTTGTTTCCCGGGACAACAACACTCATTGCCAATTGTTGCCAGTGATTTACTTTTTGTTTTGTCCTTGTTCCCTGCTATGGAAGAATGAATTAAAGTATATGTACTTGGGAATATATTTATGGATGATGTAGGAAAATGCAATTCTGCGTGAAATTTTAGAACCAAAACTACTTGGAAGTCCGTAAAATTTGGAACGGTTAATTGCTTTTTATTTTAAAGAGCTTCTTTATTTTCGAAATCACAAGGATATTAATTTTCCTCCTCACTGGCTTCCATCCTCATGGAATGGAAGCCAACACTTCCTTCAATGACATTTGTCATGTTTTGTAGAAAACCGCAGTCGTCTTCAGTTCGCGTTATTGGTGTACTAAGAACCCAAAACAAGTATAACCGACAACAGATTCGGTACATGTTATGAAGCCTCGGAAACCGAACTGATTACGCTTATGTTTGCTGCAGTGGCCGTGATTGGTGATTCAGGCGTCACGAGACAATAGCCGGACCAGCTCATGTTTCAGCGTCTGTGTGCAAAAACTCTCTTATTAGCACTAATTGTACGCTGTACCAAACTAAGGGCTTGGCGTTTGAGAGACACGTGATAGTAGTGACAGTGGTTCCGTAGTGACAAACAATAGCAGCAGCATCTTCCCATGTTGCTAACACACTCGGGATGAATAAAGGCACGGGACAGGGTCGTACCGGCTGAATGCTTTTGACACGTTACGCCCAGCATCAAAATTTCTCGTCATTAAAAGTATACAGACAGTATTGGCATCGGACTGGAAATTAAAATGACAAGAGTATAGGACTGTAATCTGATATTAGCTTTGGATTGCCCGCCAAAGATCATGCATCGCGCGCGTGATAAGGGGAGTGAAGCCGATGTTTCCCCTGCCGAGGCTCAGCTGTGTAGCACAAAGAATAATGAAATTTGATGATGAACTTGACGACAATGTGCAAAGGACTTAGATACGCCCTTTTGCATTATAAACTCACGCTGAAATTCTTTATGAATCATCTCGTCGCTATCTCGAATCTCATCGGGGTCCAGTTCTACTTTTTTCTACTCACCTGTGGTTACTTTCTAACCCTCCACGCAACGGCCTTCGCCGAAGTCAATTTCTTTCAATCGAGTCTTCTTCCATTCTTTATTTCTTCTTGGTACGCTTTTCATATAATTATGGTCTCCACAGTTTCTATTCTTTACAAAGGAGATTTATTGTAAATGCTCTATCCTTAATCTGGCCATTTTGATATGTTTTTCTATTTGTTTCGGTTGTCTTCAATCCCTATAATCTTCCTCTTTTCCTTCAGTATTTCTTTCATTTCGTAATGCACGTGTAGAATACCTTATGTTCCCATCGACGTTTGTATTTATAATTACACAATAGTTTTATCGGTATTTCAAAATTTCTCGAAATTGTATTAGTTTATCAGTATATTAAAATTAAATTAAAATATACAGTTTTTGAGATATTGAAATTGATTAATTTTTTTGAAACATTTTACTGGTTTTCGTTGAACATAAACCAAAGACAAATTATCTGTTCGGGGACCTGTAGATGATGGTGCAAAGTCCGCCCGCTAGCTCGTTTCGACTTCTTTTGTTGTTCGGTGGGTCTGTGTCTGCAGCTCTTCCAGTTTGTAAAAGTCGATCAGTGGCACTTGAGCGTCTTTTGTCATCGTGTCATAGGAATCCGGCGGTTATGGCCGCCGGACACCCGAGAAGTAACCAGAACTCTCCGAGGCGAGGGAAGCACTTGTGTAAAACAAGCAGTATATCTGCCAACCCTCCGTCTTCCCTTCCCCTGCCCCCTGCCCCCTGTCCTCTTCAGCCCTGCCGCCGCCGCCGCCGCCGCCGTCGTTGTCGTCGTCGTCGTCGTCGTCGTCCCCGCCGCCGCCACTGCTTTCAGGCGCTCTCCCGTCCATTCGGCGGCCCTGCTTGCCGGAGCTGCCCTGTTGTTCCCAGCCGCTAGCTTCCGCACCGCGTGTGTAAGCATTTATTGTTAATGAGTTTAGTATTTATTACAACTCTGAAGTGAATTTTAATCCACTGTTTAAATAAAAAAATAAATAATAAAGCCATTGATCCCAATGTTGGGCAAGGCCTTCCACTTAAATAGCGGAGTGGCTCAAAATTGAAACCGCTTTCAGGAAAGCTAGTCCTGGAGAGCGTATCAACTATTTGGTTATTGCAAATTTGACCCAGTTGGACGGTAAACAAAACTGTAAGGCAGTCAAAAGCGTGAGAGTCACCTTTATTATTACTAGAGTTCGGAAGAACATGCAATATGAAACGGCAAAATATGTTCATTAAATGAAATATAATGTGAAAAAAATATGCAAAAATGATATTATGTGATATTTGCGAACAATATAAATTTTCACAATTTGAAATTACCTTATTGAAATATTTAGTAAATCAAGCCTGTGACAACCAATATCTCTCGTAAATTGGGATTAAAGATCATGAAAAACGACATATGATACTTTATATTCACATTAGGGCTCCACGCGTTTTCAACACTCAATTCCAAATATGTATAAGAAAAAATATGCTGATTTTTTAAATAATTTTTTGGGAGATTTTTAATGTGTTTTGCAAAATATATTTCATAAAATTAGTTCAATGATAAACAGTTTTACGAAATATGTAAAATATAAGGAAAATCAAAGAATTTCACTTTTGTTAAATCTATTTTGTAGTACAAAATTGTAACAATATGTAACGAAAAATTCGGATATTGTGCTAGGGTTGACCTGTTTCGCCAAGATCACAATTTTGAGAACTGAACATAAAAAGACAAAACGTGTGTAATTGCATGAAAATCCGAACTGTATTAGCGTTTATTGATTTAATTAATAATGACGCCAAACAATTCAGAAATCTATGTAAATAGATTTTTGAACTGTTATTACCAAATATGTAATACTTGAATTTTCTTAATAATTACACAAACATTTTACTTTGGTTACAGGTATCTTAAATAATTCTTGTAGTATTATTGTAATAATTAATCATTTTATTATTAAACGGCAATTTATATTTGTATTAATTCGTGAGTTTTTAAATTAAATGCTTAAAAGCTTTCTTATTGTAATTTGGGAAAGTTATTTGTGTTGAAAAACAATAAACAAACTAATTGTTGGCCTTCTCAACTTTAGTGGTTTCTAGGGTTCCAAGTTTGAGTAGAGGTAATGTTTGCTTTCTTTTCATGAAAATTTCGTGCAGTCGAAGAAGTGTTCGTTCCTGAATAGTCAGACAACTGTACCACAAAATCATATTTCTTGTAGTGTTATGTAGTGTGGGAGTTCTTTTTTTGACGCTTCGTATTTACAGATTGCTATAGCAAGCTCAACTATTAATGCTACTACAGCAGCTTTTGAAAACCAAATTGTCATTTGCGCGTGGCGTTAAGTGAGGTAATGATTGAATTAAAATAATATGTAGTATTCGATTTGGAGGGGATTTTATTTCAAATAAAGAGATGTTGCAAAGTTCAGTACTCCATTGGGTATCTTGCAATTTCATGAATTATTACACCGAAGGTTTAGGTCGTTTCTTAAAACGGACTTTTCGTTTTACGATTATAAAGTAGTATTAATTGGAATAATGTTTGTTTATGTGCATTGACTTTCTTGTGCAACATTTGAAGGTTGCCAATTCGATATTGACACATCGTTGTGCTTACGGAAACTACCCATTTTCTCTTTCATCATCCTTGCTTTCACGAACATTAGAACTGCAGTTTCGGCGCGATAATGAAGGCAGATTTTAGATCAGCTGTAGGGTACATTCTATTCACGGCAGCTTTACTTCATCCCCACAGCACACAGGTCACACGCTACGGGTGTGTTTGTCCTGAAGTCATGTGTACTGAAAGGTTAATTCACGATGTACAAGCGGCACGAGCAGCGGTGGGATAATACGTATGAAGTTTGTTTACACGGCTATTCACGTGTGTACTGAGCTGTCAAAATCCAGCTAATTTACGACGAGTGGAGTTTGCCAGCCCCCCTTCGAGGTTCACCGCTACACAGCGTTCATCGGACGAATCACAGCTGCCGGGCTGGCGTCACGCCTCCTGTATCGAGCGGGAGCGATCGCCTTTAAGATAGGCCGCGCCGCGTGCTTTTTGCTTGTTTCTTGGACGTTATCTTTCATTCACACGCGGCCCGCCGGGGGCCGGAGGGGGAATGCTGCTGTTTACCGCCGCTGGTGGAGGGGGAGCGGGGCGGGGAGGAGAGAGGGAACGGATTGAAAGGGAGGGTTGGGGGAAGAAGAGTGGAAGGAAAGTTTGTGGCTCATGAGGTGGATAGGGGCTTGGCTAGCTTGACGTTAGGCGAAAATATTTTTATATATTTTACGTCAAAAAAAGTTTGAAACTGTGCCGTACTAAGAATAATATGAGCACGGTTTTTTGAGCTTCCCAACATTGCCAAGAATTCTTCCCATCATGCAACCCAAGAACGTTTCCCAACATTTTTAAATCGACAATTCACTAAACAGAACTTTGAGTTTGAAATCCTCTGGTCAATTCTCGAATCAGTTTTTCATATTCGTTTCTAAAACATTAATACGAACAACGATTAACACGAAAAATAGTGCTGAACAAAACCACACAAAATGAGAATTATTATGAGAAGTGTGAAAGTAAATGAAATAACTCAATCAAATAATTACATATTTCAGTCAAAATAGAAAATGTGTCATTGTTTTTGTATTTTCTCCGAGTTTCTGTGTATCTAACGACATTCTGCACCTTCATAGCATGAAAAACAATGACGCACTAAGTATGATAATTCGGTTGATACGGGTATATTGAGAATGAATGCACAGTAATAAAACAAAGTATTTGCAATTGTTAGACCAAATGGAAATTGTTTCATTATTTTTCTATTTTTTTTCACGAGCTGCTGAGTATTTAACGACAGTACTGAGACCTCTCTCATGATCGAAAACGGCTTGATTTTCCCCATACGTCATATACAGTTTTTAGTGTTTTTTGACCAAATAAATAAATAAATAAATAAATTTTCTTTCAATTTTTGCGCACATTTGATTTTAATAATATAGATTAAATGCGCTGTAAGGCACCTAGGAAGAGGGCGTTAAATTTTATTTATGTATTGCGTTATGGAACAGAAATAGAAATGCATATGAGGCTTTGGTTCTCCATCGTATTTATTTTCACATAAAGCTTTATCGGCCGCATTGCGGTCATCTTCAGTGCTATAAAAATAATTTTCACATTTTATATTATAATTTTTCCAGTTTTCTTTCACTCCAGTTGGTTTCAGAATATTATTTTGTAATAGATTCCTTTTATTTTAATTTTCATTTCTTATTTTTGAAAATTATGTGTCCATTTTCACGTTTTTTATTTTTCTTTAAATCTAATTCATAATAATATTCTGTACATTTTTTTTATTTTTAATTTTTTGTAATTTAGATATTATTATTATTATTATTATTATTATTATTATTATTATTATGATTGTAGCACTGAAGATGGCCGCAATGCGGCCGAAAAAGCTTTATGCGAAAATAAATACGTACGAGGGAGAACCCACGCATCATATGCATTTCTATGATGAAAACATCGTAAACACTGCACCATTTCCTACCATGGAACAGAAAGTTTGTTATCGAGCAGTGTGCGTTATACTTTTTGAAAAACCATGGAGGGGCAAACCACTCTTGTGTTTGCAAATTTGTGTAAAGTATCATTAATTCTCTCATTTCGATTCTTTTGAATCAGGATCGGTAAAGCGAGGTAATGAGAAAGGATATCGAGCTTCCATCAATTAAAGCACAAAATATTAGAGTGCAACCGAATTCGCTGGTAGTATGGTGAGACACATGAAATTGAGTTACTATCACATGAAACTCGGACTAATCGTTCAATTGATTGGATGGAGAAATTTTAATATCCTGCGACGGTGACTGAGTACCTCAGAATGATTCTTCCATGTTTACAAGCCGTCGACGGTGACCGCCTCAACCAGGCTGTTCTCTGCGTAGTTTCCTTCGTGTCCCTGCCAGCCACCCTGCTATATAGCTGCTTCTCCCGTCCCCCTCCAGTTGCCCGCCAGCCATAACCGCGGCTGCCCGACGCCAGGTGTTGATTATTTTCGAGCCCCCCGCGTTTATATGATACCCACAATTATCAGAAACGTTCAACTCCTGTTACGGCTTACACATCTCAATACATAACGTTGATGGTTCCGCAGATAGCCTTCCGCGGAGGGGCCACGCCGAGAGGTATCTCTGCCTCCTTCGCCCCCGCCCCCGCCCCCGCCCCCGCCTCCGCCCCGCCCCTCCCGCGCCACAGACAAAGGGGGCCCCGTGCGCCCTCCGCCGCCCCCGCGGCCGCCGCCGCCCCCGACGGCCGGGGCAGCCACTGCCCCCGGCGAAGCTCTTTTGTTCTGGTTCGTCTTCTTCCTCTTTCAATTTATGGCTGCACGCTGTAACACGGACAGGTAGTCTCGGGGCGGGAACAGCTGTTTCGCTGGCCGCCGTTTGTTCCTTTGACTTGGCTGCGGCGATGCGCCGGGTCGTGCGTTAATGAAATGCGGGCCCTGGCCGGGCGCGCGCGGGCGCGGGGGGTGCGAGAGCGCGTGTGGCGGTCCTGAGCGGAGGAGAGAGGGCACCGCGCGTCTGATCTCGGAATCCGCCTCGGTCGACCGGCGTCTGGCTACTTCACTCGCCCTTTGACTGAGCAGGCGCGAACAACGCACGCGAATTCCTCGTATTGAGCCTTCGTTCGAGTGACGCCGCTGAAAGTGGGAATTTTCTTAAACATTCTGAAATCTGTGGTCACGGGGTAAAAGTTCCTAAACTCAGTTTGTGGCGAAATTGGGTTAAGTACTAAATTTACATGTTCTTCTTCTTCTTCTGCTGCTGCTGCAAGCATTAGAACTTTCGTTCCGTTGCGTCTCCTTCTATTGGTCTATCCATCTTCTCTTCGGTGTTTTACAAGTTATGTATCTATATTTTACTTTAGTGAAATGACCGAATTCAAATGCCTCCTTAACGTGAAGAAGGCTTTGGTCAATAGCGTTGACCGTAGGCGTTAGTTCAATAATCTAAAAAAAATCGTTGGCTCAGTAATCTAACCCTTGTGTTCCCCGAACTAAGATTTTTGACGTAAGAACTTGTACCCCGTGACCACAGAAATATCGACGGACTTCTTTAGGTTACTTGTTGCTTGCAATACGATAGCATTGTTTTTATTATCCTTTTAATGGTCACATTTTTGTGTGACTTTACTTATCTCTACCAGTAAGGCAAAAAAATGAGTAGTTTATTTGGATGGCAATCACTTAAACATTTTCCTGGGAGCTAAAGCTGCATTTAGTGCATACAAACAATTCCACCTGCCCGAAGGTAAACCGTATTCGCCATGCGTTTTATAGAAATGGGAAGAGAGATGACAATATATTTCAGAAAAACGAGATGCGAGAAAGATCATCACTCCATTTAGTAAATTAAGAGACAATCTGAATAATAAGTTTTAAGACCAATTAATTTTCAAAAAGGACTAATTTTTTTTTTGTAGTTTTGTGTAGCTGTCACTTTTTAATTTTTTTATAATTGTGTGGTCTAATTGGCGCGCTCCATTTAATACACTTTCACATTTAAATCCCGATTATATACAGCAGTATAAATATATTTATGTCTGGTTTGCTTCAATCTTCTGTAAAACGTGTCTGACATGAAGAAAACTTAAAATCCTCTTCACGGAAATATAAATAGTCTCTGCTTCTGGGTCAGTGTTTAAATAAGTAAATAATAAATCACATAGCTGGGTCACTGACCATATACCTCACCTTCTGGGTCAATGACACCCATCTCGGTCAGGTTTTTCGCTCAGTTTCCCGAGTTTATTTAGCGAATGCAGAGATGGCCACTTGTTTTGCTTCTGGACATAATTGTGCACTATCAGTGCGCGTCTTCTAATAGTCAGTGGGAAATATAGTTATTCAAAATATCGTTTTCCATTTTGAAATTGATTCCTTCACGAAGTGCGTAAGGGATAAGTGTCCAAATGTAAAGTTAACAATGAGAAATCATTGAATGTCAACGTGTATCGGCGCCAGTTCGTGGGCGTAAGTAATGGTGAAAAATTCTATCCATCAAGCGAACTATATTTATTATCTACAAGTTTAATGCGATCGTGGTAAAAAACAAACTCTTCCAATTGAAGGTCGTTTCAATGCGATAATTTATTTGTTCTATCAGTATGATAAAAAATTTTTTTGTTCAAACTATTTCGGGGGCAAAATTATGATTTTCATGTGACAATATTCATAAATAAAGTGTATTATTTTGGACGTCTCGCAGAAAATCACAAAGAAGTTACTAGAGGTTTATCTTGCGACAGTTGTATTAACAAATAATTTTGCGAGTCGCGTTGTGCTGCATTATGCGTAGCTCTGAGCGAAGCGTATGCATTCTGACTCCGAAACATGTGTGAACTTTCAGTAAAATGCCTCATCTCGCATACAACAGCAACGTACGACGTAAGCAAGTAAAGGTATTTGGCAAAGATCTTAAAACGCTTCACATCGTATAGCAGGAAAAGGGGGACAGTATTCTCGTTCTTAGGCTGCCAAAAGGTGAACCTATGAGAATCGTGGAAGAAAAAGAGGAAGGATTAAATAATTTAGGTTGCAAGAGATGTAGTTAATCATTAATCATCAACTTCATTAGAATTGTCTACATGTAAGTGGTTATTTTTAAGTTCAGTGGCATTTCAATTCACCAAACGAGTCGTAAATACGCGTAATTCGATTTCCGAAGTATGCTATTACTCTTATTGGTATTATTATTATTATTATTATTGTATTTATTTCTACTACTACTACTACTACTACTATGTAGGTCATGACCAGTTCCGTTTGAATGGGAACTTGTTTCCATGGATGATTGACCGAATGAACTGAAACAATAGACCTGAACTGTTCATAGTGTTCTTGTTTATACTGGGAAGTAAAAAAGGGCTGTTAATCTTTGAATCGCCCCATTGCAAAGCATACAAATACCATACATATTTTACCATTAAATCCGCGCGTTTCCTGATGCCGGTACGCAGTTAAGAGGAAAAGAGGTTTCTTCCATTTCATTTATTTTATTCAAAGACATGGCCGCACTCCATTAGAAAATAGTCCGTTGGCGTGCGGGCTCTCGGGCCAACCTTTTACGGCACTTGCTGTGGAGATAGAATACAAATCTCCGGGCGCCGACAAAGGGGGTGCCAAAACGGGCGAGGGGCCGCCTCTCCCCTCCCCTTTCCACCTCATGAACCCCTCACCCCCAGCGCCGGGTCGTGGCCGCTGAGGACCGGTTTTTGTGGGGCGGACCGGAGGTCGCCCACTGTGCTGACCGCTGAATAAGGCCGTACCCTTCTCCTTTTAAGAGGAGGGGCAAGATGATTGCACTACGTATATTTATATGTATATTTAGACTCGAATATCTAATTTAGGATCCCATTATTCCGATAATCGGAAAAAATGTAGAACCTCCTCTCACGCATGGTTCCGGAATGTGTCTCATTCGTGATGTCTTTAACGCTAGATCTCTGAGAAATATATCCATTTTGGGGAGGTAGGTTAACAGAGCTTGGTCAGTGCTGAGCAGAATTCATTTACAACATTGTTGTTTGCCAACGTTTCGGAAAATGCATTTCCTTCATCAGGGCTTCAACATCCAATTGACTATACACGTACTAACTGCTACATGCTGTGTTCCTGAGTTGCCCCACACCAGTTGTTGTGAGGAACATTCACACGTCTAAACATCACAACAACCATAAACCATGACTTCAACCGGTGGAGTCCACATTTGTAATTTGTAAATATGGCATTCTTCATATTCAATAAGTCCATTTAGTTTATAATTGCTTTATTTCGTGACGCAATAGCGTTTGGTTTACAGTTCGCAGTTTTAACTTTTTGTACCATATGGATGTTGTTTCGTGTTCTGACGGTGACGTGTGCAACTGGGTCGACGCCCTAACTAAATAACTGGGTCGAGGCCTTCATTATTTGTGGGAATGTCTTGAGACAGCTGGGTTAATCAGTTTCTCTTTCCTTGTCTCAGTTCCAAACTGGTGCCGGAACAGTACATTGAACCACGGGCCACGTCTCTGCTCCGTCTTGCCGCTTAGTACCTGGTAGGGGACTGATCTTCCGTTTGTACAATACACACCTCTCGTGGTCGCGAAAGTCTTGACAGAACTGTAAGGACGTGCGTCGACAGCTGAGGAAATATTGCAATTGTATCCCGGGAATAATTTTTACCTTTCCCCATACGACAGTTCGATTGTATCCTGTTCGGTCTTCCTCGTGAATACAAGGAAGAGATCGCCCAGGTAGCACTGTAGCACTGATGTGCTACAGCTTTGTAGTGCAGAGCTTTGTACTATGTTGCTGTGTTGTATGTGTGTGCTATATCTGTGCTATGTTGCAGTGCTATGTGCTACAGCTTTGTAGCACTGATGTGCTACAAAGATCGATCGCCCTTTCGCGTTCGTATTTGAAGAAAGCGAAAGAGAAAAAGAGAAAATGTTCCTTTTAACGTTGCTCAGTTTGTTGCTTTGTAACTCAGCTCTTATGTTGCAATGGTTAAATAAAGTAACGAAAGCTTGTAATTTTGAAATTAAACGATCCAATGTCCTTAATTTATTGAAGTAGATTTCTTCTTCAAGAAGATGGAAAAGGGGGTCCGACGGCTGTTCTGAAAATATGCAGAAATAAAACTATTTTAATCGATGCGCCAAGGGCGCATTAAGGGTTATAATGGTCGAGCGGCGACAGAAAGCGCTAGGACCTTTGTGTGGCCGGAGATCATTAGTTCAAGTTAACGTCCGTATTACGCACAAAATTTTTTACCTAATTTTAATGATTCAGATTTACTTATTTTCTAATCACTTAGATGTTACCTTGACTCGGCTTGTCTGATTGAATCATGAACTGATTGTGTGGCTAAGAAATCACATGATTATTTGGTGTTGTTGTTGTGACATCTTGCTGTACAACGCAGTAGTTTTTAGAGGAGCTCCACTCTCAGATGATTGTTTTATGAGTGGTTCTCACAGGAATTTTATGCGGAAGTCTAATATAAAGGAAATCTTAAAATTAAATAAAATAACTTGAACTGCCTCCTGGTTTTAGGAGATACAATTATTGTTTTAATAGAGATATAATATTGTACACTATTTTATTACATGGTAGAAAGGAGTCGTGCTAACAATGCGAGCATCAGTCTCTTCTGAACGTAGTTGGCTTTACTATTACGTGATAACGCCGAATTTCTTTTGTTCTTAATTCAGAACGTGAGCATTTGGTGATTAATTCTAGCATAAGTGACTAGTTATAACAACGCTGTCGTACGGAATAACATGTTATCATTTTTAACTGATTTAGGTATACATTTGGTATTCTCAATCAGTGACCTCAGCTACAGCAGCTGACTAGGAAGCACGAAATTAACGAGAACATTTTCTTGTTTCATAATTACGCCTAATTAAAAGTCCACATCAAAGTTGCATATTATTTAGTACTTACATATTATTTAGTATTTGTAATTAAATTTATTAAATTCCTGATGGTCCTAACGCCACTTAATTTTGCTTCCAAAGCATTTTCGTCCATTCAATTCCTTACTGACATGTTAATTTATGTTACCGTACTGTACTTTTTAACCGAGGTTTACGTATGTGCTACACAAATCATTAAATTCAGGATTAATTTTCGGGAATCGCCTGATTGAATCGCCCCTTACATCCGCCGCGCAGATATTCCTCTTTTACTTTGTGCTATTTGAAGAGGCATAGACCTTATTGCATGCCGGAGGGTTTTTGTGGGATGAAGAGGGAGCAAACAATTTCGTAAATTTTCTATTTTGAGTATCGCAAATAAATGTTCTCGCACCAGTCGAGATCTCGAACAAAGATGAATGTGACAGAACTCACGGAACTGTGTAAGCAAGTGGGTGATTTATTAATTGATGTTTCTGGGCACGTCAACCACTGTGGACAGTATAGTCTCGTTATTGAACCCATTATTGATTCGTTCGCGCATTGAGACTAAAATCACTAGACAGTTCAGTAAGTGGCATGTTATTTCATAATGCCGCATGTTTAGATCATAACGTTCAGATTTTGCAACGGAAATGTAGAAATTTATCCGCAATTTTAATGAGCTAATAATTTTCTATAGCAAGGATAGTACAATAATGTATTAGGTCTTCCTTATCCGTTTACCACTAAGTCAAAGCTCTTTAATCTCAGGTTCAAATACCATAGAATAGTAGATAATAATAGAATAGAATAATAGAATAGTAATTGATATGAATTGGTATCAAACGCTCTCCAGATTTTATGTAATGAAATGCTATTTTCAATTCTACATTTCACATCTTTCTCATTGTCTACCATCTGGTAAAGTCAACAAAGATATACGTATTTATGTCCCAGAGAGTTAATATTTCTTTTCTTATTCGATTTTAACCATTATCTGTCATTTCTAAACACACTGTTCGTTTGTTTATGGAAAAATAAACTAAAAATTCCGCATTAAAAGCGATTCTCCCATTCAGCCGCCTAACGTCGCGTGTGGCCACAATCCACTGAGGCGCCACGCGCGTACTGTCGCAACTCCCGTGACGTCAGCGGAAAAGTTTAAAATACCGGCGCGGCGCCGGAATGAACGGTTGCGAACGGTGCAGTGTTGCCAGATTAAGGGTTCCCTCCCCCCAAATTTAGGTTTGTTTGGTCTTTAGGGGTTGATTTAGGGGGCAAATTTATTTGGGGGTTTTTTGGGAGGATTTCATTGAGTTCTTAAAATGTTAATTTTGTGTTATACTGTGAAAAGATGTTATATTGTGAAATTATCACATTCGCCAATGATGAGAACTATACTTGGTTTTAAAATTTTGGGAAGTAAGGGTACACTGGTCAGGTGGGGGGTAAGTAAAATGCGCAACGACTACCTATTGCTATTGTTTCAATTTGACTGTAACTGAAAGTTAACTGTAAAATATAAAGATCAGATACAATAATTAATATTTTTCGTATTTTTTTCCTTTCCGTACCTCCCCATACATTTTAAACATAAAATAATAATTTTTTTGAATTTGGAGATTTTTTTTCGTTTTGGGGGGTTTTCACAGCGCTATTTAGGGGGAATTGCTTATAAGACCACCTGGCAACACTGGAACGGCGGCGCAGCGGCCAAGCGGCGTCATGCCCTGGCCGCATTGGACCCCGGTGCCTTTAAAGTGCCCGCGGCGGAATCTTAAAGCGGTTTAAAGCGCGCGGGCCGCCCTCGTTTTGAGGACTAAGGACCGCAGGCGGATTTGCTCTCTGCAGATGGGAGGGCGTTTGGATCGGGATATTGACGACTGTAATGACACGAAAGTGAGCAAGCAGAGCACTGGGAAGTGATGATTCGAGGAATAAGGTGATTTGCTTCATTGAATTCTTGGGGTTGGGGATCTTGAAGATTTTTTAAAAATATCATTACATTGAAAATATATAATAATGTGTGAATTGTAACGTTGACATTCATTTCTATCTTGCGTTATTTCATTTTTCAACGCTTTTTATTAGGATTAGGTTAGGAAATTCATTATTCGTATGGCAGTTGTATTGCAGGGAATTGAGCACGAAAGGATAATAAGAACCATCGTTGTCATGAGTTTTACCGAAAGTCGAGTGAAAGAAATGAGAGTAACATGCTCAAAGGGTTAAATTTATAAAATGACAGTAAAATTCGGCTTGTGTAAAGAAAAACAAAATATCAATGAACACAAACGGCGTCGATGGTGTGCATGGTGTATAGGTTAGCGTATCGGACTGTTATAACCAAGTTTGCGGTATATACCCGATTGAAGCCGTGGATTTTTAAGGGCAAAAAAAATCCTTCGTATGCCTTCCTTCGGAGGGGAAATTAAGCCGGCTGCCCCTTTTAGTAGATTTAATGCATGTGAAATATCCTCAAGCCTAAATCAAACCTCTGAGCTAAATTCAGAATCGCCAGTTTCGTCGCCCAAGGAATACCTTTCTGCGCTAGTTGGTGAATAGAGCGTAGCAAAATTTGCGTGGTCAGGCAGAAGAACAGGCCTCATGGCCTGAGTCTCGCCACGTAACAAAAGGCATCAATTCAATTCAACTCGCTTCACAAATTGCTTTATGGATTCCAGTTCTAGTTAATCCAGGGAAAAACAACAAATCTGATACCGTAGGAAATTTATTATACGAAGGAATTCTCATGGAGAAATCGCCCAGTTTCCGGATATTAAGTGAATATAACCTTCAATTGGATGTTTTCAATACTATGATAATTAAATCAGTATGATTTGTGTGATTGCACGATTACAAGACTCTCTTCTTACGAAGTAAGCTCGAGAAAGGCATAAACAAGGCGATATGGAGTATTTGAGTACAATATGTACTCTAAAATTCAATCTATACCGGCTGGCGTATGACACGGTTACTTGCTTCTCAGTTATTCATAGAAGATAAGGATTCAAAAGGGTGTTGGATGTTTCATACAACTGATGGGTTTCTGCTTCGCTCAATGATGCAGTTGTAGATTAAATTTTCACTGTTTATTACCCTAATTATATCAAATGTAATTCAAATCCTCGAGTTCGATACGCAGATGATGATGATGATGATGATGATAATAATAATAATAATAATAATAAAAATAATTGTTTTTATCTTTCGGTACTAATTTTGTATTTAAAAATAATCTAAGTGACCGAATAGTCACCAGAAGGCGGGAGAGTGTCAGTCATATTGATTGGACTTTCCTATGAAAGAGGAAGGAGTTGGAGTGAGAGACGAACATTCTGAGGGGGGGGGATGTGGGCACTTAAGGCAGGGCCCAGTTGAATTACGAAAGGACGTAGAAATGGGAAAGTTTTGATAGTATGTGTCCGTGATTCAGCAAAACAGTAGTATTGGGTTTTATTTGAATATATACACGTAGTACATGGTTTTGGAAGAAAATACATTTTCTGGTTCTGCTTGTATTATTTGTGATATCTTAAAGTAGAAAAGCAATGGGTTCAAAGAGTAAATTTTTATATCACTTGATACGTAAAGCATTTTTGAGTGTGAATATTGCACTCTAGTGTGGTGTTTATTCGCGCAATTGCTATTGGTGTTTACTGTACAAATCTGTAGTCGAGTGTGCTTCAACGTTTATAAATTCATATTATTAGTTGCATTTTCATCTAAACTTATAATTTAAATTCATTTCGTTTTATTTTTAACGTAGAGAAACCATTTCTTTTTGCGGTTAGAGATATGAGAGGCTACAGGAAGTTGCCGATTTTCCTATCCTCATCCATTCGTGTTACCTATTGTCTTTCAGTGGCTCCAGGAGACTTTTAGTAGGAAGGGTTCTTTTCTTAGGCGTCAGCTGTTAGGCAGTATTAACTGGTGGAAATAATGGGGCTTTGTGTAGGAAACGAGAAGAAATATTACATCGACATATTAATGGAGGAAGATGACAACTGAATGAGAAAACAGGTAAAATATATTTTCGTTCAATTAGGATCGTAGTTAGTGATAGGCTCTTGATAATAATTATTTAGATAGTTCCTTATGAGAGAGCGGTGCTAAAGTGTAATGATTTTCCATAAGCCAGTCAGGTATCGAGTTTTGTGTTTTTGTTTAATTAAAACATTGTTTATCAGGGCCACATTCAAGAATTGCTGTTGTTCGATGAAGTTGTGGCTTTTCTTTTCTTTTCATCTCGTGTTTTATGTGATGAGGTTTTATTATTGAATGTAATTTATCATTTATTAGTAATCATTTTGAATCAAATGCTGTCCACTAATTGAGCAATTCAACCCAATATATACCTTATTCACTTTTATTAATACATTGTATTGAATTACCGGAGTATTTCATGCTTAGGGTAGTTGATGTATATGGAAGTTTCGGTCAGTTTTTTCAGTCTTTATCCTTCAAACCTCTAATCTAATATCTACTTTTAATAAACCTTCGGGACGATTTATTTTAATTCATTGCCTCGGAAGAAAGATGTGTTAAACCTACGAAGTACATTTTAATAAAGTGCTTGACATCATTTGCACTTACTTTTTTTTATTTTTATTTGTTCAAACACTGCTTAGTCTGAACTGCTCTCACACTTTTAGAATATATTGATTTATTGATTAAATAACCGAACTACTTTTCCGTGTCTCCCTTGGCAGGCATATTTAGCTAAATCGGTTTTCTGCACAAGCTCACACGATCTGTTTATCGCTCAGAAAAGATACATGATTCACACGAAATGCCATGGGAAGCTAAAAGTAACCGATTCAATTGTGCTTCCCAAAAACTTTTAATTCGCCTCACAGTGAGCACTAATAGACGCTAAGTTATGACCCTATTCCGCAAAATCCCCATTCTGTTGAATCAAAGGGGGTGAAAACGGCAGCTCCTTAGCCAGTCATCTACAGTAGTACAGGAACAATAGCCTCTTAAGTATTTCGCCGACGCTCAGACAATGAATACGTGGAATCGTCGGAATTTTCACTTTGTGGCGCGTCTTTTCGCGAGGCCGGGCGGGGCGCGGAGTGGCCTCTGTCACGCGGAGCATTTCTCTAGCCTGCGGCGCGCTGCGCGTCGCGGCATCCAAAGAACTTCCTGAAAGAAGTTGGGGCCGCAACGACAGCCGATGAAACGTCTTGCGCGGCGAGGCGGGGCATGGCGGGGCGCGGGGGTTGGGGGTTGGGGGTTGGGGCGGGGGCCGGCGACCCGGGGGCGCGGGTTCGGTGCCAAGTTTATGTCGCGGCGCAGTTCACGACCTCTCGCCGCAGGGCCAGGAGAGAGCCCCCCCCGCGGAGGATTCTTGGCAGCCGGCGGCGGCGGAGGCGGCGGCGAGCTGTGAAGGGGATGGCGGAGAGGATAGCACGTAAAGGTGACGGAAGGCGCTTCGCGACGCCGCAGGTGCGGTGGCGACGAATGCGCCTGTCGATCATTCTCGCGAGATGGCGCTCCGTAGCGAAGCGACGCGTAGCCTTGCGTCGCGGAGGCCACCCTTCCGCGGTGTAAGATATACAGGGTGTCCGGGGAGGAAACGTCGAAACTTCGACAATAGACTCTTAAGACTATTCTAAGCATATTTTGTCTAATAAACCACATGGGTATTCCGAATGGCTAAGCCGCTATACGCACTCAAAAGTTGGTTTGAAAATATGCTTTCTAGGCAAAAATTTGCATTGTAGAAGCCTAGAAACACTGCAAAAATATGTAAATTGTTTATTATTAACAAAAGAAGTTAATATATTTAACCACAAAGAAAAATTAACCCGGAAATAAAAAAGCACCCAATTTACACAGTTCGACTGCTTTTTTATATCTTGGTTAATTTCTCTTTCTGAACAAATGTATTAATTTCTTTTGTAAATAATAAACAATTTACATGTTCCTGGAGAGTTTTTATGATTCTACAACGCACAGTTTTGTTTAGAAAGCATATTTTCAAACCAATTTTTGAGTGCTAATTGCGACTCAACCATTCGGAATATCCTTGTAGTTTATTAGACAAAATATACTTAAAATTGTCTTAAGTGCTTATTTTCTAAGTTTCCACGTTTTCTCCCGGGACACTGTTTAGGTGTGTCAACTAACCGCCTTTGGGGCAAAATTTCTGAAGCCAGTTTGAGGCTAGTTCCTCGTTTGTCCGTACGGTGCGCACGATCGGTTTGCGTCGCGGTGTAAGGTATATATCTTAAGA
The DNA here is from genome assembly GCA_031308135.1 of Acheta domesticus. Taxonomy (NCBI): domain Eukaryota; kingdom Metazoa; phylum Arthropoda; class Insecta; order Orthoptera; family Gryllidae; genus Acheta; species Acheta domesticus. Next base: position 13,316,540 of record JAHLJT010008446.1, on the reverse strand, counting down.
TGACATCTTAAACTGTGGCTATTACACAGTTTTACAAAATATTTCGTACCCATTTTCGTAACTGGTCGCTTTAGACTTTACCAATTCCACAGCGAAGCGACAAATCACTGACTTGAAATAAGAAATCAGCTGGCCACAAAGCTGTCGAATGGATCACGACCTTACCAAATGAGACCCAATGATCACAGCGCTTATATGTGAGAACTGCGAGAACTAGCCTCACATAAGCTTCAGTTTTAGACTGGGAGTGAACACACCTATATATCGTACACTGTGTACCCTTCGTGTGGCGGTCGCATCTCCCGCTTTCCACTTCCTTTTCAGTAACAGGGCTGTGTTAACGCACAGGCCAGAAGGGCTCGGGCCCAAAGCCCCCAACGCTCAAGGGCCCCCATAATTCTTAAAACAAATATTAATACAATTTTTTTTCAAAAAATTAAATAAAATAAACATAAAACATGTTACATACGATTAAACTATACGCAAGAATTGGCAATAACGGAGTAATGTGTTGCGCATTATTGGATAATATTTATAATATGGAATGTTGCTGGTTGATGCGTTTCAATTTTAAATTGTACAATTCAATTAAAAAGCAGCCATTTTCAATGTAATTATGAATATGTTTAAATTTTTGTTTCAATTATGTTAAAATGAAACAATAAGAAATGCTTCCAAAATATTAAAAGAAACAAAATTCAGTGTGAATTGATAAGACTTTCTTTTCATTTGATCATCTAATTTGGGGGTTGAGAGATCAGTGAAAGTAAGAATAGGGGGCCCCCAAATTAACCTCGGCCCAAGGGCCCCCAGTGCCATTTGCTAAATTTAGGGGAAAAATCATAACACATGGTGTAGCCAGAACCATGTTTTGTTGGACTTCATGGGACTTGATACCGAAAAATCTAATGACAGCAAAACGTCTCTGTCCGTCCGTCCGTCCATCTATCCATCTGTATGTCCGTCCGTCCGTTTGTGAACAAATGTTAGCGGTTGAACCGTTCGTCCAATTTTCTCGAAAACTGATATTCTCCAATCGATTTGGCTGATGTCGCGGCCCCTTGAATTTGAAACCGGTATTTTTATTTTGGGTGTTACTTTACATGAAGCGCTTTGGACATTTTCCAAATTAAAAAAAATGCTTCAAAGTTTTTGATTAATTTTTTGTTGGATAGTGTGAAGGACGTTTAAGAGAATGGAGCAGGTGTTATGATGTTTGAAAACCCTGATTTTTGGAAAATTGTAAAATTGAAATTTTTTCGGTGGCTTCATAAAACTATTAGATTTTGTGATTTTTCCCCAAAAAAGATCTGTTACTTAAAGATTTGAAATTTTGAAATAAGGTTATGTACAATTTCTCGAAAATTTGAAAACTTTTTGCCTAATTTTGCGTGAATATACGGGCGAGAAAGTGTACCACTAGTTTCTAAAAACAATATTACGGCGTTATATGTTGCTCAATATCAGTTTGTTGAGTATTTTAATTTGTACTTTTTCATGGGAAACCCAGAGAACGGACATTTTATTTTTATGCTTTCTTTAATAATTTCAAACTCCTGTAGAGGTGAAAAAAGTGCTCTGGAAATGAGTGAGTCAAGAAAATTCTCATTGAGCACGATGCATTTTTAGGTCCTCATATTCTGCAGTAGGTGATATGTAAATAAACAAACTTACGCTGTAATAATCACAAGATTCGGTCAAAAGGCAAAGAGGAGATGTAGGGATTTCATTTCTACAGGCTTTCCAACGATTCATCTTTCTTACATATTTTAGACGATTTTTCTACGACTTTCACTATTCTCACTTTTTCAGCCAAACTTAAAATTCTCATTTTTAAAATACATATTGAATTATTATTTCCATTTTTTACATAAATCAGTAAGTACATTAAAACGTCCTTAATTCGGAATTTCAGGGGATCATATTTCATTATTACTATTATTATGATTTTATTATATTTACTTCAATGGTACTAGATAATGAATTCAGCACAATAAAAAAGATTGGTTCATTCCCAATTCTAGAAAAAACAGACATTAAGAGACCTAGGTAGCCAACATCATACCTTTAATTTTTTTTAAATGTAGAGCTAAAAGAAAACTGCATTTGCACAAAAATTCTAAAAAAAACTTTTCATAGGAAATATAAATGTATATGTGGGTTTGATTCGAAGACAGCACTGTTTTGTTTTACCAGTAAATTGCATGGAGGTGAGGATGCACAATCATGACTGGGTTTGAAAGATGCCGAGTATGAATCGTTTCTATTCGTTATGTTTAAAGATTGAAACCACGTAGTAGTAAGTTCGAAAAAACATGACCGTTTTGGAAAGCACAATTTACATCTACCAATATTTCGCACTTCCGATGTAGTATACGAATTAGATACTGGTGCATTGATCTTAATTTCATTTCCGTAATTCGCTTGAGTTGCATCCCCTATTTAGAGGGGTGGCATCAGCCGTCTTTGCACTCGAATCGGTGTGCGTGTCATTCCAACACAAGATCGCCACTTCTGTCCATGACAATCGGTCTTGAAGCAGGTCAAGTCTTTCAGTTATTGAATTACATACGTGAGAACTACTAAAGAAATAAAATTTATCAAAGCTCACATTAGAGCTTGAGTTCATTATTAGACATCGGATGTTTAGGCACTAAAAGTTCGCCTTTTAGGCACCTGAAAGGGCACTGAAAATGCCAAGAATAAGGAGAAAAAAAAGGCACTGTCATAAATTACATTCACAATAAAATTAAAAATTATTTTGTAAAACTCCATACATATTTACAACTCTTCTTCATTTTATTCTTAATAGTTTCCATTGCAATATACCAGTAACTTTTCAAGGATCGCAATTTCAAATCTGCAACATCAGTTTGAATACAGAGAAGGATTTCTGAAAGTGTAAATCTGTAATATTTGTCAAAAATGACCTACTTAACGGAGGGAACATATTTTCATGCAATATTGATATTTATAATTACAACACACGCCGTAGAAATCACGTGCATCAAGTGTCAGTATCAACAGCTCAGTACAAGAAATCAACATACAATACATGTACGTTACTTTACAACGCATTGCCAGATGACATAAAACAATTAAAGTCGGTACACAAATTTAAGTGAAAAGTTTAAAATTTCCCTTGTTTTGCTTCTGGACGTAAATGTAGCTTCACTGTGCGCACGTTTTGTTGAGCACTCCTTTTGCTTGTAGTTCATTTACAGTTGAAATTGATTTTCTATAACTCGGGAAAAAACATTTTTCAAATATCTTTATTTTCTAAAATAATTATTTTCTAAATTCATTTTTTCGTTTTTTTTGTTTTTTATTTTTTATTTTTTTAAAATAGACTACTGGCCCTCAAGAAAATGTGCGCAGATAAATTTCTTTCCCCACACGTCATATACAGTTTTTACTGTTTTTTTGACAAATAAATAAATAAATAAATAAAAGTCTACTGATGTCTGGCTTTTTTTTTAGTAGTCCAAAATTAGCAACACTGAAACCTGGGAATTTACATTTATTTCCACTCAAAAGGTTCCCTCGGTGTATTGTCAATGGAACATTTTCTCAGAACATGGCTAGTATTTATGAAATAGGGAAATGGAGAAAAATACGTAGGTATACTTTCAGGAATTCTCTCGTATTTCAAAATACAAATACGTGAATTGAAGGTTTCATAATGAATCGTCAGGTTGGACCATGGACGATTTTCTGATATCTTAGCATTGTATATAAAATAATATATAAAAGGCAAAAACGTGCAATAATTCTATAGAAAAGGCATTTACGCGAAAATAAGCAAAAATAAGCATTATAAAACTTTGTAATATGTCATTTGTCATGATTTGTACACATATATTATCAGCCTTTAAATAAGTTCGCTAGAAAAAAATAAGCATTTCCCTAAACATCCGATGTCTACTCACAGTTCTTGTGCCTCTATATAACAAAAACACAACTTCTAGTATTCTCTCACAGGCTTGCTAGTTTAATTTTCAAAACTTGTGTCATGCCTTAAAAATATATTAATAGAAAGGTACAAAACTCAAACAGCTTTATTGTACTCTGTTATGTCTTTAATTATGAGTGAACTGTGAGATTCAGAAACGTGAAATTTCGTGGAGCGATTTGTAATAAATGCAAAAGCCGTGTATTTCTTTGCTTATCTTTATATGAGTTATGAGATGATGTTGCAATTTCTTGCGCAGTTCAGTTAATAATATCGAACCCATAAGTGCTGGATCTACGCTGGTTCTACCCATAAGTGGTGGATGTACTGAACGGAAGTAAATAAACTTGTTCAGAAAGAAGTTATTTTCTGAGCAGCGTTGACTGGAGGTCAGCTGGTCCATGACTGACATTAGCATTGCTGACAAAAATTGCTGGCATTGCCCGCTACACCGTTCAGGGGCTGTCGCCCCAAGTTCATTCATACATCTCCTGCTCTGTGTCTAGATTGCATGTGAAACTCATGCGCTTCTTACGCCATTATTTGCGTCTGCGCTACACTCAGTCTGAATCAGTGAAAAACTACTTATTGAGAGTGACTATTCACTGATGGTGTCATTAATAACACTGCCACTGACAAACAGCGAATTGAACTGAACAAGTCACTGAAAATCGTGTCCACTTTTTAAATCAGTGAAACTTCAATGTTTGAATCAGTGAAATCTGTGTCAACTAATTGAACGTGACGACTGAACGATCAGTGAGTGATGGTGGCGCGGTACTTTTATCACTGACAACCAGTGAAATGCTGGCGATCATTATGAAAAGGTTCGCATACTCGCTGATTGTCAACGAAACTACACATTTCGACTCAAGATATCAGTGACTTCGGCTCTCACTGATTGAATCAGCGACAATTTCTCTGATTCAGATTCAGAGAGTACGTTCGCTGGCTCTTCCAATTAGTTGGTTCCGGCGCGGGGAATTTCATTTCTGCCCTTGGTGCATCAACCTGATGTCACTGCAGTCCCTCTGACCGGGAGGTCCTAGGTTCGAGTCCCGACGGCGGCAGGATTTTCGACACTAGCTTGTCAGCTAGGTCGAATTCAGTCGCTGTCTGGAGGAAAATTCTAGCGGCCGGCTGCTCTGATCGGTAGTATTCCATGGTTTCTCCGACCAACACCAGGCGAAAGCCGGAGCAGTACCCGAACAAACTGGCCACGGATCGCGCGCGATCTTTCCTTCCTCTTCCTTGTCCTATCCTCTCCTCTTACACATACACACACACACACCACGCACACTAACATGTACTACGCTACCACACATGCCGAGAGACTGGTCGGGAGCTTACAGCTTGTCCCGGCTGGGGTGGTGCCCCGCTGGTGGGAGATACCAGGTTGAGGGGAAAGCCCCGCTATTCGACGGTAGGTCTGCGCCAGATGTCGCCATCCAGCGGGGAAAAGATCATCGCCACCCCCCGAGAAAAACACGCACTACACTTACGGGACTAATGACCTAAGTAGTTGACGCGCCCGGAAACACGAATCAATCAATTCATTTCTTCCCGCGAGCAGCGGCAGGCGATCCAGTCGCGCGGGGGCGGATCTTCGCTGCGCCGCGTCGCCTGAAAAAAACAGGGAAGGGGAAGGGGGAGGGGGAAGGCGTGGCCGAGCGCCAGCGCACCTGAGCTTTGGCAACCTCCCTGTTTGGTCTTCCGAAGCGGATCAAAGACCAAATTGATTCGAGAACGAAGCACACTGCTGCGCATTGCCTTTGATCTACATTCCACAAACAAAAGGGGGCGGGGCGGGGCGGGGCGGGGTGGGGCGAGGCGGGACGTGACGAGGCAGAGGGCGCGCGGCCTCACTTGCGACAAAGCCCAGTCGCTTTTTTGCGTCTTTCCTTCATAACCGAGTAGTTAACATATTCTATTACGAGACAGGAAGGAAGGCAGGAAGTGAGGAGCGGGAGATGAAAGCCAGGACGGGAGAAAAACCGATAGCTTTATTTTGGTGCGCGGGAAAATTAACTTCTCCCCGTCAGGGCTGGCGGCTCCAGCTACGTCACCCGACGCCGTCCGACCGTTCGATCGTCCGTCGGTCGTGGAGCGCCCGGCCTTCGGGAGGCCCTCACTCCCCCCCTCTCCCCCCACACCCGCTCTGCCCGTCCGTTCCTTTCCTTGTATATCCATCCCGTTCCAACCATCTCTGCACCAACTCTCACTTCTTGTCATTTCCCATCGAGCCCTGCTCTCCTCCAGCTCCATCGAGTTAGTGACTGCTCCGATTCACCATGTCTTGATGCGGTACGTTTTGTCTCGTCCCATTCCAACCCGCTCTGCTCCTTTCATCAGTGCACACCCGCCTCGCTCGTCTCACTCGGACCTGTTCCGTCCCGTCTCGAGTTGACTTGATTCCACAAGTCCTGTCCTGCATCTCCTCCCCGTCACCTGGTTTCTCGTTTCGTTGCCGCTATGTCTGCAGCGACTCAGAGTGGGATGTCCAGATAGTGGCGGATTTTCGACTCTACGGAGTTATTTATCGAGGTCGAACTTGGCTCTGGGTGAGAATTCCAGCTGCCGGCTACTGTGATATTTAGTTGTGTTTTTTTTAATCACTGACGAGGCGAAAGCTGGAGCAGGACCCTAGCAAACGGATCAGACCGCGCGAGAAACTTATCTTCCTCTTTCTTACCCTACCTTGTCTTTCTTCAACACTTACACAAATTTACATACATGCATTGCTCGGTGGAAACACATGCCGAGAGACGAGTCAGGAGCTTAGTTTGACTGAGCAGTGGCGGTGCCGTATTGGAGGGAGATACGTGGAAGGGGAAATACCCCGCAAGTCAACGTGTCCAACAGGGGAAGAACACCGCCACCTCGTAGGATAAGATATTCACTTCACTTACTGCAGGAATGAAGTGAGCATTGGACGTGCACGGGAGCTTCAGTTGTAGTTTGTTGGTTCGTTAGTTGTTAGTTATTCCAGGCGCGTCAACTACTGAAGTGATTTTTCCCGTAAGTGTAATGCATGTTTCTCCTCGGGAGATGGCGGTGATCTTCCTCCGCTGAATGGCGAGATCCGGCTTCAACCTACCGTCGGCTAGTGATGGTTCCATATACCAGATATTTCCTACCAGCGGGGGAACCGCCCCAGCCGGACAAGCTCCGATTTCCCGCCAGATTTCCCGGCATGTGTGGTAGTGTAGTGCATGTTAGTGGAGGTCTGTGTGTAAGGATAGGGCAAGGAAGAGGTAGAGAAGACCCGTGGCCCGTTCTTAGGGTACTGATCCGGCATTCGCCAGGTTGTTTTCGGAGAAACCACGGAAAACTACCGATCAGAATGGCGGCCGCTAGAATTGTCCTCCAGACTGCGCCTGAATTCCACCTACCTAACAAGTTATTGTCGAAAATCTTGCCATTGTCGGGAATCCAACGTACGATCTCCCGGTCAGAGGCACTGCAGTAACATCAGTTGATGCACTGAGCCACCTCTGCCGATACTTTCAGTTGTCTTCCCTGATGGAGGTGCCATTTTGACTGCTCACTTTTCTCCATGGTTGCGGAGTATTCCTCGCCCTTCTCCCACTTCCCGCCCTCTACCTCCTACTCAGTGCGAACGGTTGTGTCAGGGGTCAGCAGAGGCGTGTGAAGGCGACAAGTTTCAATTGCATTTGCATCTGCCGTAGATCTTCGTGCAGGGCTAGGCTAAACTGCTGAGTGCGGCGAGTTTTGGGAAATGTCTTTATGGACGTTGTTAAGTGAGAATCGAATTTATTACAGATTTATTACAATTTGAAAGTGGAAAGTCAGTCGGTCGGGCAAGTCCACATATCGATGGTATGATTTATTTTCCGTCCGTGGTCAGATTGTAGGGTAGCCAACCGAAAATGAAGGATTGTTTGTCACCGCAAAAAGTAGAAGATTGATTTTATTACTTTGTGGTTTGGGTACTCCAATTTTCTTACTTTTAAACGTGCATTTGAATCACAGTAAAGCCTGTAGGAGCACTAATTTATTGATTCTATCATACTGAAATCCGTTTAACTGCTTGTCATTTCCACTTTGAATTGCATTGTAGATCTGATATATACTTTGTACTTTCCATTACATTAGAACTTGAGCTCTGTAGTTAGAGTACGTAATACTGTCTCTCCGAACTGGGATTTTTATTCATGGAAGTTCCAGGCGAAAGGGAATTCCTTTCCCTGCGTTCATCGAGCTTTGAACTAGGTTCTCGTTTCCGCCCCACCCGGCCCCGCGCCGCGCCCGTGCAAATTCAATTCGATCAGAGCCCGGAGAATAGAGAACTGAATCACATGGCTTGATAACGTCCATGGAAATGAGCAGCATTAAAGTGTAGAGGAATGCAGTAACGACACTAGTGAGAATACTGATTTTTGTGCTCAAGGGGGGGGGGTTCCATTAAACATTTTGACGACGTGTAGGCAATATCTAGATCTAGTTAACATTCTTCAAGAAGCTTTGAGTGTTTTAATTTCTTTAAATGGGCGTTCCTTTTGTAACCATTATTTGAAGATAAGTTGACTAATTTTCAAATTGAACTTTGGAGGGAGTAAATAGATTTTTTGAAGCTTTTCCATTGTTGAAAATATGTTGGAAGTAGTAACAGAATTTGCCAGGTATTCTACAACTTTTTCTTTTAACCCATTATGTTATTGCTCACAAAAATATTACAAATGAGTCTTAGATAATAAGTTCTCATTTAATACTGTTAACAGTAAACTAGTTTCTTTTTTGTTAAATGTAGTTAATATTGAAACGGTAGACCCAAATTCGATTCAGAAGGGTATTTGAATTTAATGCGTTTTATGTGCCAGAGTACATTTTTTCACACAGTTTTAATAGTCGATGCGGTGAAGGAAATTATTGTTTCCATTCTCGCCATCTCTTCGGGTTGAACGTGTACTGTAGGAAAATTTCAAAATTCTAAGATGAATAAAAATAATATTGGTTCCATAGTCAAAATTAATACGATAAAATGAAATGTTCAGTAATTAAAATACTGTACTTTGAATATTCAATTCAAAGTTCAAAATCTCGTTATATGTACTTTCGTTATAAAGTTTTGAAACGATTCTCAGGCTGATATCGTAAATAGTATTAGCATCATGTTCACTTTTAAATATATATGAGATTTTGTAGTAGTTAAATATTCTTAGATTTTAAAATATTCCTTCAAGCTCGCGCACTTTTAACTTGAATCGTTTGGATGTTGACAAATAATGTTCCCCGACCAAAATCGAACTAGCGAAGCTTCCCTCGGAAGAGCTATGCCAATGCTCGCTGATTAACGGCTGCGACCACCTTGACTGTGCATGGCGTTTACACATATGTAATAGTAATGTGTATGGTGGTTGCATTTCTCGCGTTAGGAAGCCAAATAATCCAGAGAAGGTGAAAAAAATGTCCTTTGGGCGCTCAAAAAGGTATCTGGGAAGATCATCATTCTTAACTGAAAAAACTAGTTCAGACTATAGAGATTAGAAAACTAAGTTCTACGAGAAAGTCTGTGCCATTCTAAAGCACCACTTAGTTTTTTTTTTATTTATTTGCCGTCCCTTTATTACACATGTGGAGAAAATTTAAAGAAAAAATTTGGAGCGGTTTTTGAAAAAATTTGTTTCGCAAATTTCAAGCACTAATTACGCAAAAACTACTCGTTTTTTGAGTAAATTGTACAAGACATTTTTTAAAGAATTATTTTTTACAACAGATATTGTCTCTGGCCAAAATCTCTATCTCAAATTTTGCAGTTTAAAAAATATTTTTTTCAAAATTCCAATTACCAAGCAGTATCCGAAAATAGGGTTAGCGCCTTATTTTTTACCGTCCGTTATTACGTTAAAGAAAGAAATTTAAAGAATAAATTTGGACTGGTTTTTGAGAAACAAAGTTTTGGTAAATTTCAAACGCAATTTTCGCAAACACTACTCGTTTCTTCAAAAAAGTGTATATGACCTTATTTGAAGTATTAATTTTGTACAACCGACTTTCAGGGCAAAAAGCTCTATCTTTAATTTTGCAGGTTTCCAAATGGGTTTTTGCAATTTTCGAGAAATTTTAGACACCAACGAAAAAGATTCCAGCATCATTCTCTTAAACGACCTTTGCATTATTCAACAACAGAATTTAATCAAACTATGTGGAGCCATTTTTTGAAAACTCTGAAAATGTCCAACGGCTTCATATAAAGTACCCGCCAAAGTTAAAATATCGGTTTCAAATTCCAGGAACCTCGAGATCAGCCAAATCGATTGGGGAATACCATTGTTGAAGAAAATCGGCTGAACGATGTAGTAGGCGCTAGAGTTGACCATAAGACGGACACACGGCCTTTTTGCCGTCAATCGATTTTCCAGTATAAAGAACAACATATGGATTTTGGCTACACCACGAGTTGGAGGATTTTTTTTCCAAATTAAGTAATGGAATTTATCACTTTTTCGTAAACCATACCCCAGCTATAAGTGTTTTTCTGGCGAATATTCCCCGTTTTCCGCCGCACAATTACATAACTTTCTCTTCTTACGAAGAATTCGTAAGGCGAGAAAGTAAAAAAAAGATTAAATTTTTTGATTAAATTTTGTTGTTGAATAGTGCGAAGGACAAATGCGGGAATGATGTAAGTATCATTTTCGTTGATATCCCCAATTTTCGAAAAATTGCAAATGTCGGTTTCAGAACTGCAAAATTGATGAAAGAGATTTTTCTCTCAAAGTCAGTTGTATAAAATTACCACTTTAAATAAGGTCATGTGCATTTTTTAGAAAAAAAAACGCTTTTGCGTAAATTGCGATTCAATTTTACAAAAAGCAATTCTCAGAAACCCTCTAAATTTTTTTTCTTCACTTCTGTAATGAGGGACGATAAAATATATGGTCCGAGTCCTACTTACGGGAATTACGGTTTTTTGAAAATTGCAAAAAAATATTTTTAAAAACTACAAAATTTTACATAGAGATTTTTACCTCAGACGAAGTCTGCTGTACAAAATTAGCTCTTTTGAAAAGGTTGTGTGGAATTTTCTGAAAAAGTGTCGTTTTTGCGTGATTTTTCCTTCAAATTTACAAAAAAAAAATCTTAAAAACCGCTCCAATTTTTTTCTTTAAATTTTCTCCACATGTGTAATAAGGGATGGCGAATATATAAACTAGTGGTACTATAGACTGACACAGAGTTTCTCGCAGAAGTTATTTTTCTAATCTTGTTCGTCGCATATATATATAGTTTGAAGTAGTAGTCGCGCGATTTTTCTTGACGTCTCCCAGCGCGGGGTGAGGGGAGAGGACGTTACTGCCTATGTCACATCAGACGCATGTTGCCAACTGCAACATTATTAATACTATTCGCGCCTCTTTCGCTCTTAATACAACAGGATATTATAAACGATAAAATAGAACAAATAATAATGAAGTTACTAGCAACCATAAGTGAAAATAATTAATGATAATATTGCTTATTAATGAAATATGATATTAGTGTATGTACTTAATTTTCATCTTATGAATAATTTGAATCATCGCTTGAATCCGAAAGCAGCGGTAGGCAGCCCTGATAATCTTGCCGTGCCGTTCCATGTGAGACCAAGATTTTGACCGGGCCGTGCCGAGTCGTGCTGGGTTGAGCACCAGGGAGCTCAGACGTCAAGAAAAGTCGCGCGAGTAGTACATCACTTTTGCATTTCTTTGTTGTCCGAAAAACGTTAGTTTTTCATATATTGATTCATATATTGACAATTACCGGTTTCGTAATGCTAGAGGTGATACAATTAGCTCATAGGTTTCCATATTCCATATACTCTTCTTTAAAGTCTAGAAACATCAAACCCCTTTTGATTTCTTTACAAATATGTTCAATACAGCCTAACAGTGAATAAAGAAATACGTCACAGCAGTCCGGTACAAATGTGGGCCGTTCATAATGATGGCGCGCGGATCAATTTTAAACGATTGCAGTAAAATAGTTAAGTTGTGTAAAGCAAATTTCTTAAAGCAGAGTTTTTGAGCTTTAACCTTCTCGAAAATAAAAGTATTTTGGATAAAAATTTACGGAGCTATGGCGAATTGAAAAGTGTCTATTTCTTTCGTTTTAACTTTAGATTGACAATATTCGGAGTAATGCGGCCCGCCGTTTCTGTCAAATGTGTGTTCGACGATCGTAAAATTGTTGTGGAATACCGTGGACACTTCAGCGAAAAATACGTTGTTAAAATACCAATGAAACATATTTATTCGTTATTTGCTAAAAAGTAGCTAAGAATGCCGAAAAATGGGATGTTCATTGTGTTTGGGGGTACCCCTGAACCCATTTTAAAAACGTTTTTATGGATGCCGATGTTATTCTTTCATCGAAAACTAACTTTTCTCTCCAAGCCTCTAGAAATATTTTCAATGCAGCCTAATTGTGAATAATGAAATCATATACAGTAGTGCGGCACAAATGTAAGTCGTAAATAGTGATGGTGCACGGCGCAATTTTAGTCGAATGCAGTGAAATAATTATATTATCGGAAGAAAAGGTCTGAAAGTATTTTGTATGAATAATTACTGACCTATGGCCAATTGTGTTTCTTTTCATTTTCTGTTTCTATGGTTTTAACGTAAAATTGGCCATATTCCAGCTAGTGTGACACATTGAGTCAAATGAGTATTGTTTTATGATCGGTGTAATGTGGACACCACTTCAGCCAAAAATCCCTTGATAAAGATCACATTAAATGATGGTTATTCCTTATTTTCTAAAAAGTAACGAAAGAAGTGCGAACAATGGGATGTTTATGGTGTTTATGGAGTTGGTGGCACCATTAACCCATTTTAAAAACTGTTTTTATTGGTGTCGATGTTCTTGCATCGAAAACTAACTTTTTTCGCTAAGCTATTAAACTCTATTTTTTCGATACAGCCCAATATACATAGCTTATGATGTTTTGTGATTAAATGTGAGTTTTTAATTAATACTTCTAGACATGAAATTATAACACGTGCAATTTTTTTAGAAATGATTATAAAAATCATTAAAACATTTAAATGTTTTTGTTTTCAAGCTTTTCTTCATGGATTTAAAAAATTGGTGTTATTATTTAGGTCTGTGGAGAAAATTTCCGACTATGTTATAACTCTGAAGCTAATGTTTTAAACGCAATTTGACTGTACGTAGTGTTCTCGCCGGTCAGTGTTCCGATGTTTGGGAACTCCATGTTGCTGAGCAAGCTCTTCACGGGAGAAATGGACTTCGAGAACTGCGCCTCGTGAACAGCCTAAAGTGAACTTTATTTAATGCCTCCGGTATTGTACGCGCGCGTTACCGTTCGAAAGAACGGGCGTATGCGGAGGACCGGAGAACCCACGACAAACACCCAACTTTTGTTTCCGTGGCAACGGACATGCTGCCAGTGACGACGTATGCACGCGGCAACTTCTAATTACAGTTGAACTTCCATTTTGAGGTAGCGCGCGCGGGGCGGCCGAGCGGCTGGGCGATTTAAAGGGGGGCGACCCAGAAGTGGCCTCTTTAAACCCGCCGTTACTCGCGCATATTTTTGTAACGCCATTACTCACGTATTAGATTTTATCTAACACGCGTTTATGTTATATTGTTTTATTTTGAATGAAATATTTACATTAGAATTCCCAGACATTTGTTATTGATTTCTATAACTTGTTTAGTTGAAATAATGCACAAAGATGGCATGCAGGCTCATACTTTGTGCTTATAATAAACACTTGAACCAAAATCACAGTCATGAAGTGAAGTGTTATATAAAGTAAATTTATTTGAGAAAGGTAAATCATAGAATACAATTCATTCAATAAATAATATATTTTTACCACATTGAAACATACAGGGACATTATGAACTGAAATACTCTTCCTCAGAATTCAGACTCATTGCAAAGGAAAAGTCTTTCTTGTGGGTTCCTTTCAAAATGGTTGGCGCAAGTATTACAACAATGCGGCGTGAATCTGGATTACCTGTTTGGACAAAAAACGCATCTTCTTTTCTCTCTTCATTGCTTCCCGTCATAAGATTACTCTAAAAAGAAAACTAAACTAAGTAATTGAAACTACAGCGAAGGGATAGCGGACGATATTCTTGCAATCTTTCTATGAATATTTCTTTTGATTTAAGGTATTAAAAAAAAACAGATGAGATACTAAGCTTTTCTGATCTTCACGCAAGTATTCAAGGCACAAAAACCAGTGGGTAACTGTCAAAAGAGTTGATGAGATAATCGAAAGATAAAGCGGTTGCACGCGCGTGAGAAAGTATCTTAACAGGACGCACCGCACTAATCAACGCCTTCTCGTATTGTTTCCCTTCGCAGAACTAAGAAGAACGATGAACGGTTGCAGAGCTGAATCGTGCCGGAAGGCATTGCTCGAGCATTATTGGTTTATTCCAAATTCGCAAATTCATCGCGAGCTAAATATATTGCCATTAAACGAACACATGACCAAAAAATAGCTGATCACTTCTTTCAAAATCTTTACTCTTCCCCCTGTTCCACAATATTTAATCTGGGTCGCCTTGCTTCAAAGCCCCGTATTTAATCAAGATTCCCCACTGAGGCCATCGTAACTTCTGTTTCTACACCTTTCCTAGCATTACATAAATTTCAACGTAACGCCTCAAACCTGAACCTTGAAGCCTGAATCAAATCATCGAACCTTAGACCATGTTTTCACGAGTAGGAATGAATACTCATTTGCTATGGATGGCCACATCCAAAACGTTATAATATAAAATGTACTGTTGTCAAACCCCTCAAGAGACAGAAATGTCGAACGAGAAGAAATAAATTTAAAAAAAGGGCATTATCTCCGAGTGTTGAAAGATGGCAATGTTATTTAAATAATCGAGAAATGTTAGATTTTTTTCTAACAGCGGGAGTAACGGCGAGTTAATGCGAATGGCACCGCTTGGCCCAGAAGCGCTCAGAAGCCCAGGATTATGAGCGGGCAGTATTTCCTTGAATCGTTTCCGGAAGCGCGCGCTTGATTCCGTAGAGAGCCGGCGGGAAAGAAGAGGTACTTTGAGAGGACGTACGGATTTGTGTGTGTGTCCATGGAATTCGTTTATAATTTTTATCAGCGGAAACACGGACACACACGGAAGGAACTTCTTTTGCGTTCACTGTGTTGCGGGGGACGATAGCGTTTTCACGGACAGTGTGATTTCCGGGAAAGAGAGAGAGGGGGGAGGAAGAGAGAGAACACAGAAATAAATGCCCATAACGTAATAAAATGGATTTTTGCAAAAGAGAAATATTCATTGGACATTAAAACTATACGTTTGTAAGAAAATAATATATATGAAGGTGTCAAAAGTGTATTTACGTCAAAAACAGTTCTATGGGGGAAAGGTTCTATTGTGAATACTTCCACTTGCAACGAGCGGTTTGGCAAGAATGGATAAGAACATATTCGATCTGGTGAACTAGAAACTATTCGCAAAACCAATACTTTATCCATAAATTAGTGATACGATTACTTTAGATGCAGTGTAGAAATGGGACGTCCGAAAAAAATTCAAGCATCTGGATTTGCCTCTCAGATTTTGATGTGTAGCTGTTCATGTATCAACTGTATTAACGAAGAGGTTACTAATGACTGTCTTCTTCAATGTTAAGTATAAAGTCAAAAAATTTACTTATTCTCTTATATGAACAGATACTAAACGAACGTTTAAAAACTTCAAAAAATGCAAAAGCAAATCATCTACATATTTCGGCCATTATCCTTTATCGTGCCCTTCCTGAAGGAATTGATTTTTTGGTATGAGATCTGGGAGGAATATTATTTCATCACTACCTGCAGTTTATTCCTCACTGAGATAAGAACAACGTACACATCGTGAAGCTACATTTTTTGTCCAGAAGCAAAACAAAGGCATTCTCAGGATTCTCTCAAAAAATCAGAAAATCAATGAAATGCAAGATCAAGATGGGTTCCAAGTGGCATGTAGCAGTTTAGAGATGATGTTCGTTGATTCTAGTTATTCGTTTTCTTAGGTATGTTAACACTCTCTGATTGATCCAAACGATTACAGAATATTAACATCAATTTTAAAAATGGAAAAGCTAATATTTCGATATGTGGCCTTTTAAGTAACGGCCGTGTCTTACGTCGTCTTACTACGTACTTTTGAAAGGAAAGCAATGTAATACTTCGGCAGAAATTGACAATTCTGCGATAGAAAAACTTGTATTGCGGGACCTTGGTATCAAAATGTGGATAAAACGTGTTCTTCTTATACGTAGTAAATTACTTCCTCTAACACGTGCAATCGTAATTCATGTTTTGTTAGTCCTTTATGCAGAAAAAAATTGACGGTCAAACGTACATCACGTCTTTCTGTTTTCAACGTTAGCGCTTAAGCCATTTGAATTTTCTCAAACATTGAAATTCCCCGATCGATCTGAAAGAGCTCACGCCCCTGTGAGTTTGAAATTGGTGTTCCGATTTTGGGGGTACTTTACATGAAGCCTTTACGCAACATTATCAAAATTTTACAAAATATTCAAAATGTTTTTATATAAACAACCTTCTCACATATAGCAGCGGATGCTGAAAATAATGGTGCACAACTCATATTCATTTAAATGTCCAAAGTTTTGAAGGTATTTTTTCTCTAATATCGCTCTAATTTTTATTAAAAAGATTGCACGAATATAGCAAAGGTCGATAAAGAAATGGTGATAGTCAATTTCGGCGAACTCTATATTTGGAAATTAAAAAAAGCGAAGTACAATATTGATAATCTTTTTTCTTTCATGGAAATTGTTACTGTAAAAAAATCATTCTATAACATCATGTACAAACTTTTGAAGAAAAAAAGTTCTTGCATTATATTTGGTTGCAGTTTATGTAGTTTATAAAAAAAATTGAGAAAGCTTAATTTTTCTTTAAATGTTTTCCTCGGATAGTGGAAAGCGGCGCAAGTCTAATTTTCGTTCTACTCCCTGTATTTTAAAATTTTGGAATTTAGAAGTTAAATGAGAAAGTGTATGCTGTTGTAGCTCCTTGTTTAAAGTTACGATCGCTCGAAACCCTGACCGAGAAACCTTGAAAATGCGGTCATTATATGGTGAGCATCATATGCCGCATATTTATTTGTATATGCCTGACGTGTGGTTCGTGAAGACCTCGATGTTGGCGTCTTCTTTGAAACAACGCTCACGAATTTTGACTCCGCTCGTCTGGTCCCCACCGCACATTACATGTGCACGTGTTATCGTGTTTCCTTCTTGAGACAATGCCAAAGAACACCTCGGGAGTCACTTTAAGTTTTATTCTTGGTCCCCCTTCCCTACCACCTGCGGTGCACCCCCTCCCCGTCCTAAAGCTGTGATGGGCTCCAGAGGCTCCTGGGAACGTTCATGTTTCTCGAGAAATATCCTCGCCGTTATTTTTACCACATACTGCAGGAATATTTCTGTGGCCAACGCTATCGCCTAAAACGTTCAGACGATTTACTCCAAATTGAAGGTTTTCTAATCAATCTGAACGAACTGTAGACCCTGCAAGTTCGAAACTAATATTGTGATTTGGTATACTTTACATAAAGCCTGAACATGTCAAAATTATCTCAAAAATGAATTCCAATATTTGGCTAGCTTTAATCGTCAGATTGCGTAAAGAACGCTTAAGAGAATATCGCAGGTATAATTTTAGTTGAAATGCCTGTTTTTTTGGGGGGGGGGAATTGGAAATTTGCAATTTTTTCGGCGGGAACGATATTGAAAATAGATATTTCTTCCAATAAAAGCTGTTCTACGAAGACTAATCTTAAAAGAATGCCACGAACAATTTTTCGAAAATAAGATTAGTCTTCTCGTAATTTTGCGGAAATATTCCTGTTTTACACAAATATTTTCTTAAAATAGTTTCCAATTTTTTTCGGGGGATAGAGCATTTAACGGTCAAGAAATGTCTGATTCAGTTTTTGCGATTCCTATATTTTGGAAAATTGCACCAAGCCAACACTGCAAAAGTGTAATACCGATGCGAATTATTTTTTAAATATGTGTTATGAAAATTGGATCTTTATAAAAATGTACAATTTAAAAAGAAAAAAGTAATTTCCTATTTCGTAAACAGCTACTATAATTTATTTGTAATTCTTTCCTCATTTGCAGTAAAAACGCTAAAGTATCGTGCAGGTTTCATTATCCTTGTATATTCTGAATTTCCGACATTGCAAACGATAGAAATGAAGAAAATTGGCATGTACTGATGCAGTTTCTCTCATTATATATGTATCCATTTATTGATTTACAACTTGATTTGAATAGTTTCCTTTCTAACTATGTAGTTTGAAAAACTCAGAATTCCATAATTTCAAGTTAAAAACTTTTGTAAGCTGTTTTACAGGTTGTTTTGGGAATCACCTGCTTAGCCTTAAATAATGATTGTACAATGGTGAGTTCTAACTCTAAAGAATGTTGTTTCGGAGATTTCTTCACTTTCCAAGTATGGAATCACCTTTTTTAAACCTTCCAAAAGAGTACGCTTATCCGTTTTTTACGCGGAATTAGAGGTTCATTAGGTTCATTTCATTAGGTTGCATATGGATGTGGAATTTCAGTTGTCGATATATACAGGCAACGTCGGATCTGAATTACTATGCTGGAGAATGGAGTTTCATGTAATTGATACATATTGAATAGACAATATCTAAAATTTATGGTGCGTCAGGGCAGATAATTGGATTCAAAGAATAACAATATTGTTTGTGTCATGCCGGTTGTGTTTGTTCTGCATGGAGAATGAAACTAATAGGAGAAATAAATATTGGCAGTGAATGTTGTTTTACCGGCTACATTTATGAACACTGGTTCGATCATATATTGATTACTAAACATTATTAACTACATAAAGTGTGATAACCACAATTTCAGAGTGGACATCCCCACAATTTAGTTCATAGGGGTACAACCAGAGAACAATAATAACTCATTCCACAATTATCACATGAGGATGCGTCTGAACAAGGACAGCACAGGGCATTCAGGCATTCAGTCCGTTGATGTGACGAACACCTTCACTCAGGTCGTTGTGTTGCGCGCACGTAAAATATGTGGTAAATGGCGAAAAAGGTACGAAAAATGTGAATAATGTAACGTAGATTTCCACCCATCATGGCATTGGTATGGAATTTTTTTAAACGAAACTAAGAGCGTCAATGACTGAACTCGTTGTTACTACACATATATTTTTTAGTTTCTAAACGCTTTTTTCTTTTAATGTATCGATCAGGACAACTGTTCTTTTGAAATCGTTAGGGCATCTGGACTCCCTATTAGTCAAATGAGGTTACTTTTAATAGTTATATGTTGTAGAGTTTTAATGTGGCTTGGTAACTAGATAATGTACACAAAGAATGATGAATTTGAATGTGTAATATGGGTCATTTATATGAAGTTCCAGAGTATACAGTTTATAAGAAGCTCCAGAGACGTTTTGAAATTTTTTTTCAAAAACTCCTCGAAATGTTTTCTTTAATGGGTTATAATTGAATTATGGGGTGAAAATGTTTCAATCCCAATCGATAGTTGCGATACTCATGCGGAGGAGAATAAAAAATGTCGTAGATTCACAAAAAATCAGCCTCCTAGGGCAATCTGTTGCAGATGTACAATGAGAAACGTTTTTTTCTCAGTTTCTATTGCATATATCAGTCCGAAAACAATTCGAGAAACGAAGAAATATAGGTGAATTTTATGGTATTTTTGTCAATCAGTTTCGGCGCCAATTCAAATAGAAAAAAATTCTGACAACACTGCGATGGAAACTGAGTTGTACGCTTGTTGGTTGAATTGGATGTTTTCAAATAATAGTTAAGATGTTAGTAGCGCATAAAGTGCAATATTTCAGTACTAAGTAGCTGTTTCCTCTAATACGTGAAAGTACGTGCTGTTGTAGCCCTAGTTTCACATTATGTTAATCTCGTTTTTTTTGTTCTTTTAAATCCTAGACATAAGAAAATGTGCGCAGATAATCTCCCCATGTCACATACATTTTTTTTTACCAAATAATCAAATGAAATCAAAGATCTGCTCATGCGCAGTTACTCTCTACTAAAAAATCTCGATTATCGATTATTATTTCGTAATCTCCCATTCCTAGAAGTGCGACGGGCCGCTGGATCGGCAATCCCGCCGCCTTGGCGACGGAGCACCGACGCCGCGCGCGGTGATTGGCCAGGGGGCGGGGAGGGGGCCGCTCCGCGGGCGCCGGAGAGCCTTCCCGTGTCGCGGCGTGACGCTGCGGGTGCAGGCCGCGCGCTCGCCCACAGTGTGCTGCGCGCCCAACTTGCGCGCCACACGGTCAAAATTCATCTATTTATTATTTACTTCAAAAAACAATTCAAAGTGTGTGTGACGAGCTGCGGGAGAAGTGAAATTTGTGCACGTTTTCATATTTCTGTGATCTCTATTCTAAACCATATTAGCTAGACGAATTTTGAAAACAGAAAAAAAAGGAGCGGTTTTTTTTCGTCTTCAAGTTTTGTTGACAAAATATTGCGCTCCCATATAATAAAATAATTTTCAAGGTAAATTAGCTATAATGTGTGCTCCTTAAGTCTCATCATGTTCTTCATGAAAGAATAATACTTGTTCCCGCGACAATATGGAAAATGATAATTTGAATAACTATTTTTCCCACTGAAATTCAGATGACGTGCACAAAATAATAAAGTTACATCTACACACACATAAACAAAATGGCTGACCATTTCTTTCAAAATCTTTACTCTTCCCTCTGTTCCACAAAATTTAATGTAGGCCGCCGTGCTTCTTAGCCCCGTATGAAATCAAGATTCCCCAACGATAGACTGAGGCCACCGTAACTTCTGTTCGTATGCCTTTCCTAGCACTGTCTTAATTTCAACGTAACACCTCAAACCGAACCTTGAAGCCTGAACAAATCTTCGAACCTTAGACCATGTTTTCACGAGTAGGAATGACTACTCCTTCGCTATGGATGGCCATATTCAAAACGTTATAATGTAAAATGTACTGTTGTCAAATCCCTCGAGAGACAAATGTCGAACGAGAAGAAATAAATTTAAAAAAATTTAATTTCAAACAGAAATGTCACGAAAACTACTATTTTTTCCAAGAAAATTGTACACAATATTTTTTTAAGAGCGTATTTTCTACAACAGACTTCGAGGCAAAAATCTTTTATCTTCAATTTTATAGTTTTGAATATTTTTGCAATTTTCGAAAAAGTCGAGATATATATAATGATGGGACTAGCGTCGTAATTTTTTACTGCCCATTATCACTAGACCTTGGAATTTTAGGCACAAAGAAGTTTATTATTTAGGCACCTAAAATAGGGTAACGAAATTATGAAATGAGCTACTATGAGGCATGAAAAGTGGCGTTTTAGGCACTTAAGATACATTGAAGGAATGTTTTTAATACGGTATTTGATATGAAATGTTATGTTTCTGACACCTAAAAACGTATCCCAAAAGGATCAATTTGGTCATATTTATTATTCAGGCGAGTATAATAATTTTTACATTTATGAGAATAATTAGAAGAGTATTATTTCATTCACTTTTACAATTAAACATCACAGTTTGTAATGCAAAATTCGAACTGAAACACA
>JAHLJT010008446.1:13208898-13294840 GCA_031308135.1 Acheta domesticus | reverse complement strand
ATACGCGCAAGTTTTCTTGACCCCTCACTTTGCTAGTTGCGAGAGGAGTGAGGAGTTTGGTTATTTTGACAAAAGCAATTTTATATCAAATTAGAAGTTGGTTTTTCAGTGCAAAATAGATTCCATTCCAGGGGAGCGAACATTTCTGGTTTTCAGAGTTGGTCTACAACGCTCATTGCTGTAATATATGCTTTATTCAACTAATGTTGGCAAAGGAGTGGGGGTTGGTATTCTGGGCCTCAAGACAACGTGCGCGTATAATTCTTGGGCTTTTTTAACCTGGCACTTGAGGTAAATCAGCTGTTGACGGTATCGTCCAATCGAGAGCTCTCGATTGGATGACACCGTAACAGCTGATTTACGTCAAGTGCCAGGTTATAAAATCCCAAGTTCAGTTCTCTTCGCGCGCTGAAAATTTAGCAAGTGTAGATTCCAAAGGCGTCTTTGTGGATTGGTCGCCGTCAGCATGCGAGGAAGGGAGCAGGGGTCACGGCCGGAAGCGGAGCGGTTTGGAGGGGGCGGGGCGGAGGAGGAAGCTGCCGCGCTGTGGAATGAGGGATGGTGGAGAGGGGGAGGGCTTGGCTGGCTGCTGAGCGCCGCCGCCGCCGTCGCTGCCGCCCGAATCAGAAGGCGGAAGTTCACCGGCGAACGGCTGTCAGGTCGCGTAAGCGGTGCGCGGGCGCCGTGCCGTCGGCCCCCTTCCCTCCCCGCCCCGCCACCGCCCTGCTACCGCCCCGCCCTCGTCCTGCCACGAACCGCTCACGGCCCGCCGCCGATCCCACAGGGCTGCCCAATATCCGGTGAACGGTTTTCCCAGCTCACGGGCGACACCACTCCCATAGCGGCTGAGCACGGGACAACTGACACGTTTCGAAAAACACATTTTGTTGGAGGACAGTCTCGCCCGGAGCTGAGTTATTTATTTCGCGTGCTCACGAAGATAATGATTTACATTGTTACTTGTTTACTTGGCGTGCTTATGAAATTGTTGAAATAGAATATTTACTAAACATGACGGGGGGTTGTAGGTTCGAGTCCCGACGGTGACAGGATTTTCGACACTAGCTTGTCAACTAGGTCGAATTCAGTCGCTGTCTGCAGGACAATTCTAGCGGCCAGCTGCGCTGATCGGTAGTTTTCTGTGCTTTCCCCGATCAACGCTAGCCGAATGTCGCAGCAGTACCCCAACAAACGGACCGCGCGCGATTTTTCCTTCCTCTTCTTTGTCCTATCCTCGCCCCTTACACGCATACATACTAACATGAACGACATTCCCTCACATGCCGGGGCAAAGGTCGTGGGCTTAGAACCCTGCTTGACTGGGGCGGTGCCCCGCTGATGGGAAATACTTGGTTGGGGAAACCCCCGCTAGTCAATGGTAGGTCGGCGCCGGATCTCGCCATTAGCGGGGGAACATCACCGCCGCTTCCCGAGGAAAACACGCACTGCACTTACGGGGCAAATGACCTCAATAGTTGACGCGCCCGAAATCGCTAACAATCAATCAATCATCTAAACTCTTCATGCTGAGTGCATATCTTATATATTAAGTCTTGTAGAAAAACTATTGAAATCAGTTTGAAAGAGGATGATATATCCTGCAATGTATTGTATATAACATTAGTTTCGAAATGAATTATCAAGCGAGCTACAGCTTAAGAAAATGCTGTATGTTTGTTCCTCCAAAATTATGCATAATAGACAAGTTAAAAAAAATAATCAATTTATAATACATCTAATAATTTCTGCATGTAATACTATTATTTACCTTACCGTCTGTGTAAACAGTTTCACAAAATGTACCCATGGCCGAAAATATATATAAAAAAACTGGATGTGTAAATACGTATGGATGTTTCAGTTTAATTCTATAACGTGAGAACAATTTTAACAAAACATCTGTACATATTTACTATGGAAAGAATCCTGGGGGTGAGAAGACATCAATATAGGTGTAGGTCTTAAAGGACTGAAATTTACGAACTTAACTGTTATGCAACCCGCAATGCACATGCCGCGATTAATTCACCGTGTGCGGGCACAGAGGGCGAGGTGCAGAGGACTGTTTAATTGATTTTTGGGATCAGTAAAGACTTGAGCAGTGTTAATTTCCAGCGAACATACATTCTGGCCGGCCCCTGATGTTTTTGGTGTCAGTGAATCATTCCATTCCGTGTGTCATTAACTGCCTACCAATTTTCAGCGATTGATTTATAAAATTTTAGGCTCTGGAACGCGCCCCAAAATATAATTAATTTAATAGTAATTTAATAGTTGAATATTTATATTATAATTTAATAATTATTCTTGAGGGGTACCTAAACGCCGTTTCGTCGTGTTCCGCCAGAAATCAAGCCCTGCCTCTTAATACTAAATCCTAATTGAAAGGTGATGAGCCCCAAAGTCACCTTCGAGGCGTCCTTGCGTCTGTTGGCTGCGGACAAATAGCAATTACGAAGTGCGGTCGCAGTATGTTCGCCTGGCATTGCACAAAAAACGCGAAGGCGCCAACATGAGTGTGAAAGAACAATGGCACGATGACGCATTTCCTCATAAGAAAATGGTTCCAGTGGAAGACCCGGGAGATAGGTCCTTCTTATGATGACCATCTGAAGCGTGCAAGTTTTCTGTCAGCACTATGGTCAGACAGTGCCCTGCAGAAGCGAAAATGTTGCTTTCAAATTTCTGGACGTGGAGCAGGAAAAGTTGTTCTGAAATCTCACACGCGAATACTAATACTCGTTTTATCCTCGTCGCAAGATGACACGTGTGTTGTAAGCAGACACTAAGAATAGAGCAGTAACCAAAAGTATGAGAAATTTCGAATTATTATAATCTAATATTCGCATTTTTCAGTTACAATCGAAACTTCTTTCACTGTTTTTGATTGGGACCCTGTGACAACCCTTTTGAGAAAGAAATTTATGAAATTGTCACGTCAGTTAACTATCATACCCTTAATGTCATTTATAAACATTTTCAATGATGAGTGTCCGAAGAAATAAATCATTTACATTTACAATCTACACCTATAATCTTAATAAATCATAGTATAGCCCGAAACAGTAATTCAAACATTCATCATGTTAATTACTTACAATACGACTCAATTATAATTTCACAGGAGTAAGTACAGTAGTATTTGGCTTAACCGTTGCAAGAAATAATACATCACTTCTCAGTAACTTCTATCTGTTACATTTTACAATTCTATGTGTAGTTGAATAGACTGATCTCATTTAACTTTAGAACTATGAACATGGAAAATATTGATTTTTTTCTTTTTCTTTTCTTTTCTTTCTTCAGTGTATCCGCTGATACATTTTCTAGCTGTAATTTTCTTGCTGTGCTTTCATGCGCAGTACCTCCTCAATAATGGTCCATGGTATACATGATCCGGCATTTACCAGTTTGTTTCCGGACATCTTTTCTAATGAGATGGGCTTGAGTGAAATTGATATGTCGTATTCGACATGTCATGAGAATCTGTTTCTTTCTCCGTAAATGAGTGAATATATTTTGGTTCGTCGTCAAATGACGCTTAGTTTAAAGTTACTGTGATGGTTCCATTCTTTCGTATCTTCATCCTTTTCCTTGATTCGTATTCTTTTTATAAAATCTTGAGTTAGAAATACTTCACTTTAGAGTCTGCCCGTAGTTCTCCTATCAGTTATTTTATTTATGTAATTCTAGAATATGATGTTGCCTTGATATCGTTAATTATCCATGGAATACTTTGAGGAACTTTCAATAATTTTATAGGAATTATTAAAAATAAATTATTTCTTAATTTTTTTATTTTAATAATATCAGACGATCTTGCAGTCAGGGGCGAGGATGTTTCTTTTTGATGGGTAGGAAATTATTAGAAATATCTCGTACATGGCGGAATGGCATTATATTATTGGAAATTTTCCGACTCTCGAATTAAGATCGTTTGAAAACAATAACCATGCTCCATCAGAATAATCTGTCAAAAGTTTTCTGTTCCCTATTATCCAAGGTGTTTTCACATTTTTGATAAACAAAGTAGTGGAATGTTTTTGTGCTATCATCTGAAATCTGGAAGTTCCGGAACAGGCCTCCATACTGGAATAATTCGCTTTTCTCCAAAATGAACAACTAAATGCTTTTTTTTTAAAAATATCTTCAGTTACACATGTATTTATACCATTGCACAATATTTTATAGTGCGATTTTTCTAACCGTGCCTCTGGCAGGTATCAGCTTTTGACGGATTCATCCATTTAAGGACTTATATATCGCTACAGTGACGTCACTATGGTGACATTCAAGCTCCCAATTGGATGAAATCGTCAGCAGTCATAACAGCTGGTTTCGTAATAACAAATTAATAGTTAACGAAGGAAAACGGTTTTAATGCATTTCTGCATTTCAACTAGGCAATCGGATGTTCTATTGAAAATGAACAACATGCAATTACCTGATCTTAAGGTAACAAAATTTCTAGGTCTCTCAATTCAGGCATACCTCAAATCGAATGTAACTTGATTGGTAAACTTTTTTAAATCTATACAAGCAATACATTTTTGTAAGTACATTTTTTCCATTAACTAAACAATTACGACTTTTTGTTATATCATTTCTGTGTCTGACGATGTATATCATGGCCTGAAGATACACGTTCATATCAGTCACAGTTAATATATTTAATATAATATATTTAAGACACTAATATATTTTATTGTCTTCAGAGCTTCACAATATATTATCTTATTACATTATCTTCAGAGCTTCTGTCATAGCTCCGCTACTTATTTTAAACTTCCAACTATTTATGTCTCTACGCTTAATACTAACATGCAATTTGTATTTTGTATGTTATGAATCACTCTCACTGTTTGTATGGCCTTCATGATCTTCCATCTCGCATTGACACTGGCTGTTGTGGGGGCTGCATGCAATCGCGGCATTATTTGTTCGCATATATTCCTGTGTATCGCACTACGTCCTACCGCATTATCGTCCCAGTATATTGTCGCCTGGAGGAACACACGCACAGTTGTTCCTTCACAGACACTGCGGGTGGTGCCAATATTTTTTTATAGTAATTTTATTTTACATTTACAGAGATTACAACATTTCAGCCGTGAAGCTCTTCAGTTGATTGGCCGAGGAACTTTGTATCAGAAAAGTGTGAAGGGGGTAACTTAGTGTTACCTTCCTTACGGTGATTTCATGTCTTGTACCTTCAACCAGGGTTATTGCGAGGGAATTTTGTTAGAGAGCAATGACAGGATTAAAAAGGAAATACGATGGGAAGGACAGGTAATTGTTACAATTGTTCTTGCCTTATCCAATGTCGGAGAGATATTCAAGGAAGATATGAAATTGGAGTCTGTTTCTTAGGCGGAAGAGTGGGGGCTGATCGGTTCCTATTTCGTAACTGACTGCTCCTTGTACATGATTTAATTATTGAAAAAATTATGTGCCAGTTTTGTCATGAAGAAAGTAATTTGTGCTATTGCAAGATCGTTGTGAAGGGTCTTATTGCGGACAAACCAAGGGGCATTTACTGTTATTCTTAAAATTTTGTTTTGGACGATTTGTAACTTGTTTAATGTGGTTGGGGCTGCAGAAATCCAAACAGAGCATGCGTAAGTTAATATTGGCCGAATATTGGCCGATTTTTAGATGGTTAAAGTGGTATGAAGGGTGGCAATGTGGACGGCGGTTCACCTCAGGGCGGGGGCGTTGTTAACGGCCCTGGAGGAGAGGGCAAGGAGCCGTCCACCGCGCACTATATTTCGTTTTTTATAACGTGGCGCGTGCAGGCTCGCTTCACGATGGAATATGTCACGTCATTTCGCGTCTTGGCCGTGCCGCTAATGTCGCAAAATCGCGACCGTATCAAGCACGCGGTCGAGAGGTCGATGAAATGGTACAAACAGCGTTCCCTTTGGTTTGAACACATGAACTAACGCTGTTTACCATCGGTTATATTTTATATTTTTACTTATACAGTATTGTGATCATGGGAATTCTCAATCACACACTATCGGAAATGAAAACAAAATCGATCACAAATCATCGATGTTAAAACACATCGGAGTTAATATATCGATGTTTAAAACATGAATGTTTTGGAAGTATTGATATCGACTTCGCAACCCTAGTTCCCGGCTCCGCAAACCTGCGGCCTGGGCCTTTTAACTTCCATATAACGTGATGTTCACCATTATAGTGGAGCGCTCTCCTGCATCAACTTCTTACAGGAACTTAAATACGAAGTGCTGCCAAAAAAATTTCCAGCGTGCGTAGCCGCTGCGTAGGTTCGCGAGACGCAAGCAGGCTCGTGATGTTACAAAAGATAGCATTGATGTTCGCGCTTTCTTCAGTAGTTTCTTATACGACTGTATTATGGAAAATTGAACGTTTAGAAGCCACTTTTCGTATTTTCTCAGAAATTGGCCAATTTTTAGGTGCGGATGTTGGTGAGCCCAACGTGCAACTGTACCCGGCGACACTAGCGCTTCCTACAGTAGCACCCTCGAGCTTTGTATCTGGTTTTGATGGAGAGTTGCAAGGCCCTGCGTGCGGCCGCGAGTGCTGTGCAGCCCTTGCGCCGCTCCGCTCCGCAGCCGCCGACGCCTGCCACGCGCTGTCAGCACAGCCTCCCCTCCCCCTCTTCCCCTCTCCCCCTCTCCCCCTTTCCGCGCACTGCTCGGCGGAATCGAACACGAAGGCCTGCAACTACTAGGCGTAACTGTCCTCCACCGCATCTCTTGTTCCTCCATACGAGCAGTACCACCCTATTGTGGCGTCATACGGGTGTAATCAGAACAGACGAGAGTGGGTTGTAAGAACAGTAGTTTATTCATAAACTAGATCGCAGTCACAAATAACAAATTTCACTGCTTACAATTAACCAACTAAATAGATCCAACCACTAGCAGGGATTTAATTGAACGGCTACCACACCGGTCTACATCTGAGACCTAATGCATGTCTCGCTCGTCACGACAATGAATTGCCGGCCCCTTGCCAACGTGCGCCACTCGCAAAAACTTACGCACAACAGCACGCCGACGCTGCTGAGAAACAAGAAGCAGGAGGCATTGTTCTCATGCCGTTATATAGGCCCTTCGGCACTATCCGCCGCCCCTATGCCTCCATCGTACCACGCCGTACCCGCGCTGGGCAGAATTTCCCCATGCGTCATCTTCTGCGCCCTTTCTTTAACATCCGGCCATCTGCCGCGTGTTGTCACCGTTTTAGCGCGCCACGACGCTACACTACACTGGTTCAATGCAGCCTAATAGTGTATAACGGAATCAGTCATCCCAGGGTGACTCATGTCTGGGTTGTTATCAGTGACAGCGCGCGGCACAATTTTAGCAGATTGTTGTGAAATAGTTAAATTATGCGAAGCAAAATTCTTTATGTAGAGATTTCAAGCTTTAATTTTTTCTGCATTGAAAGTATTTTGGATCAAAATTTACGGAACAATGGCTATTTGCAAAGTGACTTTTTGTATGGTTTGATCGTAAAATTGGCCATATTCGGAGTAATGTGGCACAGTGTTTGAGTCAAAAGTGTAATATTTAATGATCATAAAATTGTTGCGGGATAACGTGGGCACCCTCTTCAGCCAAAAATCTGGTGATAAAAATAACATTTCGTAATATTCGTTATTTTCTAAAAATGTAACAAAAAAGGCCGGACAAAGGGGCGTTTATGGGGTTTTGGCACCCCTAAACCCATTTTAAAAACTGTTTTATTGGTGCTGGTGTTCTTGGATCGAAAACTAACTTTTCACTAAGCCATTGACTCCTATTTTTTTCGAAACAGCTTAATATAAATCACTAGTTCTCAGCGCAATCACGTACGCAGCCTTGATTTGGCGAGGTGCAGTCCCCTCCCAGTAAAACACATCCAAGCCCTGCAAAAGAAAGTCCTCCATCCTGCCTTAAATGCCCCATGGTACATTTCAAATGCACAAATCCACAACGACCTAAAATTACCTCCAGTCTTAGCACATCGCCAGCCTCTCTGAAAGATCCAACAAGCTGCACAACCTCTTTCTCCAACCGACATTCTCACTAGGAAAAACCACTCATCCACATCGAAAGCGCATCTCCTCCGGATTCCCCAAAGATGAATTCCGTCCTCCGTAACTCTTATTCTATCTCCAATTCGTAAGCGTCGTTATCTCACTCATTTCACAAATCACCAGCAATAACTCATAAAAGCCCCAACCTGATCTCTCGTTGACAACCTAGATTGGTTATCCTCCTTATTTTTTTTTACCATGTATTATTGTGTACATATGTACGGGATTGAACTTAAACAGTTCTGTAAAGTGGTACGCTGTGTCAGAAAAGCTTTTAATAAAAAAAGTACGAGCAGTCCTCGGGCCAACATGCAAAAAGATTGTCTATAGTACAGTGAAACCTCTACACCGGTAAAGACCACCCCTCCACCACTATTATACCTCTTTTAACAGACCACCTCTCCACCACTAGGAAACAACCCCCATAATAGGAGTTTTCTTAATTTACGCCTTTGAAGAGACCGCTATCAGAAAAATTAGAAGTGCACTGTACACAGAATAATCAGTTAAAATGAAAATTGGTGATCCTGTAAAAAGCATTCGCAAGACACGTCCTGTGCATCAGATTCATTTTCGAGGCATTCTGAGGGCGGAGGAATCCAAATATTAAGTAACAATAAACCGTGGTCACTGACAAGAATGATTACGGCCGCTCGCACCATTTCAGCTAATTTCTTTTAATGAGGAGGATGAAAAAGTGACCTAACGACTTCGAATTAAAGTCTTCTTTACTGTCTATTGCTGAAAGAACATTTGGTACGCTCGACCTGGATAGACTAGGTTGGTATGACCGTGAACTGTCTCATCGGTTCGATTCGAAGAGTCGCGGTTTCGAGTCCCTCCTTGGGCATGGTTGTTTGTCCCTCGCCTCTCATGTATGTGTGGTCGCGGAGGGCCTCGCGTTCTGCTGACCCCACATCAGAGGAGTCCGCAAGTGTGTTGGTGACTACACTGCGATTTTCTAAATTGTGCCCTTGACAGGAATCAGCTGTTTCGCTTACATCCAATTGGGAGCTTATATGTCACTATGGTGACGGATGTGACTTGACGTCACTGGTGGCTCTCGATTGGATAAAACCGTCAACAGCTGATTCCTGTCAGGGGCACAGTTAAGAAAATCGTAGTATAGGCTATGGACGAATACGCGTCCCATCGGAACATACTAAGGGGTAACTGGCTCTCGGCTGGATAAAAGCCGTAGAAAAAGATCTGGTGCGGTAGAATATCGAAGTGGAACTCACGGTTATCGACTTTCCCCATATCATGTGAGCATTTGGGTTGTGTCCATGGTGCAAGGACATCCTTGGATGTCCTTGAATCATTGTTGCGTCGGGGATCTGTGCCCAGAGCTCACCAAGACCTATCGCTTGACGTTTTGTTTTGAAGAAGTGCGAGGAAGGCGAGGTTCTGACCTGGTAAGTTTTGGAAAAAAATATCCCCCTGTTAAGCGACCACCCTTTTAAAAAATTAATTTTTTCGCGGAACGAACAGCACCTAATAAAAGTTTTAATGTATGAAATCACTTGCGCGGAACAAACTTATAAGAGGCAAAAGACTACAATATGAAATTGATATGATAAATATTTATCACTTGAAAGTAAATAAAATGTTCAAAATTATTTCTTATGCTCAAAATTACTTATGTAAGTTAAGAGGTGGTTGAAACATGAGAAAGTACGTGTTATTCGGAAAACAGTGACAGTGGTTCAATGTGACCACTGCAAGCTTCCTTCAGTTGCACAGCGCACTATAATTTACTGGCTCTATAAAAAACATCTAAGAAAAACTATCGTGATGTAACATTCTTAATTCTTAAGGTTATTAAATGAAATTAGTGATTTCGCTTCACAAAAATATATTTACATCACTAACATTCGGGAAATAACTGAAGTCATCTCCTTTAACTACTACTTTAACTTCATTTATTCAGAGAGCGATCTAGGCCACTGGACCAGCAGATGAGTATTAATTCTCGTTAGTTCACTCTGCCTGATCACCTGTAATTCGTTATGGATACTCCACTGGAATTAGTTGTTTTAGATTCTATCTATTTTTGATTTAAATAGTTTACGAACCATTCAAACTACTCGCTCTGCTTCGAAACCTGACGCCATGCATCATCTCCATAGCACATTACGAAGTACTTTTAAACTAAATGGCATATTATTTCCCTTCAATTGATTTTTTTGTTTATTCTATTTTACCGAACAAAATCGTGATAACGTTGACGTGTTCTTTGTGAATGACTATTTATTCATCTCATTTTATCTCTGTTTGGAACTGTAGAGTCAGTGCTGGTGATGCACACGAGCGTAGCAGTTTTACTACTCGTGAAGCAAATAATTCATTCATCGTTTGTTTGAAGGAAGTGCCATTGTGAAACGTGCAACAGAATAAATACATGGTGGTTAGCCCGGGGGGGGTGATCTTGCTTGCCAAGAGATAGGGATTTCCTGTGTTGGGCCCCTCGCGACCGTCACGGCCCCGTTTCGGCCATCGGCCTTTATCTGCAGAGCCAAAGCAGCCGGAGTGGCGCGACCGGATGTTTTGAAATGCGATTGTCATCTGCGTCTGGGGTGGGCGGGGGTGGGAGAGGGGTCCACGAGGACACGCTCGGTCGAGCACCGCTGCAGCGTCTCCACGGGAAGAGGGTCTGCGGATTATAATGAAACAGGAATGAATGATGCCTGAAAGAAAACAAAGAAGAAGAAGAAAAAAATTACCTAAAGGAACAAAATCTAAATATTTTAGGATTAAGAAAAATCTGTGGTCACGGGGTAAAAGTTCTTAAGTCAATTTTTGGCAAAATACTACAAGTTAAGTATCTATATTTTATTTGAGTAAAACGACCGACTTCAAATGTTGTCTCCTTAACGAGAAAAAAAAAATTCGGAAATTGCGTTTAGCGTAGAAACAAGCGGTGGTTCAAAAATCTAACCCTTGTTTTCTCCAAACTGAGATTTTGACTTAAGAACTATTACCCCGTGACCACAGAAATAATGAAATTTTTTGTTAAATAATAAAAAATATATTATCTATATATTTATATTAAAATGTTTGTAAAAATGTTAGTTTGATATACCAAAGTGCAATAATAACTAAAATAAAAAAAAATTAGATTTAAGCTAAAATTAAGTTAGTTTAATCTAAGTTAAGTTAATGTAAGTTAAATAATTAAGCAAAGCCCTCCCTTTCGCCACTGGTGTCAACGTCTCCTACTGGCGGCAGTGGCACGCCTCGCGGCACTGTGCTACGAGCTTCTCTGTGCCACTAGCGTCGGGAGAGGAAACTATTAGTAACCCCGCCGTTTAACAATTGTGATGGCGTTGTCTCTTGCGGCGGGGTTATGAACGGCGTGGAGAGGCGATTTCGTCGTGGCACTCGTGCCACGGACTCCCGCTTGTGGCATCGACCTTGACAACACTGGCTTAAGCCACAAGACAGCAGTACACTGTATCCCACTTTAGCAAATACATTCCCGCCTCCTTAGGGGTAGTAATAAAGAGGGGAAATAAAGAGAATCTGCGGAAGCCCCGCTTCACGGGCAGATGATTTGCCTCGGCTCATTTCCCAATATTTGACCAGAGTTTCTCTGAAATGGAACAGCGTGGTCGTGAGATGACCTTTTCCTTGTCGTTTTAAGTAACTTGTCATTTCAATGGAGCCCGAAACATCTGATATACACAGACGTGTTCATTCGTCCAAACTGTTGTATTGACGTTTCTCTGCCTCGTTGGTTACGAGGTTTTGATCGCACGACACTACCACATCCACAAATAGGCACGTTTCTTCTCCAAATCCCGGATAACAATTTCGTGCGATCAGGTATTATTATTATTATTATTATTATTATTATTATTATTATTATTATTATTATTATTATTGATCTCTCTTTATACGTCAAACACTAGCCATTTCCTATTGATTTTCTTCTCAATCTTTTCAATAAGAACACCCTTTCATGTATTTTAAAATAATCTTATTACTTTCTAATTGTTATCCCTTTTCCCACTCATCCTCAAAACTCCTTTTCCAATTATATCCTTTCATCTCATCGTTTTTTTTCATAGCCGTAACCCCCTATTTCACTTTTCTAGGAATTTTTACCGTTTTAATTTGGGATATAAAAGTATTCTATGTATTTTAACGTCAAAACTTTTTAATTTTGTATTTCTGTCTTCGTTCCACATGGAAATACATCGCATATTGTGTAAAAAAAGAGGGCTGCCACTATTTTTTCTTACAAATTGTGAGCTTTGACCATAAAAAATTGTCAGCAGTGCTCGTGAAATAGTAGAAAACTTACTGCAAAGCTGATATTCATTTTTTGTAAGTTTTATGGTGAAATCTATTTGAAAAGGGGATATAGAACTCGCACGCTCTTTCTCATGGCTTTATGTGCGTGTAGTCCCATTTTCGCTAATATTTTCGTTAGGGAGATGTCATAAGGTGTGACGGAGGACGAATAAGACATGTGTATGCTTTCGTACATTACAGTAAAAACTTTGTTATTATGCACATAAATATGCTGAGCAAAGTACAGTAGTAACTCATTAGTCTTCCGCATATTTTCACACAATCTGGCACATTATTCTTAGGATGCAATTTCGAAATGTAGTGTAGTAGCAGTAGTAGTGGTGGTGATGGTCGTCGTAATAGTAATGATAATGGTATTATATGGATTGCACAATTGCATTTTTATACCATTTAAATGGAGGTTCCTTTTTTGGTGTTTGGTTTAGATCACATTTGTAGAGCAAGCTTTCTCGGTCACAGGTGGGAGTTGAAGTCACTTGTGAGGTCATAATTGTTACAGATATCAAGGTTCATTCGACAATATCAAATAGTCGAAAAGGTTCACATATTGCTGATTTCCTTGACTAAAGGTGATTTTGTAATTGAGAGTAGGTCTGCGACGAGTGACAATCTTAGAAATTGCCAACGTTTCGGCATGTATTAAATCTTGCTCAGTGCTACAACAAAGAATTTAACAATTGCTATTTAAGAATTTTGAATATCAAAGATTTTTTTTATCGCTGACCTGAACTCAATAAGACAATAACAAGTAACATTCGAAACGATCACTATTTTCTGTTGAATGCCGTGCACAATTCTTATACAGAAAATTGATACTTGCTACAATGTGTAAAAAGTTAAATTAATAAGTATATTAAAATATAGTTAATAAATATGAGTGGTGATTAACGTTTAAATAAAATATGCACAATAATCAGCAATTATGAGAAACACAATGCTTGAAATATGAGAGCAAGAATAATAAGAGAAAAGTTCATAATAAAAAAATTTTAAATATTTTAAAATTACATGTTTCATACACCCCCCTAACGTTCAATCTGCAGTCATGAGTAGAGCCAGCACAGAGTCCTATTTGCATATTTCATTTTTTCAAATATAACTTTAGACAATTTACACCATCCGTGTTCACAAAAGAAATGGCTTTTCCGAGGGGTTTGTAGTGCTTTTTAGTACCTATTTTAGAGATAATTGCCTGTTCGAGTCTTAAGATCCTCTAAGTGCATACATGAATTTTCCGCTTTTTTGGAATTTTTAAATTTTTTTTTTTTTTACATTTTTAAAATCACTGTTCCAAACCAGAAAGACCCGCGTAAAATCTTGCCACGGTGGTCTTCGATCGAGAAGCTCTATTACTGTTCTTGCTTGTGTCAGGGACTCTGCTTGGAGATGTATGCGAATTCGACACCGTTCTGGATACGTCTTTCTACTTTACCGAAACCTGTCAGGCCGCTCCGGAGAACAGGAAATTGCTCTCGTCTTTCGGATCTTCCTATCATTAGTGAAATATCGATTACTTACGAAGAACACAAATGTCTTCAAGATTAGCGTTCCCGCCGTCTTTCGCTTTTCGAAGGTTGAATTACATAAGAAGGGCGGAGTTTTCTTCGATAATAACTTTGTGTTGCTTTCCCTGCGGGACATGCCAATTCGGTGACTTTGCTGTTTGGGTTAATCTAAAAGGCCAAAAGAGAAAGAATCAAGAAGTGCATTGCTGAAAGTGTGGATTTGTGGAGATTTCACGACGAAATGTAATATTTGCAAGTGTTGCAAAAAACGTCGTAAGCTGTGCCAAAATTTTTTTCATAGAACGTGTAAACACAACTCGTGTAAGAAATGCAGGAAAGTGAGAACATATAATCAACAATTTCTTTAGCGAGTGCAGCTAAAAGATAAAAGAAAAAAAAATGAAAATTATTTCAAAATTTGAAAATGATCAGTTCTTGTTTGATCAGTTCTTGACTAAATATAAAAAAAACATAAATTCCATGTGAATCAACCGACGTAAACCGTATGATTTCTTCAAAGAAAAAATTCGTCTAAGTTCCGAGCTGAGTGATGGTATTCAAGATGTCTTTTCGCATTACTCCATTACCACTGTAACCAATATTGGAAAGATGGGCTTCCTGGCTTCAATCCGCCTCGTATTACGGGGGTGACGTCTAAGAAAGAAGATTTTACAAGATTTCAACGACGACGCAGAAGTTGCTATTGAGAATGGTAAGGAACGGTCGTCCCCTAATATTAAGACTGGCTCTGTCTACATTAAGGCAAATTTTAGACATATCCGGAAGCCATTCCGGACACATCCGGAAATCTTTAAGAGTTCTTGTGATTATAGATTTCAAAAGCATTGTCCGCGAAATATAGAAACTGTGGAGTGAAGAGCTAGGAAAGGTAGGTAAAAAGTTGGGTTCAAATCCACCAGGGTGTTAAATCGTAACCCAGACTGAGAAATAATCTCCAAAATAGTTTGTTCTTTCTGGGAAATCTGGACAAATTAATCTCGCACTGAACAGTTCTCGCAGCTTTAATGAATTTTACTCTTGTAACTCCGATGGAGAGAACATTCTCTCTGTACGAAGTAATTTTGAATGAAATAACATCTTTTCACTACTCAAAACTTGGGAAACTTCTTCAATGTGCACTGTCACTCTGAGCAACGTGTTTTCATTGTCTTTTAATTTAAAGAATAAAAAGCAGTTTCAAAATTTTTGGTTTTATAATTATTTATTGAGAATTGTGATTGTCCTTCACGTACGTATTGCATCTAAATTTGCCTGTTTAATATTTTCATTTTCTTAATGAATTTTTTGTGCCTATTTTCAAGTATAATGCATATTTGTACGCTTTTAGTTCCTATTTGCCTGCATGTCTTCCATATTTTTAGTGTATGTGCGGGTCACGAATTAAGGGAGGAATAACAATAATAATAATAATATTAATAATAATAATAATAATAATAATAATAATAATAATAAAGTCATTAGCATGAAAACTGAAATCAGTAACCACAAACAGCCTCCGCTACCGGTCATATTTCTCATTGTCGTAATTCTTATCTACCAGACATATCGGACATTCGTATTAAATTGTTGTATTCTATTCTACCGTGATTACAATGATTATAACAAATCTTTGGGCGTGCGCCGGGGCGGTGTGCGCTGGGGGATGTGGGCCCGCAGGGTGGGGGATGTGGGGTGGAGAGCCCGCAGTAGCGGGAGGTGCGCGGGGGTAGGGAAGGGCCGGAGCCGTGGGCGCATCGCTTTCCGAAGCCTCTGGGGTCGCTTTTTAATTTGAAGCCCCTGCGGCAGCGGCAGCGGCGGCGGCGGTCGTGCACAGGCTTTGCCGCTTTTATCTCCATGGGGACGCGTCGCCCGTCAAGAACGGGCAATATCAAATAACTTGTGAAATTTGAAATCTGAGAAACGCCGCAAAATTAACCCAAGTTGTTAACATTGGCGTACTACCGAATGGACATTTTATCGTTCCCAGAAGATTCGGGCCTTGCCGCTCAGGAAAGCGAGGGCTCAGCTCTCGGTGTTCCGGGTGACGCCGCGTGCCAGGCTGTGTAGCCGACGTTTCGACCATCATTTCGCGGTCTTCTTCGGAGCTGGTCTGGAGTGTGTGATGCTCAGGGCTGGTCTTTAAGTGTTCATCCGGAACACCGAGATCTCAACTCTGGCCGCGGAAGCCTAAGACTTCAATTAAGGCGAGGGCTCGTTCACCCAGTGAAGCGCTGACTGAACTCCCGTGTTGATATACGGGACTATCGCTGCGCTTAATTTACGTGAAAAAATGCTGGAAGCTGTGTTCTTCGGCTCGAATGCATTCTGGACACCTCCGGAACATATTGAAAATAAATACTCACTTCGATTCTGGCTTCAAAGTGTTCTTTGAATGCCTGCGTCCATTGGATTATTATTTTAGAATATAATTTGATTATTTATTTGTTTCATTTCGAAACTGCGTGTGTGTTCCACTATTTACATGACGCTTGCCGAACTTTTCATAACATAAGAATAAATTATTAATAAATTTTTTGGGTCGCTGTTTAACAACTGTGTCATATAGAGACCACTGTTTTAACTGTAGGGAATCTATAAAAGAACACGTCTTGACAACGCAACCGCACAAACACGAGGCGGGATTCGTACCAGCGCCCCTTCGAGCCGAGGCAACAACGGCCCTTCAGCTTTAGCCACTTCGGCTTTCCTGGCTGTCAGTACCATTTCTTATATTTTATATTTCTGTCTCTTATTATTATATTCTTCCCAATTTATGTCCATACCTTCATTTTTCAACAGTCACTTATTTAGAAATGTTCACATTACATTTAAAATAAATCAATTAAAAATATTTACATTACATTCAGTTTAAGTCAGATCAAGTTACATACATGAAGTTTTTTTTTTGACGACGTTTCAT
The DNA here is from genome assembly GCA_031308135.1 of Acheta domesticus. Taxonomy (NCBI): domain Eukaryota; kingdom Metazoa; phylum Arthropoda; class Insecta; order Orthoptera; family Gryllidae; genus Acheta; species Acheta domesticus. The sequence continues at coordinate 13,278,024 of JAHLJT010008446.1, read as the reverse complement.
GTCGTAAAATTTTACCCATCTTCAGGTTTTTACGTGAATTGATCAGTGAGTCATGAGTTACATCACGAAGTATATGGTTCCTGAAGGTGGCTAAAAAACTATGACCCGAAACGTCATTAAAAAAGAATGTAATTTAAATGTATTGTGTTCATGTTACGTTCATTTATTTTAAATGTAATGTGAACATTTTGAAAGTGTTCAAAAATGGAGGTATGGACATAAAGTATTGTGAAAAGTACCATTTCTTGTTTGTTTTGGAAATCGTTTCGGATATGTAATTGGTCCTTCTTCATGTAAGCCATTATTAATTTGATTTCTCTCACAAGAGAGTGTCCCTAAAAACCTGTCATTTTGTTGCCATTGCGGCTTGGTGTATTAACTTATTAATTGAACGTTATAAAATAACACTGTGACGTACTGAGGAAGAGATGTGCAAACTGTGTATGATTTCTGGAGTTCTAGAGTTGCGTTTACTTGAATTATGAATACAGAAAGCAACGAGTGTTCCAGGAAATATTTAATAAGTGGTACAGATTTTGGGATAACCCTCATCCCTCCCTACATGAAGGAATTGACTTACTACCGCGAAACCATAGGGAACAATTATTGGAATAACTATTCCCCAGTCACCTCATGAAACGCATGCAGATGGTACATATATGTTCAGAAGCAATACAAGTTTCAATGGATTAACAGGAACTGGACGATGAACCTGATTGAGAACATTTCATTGATTTCAGAAATCTCAGGTCTGTACTTGTTATAGGCATATTTAATATTTTAGAGTTATAAAGTATAATTCTGACAAATTGGGAAGTCCATAATATTTGTTTTGTATTTTTGAATCTCGAGGTAGGCGTCATCGAAACGCCAGTCCTGAATGTTCGTGAATCAACTCGTTGCCCGGAACATTTGTTTTTACTCTCTCGCCTTACGAATACTTCTTAAGAAGAGAAAGTTATGTAATCATGTGCCGGAAAACTGCAAGTTTTCGCCGGAAGAACTTAATGATGGGGTCTGATAAGGAAAAAGTGGATAAAACGCGTTGCTAAATTTAGGGATGAAAATCTTCAATCTCATGGTGTAGTCAACATCCATGTTTTGTTGCTTCTTGACACTGCAAAATCGATTGAAGGCAAAACGTCCGTCTGTGGTCAACGCTAGTGCCTAAACCGTTCAAACGATTTTCTTCAAAATTGATATTCCCCATTGTCCTCTTTATCAGTTTTAAGCCGGGACAGTACGCTAAATGAAGGGACACGGACTACCAACCTTCCTTCTCTATCCTCAGTTTCCCCTCGAATCCTTAGTGCAGGTCGAAGAGCTGATCTCCATTCTGAAGTGTCTCCTTTCTTTGCACCCACTTCCTCTGGCTTCGGAACAGGGAGGGAGTGCGTAGCTGCCAGACCTTAGCTCGAAAAAATCCATCTATTATGGGGACTGATTTTCCCAGTTCGGTTTGAGAACAGGCACAGATGCTTGCTGGCAGTTGACTACATGGATTAGTGTATACGGCATTCGATACGTTTTACGTGTAGTTGAAGTCGTAAAATCTCTAATGATTGGGAATACCAGGATTTTCGCATTTCTAAATTTAGTTTTAGCGAATATTTCTCTTCACAAGTAAAATATCATTATTCTCCTACAGGCACTACTTTTTGGCTGTTACAGAAGATAAATAGTCAGTTAACTGCTGTGGAAAAAGTAAGCGTTTCTCAGTAATATGTCTCCCACAGAGTATTTAGTAAATGAATTCTTCATATTTTAGGTCTCATTAAAATTGAACATCAAAGATTTAAATTCTAAATCTATATTCACATTCCTAATTAGAATATAGAATATAGATTCGTGATGCCTCCTCGCGCTCAGGTTGCACGCGTGTGTGTGTATGTGTGTGTGTGTGCGTGCGGGAGAGAGACAATTTGTTCGTACGTGTGTGTGTAGTTGTTAGGTTCTGTGTAGCAAGCTCGTTTTGAGTTTCAAGTCCCGAGAGCGCGTACTTTCCCGAAACATATCAGGAGATGAAATAGTATGCATCCATCTTCATCTCGGAGCGCGTGAGGCCACTCATAAGATGGAGCTGTCTATCAGACATCAGCACCGAGGCAGCTTCCTCTTTGCGGCAGCTTTGCAGAAATCTTCTGTATAAAATCCCTAAATTATCGGCCTTACTTCGCCGGCGTTTCGCCGCAGCCTTCTCTCCCTTCCTGCTGCCAGGGTTGAAGCCCTTATTTCCCCGGCGCGGAGGGGGGCGGGCGGCGGGCCAGGGGTGGGCATCATGCTTAGGGTTTGTTGCAGATGGAGCTCCGCGTCTCATTGCTAGCGAGATGTCTTGTAGTGAGGACGTTCTCTCTGATTGGGACTCCCGTCTTCATCGCACAAGGTAGAACTATTTGCGCCAAAGTTGGATGATTGATAGAAATCCACTGTCAGTTGATTTATTGATCAGTGATTCAACAGCTAAGTTCATTAATTCCGTACGTGTAGTGCATATTTTTATTGTGCGCGGTGGTGGTGATATTCCCCAGCTGGGTGGAGAGGTCCGGTGCGGACCTAAATCGGCTTGCGAGGGTTTCTAGTAGGATTCCCCTACTAGGTATTTCCCACCAGCGGGGCGCCGCCCCAGTCGGGACAAGCTCTAAACTCCCGGTTGGTCTACCGACAAGTGTGGTAGTGTAGAGTATAGACAAAGAGGAAAAGATCATGATCGGTCCTTAACCAGTTTGTTAGGGTACTGTTTCGGCATTCACCTTGTGTTGATCGGAGAAACTACGGATTATAGCAGTTGGTCGATAGAATTCTCCAGACAACGGCTGAACCTGACCTAGCTGTTTCGCTAGCGTCGAAAATCCTGCCACTATCCGGACTAAAATACTAGAAGCTCAAAAATATTCACCTACAATTCATTGATTTATTATTAGATGAGTGATGCGTTGCCGAAGCTTCAAACTGATTTTTATTTTCATATTTTAAAAATGTCTACAATGCAAGTTCTAAATGAAAAGAAACTTCAAAAATACTGGTGTTGTGTTTTCATCCTCGGGCTTAATACGTGAAAAATACTTAGTAATAAATAAAATAATTAACATTCACAAAAAATATGTTATCTCAGCTCTTCTTTTCGGATGCGTTGTTTTTGGATATGGCCGCTGCCTACTTCATAATACCTTGTTCGAGAACCTTCATAGGGAATTTGTACATTTGCAATCTTTTTTTCCAGAACAGAAGTTCAATTCGGACAGGTTTATATTACAATATAAGTTCATAGTTTCAATTATCCTACAAAAGGCGATTATCGTGTATGTTCCACGAAACAAAAATTAACATTCAAAATGACAGTCATCATTTGGACTTGTAGCACAGATGATTAGAGCTCTGATGTTAATGAAATGTCTTTTTTCTTTCCATTTTAGAACATATTCTTTGAGTATAGAAATTAATTCACAAAACTAATTTTTCTTTATGTTACTTTTTTCATTTTTCGTCGATTTCGACTAATAATTCTTTATCTTATCTCCTAATTTTTAATGTATTTTTCGCTCGTTTCATCGTTTTTAATGGTTTTATGATCTTTGCTTTGTATAATATTTACGATATACAACAAAAGTTCTCCACAAAATTTCTGAGTTACCTATTCGATTTCTTCAGTCAGCAATTGTAATGTCAGCCATTGTGTGCCGTTGTGACTAAGTTTTTTTTTTTGGTCAAAAAAAACAGTAAAAACTGTATATGACGTGATGAGGTTCAGGCCTATCAACACCATTGTCGGTTCAGCCGATTTCGGGATTAGTAAGAGATAGGTTTCCTGGTAAAAGCAATTCACACAAAAAGTTTGAAAGCTGACTTCACCTAAATGAATAGAAGAAGCCTCGATTACATCAGTAACTTTACCAACAGCTTGAGTTGTTCATCCGAACTGGTTTTGATCAGTTTTTACTCATTTTTCTTTGCTTTTATGGCACTTTAAAAACCATTTAAGCGCATGTAATTAATTATTTTGAACAATGTTTTAGGTTATCGTATGGTCATTAATCCCGTTAGTGGAGTGAACGTGGAAATCGGGGATGTGGCGTTGTTCCATCCCTGGTTGATGGAGGGATCCGGTATCGACCTACACAGTGATTCCTCTCATCCAGGTATTCAGTGAGCCCCAACCGGTACAATTTCTGAGCTCCCGGCTTGTGTAGTGCGTGTTGTGTGTGTGTGTAAGTGTGTGTAAAGGCAATCCATATCCAGCAATCACCCGGCATTGAGGAGCGAAATCACAAAGAACTACCGATCAACTTTTACCGAATTATTTGTGTCTTTTTCGCGTAAATATCTTATCTTTGTCGATTACTTTTGTCATTTTGTAAATTCAGTAATTAAATTATGATTTTCTTCCTGGGTTCAGTTTAATTATTTTTAATTACAATATTTACCAAAATATTTTTTCCCAAAATATTTAATTTAGCTTCCAATTTATCGTGAGACATCCTAACGTACTTATATAATTTTTCATCTTAGAACAGGTCGTCATATAATATGTGAAATTCCTCTTTTCGTACTGTTTAGATGAGAAAAAGAGAATCTGGAATTTGTTCTGACTCCCTGTCTCATTTTCTTCTTCCGCTTTTGAAACTGAACACAATACGATTGCTTCTTTTACTGGAAGTACGCGCACAATACAGGACGGAGCGCGAGGTCCAACTTTCTCAGCAACTGTCCGAAGTGTCCGTTCCGTCCCGTCCGTCGGAGCCGTATGGCCTAGTTCGCCCAACCTTTTTTTATTTTTTTTTTAATTCTGGACCTGAAGAAAATGTGCGCAGTTCATCTCCTCCCCCATACGTCATATACAGTTTTTACTGTTTTTTTGACCAAATTAACAAATAAATGGCTCTCGCAAAAACTGCCGTCCGTGTCGTACAGACCCAGTGCGCGCGTAGCGTATGACTAGACCGCGGATCTCCAGGCAGAAATCCTCTTTTTTTCCTGAGTTCCTTATTCTAAATGTAGTTTTATTTATACATTTCAGAATTATTTGAACCAAAACCCGTCAATTTTATAGCTCCTGTTTCTACTTTCTTTTCTCTCCCTAAGAGCCTCTTTCAACGTTTATGCCTATTTGCACCGATTTTATTTTTAAAAACGTAACATGACACTGATTTGCCTAATTTCTTTTGTCTGTGGCTTTTAACATTTTGCTTCTGTCGGCAAAACGGACAAGGATGATTATAATTTTAAGTTGCGTTAATCTGTAAAATAACGAGAAATACAGTACAAGGATCTTGCGATAAAAGTCTCCATTCCTTTTCAAAATATACAATATTAATTCTATATAATGTTAATTTGTGTTTTTATCTTTCAGAAATATATGCAGTAAATTGTAAGATAGTGTGTTATTTGGTATGTTTCCTGTTTTATTTGTCCTTTTTCTACCAATTAAAAAATCTAACTAAGATCCTGAAAGAACCTATTTTATGCACCTAAAACTCATATTTTAAAACCTACACCCACGGTCTTATGACATCTCGGTCTCTGCAGTGACAGTATTGATGCCCACTCTGAAATAACTGTGTCTGTATAAAGTATAGTCTAACTCTGTAGTAACTGTCCATAAAGTAACTCTGTACTAAGTAGTAACTCTGTGAGGTAACGGAGTAGTAAATCGCTCATCACGTTTTGGTCGGACAATCTGCGGTGGCGTGGTAGAGGTGGGTGGTTGGTCACCCCTGGTTTATCACGCCGTCGTGGCTACCCTTTCCACTTCGCCCACTCCCCGCGCCCCTCTTTCCCCTCTTTCCGCAGTCTTCCGTCTTGCTCGTCGAACCCTCCGCCGCCGCGCGATTGGGGGCCCTAACGACATGTGGAAGGCGCGCGCCGCTAAGACCAGGATCTCTTTAATATGCAAATTCTTTTACTCGGAAGGAAGAAGTAACGCTGAAGCTGATGAAGAATTCAGGCATCGGAGAATCCGAAAACTAATTTACTTTTTGTGCCTTACCTCATCTAGAAATGCCTAAGTCTATATTAGGTTTCCGTAATAAATGTGTGGAAGGGTTTTGGAACGTTGTAATATAAATCTTTCAGAAGAACTCTGCGCAGGATTAGCTCAGCGTTAACCGTTATTTAATAGGTGGGAGGGGCGCGGGCGTGAGCCACAAGGACGGACGTGTTTCAACGGGACGGTATTTCGTCGTGCTGGCGGTTTTTTGCGCGAATGGAGCTCTCGGAGAAGCGATGTGCGGAGGAGCGATATTTCATTTGGCGAACAGCGCATGGAATCTCTACGGAATTTCTTACCTGTGGTGGCGATGGAGGCGGTGGCGGGTCCGTGGCCAGTGCTTCTTCAACGTTAAAGTGGTATTACGAAACCCCGAGACTGATGTCATTACGTCTCACCTGGGCAATAGAATGTTTAGCTGTCTATATGTAAGGCGATGAGAACTGTTACTAATTATGACGTAAAACAAATAACGTTTTTCTTGTTAACAGGTTATTTGAAAAGGAAAGTTTTCGTTTTCAAATAACCTGTTTTTTGCTCTGTAGTCAAACATGGAACTTTAAAACATATTGCAGATGCTAAATTATGAATATGACTGTAATTACGAATCTATTGAAACTATATGAACGCACAGTGTTTCAATGCATTTTGATGGAAATCACGGATTACCGTTTCGACGTCGATTTATCGCTTTATAGCCATTCATGCTCGTTGGTTTCTGAATTAGTGCATGTTATGCGTAGTAAGTAGCGTTCACTGCGAGTGGATGATATATAATTAATGAGATATATATCGAGATTTTTTTAATACAACGTTAACTCCGAATGTTGCTTCATATAAAATACTCTCTTCAAAAATTAATGAATTTATGAATATTATTTTTGAATTATTGTTTTATTCGAAATTCTAAAAGTGTATGAACTTGGGAGGGAAATGAAACAAATTATTTATTATTTTTAAACTGACATCTTCTCTATTACTAGTGTTAATTTTATATATTTCCGAAATCATCAATATTACTGTAGTGTTTATAGTACCGAAATTTCACATTCATTGATCTGTTGTATGTAACTCATATTATTTGCATGGAAAATTCTAAATGAATGTTTCAACGTAAGTGTGAGAAAAGATGGATTTATGAGAGAATTTTCTTTAATAACTTTGTAATAAACCCTGGTTTATCAGAGAGTGATTTCGGTCTGCGGTATTCTTCAAAACCCACTCAAAGAAGGTTTCACGTGCCATTGAACGCGGCAAAAAGTATCATTCTTTCATGAAGAACATGATGAGGGTTAAGGGCACAAATTCATCGCTAATTTACATTTGAAAATAGATTTTATTATATAGGAGACAATATTTTTGTCAACAAAAATTCAAAAAAACTACTTTTTTTCTGTATTCAAAATTCGACTAGAATATGGTTTAGGTAGAGATCACAGAATCATAATTCTGTGATCTCTGATCTGTGATTCACGTGCAAAAATTTTACGTCTCCTCATAGCTCGTCACACACAGTTTTAAACTGTTTTTGACGTAAATAAATAAATAAAGAGTCCACAAGGTGACATGTAGGTGTCAGCCAGATGTCAGCATTCATCGAGGACGAAAATCTTCACCTTCAGGCTTAAAAGCATTCACTACCCTAATGACTGGACCCTCGCGGATGTTCATGGCCAGCGTGTTTACTTTCCATGACGCGACCCCGGGTTCGATTCGCGGTCGGGCAAGATTATCGTGTACGTTTTCTTTGCAATGTGCCAGCTGTGTGACGAGGAGATCACTCGCTTCTCATGTTGAGAAAACCAGAATACGGTGTAGAGTTGTCTACGTGCTAACCACACCTATCCCGTAACCTAGGGTCATAAGGCCTGGAACGCCGCTGGGGGCCCAGACTTCCTCAGAGGTTGTTGCACCTAAACACAGATCCTAATGACCATAGAAGCTGGAGAACCTGGAAACATCAATCCATCGGATGAGAGCAGAGGAGCGCCGGGATCAGGCGGCGAGGAGGATGGCCGAAGGGGAAAGAAGTCGGAGTGTGAGTGCGGAGTGCAAGGCTTTGGGATGATCGTGGCAGAGCGGGAGGGGAGAGATAAGGCGCTTGGGGTACTCCCGAAGTGGAAACGAACCAAGGGTGTAAAAACAGCGGGAAAGGGGCATTGTGGTGGAAAGCAATAAGGAAGCAGATAGGGATCACCAAGGGTTGCGAAAGGGCGAATGATAACGTGTGTGGGAGAGGTGGCTCCCGAGCAGGGCGAAAGGGCTCTGGGGTGGAGGCGGAAGGGGTGCCCCGGCGTCGGAGCCGTCTTTCTCTTGGTCTCGTGGGTGGCGAGGGGGCGGGCGGCGACCGCTGGTCGCGCCGCCTCCCGCCGATGAAAAGAGCCAATTACTGTCTCCCGATGCCCGGCCTGGCCCGTGATTTAACAGCGCGGCGCCGAGAGGGGAGGAGACGGCGCGGCCGGGTGTCTTCTGCTCACTCGGGGCTTCCAGAGCCGCTGCCGCCCTGCTTCCGCCCCGCCCCGGGGCCCCCAGCTTCATCCTCGGTCTCGACTCCACTTCCTTCCCGCGGCACCGTCTTTCTTCGTTCGTTCTCCGCCACGCACCTCAGGCTGTCTCTTCTTCTTACCAGGCATCTGTCTATTTCGCTTCTGCGTTCTTTGTTTTAGTTACCGCTTCTACCCTGCGCACCTGAGGGATTTTCCTTCTTTGTGTAATGTCTCGCCCCCCATCTCCATTTCGACCCTGCCCCACCGGCTAGCGTGATTCTTCGTCTGTCTCCGCCGCATCTTCCGCTTCTTCTCACTAGGCACCATTCTATTTGGCTTTTCCTTCGCGTTCCTCCGGTTTTTGTTTCCGCTCCCGCTTCCACCCTGCGCACCTGTCGTCTTTCCTTCCCTCAGTCATGTCTCCCACCGTCTCAACTTCAACCCTGTCCCATCAGCTAACGTGGTTCTTCGTCTGTCTACGCCGTATCTTCCTCTCACAGGGCCCCGGTCTATTTCGCTTCTTCGCTTTTTGTTTTCGCTTCTGCTTCCACCCTGTGCATCTGTGGCCTTTTCTTCCTCCATGTTACGTCTCGCTCCGTCTCCATTTTGACCCTGCCCCACCGGCTAGCGTGATTCTTCATCTTAGCGTGATTCTTCATCTGTCTCTGCCGCATCTTCCGCTGCTTCTCACTAGGCACCATTCTATTTGGCTTCTCCTTCGCGTTCCTCCGTTCCTCCTTTCTTCCTTTGTTTCCGCGTTCTTCCTTTGTTTCCGCTCCGGCTTCCACCCTGCGCACCTGTGGGCTTTTTGCTTCCCTGTCATGTCTCGCCCCGTCTCGATTTCGACCCTACCCCACCACCTAGCATTGTTCTTCGTCTGTCTCCGCTGCATCTGTCGCTTCTTGTTACCAGGCATCGGTCTATTTCGCGTCTCCCTCGCGTTCCTAGTTTTTATTTTCGCTCCCGCTTCCACCCTCCCGCGAACACCTGTGGGCTCTTCTTCCTCCCTGTCATGTCCCGTCGCAGCTTCGACCCTGCCCCACCAGCGAGCGTAGTTCGTCTGTCTCCGCCGTATCTTCCTCTTCTCACCAGGCCCCGGTCTCTTTCGCTTTTACGCGTTCCTCCGTTTTTTTTCCCTCCCGCTTTCATCCTGCGCTCTTACAGGTTTTCTCTTCTTCCCTGTCATGTCTCGCTCCGTATCCATTTCGATCCTGCCCCACCAACTAGCATTTTCGACACTACCTTGTCAGCTAGGTCGAATTCAGTCGCTGTCTGGAGGAGAATTCTTGCGGCCGGCTGCTCTGATTGGTAGGTTTTCCGTGGTTTCTCCGATCAACATCGGGCGAATGCCGAAGTAGTACACTAACAAACGGGCCACGGACCGCGCGCGATCTTTCCTTTCTCTTCCTTGTCCTATCCTCTTACACACACACACTAACATGCACTACACTACCACACATGCCGGGAGACCGGCCGGGAGCTCACAGCTTGTCTCGGCTGGGGCGGTTCCCCGCTGGTGAGAGAAACCTGGTTGAGGGGAAACCCCGCTAGTCGACGGTAGGTCGACGCCAGATCTCGCCATCCAGCGGTGAAAAGATCATCGCCACCTCCCGAGAAAAACACGCACTACACTAACGGGAGTAATGATCAAAGTAGTTGACGCGTCCGGAAACATCTATCAATCAATCCAAACCTACCAGCTAGCGTGGAGCTTCTGTCACCGCCGCTTCTTCTCAACAGGAACCGGTCTATTTCGTTTCTCCACGTTCCTCGTTTTTGTTTTCGCTCCCGCTTCCACCCTGCGCACCTGTTTTCCTTCCTCCTTGTCATGTCTCGCTCTCAAATTCCACCCTGCCCACCAGCGAGCGTATAATATTCTTACATCCGCTTCTCCGTCGCCCCTCCTGCGTGGATTTCATTCTGGGCTGCTTCCCGTGGACCACGCTGAGCACGTCCTGCCTTTTGCGCGGCGTCTCAGCTGGCACCTGCGGCTACATCTTCGTTTGTCCGGTTGAGATGGTGTAAAGCAAATGAGAGTGGTGGTTTTTCGACACGAGGTACATTGCGACGTAGAATTCTGTGCCTCTCTGGGGAATAGGTGCGGTTCTCTGTTCTGATCGGTAGATCTCTGTGATTTCTACCTTTAGTGCCGTCCCGGCTGGAGCGCTGTCTCGTTGGGGGATGAACATGGGGGAGGGTAATCAATTATGCCTATGTGTAGGTTGGCTCCGAATCGCACGTCCCAGCGGGGCGGAGTCTCACCGCCACTTAAACTGATGACCAAAGTGTGCATATATATATATATAATTATATATATATATATAATTGCATTTTAAGATAAGATTCTTTAATCCACCCTTAGCTACCATTTAAACTATGATTTCCACACAAATCATGACTTGCACAAAGAGGTGTACGTATGTACCCTTGTTCCGGTGCACATAAAATGTTTCCTGTCGACACAACGTCTTGGCAAAACATGTGTGTGTTGTTACCGTGTGGAACTTATCGTATGTCTGTGAAGGTTATGTCACTAACGAACGTAATTTTGGGTACAACTCTGTAATCATCCTGTGGAGCTGGATTCTTCTCCAGTGCGAGGCCTCTCCACCGTCTTTCCTGCATCTTGTGCCCTATCATTCGCTTCTCTGCACATCTCCGTTGTTCCCTCTTTCCCATTGCCGCACTAGTCCCCTCTCTCTCCTGCATTCTTCCTTTCTCTTTTCCCATAACCTCCCTCTGCCTGTCCTTTCGGCATCTGTCATCGTTCTCCTTCTCCCTCTTTCGGCATCCGACATCCTACTGCCCTTCCCACAGCACCTCCATCCCTTCCTCCACGTCTTCCTTTCTCTGTCCCTTTTTCTGCATCCGACATCCTTTCCTTGTCTCATCTCCTCCCTTCCTCCATCTGTTCGCTTTCCAGTCTCACTTTCTGCATCCGACGTCCTTCTGCCCTTCTCTCCGCTCGTCCCTCCCTTCCTCCACCCCTCTCTCTACCTCTTCCCTTTCCAGGCCCTCTTTCTGCATCCGACATCCTTCTCCCCTTCCCACCGCACCTCCCTCTCTTCCTCGACCTCTTCCTTTTCCTGTCCCTCTTTCTGCATCCGACATTCTGCTGCTCTTACCTCCGCACCTTCCTTCCAGCCTCACCTCTTCCCATCCCTCTTTCTGCATCCGACATCCTTCAGCCCTTCCCTCCGCACCTTCCTCCTTCCACCCCTTCCTCTCTTCCATCGTTTCCCCTCCCACCGCCCTGCGCTCCTCGCGTGGTTCCGTGCCGCGTGCCTTGGTCGCCGAGCGGCAGGGGAAGGGGCGGGGCAATTTTCGGGGCGATTAGCCCCGCGAGCCATTGGCCATTGGCCATTGCCGGCTGCATCGCGCGCGTGCGATCGCTCGCCGCCTCTTCGTCACGGCGCTGCTTGGGCGAGGGGGCGGGGCGCCGGAGCGCTGTGCTGGGAAGCGCCACGGTGTATGATATATAGGTGTCAACTAACCGCCTTTCGGGCAAATTTTCTGAAGCCGGATCGAGGCTAGTTCCTCGCTTGCCCGCACGATCGATTTGGGTCGCGGTGTAAGATATACATCTTAAGATGACATCTTGAACTGTGACTATTACACAGTTTTACAAAACACTTCCTACCCATTTTCGTAACTGTTCGCCGTAGACTTTACCAATTCCACCGCGACACGACAAATCACTGATTTGAAATTTGAAATCAGCTGGCCTCAGAGCTGTCGAATGGATGACGACGAATCACGACCTCGCCCAAATGAGACCCAAAGATCGCAGCGTTTATATGCGAGAACTGTGAGAACTAGCCTCACATAAGCTTCAGTTTTAGTCTGGGAGTGAACACACCTATATATTATCTTACACCATGGAAGCGCCATGGAAGCTTCGGGAGAGTCGACTCGCAAATTCCCTTCCTCCATCGAGAGAGATGGTTCAAATGATGGCACTGCAGGCGCTCTGACCGGGAGTCGGGTCCCGACGGGGGCAGGATTTTCGACACTAGCATGTCAGCAAGATCGAATTCAATCGCTGTCTGGAGGATAATCCTAGCGGCTTGCTGCTCTAATCGCTAGTTTTCCGTGGCTCCTCCAACCAACACCAGGCGAATGACGGGGAGCAGAGCCCTAACAAAAGTGCAACGGACCGCGAGCGATTCTTTCCTACCTCATCCTTGTCCTACTCTCACACCTTACACACACACACACACACACACTAATATATACTTCACTACCACACATGCGGGGAAATCGGTCGGGAGATTAGAGCTTGTCCCGGCTGGTGCGGTGCCCCGTTGGAGGAAGATAATTGGTTTAGGGAAACCCCGCTTGCCGACGGTATGTCGGCGCCGGTTCTCGCTATACAGCGCGGGAAAGCCACCGCAATCCCCCGAGATAAAACACGCACTACACTCACGGGACTAATGATACTAATGTCCGCGCCTCGAATCACTAACTAATGAAACCCTTCTCCCACGCGACATTCGTTGTCTACTGAGCACTAAGTCATATCCTGTTCTGTTCTGGTCTGGCGTCTGTCGCTGTCGCTGCTGAATCAGTACGCTCGAATAAGTAATGCTGTTGTCTCGGCAGTGACCTTGAGGTCCTCATGGTCGTGTTCCGAAGCTGGCGGATTTTTGATACCTGTTAATATATCGAATTGTAGAGGAGAATTCTTGTGGCCTGCTGCTCTCACCGTTTGTTTTCCATGATTTCTGGGGTCTGTACCAGGCGAATACCCAGAACCTCTGACCGGGAGGTCCTAGTTTCGAGTCTCGACGGCGGCAGGATTTTCGACACTAGCTTGTCAGCTATGTCGAATTCAGTCGGTGTCTGGAGGAGAATTCTAGCGGTCGGCTGCTCTGATCGGTAGTTTTCCGTGGTTTCACCGATCAACACCAGGCGAATGCCGGAGCAGTACCCTAACAATGGGCAACGGACCGCTGTCGATCTTTCCTTCCTCTTCCTTGTCCTATCCTCTTACACACACACTTCCACTAACATGCACTGCATTACCACACATGTCGGGAGACCGGTCGGGAGCTTACGACTTGTCCCGGCTGGGGCGGTCCCTGCTGGTGGGCGATTCCAGGCTGAGGGGGAAAACCCTGCTAGTCGTCGGTAGGTCGACGCCAGATCTCGCCATCCAGTGGGGAAAAGATAATCGCCACCTTCCGAGAAAAACACGCACTGCACTTTAGGGACTAATGACCTGAGTAGTTGACGCGCCCGGAAACACGAATCAATCAATGAACCCTAACAAAAGGGCCCTAACAAAAGGGCAAGACTGCGAGCGATCTTTCCGTCTTCTGCTTTGCCTTTACACACGCTTTCTCGAGCATTAACTATGCTACCGCCCTTGTTCTGAGCTAAGAGCTGGTCCAGCTGGAGGGGATAACTCAGTGAATTTCCTTCGAGTATAGGTCTGCGCAACATCTCACTTTTCACCTAGGGAGGAAAACCATCACCATCACTTTCTTACACTAACGGAACTAGTGTCTTTTATAGGAAAATCACTTAGCTTCATTCACCTAAATTTCGAACTTATCTTGCGAGTTGTGTCGGAGTAGTGACCAACCCACTTGAAATTTTCTTATAAGGAATTTTTATTTCTGATAAATATAAAATGCATTTTTGTTGACTAATTGTTAATATTTTTCATTTTTCTATTAACATTTGTAAATAATTGTATTTATAATGTAAATAGTTGATATACGGAATTATCGTTTGTATAGAAAATTAGTAAAAGATATAATTAGTTTAAAGATGTATTCTGAAAGGGGGCCTTATATAGTGTTGGGTCTGTACAAACGCCCGCTCGTTCTCAAAAGTCTCATGCAGAAAAGTCAGGTTTTACGAAACGTATCTGGTCGAAGTTTTGAAGAAAGAAAAATAAAAACTCGACTCCTCATAGTAACTTTTAAGAATGTAAAGTGTTATTACAAATTGTAATATTCAAGGCACGTCAATGTATTTATTTCTTTGGTCAAAAAACAGTAAAAACTGTATATGACGAGTGGGGAAAGAGATGCACCAAAGATGCACAAAAATATGAACAGTTTTTTTGCCTTATTATTATTATTATTATTATTATTATTTTAGAAAATGAATACAATTATCTATGAAAATTGGCCAGAGACAACATACTGCTTACATAAAATTATCAAACAAATTAAAAATGTATTAAAAATATTATTTTTAGATATGATACATTTTTACTGAAAGCTTTTGATTTATTTTAAATAGTGAATTTAGGACCGTTGGTGTAAAGGCGCTTCCGGCATCAGGATGTTAAATTTTTGGTTTTATTTGAACATTTCGTAGGCCGTTAACGCCGCTCCTTTTCAGGTACTGGAATGAACACCAACATTGTAAACTGATCGGAGGACTACATAACTCACAGCAACCGAATTACAATAATACATACCTAAACCAAGTCCATTAAATATAAAAATATGCTAAAAGTTTGGTTTGGAATCAACAATGCAATGCAAAACAGCATGAAAGGCATTTCTGGTTGCGAGCGACTGGATGCGATAACAGCAAGTTCGTTACGCAAAACTGTCTGAATACAATTCTGTTACATGAAGTTTGAATACAATCGTTACAAAGAGAGCTTGAATGTAAAATCATAGCCAAAAATGCATACAAAAGTGAAATTTAAACATTAACATATGCAATTTTAGTTTGGAATAACAAAATAATTTTTCTCTCGTTTTAATTCCTTACAAAAATTAATATTTGACACTCTTAGATGGAATTTTGTTATTACATTTATTTTTAACTTGATAATCATATCTAACAAATGCAGTAATTTCCGCCTACGCGACACGTCTCCAGTTGAAGTAAGCGCTTAAGCTTTGGACTCGTCTCCTGTGTGGGACAGGATCGCGGATGGGATTAGGAAGAAGATAATACTGTATGCGGTCCGTGGCCCGTTTCTTAGAGTACTGCTCCAGCATTCGCTTGCTAATGATGGAAGACACTACGGAAAACTGCTGTTGAGAGTCGCCCACCCGTATAATTCTTTTCCAGGCAGCGACTGAATTCGAACGTATACTGCGATTTTTGTAACTTTCTCCCTGACAGGAATCAGCTGTTGACGGTTTCATTCAATCGGGAGGTTAAACGTCACCATAGTGACGTCACTATCACGAAATATAAGCTCCCGATTGGATGGCAGCGAAACAGCAGATTCCTTTCAGGGACAAAGTTACGAAAATCGCAGTATAGCTGTGTGTCTAGTATCGAAAAATCCGCCTCCTGCCCAACTGAAACCCCTTCTGACCTCTCTGTCAGAACTCAGGGCAACAGCTGATGCCCTGAGCTACCTCAGCCGGTTCCTGGAATGCCCTTTATGCATATTTTGTCCTCACAGCTGCGAAGTGACGAGTAATTAGCTACAGAACCGTTTGCATTGCTGGCTACTACGTACGAAATGGCCGGTGCAGGGCCGCATCGAACTGCACACATCGTGTAAGTGTATCAGCGCGAATCCCGCCGCCCCGGCAACGGTCACTTGGTCCCGCGCTGGTCGCAATTAAACCGCGCGCCGCTCGCCGTCTCGTGGGCCGGGGAAATTTCGCGCAGCGGGGCGGGGCGGGGCGGCGCGGGGGCCGGCAAGGCGGGCGCGGGGGCGGGCCCGGGGGCGGCGCGGGGGCGGGGCCGCGATCGGAGCGGCGCTGATTAGGCCGTGCGGAGAAGGCGCCTCCGCTCATACATAACCTTTTAATCCGGCGCGCGGAGGAGGAGGAGAAGAGGACCCGATGGCGTCGCACTGCGGCAGTGCCCTCCGCCCACGCCCCCTCCTCCACCCCCACCCCGCCCTCCTTCCAGCGCTTCCTCCGCCCGGGGACCGCTGAGGCGACGCTCCGAGAGCGGCCTACGAGGAGCGGGCAGACGCGTTTGGGTTCCCCTATGGTGCGATTAAAATAAGTTGGTGAGTGACAGTTCCGATTGGAAAGGAGCACAGTTTGTGTTGCACCGAACACGTGAACCTTTGACGCGAACATAAACACTTGAAATGAACACTAATATACGTAACAAAATCATGTACTCATCTTGTATGAAGCTGCAGCTTCAGAAGCACAACTGGCAATCACCAACTTATTTTAATCGAATCTCCGCAGAGGCGACGCGCCGAAAGCGGCCCACGAGGAGCGGGCAGATGCGTTTGGGTGCTCGTATGGTCCGAATAAAATAAGTTGGTGATTGACAGTTCCGATTGGAAAAGAGCATTGTTGACAGTTTGTGTTGCATCGAGCAGGTGATCTCGGGACGCGAACATGAACACTTGAAATAAACACATATGCGTAACAAAATCATATACTCATATTGTATGAAGCTGCAGCTTCAGAAGTACAACTGTCAATCACCAACTTATTTTAATTTGATCATAGCATCCAGCTGTAGGTTAATTTTATTTTGTCAGTGGACCCCTCTGGGAGCTTGTTTGCATTCCACACCTGGATTCGGAACTAAAAGAAAATGACTGTCTGTGAGTAAACGACGTCTTAAGACAGCTGACGGGGCAGATTCAAATAAAATACACAGTTGGAAGCGGAGATCTTATTTTGGTTATCTTTTGATATTTCATTTTCTTCCGTCAACAAAGGCCTGGAATGAAATTATGCTAGTACTTCGATCTTTCGGCAATAGTGTTCCATATACGTCCTCTTGTTTGGTATTTAGAAAGTCATTTACCCGCAGATCGTAAAGGAAATAGTCTTCGTTTTAAACTTTTGTTCGCATCTTTTTCTATTTGCCCCTTTATTTGTCTAGCCAATTTCTTAAAAGATTGTTTGGGTATGATAAGTACTAACCAATTAAATATGTTATTTGGTTTTATTAAAATGAATTATTGATGGAGTTTAATATTTTATTACAAAATGTGTTTAATAGAACGTTTAGTAGATTTCAAACAAAGTGTTTTAAATCATCAACACTCCTAACTTTTATATAAAATAATACATTATTTGTCAGCACTAATAAAATTCACGTAATAAGGAGCTCAACATTAGAGAGCAGCAGTCATATAGCAACGGAACAAATGTTCTGAACAGAATTTTCCACGCTCTATATTAAATAAAAAAATATATACGAAAAATTGATCAAACGAATACATATTCAAAATTAGCTGATACTAAAATGAATGTTCAAAATTGTCTGTCTTTTATATGTAATGAGCATAATTGTCGTTCTGTCACTTTATACCTGACAAAGTGCATACACAATTTCTACAAAATATTTTAAAAAAGATGTTAATAATACATTGATCGAAAACTATCGACGTTTGGCAACATTGATGTTTTAAAGGTGATTAAATAATCTCCGACACGAAAATCGTGCGGAGCAAAATTTAATTTGACAATGGCCGTGTATATTACTTTATAATTAAAATTTCAATGAAAATAGAAAACGCGTTTCCATGAAAATATACGATGTAAGACCAATGAAATACTAGGACATAAGGATCGTCGCGGCCGAGGGATACTGTGCTATATGAAAGAATTTGTTTCATATTTTAATTTGTACAAAATTGTGATTACGTGAAATACTTCATCCATACATGAAACCAAAAACATAAAAACATCGAACCCAACACCCAAAACATCGATGTTCAAAATTCATCGTATTCAATACGTTAACTTTTACAGTATTGTGACCATGGAAATTTTTCATTCAGATCAAAACATCGAAAAAGAAACATCGATCACAGAACATCGATGTTAAAAAATATCGGAGTTAAAACATCGATGTTTTTATAGAAACATAAATATAACGTAAATGTAACTTCATTATTTGTGCACGTCTTCTGAATTTCGGTGGGAAATATAGTTATTCAAATTCGTTTTCCATATTCTCGCAGCAAAAGTATTATTCTTTAATGAACAACATGATGAGGGTTAAGGCCACAAATTTATAGCTAATTTACCTTTGAAAATAGATTATATTATATAGGAGCGAATATTATGTCAACTAAACTTAAAAAAAAATAACCGCTCGTTTTTCTGTTTTCACAATTCGACTATAGTTTCAAACTGTATGGATAATTATTAAAATTCCGATTATGTATCAAACTGTTAAAAGGACATAAAATATTTCATGTATGTTAAAGGTCCCTAAATAGTCTAACCTCCAAAATGTTACTGTGAAATTGTACAATGCAACACATGTATGTAAATTTCCATATGTACAAATTTGGTATGGAAAACAATTTTGTAATTATAAAGACCCTTGAAAGACTAAATAAGTCGAACAAGAATAAATAAATTTTAAAAAGCAATTCGACTAGAATATGTTTTAGGATAGAAATCACAGAATTTTGAAAACGTGCACAAATTTCCCTTCTCTCCATAGCTCGTCACACACAGTTTTAAACTGTTTTTTGACGTAAATAAATAAAAAAAAATCTGTTTCTCACAACATCCACATCGATGTCGCATCACTATGTGGGACTGACCCACCGTGTATGCACGGACAGGCCCCGCGCCCGCCGCCCGCGAGAACCACCTGCTTCCCCCACTCCTTGGCCCGCAGCCCCCGCCCTCGGCGCATCCGGGCTCCCGGCCCTCGGTCGCCTCCCCGTGTTGTTTTATCTCCCCCGGATGCACGGGACCTTGTTGGGCGCCGTGTCTGTCCCATCACACGCGCCTCAGCTCCCCCCCCCCGGGGCCATCGCCTCGCCGTGGCACCGGCAGTGATGGCTCAAGGCATCATCGGATGTCACTACAGTGCCTCTGGTTGGGAGGTCCTAGGTTTGAGTTCCGGCGGCGATAGGATTTTCGACACTAGCTGCTCACCTAGGTCGAATTCAGTCGCTGTCTGGAGGGGAATTCCGGCGGTCGGCTTCTCTGGTCGGTAGTTTTCCTTGCTTTCTCCGATCAACACCAGGCGAATGCATAGAGTAGTAACCTCGCAAACGGGCCACGGACCGCCCGCGATCTTTCCTCCGCCTTCCTTATCCTATCCGCCCTCTTGCACATACTAACGTGCACTAGCTACCACAGACGCCGGGACGGTCGGGAGCTTAGAGCGTATCCGGGCCAGGGCGGTGTTCGCTGGTGGGAGATACCTGGTTGGGGAAAACCTCGCTCCCGGAAGGTAGGTCGGGGCCGGATCTCGCCATCCAGCGGGGGAAGACGTTCGCCAAAGCCCGAGCAAAACATGAACTACACTTACGGGAGTAATGGCCCTAGTAGTTAACGCGCCTGGAATCACCAACAATCAACCAGCTTCGCTGTGATGTTTCTATCGCTCCGCCTCTGGGTGCGGTGTTTCAAATCCCGTCCATCCCGGCAGAATTCGGGATGCACAAATCGTATTCATGGCAGTTTTCCTTCTAGTTTTCGCGTTTGTCTTGCCTCTGAATCATTTCCGTCATTCATCACAACCGTGATCGTCACCTATCCATGAAAAATATTCAAGGAAGGCCGAAATGACGAGACAATCATAATGAAGGAAATGGCAGGTAGTCCTTGGCGAAAGTGGAAGATCGAAACATTTGAGGGGGGTGGAACAGACTTTGCTTATAATTATTCTTATCTGATTTTTGCATTACTATCTTATTCATAATTGTATGGTTTTGCACAATAAAACCTACTGCATCATTGGACATCGTGCTCAGTTCTGCAAGAACTATTGCTCGAATTGTTTTATGTGGCTTCCTGTCTCGTTCTGCGTAGTAAAACCATTTAACGACAAATAAATTTGAAATATGTCATTTAGATAATATGATAAAGGAAGAAGCAACGCATTGAAAATTGGCTTAATAAAACCACATTTTGTATTAATCAACATTATATAATTACGTCAATTTATTACGTTTATTATATAATTACGTCAATTACAATTCCTTTAGTAACATTTTATCATCTTCAAATGAAATCCAACATTGTCAGTCTCAACAATTAGAAAACATCGTCTGTTATATGAATTAAAAATAGCATGTACTTGTTACGTATACATGATACTTGCAATATATATTATTGTGATTTTTCTTTTTACAGTTAGTATTGCTACGCTCGTGTAGTGCAAATAGTCGTATTTCTTTTCAGAACAGCTAGCGTGGCTCACTTGACGTCCCGCATGAGTGAAGTTTAAAAATGAAATTACTTTTTGTGTTTACTCAGCTGCTTTCTTGACCGTAGTGCTTGCGTTGTGGGACTATCGTTTGTTCGAAAATACCGGTACACTCTGGCAAAACTATTTGCGAATATAGCTAAATCTTTCTCATGCTTGTGTAAAATGATCGACCTACATCGGATAATTTGAATTTTTTACACCTGTGCAAAAGTATGATTAAAGCGGATCTTCTTCGTTTGCTGCTACACTGCAGAATTTACGAAGACCTGACGCTGAAGCTTCGTCTTTTCTAATTGAAAAAAAATTATAATTAGAAATAATTTGTTTTTTTATTTTATTATTTTTGAAAATCTTAACTTTTATTATCTATATTTTATGCTACTACAGTTGCATGAAGTGATATCTTCATTTATTTCATATCCACAAGAAAACGAAGGAATATCAAGTCACTGTTTATGTTGAATGTTGGTTTTCCTTGTTTGACAACACTTATCTTCCACGTATTCACTGATATTTTACGTATTCTCAGCTTATCTGCACATTCTGTAACTCAGAGGAATTCATCTGATATATTACAATAAATTTTATACAGTTCACCAATTAACATACGAACTTACCCAGAACACAGAAAAGATTTCACAAGCTGCTTACAAGACTTCCCAACGCCGATTTGAATTCAGTTGGAGGTAGCTCAGAGAGAGTGGAGGAGGTGGCTTAGAGAGAAGCCGCCTGCCTTTCAATAAGGAGGTCCAGGTTCCATTCTTGGACAATCTCATGCGAAATATCTTCCGATATGTTCCGATGTTTATGACGTAATGTAACTTCACCCAAATCATTGGTGGAGAATTTGATATTTTTACTGTGAAAAATGAAGATTCAGTGCGTTTTGCCAGAAATGAGAGCTTTGACGACCTCTACAAACAAAATTTGGAAATTTTCGTGAAAGGTAATCTTGTATTTAGATTCTGACACTTTCGAAATATATGCTGTCTGGTTGAATTATTGATTTCATACCTTTTGGAAACAAACTCCTCATAAGGGTTTCAGTGTCCGCTACAAGACAAATCTGTCGTTGAAAAAGGTGGTCGTGAGGTAAGCAAGTGCTTAATAACCCAGGTGTGTTAACGGACGAGGTGGAGAGACCGCAACGGAAGGTTAGTCCAGTAACCTGAGCTCCAAAAGGCCTGATTCGTAAGAAAATCCGAGAGTACTTTTCGCAACGGTTCTTTTCTGGACAACTAAATTTAAATTTTATGTTTGCCATCTCGAAATAGAATCAGCTGTCCCCGAGAAATTCGTAAGGAAAATTTAAACAACTAAAAGATTTTACGTGTTTCCGTTTTTCGCTTCTATCTCTTCTAAATTATGTGAGAAGTGTCAAAGGTTTCGTTAAATACACCGGAACTAGGAAAAATTAAAAATCAACAATGAAACTCTTTTGATATTGTGTAAAAAGGCGAATAATTTGTTGCTAAATAATGCATACAGTTTCGGATCTATTGTTACGTTTTTTCGTTTGGTAAATAAGTGTATGTTCGCTTTTTATGAATTCTACCTGAGACGGAACCGACACAAGAATTTATTGCTAATTACTAATTAACTGGTTCAATTTCCAATTATTTGCCACATGCTATCCCTGCGAATATATAATTTGGGTTGACACGACACAGTGAGTTATATTCGATCCGATACTGGACGGAGATGACTCGGGAAATTTTTTATAACATTGTCGCCACTTGAAACCAGGGAATTTCATTGCTCTAAAAACGTCGAAAAACAAACAGGTTATATGTGCAAGAAACGTTAGATGTGAGGGAAACTTTTGAGATAGTAACAGTTACATATTGCTGCTGAATATGTAGTACAGCATTAGTTTTTGCTCAATTTATATTTGTTGAGTTTTTTAATGTGTACTTTATCACGGTGAAATCAGCTGACAGTGTCAAGCGAGCTTTAATATTTCTTGTAAGTCGCTCTACTTGATCAATATAATCGACAAATTGTATGAATGGAAAATTATGAAAATGCGCTGAAAAACGGGAAAAGTCAGGGAAATTAGTTTATGCAAATGAGTGGCCCCTATATAATTAATGTGCACCTTTTATATCTTCGAAGAAGATATGCTTGCATGACGCGACTCTACACTCCGATGTAACATAACTACACTTCAAGGTTACGAGCTGGAAGGAGATGGGGACATTGTCATCAAAATGGGAGCTCGAAAACCAAAAACTGAAGTCCTAACAAAGCTGCCGATTGGGAGCCAGTGTTCCCCTCTCTTTCCGGCTCGTGACCTTCAAGTGCAACTTATGTTTAAATCGGAGTCTAGCATCCAGCCCTGCCCCGTTGTGAGCTGGTGCGGGGGCGCGGGCGGGTCTCTTGTGTGTGGAGCGCGGGGGCGGGGAGGGGCAGGGGTGGGGTGGGGCGGGCGACGGGGGCATTGAGAGGCGCCGCCCCCGCCGATGATCAATCGGACGAGCGCCCGCGCCGCCACAATGGTCGCCCCGTCGTGCCCCGGGCTGGGTCGAGAGCCCCTCGGCTTTGCTCCCGCGAGGAGAGAGAGAGAGGAGAGGGTGGGAGGGAGACAGAGGGGAGAGAGGGAGAGAGATAGGCCTGGCCCTCGCAATTGGGCTCTCTGTCTTTCGGCACAACAACCTCTGAAGAAGGCTAGGCCTACCAGCGGCGTCCCAGGCCTTGCGGCCACGGGTGACAATACGTGTGGTTAGCACGTATACTGTGATTTTTGCGAACTTTGCCCCTGAAGGGCCGTCTTCACGATGGAATATGTCACGGTATTTCGCGACATTCCCAGTTGTGCTGCCAGATATTGTATGATCGCGACCGTATCAAGCAGTGCTTGCGATCATGCCACTTCTACCGGCATGACGGAGACTGACACGAAATGCCGTGTGATATTCCATCGTGGCCATAAGGGCTTGAGTTGGAAAAATCGCAAGTACTAGCATCCCGACGCCGTATTCCGATCTTCTCAATCTGAGAAGTAAGTTTTCTCATCGTCACAAAGCAACAATTACTGGGACATTGCAAAAAAAAGTATACTAAAATGTTGCCCGAAACTATAATCTCGTACATATCTAGTATAGTAATATCTAGTATGCTGTAATCTTATTCTTGTAATCTCTATTTCTCCATAATCTTGACCAATCGCGACGACGGCAGGATTTTCGAAACTAGCTTGTCTAGCTTGTCAACTATGTCAAATTCAGTCGCTTTCTGGAGGAGAATTCTAGCGGCCTGCTGCTCTGACCGGTAGTTTTCCGTGGTTTCTCCGATCAACACCAGGCGAATGCCGGAGCAGTACCCTAACAAATGGGCCACGGACCGCGCGCGATCTTTCCTTCCTCTTCCTTGTCCTATCCTCTCCTCTTACACACACACTTACACTAATATGCACTACACTACCACACATGCCGGGAGACCGGTCGGGAGCTTACAGCTTGTCCCGGCTGGGGCGGTGCCCCGCTGGTGGGAGATACCTGGTTGAGGGGAATGCCCCGCTAGTCGACGGTAGGTCGGCGCCAGATCTCGCCATCCAGCGGGGAAAAGATCCGCCACCGCCACCTCCCGAGGAAAACATACACTACGCTTACGGGACGTAAGTGTAGTTGTCGCGCCCGGAAACACGTATCAATCAATCAATTGACCAATCGGGAAGCGAATTCGAGGTCGCGTCATCGAAAGGAAACACGCTGATCACGAGCTAACCCCGTCGACAGGCGGGTTCTGTTCCTACTGAAATGCTTAAAGAGAGTACTTAGTCACTGAACGCAAAACACACATACGTCTTCTTTGTACACATTTCGTCGATTTCGGTAACAAATCTTCTATTCCTCAATTCGTGCACCGTGTAACATAGAGGATTTTATAAAAACCTAATACATTGCGAGTTTTTTTTAGTTCTTTGTTTATTGTTCGTGGTTTTCGTTTTGGATTTTATGATTTGTTAAGAGTAATGTACTAAAATGGCATGAAGTTTTATTTTTCGTGCATTTTTTATTACATTTATCTCTCCAGTACATGAGGTTTCCTGTCATAGAGGCAAGCCCTTTTATTATTATCAGCGTTTTTCTGTAATTTGTTTAATGCGTTGGTAACAGTGGGATTCGGGGGCAATCACTTTTCCCCATAGCTCTTCATACACAGTTTTAAACTGTTTTGACGTAAATAAATAAACAATGCTCTTTTCAGCGGTTGGTTGGGTTCCGTGATCATATCTAGACGAAGTAGCACCCCCTCAGCGCTCTTACTGTCTCATTCATTTCCCATCATCATCATCATCATCATCATCGTCGTCATTGTATTATCCTATTATATCCCCTAATCCGAATTTAATCACTGAGGGGGAGTTGGTCGCATTCTAACCATCGCCGTCATAACCAGCTTCCTCTGGAGAGAAGGCTGAGGAGACTAATGCTAGAGAAACGGCGAACATAATTAGTTAAGAAATGTTACAAGTATACCTCGAAAGTTTACGCACAAAAAAGTGATGATTTTGGCACCTAAAATAGGTAACAAAAGTATGAAATTACCTACTATTAAGCATGATGAATGACGTTTTAGGCACTTCAAGACTTGGGCCGTGTTCTGTAAGCTTCGGCTTTCCAAAAGTAGACGTTTGCCTGCCCCGTGGCTTTCCTCTCCTGGATTGCGTAGGCTACGTGCCGCGGCGATAAGCTTCAGCCTGACAACAGCTGCACTGGGAATGAGTGCAATTGCCTAAGACGTGTGTGCTGACTAGCGTGATTGATTTGTAGAGCTCCTTACGTTCGTTGTGATGTATGAGATTTCGGTGCGTCCTCAATTGCGAAATCGATCAGAGAATATTTTCTTTTCCATAAGTTCGGAAAAATGTTTGCATTTCGGTAAAAGAAAATTTAAAAATGAGTGATTAAAATATGATAATTCATCAAAATTACCTGTTTTAGGCACTTTTAGGCAAAACGTTAAAATAGATATCAACCCATCTTTTAGGACATTTTAGGCACTATTCGTTGCTCTCAGTAGATCTATTTTTTCGTGATTCGTAAACATCTCCTATTATTTGCCACATCCTCCTAAGGGAACTCAATTGGCATTTGTTTTAAAATTCTAGTTGTTGTTATGATGTACTTAAGAGGACGTTCTTTAAACTCTTTCCATCGTCATTGACCGAATGGGCCTAGTCGCGCTTTCAGCCGGGGAGCATTTGCACTTCGCGTGAAGGCATTTGCAAGGCGGAAGTGTCCGCGAATAAATGAAAGAAGAGCAGCGAGCGCCTGTCTACGAAGTTCGAGCGTCTTCCGACGAGAGCGCCTTTGTCCCGGAGGACACGTTCTACCTGGAGCCGCACGCTG
This sequence comes from Acheta domesticus, assembly GCA_031308135.1. NCBI lineage: Eukaryota > Metazoa > Arthropoda > Insecta > Orthoptera > Gryllidae > Acheta > Acheta domesticus. The sequence continues at coordinate 13,252,108 of JAHLJT010008446.1, read as the reverse complement.
CAATCCGTCGCCTCCGACGGTCGCCACTGGTACCCATTCCGCCGTGAGGAATTCAAAGTCGAATGGGCCCACGAACTCCAGAGTTTGGACATACTTTTTATAATTGTACAAGATTGATTGATTGATTCGTGTTTCCGGGCGCGTCAACTACTTTGGCCATTAGTCCCGTAAGCGTAGTGCATGTTTTCTCGGGCGGTGACGATGATCTTTTCCACGCTGGATGTCGAGATCTGGTGACGACATACCGTCGACTAGCGGGGTTTTCCCCTTAACCAGGTATCTCCCACCAGAGGGTCATCGCCCCAGCCGGGACAAGTTGTAAACTCCCAACCGGTCTCCCGGCTTGTGTGGTAGTGTAGTGTATGTTAGTGTGTGTGTGTAAGAGAAGAGGAAGAAAAGATCGCGCTTGTTTCGTGGCCCGTTTGTTAGGGTACTGCTCCGGTATTCGCTGGTGTGCGGAGAAACCACGGAAAACTATCGATCAGAGCAGCCGGCCGCTAGAATTCTCCTCCGGACAGCGACTGAATTCGACCTAGCTGACAAGCTAGCCCAAAGCACTAGTTCATATTAATATGTGCTAAAAATAACAATTCGAGCATTCCAGAAGATTCAATCTTTTTCATAAATGTTGGATCGTGTTCATAATTTATGTTTACGCCGCCGTGTACCGTGGCTATCATTTTGAACAAAACTCGATATTCTGTATGTACATTTAAAATATTTATTGAATAGACTCTGCAAATACTTGATACTAATAAGTATTCTAGTGTAAGCAGCGCGATGCTTTCCAGAATATTACTCGACTGTTTCACCGTTTACGCGGAGAAACGAGGAGGTGCTCCGCGCAGAAACTGACTCCGCTGTCTGGTGTCGTTGCAGCCGGTTTGAATTTCGCGCCCCGGAAGCGATTTTTACTCTCAATATTTCTCAATGACAATTTTTTATTTTCGAAAAAAACTGGACCTGCCATTCTTCATGTCTGGCAACACGGAATTTGTGGTATTTTTTTGTAACGGGAGCTTTTGAACATTCTGTATAGCGGCATGACTTGAGACATTCCATCGTGAAGACAGGCCTTCAGAGGCAAAGTTAGAAAAATCGGAGTATAATTAATTTACATTAATTTCTTACGTTTCATTATTTGTTAGTGTTCTGAATTTTGGAAGTTACATGTCAGAATTCGGAAACTTTATTCGATGGATTTACTCGTTCAACCCGCAGTTTGTTGGGTGCACATGACGCCTCTGTTCGATTCAGGCATAATTCCACGTGAAAAAATTCTGTGCGCCCGCCACAGCAGGACCAGACAAGTCCATCCTTAAAAGCGTAATGCACAGAACTTCAGCTATTGGAATGGACTTGTCATTTCCGCCCAGAAGGGATGCAGTAGGCGATGATTAATCATCACTAAGGAGCGGATTTTTTTGCCCTAAAAAATCTTAAATATGCTTTTAAAAATATGCATTTATGACCTAAAAATTCTGAAATATGCCCTTTAATATGCACTTAAAATTAACGATAATTCATTTCTTTTGCAAACCTATCTTGATAAAATTCATGGAAAGATATGAAAATTTGCTTGGAATGAAACGATAAATTTGTGTGCAAACGTAATACAATCTACACTTCGCGAGAGAAATAATTGAAGTAAATATTCACCTTAGTGAAGTACATTGTATGTCTTGTTGAATTGCTTCTATTTTAAAAAATATGTTCTCAAGAAATATCTCACATTTGCCCAAGTATTGTATCATCTACAGAAGACACAAAAACGAAACTGTGACTGGCTCTTTCGAATCAATGAACGCTCACAATCGCATAGGATTGTTTAAAAAGATGAATCATTTTATAGATTGGTCTCATTTTTAACGAAATATGCAAACTTTGCGTCTATAATTACACGAATATGCCCCAACAGGAAAAATAGACTAAATATGCACAAATATGCACTAACATATTAATCTATATAGCATCATATTGTAACCAAAGGTCGAGACATTTCACTTAGCTATGCCCTGAACGAACGGAGAAAAATATGTAAAATCATAGAAATCCGCAACCTAATCATCACCATGATGTCATTCAAGCGAAATAATTGCTTGGTATTTCAATTTTTTGGGAGAGGGGCTGTAGTTACGAAGGCTTTAGAGATCCAAGGCTGACTATGTAATGAGTAAATTATAGGAATAAAAATGATCAATTGATTAGTGATCAAAAGTGATGCTGGGGAAGTACCAGAACTCCGCGAAAAGCGCTTCGTGCATCGCCATGTTTGAGCCTTCATTGACCACCACAATTTGCAAATAGATTGCGCAGGCATAGAACTCAGGACCCGACGTTGATACGCGCATGGGCTAGCTATTACGCCACGACTCCCTCTGCAGTGTTCAAGATGTAGCTGTGAAGATCCCGACTTTATTCGATTCCTATATGGGCCTTCCGCACCGGCTCGCTTGCGTCCCCGATCCCTTGCGGGAAAAGGTGCTGGGCCGACGCGTGGGTGGTTGTCTCCTCCGATGCGACGCGACGCGATGCGACGCCCGCAGAATCCGCGATTAAAGCGCGCACTGATCCGCGAAGTGGAGCTTTGAGAGATCTCCTTGAGATGCGATCTCGGCAGGGGATTGCGGCGCGGCGCGGCTGCGAACGTTGCCAGTCCGGGCGAGCGCGGGAGGGCGGGACCGGGGTGGGCGTGGCCGGGGGTGGGCGGGGCCGGGGGTGGGCGATCGGGCGGAGGAGACGCCGCTGGGCTGTCAAAAGGATACGCCCCCATACGCGGGACCCCGGTCGCAGCGGTGGCGCATTCAGACCCACGCGCCGCCCATGGAGAAGACTTGGCCAAGGGAGGGCCTGATGGTCCGTTCACGCCAGGAGACAGCTTCTAAAACAGTTGAGCGCCTCCCGAGACCGCGTTGCTCTGGGGAATGTGGTCTTCGCCCGCCACGTGGGCTGGAGTGCCGGTTGTTAATGTCTCGATGCAGTGCCTGCAGGGAGTGGCAACGACGAAATCCAGCGAAGGTTTTTCCTGTTCCAACCTTTTCGAGGGAAGTTACCGTTCCACCTTGTAGGAGTTTTATTATTAGGACCTTTCTGGACCCTAGTGGGAGACGTCTTTCAACTGGTATCGGATGTGAAAAAAATTGAAACTGTCGCCATGCGTCATTACCAGACTTTGGATTTTAGGGCAAATGCCTATTTAGTTCTTTTAGGATGTTGTGGCAGATAATAGGAGATGTTTACGAATCTTGAAAAAATTGATCTACTGTAAGGATCTAATAGAGCCTAAAATGTCCTACAAGGGCGGTTAATGCTTATTTAAATGCTTTTATCTAAAAATGCCTAAAACAAGTAATTTTGAAGAATGATCATATTTTAAATTCTAATTTTTGAAATTCGTTTTACTGAAACACAAAAACTTTTCCAAATTTCCGGAAACGCAAATGCTATGCAATCGAATATGCAATCAAATACGCACCGAAATCTCTCACCCAACACACCGAACACAAGGATTGCATACTGTTGACAGGTTGAGGTTTATCGCCGCAGCGCGTCGCATTCGAAATCCAGGCGCGAGTATATACAGGTCAGGTAAAAGCCTACTGTCGGAATTCTGAAGGTTACAATAGAGGGTCCAATGGTTAAATGGGTCGTATGGCACTAGTTCTTTTTTGGGGGGGAGTGTGAAGAAGGTCCTGAAGTGAGCGTGAGCAATGTGACTAAATTTGTTAGCTCCTATAAATCAATGTGAGTGGAAAGGTGATTTTCGACTTTCAAAATGATTTTAATAGATAAGACACAGCCTTGCTGTAGAAAATGTGGAGAATATATTGATTATATACTTCACTGATAATTATGAAAGTGAATAAAATATGCTTGTCTCTCTCATAAATTTAAAAATACGAAACATTCTGCGTATTAAATATTGGCTAATTTAATCCCATCGTGATCAGTTTTAGATGCCAGAAATATAACAATTTTATCGCTTTTCTCTTTGCCTGGTTTAATGATTTTGTAACCTATTTTGAGGGCCTAAAACGTCAAATTTCATGTCTAATTGTGCCTAATTTCGTAATATTGTTACTTTTTTGGTGCCTAAATCATCAATTTTTTTTTGACAAAATTCCGAGATCTAGTTATTACAGTCTGGAAACTACCAATTTTGCAATCAGGCTTGCCACCAACACGTTGCTTTCTTAGTTCTCAATCTGCCGATGTACATGACAGTTGCGCAATTGGAACAACATGTTGAACTAATTATAAAAACAAAAAAGACCTGATTGTGTCTTGGGAAAGGAGTGCAAATGTTCAAAATATTTATTGGCCTTGCCTCGAGAACTGAAAAGATACAATAACTGAAAATACACGTCCAGCCACGTTGGTGTTTCCTGGGTCCTGAGATGGTATTGGTATGCGAGTGTTAATTTCTTGCTCTTTATTCAACCAAAATAAGTGTTTTACGTGCTAGCGAAAGAACATTATCAATAACCAATTGTTTCTTGGTTTATAAAGGAAATACAGTTGACACGATTATTTATGGTAATTAGGACTGAGATCAGCTCTGGCGTGAAATTCAGTTCCAAAATCAGTTGGTACATTCGGAAGTAGGATCAACTTCGAACATTCTTCGGAACTCGGATGAATAACACATAAAGATATGTATGGTAGAGTTCTACTGTATCCCTCGTAAATTTCTTCTGTCAGATTTTCACTGTATCACCAAAAATTACCTCAGTGTACCTCTGTTAAACCCTTCGCTACCCATTTCGGATTTGGCAACGAGGGTCCTGGCTTCTGGAATTTACATTAAACATGTTTGAGTGAATGTAAAGCATAATAATAATAATAATAATAATAATAATAATAATAATAATAAAATTGTCTTTATTAGTGGCGAGGCTCAGGCCATTTGGCCTGCTCTTCCGCCTAACCACATTAAATATATACATTATTTCATAAACTACGAAGAAAATCTAGGGGGGAGGATACTTTTACTTTTACTTCTGGGAGAGAAAACTAGGGACCATCCCGGCATACGCCTTAAGCGATTGAGTAAACCCAGAAAACCTCAATCAGGATGGCGGCTGAAGGCCGAGGACATTGACAAAAATAGTAAATCTAAATATACTTAATACATTAATTAGAAAAAATAATAAATTACAATGGACATTGATTTGAAGAAAAGTAATCTAGGATAATACAAAAATGACAAAATTAAGTAACAAAACTTATACAATAAGAATAAATATTGTGTAATGTTAAGTAGTGACACAGTAGCTACAACAATATGGTAACATAATCAAATTGATAATTATAAGAACAAAGATTAGAATATTTTCAATTTCTGTATCAGTTACAATCAAATAAATGTTATTTTATAAGATGTCCAGCGACAAGAAAATTAAAAATTTACACATATCACAGACAAAAAAAATTTAATATTAAGACAAAAGATAGAAGATAAGCATTACACACTTTCTGATGATGATAAAAAATAAAAATAACCGTCGATTTCTTGGGAATGAGAGTTCAGTTAAGTTAAAAAACCGTTAAGTACAAACTAAATTATAGATCGTGTTTTTGAAGGAGACCTTTAAAGGCTTAGTGATTTCCCGCAAATCAATATAAATTTTTGTTTAGATGCTAAACAATTTCTTATCTTGTGTGCACAAATTCAATATGGTTAGTTATTAATATTGTTTTCATTCTTTGTCATTACTTTATCATGTTTTCCAGGAAAAGCGGATTTGAGCACTCTTTACCAAGAAATCGACAAAAATATAAAGGAGACAGTAAAAGTGAAATTAATTGCTAATACTAGTTAAAAATAGTTTTCATCAATAATTTGAAATATTACACTACAATCAGTACTTAGTAAGTTTGAGTTTTGTAAATTGTATGGCAAAAATATTAGAGGCTAATCTTGCATGCCTTGGAAAATAATAGAGCTTTTAATTGCTTCTTAAAAGAATTGACAGAAGGACTATGTTTAATGTTCTTTGGGAGGCAGTTCAAAGCTCTCGTTACGCCTACGGTAAATGACTAGTTATAATAATTAGAATTATGTTTTGGTATTTGTAATAATAATGATTTATCGAGTCTAGAGGATATAAGAGGCCTGAACCGACTTGTTATATGCGGTATATGTTTTGTTTTTAGTAATTTGAATAGAAGAGATAGACAATGAAGCATCCGCCTGTCGCTTAGCCGCAATATTTGATTACATTCAAACATGTTCGATATGTGATCGTATTTTTTTAGATTAGCATAATTTCCTGTTTATTCTTTCCCGAAATTCTTCTTGAGAACAATTAAGACGACACTTCTTTCGAGAATGACCTTCTTTAGCCAGCCTCCGACCGTTAACGCCAACGTCCGAAGTGATTGGTTGATCATCTCTTATACATATTTATACAGATCATCTGGCTAATGTGCAAATTAACTAGGTAATATGCAAAAAACTACATTCCGGTGGGCGTAACATACGTATCTGTTCCGTTTTTTATTAATATGTCATTGAGTGTTATGACCACCTTGACCTCCTCGGTTAACCGGCAATTTCAGTAATCGCAAGTGTACTGTATTTTTGTAGTGCATGGGCGTCTTGCAGAGTTTTTTTTCGCGGAGCGTACAATATTTCTCACCTACTGTTTCATTCGACCCGTTCCAGAAGCGTTTGGCATCCAGCTTTCACCGTTTCGAAACATCCTTGCTTACTTTTATAGCTGTAACGAAAGACGTTCATCAGGAAATATCGTTTTTCATTCTGCGAGTTATACATCAGAGCAAAAGAAACGAATAACACGATCTTTGTCTTCGGCGCACCTTGTCAGTGTTACATATTACGCTGGTATACACTTGTGTGAAGGAGCATGGGTTTCGGCTCTTAATGTAATTTTAAAGCAATGCTTGCTGTTGTTACTGATATTCACTGATGTGTTATTTAGACTTGTTTTTCTACTCCCATTGTATAACGCTGTCTTTGGATGGCTGCAACCAGTTGCATAATGATGGTCATTTCGATACAGATTTCATTATGATACAGGTTGTTGGCCAATTACAGAGACGCTTACTAATCAAGTATTGTCACTTCATTAATCGTTGAGAATTGTTGCAGTAAATGTTTCGTTCGAGTGTGTATATTAAAATTGCATTTAATATTATATTAAGCTTCTCAGTTTTAATTTTATTTTATTAGTGGTAATTTTTACGTGAAATATTATTAAAAATAAATTGGATCGTCATTTCACTTTTATCCTATTTGACTAGCGCAGTCATTGAAGAGAACTTTCAGTGAGGTTAAGATCTGAACGCAAGTCATTTTGTGTTATTTGCTGCTTCTGTGTGGTTGTCCTTAAAAAAGCCAATTCTTTCGTTTAAAATATTTAGTGAATGGTGGTTCTTTCTGATTGTGTTGACGTTTCTAGAAATGAGAGCAAATGCGAAAATACGGAAGTCGGAATATTATTGCCGCAACTTTTGTAGTTACTCGCCGGCGCTCTGGTAAAGCACAGCCACCTGCGGGTGTAGGGTAGTGATTTGTCCGCTAGGTGGCCTTGGCTGAATCTTGCATGTCGACTGCCAGGAAACGATTCAGTGGAGAAGTTTAACTTATAAAAGTTACCATAAGTCGTAGAAAAAGTACCGTATGAAACTCGATGTAATGGGTATTAATACACTCGTGTGAAGTTTACGATACTCGCTCGTACCTCGCTCGTATCGTAATATCACACTCGTGTATTAATACCCATCATTACATCATCGTTTCATAATGTACTATTATATGAATGTTTGTGGTTACACTGGTCTGTATTCTGAAAAAAATATTCAAGTTCCTGTAATTTAGCATTTCGGAATGACGTTTCTAATCTTGTTGCTGATGTGTGTCTTTTTTTCGCAATTGTCACATCAATTCACTAATGAAATTGTACATTTGTTCTCTTACCAGTTAAGGGTTCCGCCATATATTTTAATTGACATGTCATTAGCACTTCGTTTTCCCTTCAATCGCATCAGTGTCATAGAGGAATTTCATTTCTAATAAAATATGCAGTCCTTCGGTTGCCATGATGCTACATGATCTTCGTAAATCCAGGGTGATTATTAGTAATAATTTAGTACGTGAAAAACAATTGGTACCGCGTGTGACGTTCGGAGGAGAGCTGTGTATTTGCTGTTCAGAAGCGAGAAAGAGTCTATGTTTCGTATGATAATTGTCTGTCATTGCTGTGAAACTGAACGAAATCCACGTTCCACAGCAGAAAATTCACTTATACCGATGATCTTGTTTGCTTTCACATGTCCAAATTCTCTTTTTGTTTAAATAAGGAGAAAAACTAGACTTTAGTACGAAAAAATTAAAATTCATGAGATTAAAATGCAATAATAATACTAAATTCCTATAAATAATGTAATGTTTTTAACGAGTTAACTAAACACGGATATGCGAGAATACATGTAATTCAATCCCGTCAAATATATTATTTTAGTTTACATGGCTCCCTTCAGGACATCCAATGTGCGAGCTATGGCGTGAGCGACTGTATGTAGGTAGGTATATTGTATGTGGTAAACCGACGATTATCCGAGGTAATTGGGACCGAAACCCCTTCTGCTAAAAGCAAAACAAAATAAAAAAAGCTCCCGAGCTTCAGACTTCATTTAGCATTAGAGCGTTCTAATGCTGAATTAATTTAGTAAAAAATCGTAAAAAAATTGGTAAAATGTACCATTTTTGCTTTTAATGTTAACATATTGATCGAACACAAATTATTATAATTACACAGTCGAATAAAAAATTATCTTAGTGCATCGGTATTTTCTTTCGAATCCGATTATTATCAAATGTGGATATGTCCCAAAATTCTTAGAATGGGTAACGGTATAGTCTTGTGTACTCTCCGGATCGCTCATACGTTACATTCCATGTATGCCATTTTAAAACTGATTTTTCTTGTTTTTTAATTACTACCGCGATCAATTGGGCATTTTAGAAGATAGCGAGCGTACTATATGAATTTTCTCGAAATGTTTCGCATCAGACCGCTCAGTGACTATTGTGAGGCTATTTTCACGAAATGATATTGAGGATTTCCGGCGTGACATCTACTTTTGTCTTAAGTCTCGTGGCTAGTACATTTTTAAGCTGCAGGTGGCTTGTGTGCTTCCCCCGCTGAAATCTGATCTGAAGCAATGACCCACACGACGACTAAAGGAATTTTCGTGCTCTCTGTACGGATCTCTCCCAAGCAGGGCACAGTCCTCAGCCGGGATAAGCTCTTCAAATAGCGAGTGGTCTTGTAGAATGTGTTTCGAAAGTGAGTAGTGTAGTGCATGTAAGAGAAAATGCGTGGGTGTGTAGCGGGAGCTTACGGAAAGGGGACACCGATGAGGAGGTGAAGTTTGTGCTCGGTCCGTGGCCCTGTTGTTAGGATAAGGGTTTGGCAGATCTCGTGGGTTAGCTCATTGGTTTGCGTGCTCGCTAACCGTGGTTCGATTAATATAGTGTGCGTTTTCCTTGCAATGTCCCAGTTGATGTTGCTGTGCGACGATGAGAAAACTCGTTTCTCAGGTTGAGAAAACCAGGATACGTCGTTTGCTAACAACACGTACCCTCTTAACCGATGGCCGTGAGGCCTGGACGCTGCTGGTAGTCCCTGGCCCGTAACGGGCGTTCGCGCCAAGCACTTAGACAGACAGTACTTTGGTAATCACCTGGGCATTGATCTGAGAAAGCATTGAAAATTACCGATCAGATTAGCCGGCCTCTAGAACTCTCCACCAGGTTGTTTGAATTAGATCTGGCTAGAGTCGAAAATTCGTCAGTGTCTTGACACGTACCCGTGGAGCTCCGGGTGTAGAGAGAGATGGCTCAGTGCATCAACCTGATGTCACTGCAGCCCCCTCTGACCGGGAGGTCCTAGGTTCGAGTCCCAACGGCTGCAGGATTTTCGACACTAGCTTGGCAAACTAGGTCAAATTCAGTCGCTTTCTAGAGGAGAAATTTAGCGGCCGGCTGCTCTGATCGGTAGTTTTCCGTGGTTTCTCCGATCAACACCAGGCGAATGCCGGAGCAGTACCCTAACAAACGGGCCACGGACCGCGCGCGATCTTTCCTTCCTCTTCCCTGTCCTATCCTCTTCTCTTACACACACACACTTACATTAACGTGCACTACACTACCACACATACCGGGAGAGCGGTCGGGAGCTTACAGTTTGTCCCAGCTTGGGCGGTGCCGCGGTGGTGGGAGATACCTAGTTGAGGGGAAAACCCCGCTAGTCGACGGTAGGTCGGCGCCAGATCTCGCCATCCAGCGGGGAAAAGATCATCGCCACCTCCCGAGAAAAAAAACACCGCACTTACGGGACTAATGACCTAAATAGTTGACGCGCCCGGTAACAAGAATCAATCAATCAAATCCCGGTCTAGAGACGCTCCATAAGGGACTCTAGTTGCTCTAGGCCATCTCAGCCTTTGTGTTCTCACGAGAACCTTCCTCTTTTCCCCTCTCTGGCCCCGTGCTCCCCGCGCCGTCCCGTGCCTGAGCCGCCAGGTGCGTCACCCGGCCCCTGTCCCGTTTATCTCCCGCCTCCCGTTCCGCCCCCGCCTCCCGACACGCACTTGTAAATCACGCCCACAATTTATGTGGGCTGCCTTTACGACGCCCGCCTGACGTGCGCCGCTACCATTGGATTTCATAGCCATTATGCCCCAGGTAAGAAGATTCATTTGCTGGCTTAAGTGCTGCCGCGCGTTTCTTAACGGGAGAGGATCACCGCACTTCCCGTCGACTCGCTTGTTCCGGAAGGTAAATGTTCCAGATTGCAGCTCGTCCTGCGAATCAGTGTGTTCGTTTGAACAATAGGGGTTTTAATAGGGCACATAACTTCTGAGCGTAGTTTGACATCTGAACATCGCTGCGCGCATTATTTACGAATATCTTCTCAATGAGGCTTTGATATCTCACTTGTCACAGAAAACTTAACTGTAATGCGCAATTACGATTTAAGACAGTGTTCCCCTAAAAGAACATGTTTGTTAGTCATTATTCTGCGAAACAATTTAAAAAATGTTAATTTATTTTCTGTTTCAGTTTTTCTCGCGTGTTGGTATATAGTGGGACACAATAGTACGTCTAAGAAATTTTCCAATTGATGATTAACAATGAATATCGAACATCGTGATTAAGTATTTTATGTTCAGCAGACGCAGCTTCATGATTTAATGCGGACTAAACATTTTTGCGAATGCTTCTAGAACGTAATGATTCATTTTATGGGCAGAAATAAACCGGTCTCTGGAAGGAACAATTATTCAATTATTTGAACAATGCTCTTGTGCGATGGGTTCAGCTGTAACAATGCCCTTGTCGGGGGTATGCACATCCGTAGCCTACAAATTATGGAAAATAATGGTTGCTCCTTTCACTGCTTGGTAGTAAATTGAGATAATGAGTATTGTTCAACATGAATGAAAACTGTAAATACTTTATAGACCTCCAGATCCAAACGTGGTGTGGATCACATTGTTATAAAAGTTCTCGAAATAATTTATCGGAAGTGTCGGGACTATCGACCCAGACGTGCGCAGAGACGGGGCCATTGTATATAGATTTGCGCACTTTTGAGTATAGTCAACGAGTTTAATAGGTCCCCCCAAACATAACGGACTGTTACAATGAGCACAATTTTACATGTCATTTTATAAATGTTATGAAACCATATTAAATGTAATACATACAAAATGTGTCATGAAGTAGGCGACAAATTCTTAAACTACCAAAACCACGAAAAAATTTAAAATTATACAAAGTGTACCTATGCCATGTTGGAGACAATGACGAAAGTACATGTAGTGGGATCGCATATTGACGTTGCCCCCTACTCCCACTTTTTGTTTTACCCTGCGTACGCTTATGACAATTGGTTCTAGATTCGGCGCTTGCTGTTTGACATTTATCCAAAGATTTCAATAGTCCCAATCGTGGCTCTCTGGGTCATTTGTAACATAATTTAATGATAGTCCATGTTACTTCAGTGAATTCAATGATTTTTCAATGGATTTTCATTTCTTTCCGTTTCAAAACTGTTCATAACATATATTTTAAAATAAAAGGAATAGAGATCGGTAAATAGCATACGGCAAGCTACCTACGTGATATCAGCATTTCCTCGCTGATATTAGCAGGCAGTATAGCCTTGTTTAACTAGATACAACCGTAGCATTCTCACGCTTGCGACAACCGTAGCATTCTCACGCTTGCGGTCTCCCCTTGACCTACAAACCGCAGGCCCTGCTCCTGACAATACGGAGCACTGAATGAGCCTCCATTGCTGTGTGTAATTGGATGTGTACATCCACACGTACAGAGATCATGAATGCCGCATGTTGGTTTATCAAAGGAGACCATTCCTTTATTTTGCATGTCTCCGCAACTATTACCCAATTGAAGTAAACTAGTTCATTGTTATTAAAATCACTCGTCGACAGCATCACTTCAGGAGACGAGATATTTAATTGGAAGGTAATGCGTTGTGGTTTGTTTGGAAATGGATTCATTGCTCAAAGGTTTCACTCTATAGTTTCAGCTTAATTGGAGTACGAAGTTATGTGTAATAGAGGTTCTTCAGATGAGAGTTACAAACAAATACATTATGAATCGTAAAGATTTACCTTTTTCAAAATTACCTTTTACTGACCTCACTTGTCGCGGTAATAGATAAGACTAGTCATTTGATGAGAAGAGAAGAAATGTTTGATATGTTATAAATTGTGTATAAAAATTGATTGTTACTTAAAGACGCTTATCTCCCGTGTCCATAAAAGCTTGAATAGAATGCTGATGAGGACAAAGGAGCAAACACAGCCGACATTTTTTTTTTCAATTGGTAGGAGAAATCCAAAATCCTATTATCCAAAAACAACTGACTAAAATTAACTGTGGCATTTTTATCTGGCTATACAAGCATACAAGGTTTAAGTAGCAGGTAATTTATAGAAAATGTTATTTTCTCTGTATTGACAAAGATTTTAGAGGAATCTGTATGCGCAGGATTTAATAACGGGGCGGAAGGTGCTATGGCCGATTAACATTATGGGTATGCTACTAAACAATTGGACTAATAATGTTTTCGGCTTGTTTTGTTACCTGGATGTCTCCTTAAGGATTGTTGAATGTTGGGTTGAATGGCAAGATTTGTACACCCGTGTTGATGTATATGTAGAGATCGGAAAAACATGTTGTATAAAACGTCAAAATTGTACATAAATATGTAATGACAATAGTAAGAATATAATAAATATGTAAAATCTGCTATAATATGTAATATTAAAATACACAAATAATGAAATACATTTACATAATACTAAATTAGATATATAAAAACTGCTCACTTTACATCATACAACTTTCTCGTCAGTAGTAAAAGCTTCATCTATTGTAATCCAGGACCGTAGTTTAACAGCCAGACTAATCGCAAAAGAAGCCATCGCACAGACCGGCGAGATCTACGACCAGCAAACATCGAAGTGTTACACGTCAGTGTTTGCAAATTTTTCTCCGAAATTAAGGTTACAGATCATAACGCTCGGTGTCAGTGATGCTTTGGAGACAGATTTCCCCAATAATGTAGGGAAAATGCTAATATTTAAAAAAAATAAATTAAAAAAAATGGAATTAAATAGAAGAATATTGGTAAAATAAGAAAATATATTGTGAAAACAGTAAAAAATGTAAAATATGTAATATAGTACTAAATGTGTAAAAATATGTAACGAAAAAATTCGATATTGTGTTAGGAGGGCTATGATTTGCCAAGATTACAATTTTGAGAACGGTAAGTAGAAAGACAAAAAATATGTAATTACATAAAAATCCGGTCTCTACTGATATGTATACGAGATCGCAGGAGATATCGGTGCACTTACCGTTCCGTACGAGCCCCAGGATGAATGAGCGGCATTCCTCAAACATACGGTAGCCCAATACGAGCTGGGAATTGCAGTCTCGTAGAAACTTGTTTCGCCAGTTCTCTGTGCAATATCTATTAACACGCGTGCGTCCATGTGTTGTGTGTGTTTTTCTCGTGTTATGTGTGGTTGGAAATGTGTTGCATAGAATTATTTTTGTATTTTATATTTTAAAATATAAAATACAAAAGTATAATTCTACGTGCAGTGAGTGTTTTGCGTTCTGCGACTTTTATCATCTAAGTAAAATTAGCAATATTATTTTTACTTATATCTGTCTTCTTGGGCTTAAGTATAAGAAAAGTTTTCTTAGGTGGCATCTTCATGTAGAAAATGAAAATCTACAGAAACCGACCCTTGTTCTGGTCTTGAAAATACTGCTTCATCAATAGATCTAAATGAAATACTTGTTGGAATATTTTTTAGATTTTTGGAAAGCTTTTTTGCTCTCAAATTTTCTGACAGATGAAATTCGTGGAATTGCCCTAGATTGGATATTGTCGTATCTTAAACATAGAAATTTCGTACTGGTGTAAAAGACTTTATTTACAATATTTAAGTTATTATTAAAGAACTTAATTACATTATTAAAGAATATTATTTACCACTTTCGAATTCTCTACCAATTGAGCATGGGATCCCGCGGTATTCTGTTTTGGGCTCTTTCCTCTTTTATACGTAAACAATATCTCTTGTCCATTTGAATGGTAAGAATAGTTCTGTTTGCTGGTGACACGAATGTTCTTTATAAAAATAAACAATACTGAAGTTTCAAATTAGTTTCGTAATAACATGTTAAGTTAACGAAGGAAAGAACGTTTCAATGCCTTTTTACATTTCACACAGGCAGTTGCACGCGCCATTAAAAATGAAGAATATGCAGTTTGCCGATATTAACGTAACACCATTTCTGGGCCTCCGTTCAATCAAATCTGAAATGTAATATTTTTGTAACTGAATTTAAATACTAAATTAAGTCCATTCTGTTACTCATTCAGCATTATTTCAACTTTGTGAGTCTTCATGTAGCTTATTGCGTGTATTTTACAAATGTAGTACATTCCCAGAAAACGAAGTTCTGCGGAACCGCTCAATTTCGTTTTCCGCCCATGCGCTGCAAAGTATGTGCGACCATGTTTGCTTACGCATCTGGCATACAATGCCAACATTTTGAAGATAACATTTTATAATTATTTTGAATAATTGATACTTCATTTTTATATTTCATGTATTCTTGTATATTCTGTCATTTTATTTTTTAGCTCCGAGGATGATTGCTACGCGATCGGAAAGATCTTTAGTTTCAATTTATATTTGATACAGGACAACACCTATTATTTATTTAATTAGATATTGGAAGTGTTTTCCGCTTCACTTGTTTTCCAGTGATCTGATTGCTACCAACGTAAAAGCAATTTTTAATAGGAGGGCGTGTTTCGACTCTGTGGAGGTACTTTCCTGTCGTACTGTACTTCACAACGAATTGTCAATTGTCATTAAACAATTGAAATCATAAAAAAAATTAAATTGAGAGTGAATTCTTTTCTGCTACAGAACATATTAGATACTATACAATTAGATACTATACTGATACAATTAGATACTAAACTGATCACCAGAAAGAAAAACATTATTTGATTCAACAATGACACAATATGCATCAGTTTACAGTTGTCTTGCAAAATGTTTAAAAGTCCTGATATGCCTGTATGCTAGCTTTATGTTAGCTTCTGAGACAAAGGCTCCCATCTTGATGAGGTTTTCGTTCAGTTTCTTTGATCCATTGATCAAATACTCTGATGGTTTCTTGCGTTGCCTCTGTTTATTATTGTACCTTTACTATGCACACGTTTCATTAAGTTCTCCTATTACTATTTGTGTTCGGAGTAGAGCAGGGGTTTTGGGATTTTGTTGGCAATACTGAAAAGTTATAATCTGTGGTTCGTGTACAAATGAAGTTTTCTAGTTTTTAAATGGAGCTATCCTTCCTTAGTTCGTACGTAATTCATCATTCAACTACGTATTCCTAAAGGGAGTGGTAGGAAAACTTGCAATTGTTCTTCCCGCCCGTTACTCACGGTTGTTCTTTGACAAAAAATCTAATCAAATCAAAACCGCGGATAAAATATGCTGTAGTATTTTGGATTAGTATTCATATCAGTTTAAGGTATATTGACTGGATGCCAATATTGCGAATTCAGCACCCCTCGACTAAAAAACTGAGCATGATGGTTTTCTGTTTTGTTACGACGCCGAGAATATTTCTCTGACATCAATGCATCAATTCCGCAGTGTTAAGTCAACGTCAGCTACAAATGTGTAGATGGTGTTGGCAGGGCTGTAACATATGAAATAGGAGGCGCTCGATTTTGTGGCGTGCACTTTGTGACATATTGGTTTAACAATTGATCTAGGAACGATCACTTTGCGCGTGTGCTAGGGATGCGGTCGTCAGTGTAGCTGTGATATTTCATTTTAATTGCTGTGGCCATTTACGAGTGGCGTAACTCTGCTACAAGCGATTTAATGGAGTTCAGGAAGGTGCGACAGGAAGTACATTTCGATGAGCAATCATTAATGAAAATGCATGCAGTGATCCAGGAATGGAACACCTACATACGTAGTAATTTTTGTTCCCGTCATTCAACTTCCACAAAACTTTTTACATTTTGAAGTATGTTTAAGATTGACAATCAACCAAATTTTTCCCTCTTTTCACAAATTTTTAAATTTATAGAATTTGAAGAAAAATATTTGTTTATTTGTGACATGCTGAGGTTTACAATATAGTTTTCAATTGCATGAAACTACTTGGTGACCTGGCTGTGGGGAATTAATAGGCACTGAATTGTCTTGATGATTTCCCGGGATACAGCAACCTTTTTGTGTAGGTAGTGTATTGTCATTGTAAATAGCAGTGAAAATTATGCCTACAAGCGTCTTTCATGACGCAAGCAAGTGAATGTGTCCGTTTCTCATCCGTACTAGCAACAAACATTCTTTGTTTGCACGCTAAGGATTTGATTTATTTAGTCAAGGAACAATAAAAAACTGTGTGAAGTATGAGGGAGATGTACCTTCTGCGCTTGGAGAAAGGGAGGATTTTCCCACCCAATTGAATCCAAATCACTATTTTTAACAATAACGTAGTAAATGCGTTAATCGAAACGACTGTTATTTAAACAGTGAACAGTGTTAGAAATGTAATTTCTCTAAGAACATACAATTATAGATTCATCAATTAAAAACTTTACTCTTTTTTTAACTTCTAATAGGATTTATGTTCGATTCTATTCAACACGATCCTCCACCCCCCTACACTTGAGTTCCAGCGTGATTTCTACGTGTTATGCCGAACCCAACTTAGCAATGAATTTTTTTAGCTCATGATATCTTCATATCATTTATGTATAATGGAGTACCTAGACTGTCCATTGTGGCTGTCCAACGCGGAAATGTGCCCATTGTAAAAATAAACTTCTGTCGTAGCGAACGTAAAGTCTACAGAATTATATTGTATTATATGGAGTCCTGTTCAATGCTGAAAACAATATTGGTCTCTACAGATTTTGTGTCTATTCAGATTCCAAGTTTTACTGTATTTTGATTAATACAGGTTCATTCATACATCAGATATTGAAAATAGTATCTTCAGCCGAGAAAACAATTTTATTAGAAAAACAATATCTGTATAAACAAATCCCTTTTTTTAAAAACGAATTAATGGGATGGAATTATTTTGAAAATTAATGTACTTAATGCATGTAAAATTGAGACTATCGATTTTATCCCAATCACTGTGATAATATTGAGACTTTATATTTAAAAATTATAATTCAGTACTTCAATTTTAAGAATGATATTGCCAATTGAAAACGATTAAAAGAAACTTTTTTTCAGATACATGAAATTCCCTGATTTTTGTCGGCTTTCCAGCACGTGACGCCTGGTAAGTTTTTTTTCTTTTCTTTTCTTTTCTTTTTTTTTTTTTTTTTTTTTTTTTTTTTTTTTTTTTTTTTTTTTTTTTTTTTGAATCATATTCAGGATTGACAGATGGCTTGGTGAGCATCTTCTTCTTCCTAAGAGGTATATCAATTCCCCGTACTGTCAGTTTGAAGGGGGATCAAGCGTTGATGATATTTACCAAAGGAAAATATTTTATGACTTTTTATTACATAGGACTACGGGGTCCCATTCGAAATTTGGAGGGATCTACAGACCCCTGATATCCTGTACAAAATTCACTCGGTGATCCTCGAGAATAGTTAATACATAACTAATCAAGTAAAAAAGTTCGCCTGGCAAAGAGCTTTTGGGCTAGTTGCGAAAATAACGCCTAAAAGTGGCTTCTGGAGTTCTTCACTAATAGCATGACTGGATAAAATCTGTGCCGATATTTGAACAATAGAAAACAAATTAAAACAGTGGCAAATTTCGGGCTCCCTTCATAGGAGTGCAGAAGGGTTCAAAAGCTCTCCCAGAAATTGAAAACGCCTCTTTGAAAGAGTGGCCGGTGGGCGAGCTGAGAAGCGAGAGGTGCAGGCAGGTCTTCATCTGCGATCGACGGGGAAGTTGGCCGGCCCGGCGAAGGCGAAGTCAGTGGGGCCTGGCTCGTTTCCTCGTCGGCCAAGCATATCAAAGCAAACAGCCCCGCCCACGCATTCATTTCCTCGCGCGCAGTCGTCCGAGCGCGCGCGGCGAGGGAAGCTGCTCTGGAAGAATCGGGAGAGGCGCGCGCTCGTCGGCCCCGCCTCGTCAGCCCCGCTGCGCCGAGGAAGTAAATTGCCGATCGTATCGCGCGCCTCCGCCTCTGCTGTAAACCTGCAGTCGTCTCTTCCCCTCCCTCGCCCCCTTTCCACTTCCTCGCCGCCGCCCCTCCCCGCGCGACCTCTTCGCTCCCGGGACTCATCTCCGCCGGAGCCACCTGAAGCGCCCCCGCCCCTCCGCCCCCACCCTCCAGCTCTCGCTTTTTACTCCCCTCCGCGCCGCAACCCCTCGCGCCGCATCAGCGCGGCCTAAGCAACGTCCGCCCGGAGTGTGGGCGACGGCGCGCCGAGCTGGAAGGCCACAATCATATGTTCGGAAAAATTGTTTCTCGATGATGGATGTAGAGCGTATATTAAATAATGACACGATTGTTAATAATTGAGGCGTCCAGTGAGAGAAGGAGCTAAATTCAAAATGTCTATTTACAAACGTATTCCATTACGAACACATTGAATATGTCATTAATTTGACGTTTTGAATTTTGTAGAGTAGCTCCCTCTTTAACTGGATACCTCAACTGGACGGCGTTATGCATCAACCGGCTACACGACATCATACAAGTTTTGAGATAATCATGTTAAAAGGTTTTATTACATTTTCAACTCTAAAAACTGTAAATTAATTATTTCATTCATTGAAGCGCCAAACTACACAAACATGAGTGGAATATCTGGCGCTTACCTGCATGATGTGAAATTAAGAACAGTAGAGTTGAAGATTAGTTTATAGCCGGTTGTTGCGAAACATAAAATCCTGGATGTGACTGATGGCGTTTACATTTTTCATTCATTTCATTAAAAGGCTATTTTTACAGATTTGGCGCCAAAATTTTGGGTACACTTAGAACATGGTGTATTCCAACTGATGGCGACGTATCTCATTTTTTTCAAAAATGGCGCTTAGCCGGTTGATGCAAAACACCGTCCAATTAGTTCAGCCGATTACATTGCTTCTTTTAGAATGAGGACTTCGCAGTTGAACGGAACGCTAATGCGTCTTGAGAATGTCCTCATTAATACAAGACACGAATACAATGTTTTTCTTGCAGCGAATTGGAACGGGGAAAATGCGAAGTGAAACAAAATAAATTTCGCTCCTCGAAATGTATAGACTGCCTTTTCTCAGGAGAAAGGGTCGCAAGCGCTCAATCTTCTTTCAGTGAGCTGTACCGAATGTAAATCCATTCTCTTTTTTGCGCTTCTTTTCTTAGAGTAGTACATTATACCACAAAATATTTTTTTCACTCAATGCCGTTCTGTACAAAGGAGTACCATAGATTTTTATGCAAGTAGACTCCAAAATCTATGCATATATTTTTCCAATTAATTTATGTTATACTTTTTTCAGCTTTTCGATCTTTAGTATTGTAATAGAAAACAAAATTGAGTTTGTAATGTCTTTCTAAACATGTTTTTCAGAAATGCAGGGGCATGTTTACAGTGGCTTGAGAGCTACTTTTAGATCTCTATTTTTGTGAAAGTTGCGGTATTTCATTCTTTTTTGTTTTTCCTCTGCATTATTCTTCGAAAAATATTGATATACTCTTCGCAATGAGGAAAAAACTCCTTGCTTAGTTCTCCCATCGCATCTATTTCAGTTTTCTTAAGGTGATCTTTTATGCACGTATTCGCACACGTAATTTTATAATACCATCGAGTTTTATTTATCCTTAAGATATTATTATTATTATTATTATTATTATTATTAGCTGAAAAAAATTCGTATTACTGTCTCCTTTTTAGTCTACCTAGATTTTATTTCTCACTCGTTCATTATAGTATGGGGGAATTGATCTTTTTTACCTGTTTCGTTAATGTATTCGGGTGTGTCTTCGGGGTAAATCCGTCATTAAATGAAAAGCAATTACATTATAAACGTATTATTACACCATTCTTCCCGTCAATCCTCATTGATATTACAG
This sequence comes from Acheta domesticus, assembly GCA_031308135.1. Classification (NCBI taxonomy): domain Eukaryota; kingdom Metazoa; phylum Arthropoda; class Insecta; order Orthoptera; family Gryllidae; genus Acheta; species Acheta domesticus. Next base: position 13,231,452 of record JAHLJT010008446.1, on the reverse strand, counting down.
TTAAATATACATCACACGCACAAAAACAGTTAAACTAATAATACTTGGTAGCTCCGCATTAATATACCTATTGTACGTATTTATGAATTTCCAGTGTGTGAGTTATAAACTTTTAGGTATCAGAACGCACCTCTAATTAAGAATTAATTTAATATTTATAGTAATTTTATAATACGTATTATTAAATATTTATTCACAAAATAATTTAATAATATATACGAGATGTACCGTAACGCCGGTCCATCGCGTTTCGTCAGAAATCAGATGAGATTGTCCCTTGTTTTGCTTCAGGACATAAATGTAACTTCATTATTTGTGCACGTCTTCTGAATTTCAGTGGGAAATTTAGTTATTCAAACTATTGTTTTCCATATGGGCGCGTCAAAAAGTATTATTCATTCATGAAAAACATGATGAGGGTTAAGGGCACAAATTATAGCTAATTTATATTTGAAAATTGATTTTATTATATAGGAGCGAATATTTTGTCAACAAAACTTGAAAATAAATGCTCTTTTTTCTGTATTCAAAATTCGACTAGAATATGGTTTAGCATAGAGATCACAGAATTATGAAAACGTGCACAAATTTCGCTTCTCCCCATAGCTCGTCACACACAGTTTTAAACTGTTTTTGACGTAAATAAATAAATAAATAAGCGCTGTGTATATGTGAATAAATTTTTACGGGTTGTCACGGTTCTCACGTTGTGTTCCTTTGTTGTGTAACTTGGGAGATGAATGTAAAATCTTTGTATTAAGCGTAATAGGCGCCGTTTTGTTTCTGAGTTGAGAGTTAATATGAGGAAATATAATGATATTTAATTATATGAAGGGATGTTTATCGTGCGTTTTATATTATATTATATTGCGAAAGTGTGCGGTCAACATGGTGCGCTCTTTTATAGCAAATATGTTCAATGCAAATGTTGAGTACGCAATATATTGCTCTATCTATCGAGGCCCGCATTTAGGTACTGAGATGCCCCAAACGTAAAGTGTTGTTGAGGCCCCTGTCGGCAAAAAAATTCCATGGGATTTACTAAATAATATCTGAGCGCTTTCACAAATTCACCACACACAAACACGTAAATAGATGCAGGACAGAAGTTTCTGTAAAAAGGGGGCGTGGCCATCAAGTGTTGACATTCAGAGAAATGCATAAAAATTACACTTCTGATCGGATTTCAGCAAAATAAAAACTAGCACCAAACTTCTAAATATACAGGGAATGAAAAGACGTAAAAAAATGAAAATCGATAATTTGACCTAAAATGCCTGTACCTACTCCCCTTAATAATGTATGTATTTCGCATTTTAAGACGGGATTAGTACGACTTTGTCCATGAGCCGGCCGAAGGGTTAGTAATTACAATTAATTGTATATTACAATAATAATAGTACTACGCAATTAAAAAAATAATTATTAGTTTTGTGTCTTTTTTAGTTGTAGTTCTATATATCTTCGTATTTGTGTAACTTTCTTAAGCTGCCTGCAAATGTATAATAAGTACTTGTAAATGAGAGGTCAGCTTAAACAGTAGTTCCGAAAATCATGGATACTTCATGTTGTTTTAGACTAACTAATGAATACTCGTATTTGAACCTGCTGGAGTATCTGATTGACAATTATTATACAGATACAAATATTTTACTCCAATATTTTATAAATTTTTGGGGCGTGGGGCACGTCAACCGCTTCGGTTTTTTTTTTTTTTTTTTTTTTTTTCAGAGCATAAGTAGATCAGTACAATAAATACTTTACATACGTAGTCAAGGCTTACATTCTAATTTACTTAACATTAAACTACAAACTAATTTGGGTGAGAAAGTCTTCTGCAGACACTTCTAAAAACAATCTATTTCGGAAAATTAGAATAGGAATGCCAGGTTGAGATATGTCTAAAGTTGCCTAAGTGCGGAATTTGAGGTATGGAGTGATAGAACTGGGTGGAGAGATATGTTACATGGAGTCAATTTGAAATTCTTCGTGGAGTTGTAAGTTTGTGACAAACCAAGGAGCATTTGTGATACAGTTGTAAGAAAATGGTCCTGAACTATTTGAAGCTTGTTTGTTTTTGAAGTGTAGATCCAAACTGAACAGGCGTAAAGAAGTGGTCTAATGATGGTTTTGTAGATGGTTATGGCTAGGGAGCGGATTTTTATGCCCTAAAAAAATCTTGCAATATGCTTTCAAAAATATGCATTTTTGACCTAAAAATTCTGAAATATGCACTTAAATATGCAATTAAAATTAACATTTCATTTCCTGTACACACTTTTCTTGATTAAATTCAGGAGAAGCAAGGGTGGAATGAAACGATATATGGTTTTGCAAACAATATAATCTACCTTATATCGCGGGCGAAGTAATTGGAATATATATTCACCTGAAGTACGTCTTGTAGCATTTATTCTGCCTCATTTTAAAAAAAATTTGAAGAATCAACATTTGCACTAGCATTTTATCATTGTGTAAAAAAAGAAAAGCAAACGCAAACTGTGACAAGCTCTTTCGAATTAATGAACGATCACAAATTAAAAGATTCTATTAAAAGATGAAATATTTTAGAGAAAAGTCTCTATTTTAACGAAATATGCAAAATATGCGCTTATAATTACACGAATATGCACCAACAGAAAAAATCGGCGAAATACGCACAAATATTCACCAACATTAATCTATATAGCATCGTATTCTAACCAAATGTAAAGAAATTTCACTTAGCTATTCCCTGAAGTACCGGACAAAAATATGTAATATCATAGGAAACCGCTCCCTATACTGCGATTTTTCTAACTTTGCGCTTCAATGCCCGTCTTCACGATGGAATATATCACGAACATTCACGACGTTCTCAGTCGTGGCGCCTGATATCGCATGATCGCGACCGTATCGAGCAGTGCTTGCGACATTTAGCGGTACGACGGAGAAAGATGCGAAATGCCGTGTAATATTCCATCGTGGCCATCGGGGCTTGAGGGGCAGAGTTACGAAAATTGCACTATAGTTATGGCTGTTGGGAATGGGAGGTTGACACCGCGTCGTACGCAGGTCAATCCCGCCGTTCGCGCACCCGCTGTCGAGATCCCCGTCGTTCGTCCCCTATCTCGGGCGAGCGGTGGCACTGCGTTGTAGCCGGAGTGCTTTCGCTAGAGGCTTCTCAAAACTAACAGGACGGCGGCGGAAAACAAGGCGGCGGTAGCAGCCCTCGGCCCCGCCCCCGCTCCGCCGCCGCCCCGCCGCCCGCCGCGCCGGTATTTATACACTGTCGCCAGTTGTTGATCTATTTCGTTTAGAGCGCCGTGAAGTACGTAGAGCACGCGGCGCCGCTCGGTGTTTGTTTACGAAATTTCACGCCCAGGGCGGAGCGGGGGCGGGGAGGGAGGCGTGGAAGCTGGCTGCCCCCCCCCCCCCCCGCACGAGAGCTGCTGGCGGCCGAGCGGCTTACGTGAGTCCGCCCACGCGACCGCTCTCAAGGAGGCTCCGTCTGCCACCCGCGCGTGGACCGGGAGAGATGGCTCAGTGCATCAACCTGATGTCAGAGAAGTCCCTCTGACCGGGAGGTCCTAGATTCGAGTCCCGAAGGCGACAGGATTTTCGATTCGGCTTGTCAGCCAGGTCGAATTCAGTCGCGGTCTGGAGGAGGATTCTAGCGGCCGGCTGCTCTGATCGGTAGTTTTCCGTGGTTTCTCTGATCAACACCAAGCGAATGCCGGAGCAGTACCCTAACAAACGGCGCGTGCGTTCTTTCCTTCCTCTTCCTTGTCCTCTCCTCTCCTCTTATTCACTAACATGCACTACACTGCCACACATGCCGGGAGACTGGTTGGGAGCTCACAGCTTGTCCCGGCTGGGGCGGTGTCCGCTGGTGGGAGATACCTGATTGAGTGGAAAACCCCGCTAGTCGACGGTAGGTCGGCGCCAGATCTCGCCATCCAGCGGGGAAAAGATCATCGCCACCTCCCGAGAAAAAACACGCACTGTACTTACGGGACTAAAGACGAAAGTAGTTGACACGCCCGGAAACACGAATCAATTAATCAATAAACCCACACGTGCCGCCTGAGCGACGGAAATTATTTTGCGCCCCAGATAACGCAGCTTATTTCCAATTGTTTTCTACTTTTACTACCCGTTATTTTCATAAGACACTTATACAGGATGTCCTGGGAGGAAACGTCGAAACTTCGAAAATAAGCTCTTAAGACAATTTTAAGCATATTTTGTCTAATAAACTACGTGGATAATCCGAATGGTTGGCCGCAATGAGCACTCAAAATTTGGTTTGAAAAAATTATTTCTAGGCCAAAATTTGCATTATAGAATCATAGAAACACTCCAGAAACATTTAAGTTATTTATTATTTACAAAAGAAATGAACATATTCGTTCAGAAAGGAATATCAAGCGAGAAATAAATTCTTGGAAACGCATGGAAAAAATTGCACATTACTGTTTTAGCCAATTTGTTGTTTGTTGTTTACTGTTGCAGAACTATTTTAGCCAATTATAGACCGGTAAGTCTTACGTCAGTTGTATGTAAGCTAATGGAACATTTGATAACTAACTATATTAGATAAGAATGGGAACAAAGAGAATGGCTCTTTCAGGGACAGCATGGTTTCAGGAATGGTTTCTCTTGCGAGAGTCAGATAGTATCATTGTTTCAGGATATAGCAGATGAAGTTGATGATAGTGAGAGGGTGGACACCGTAATAGTAGATTTTGCGAAGGCATTTGATGTTGTGCCTCACGACAAACTGGTTCATAAATTACTGCAGTCAGGTATTGACACCAGAGTTGTCGCGTGGATTGATGAGCTTCTTCGAGATAGAAAACAGAAGTCCGAGTTGGACAACAATTTTCAAATCTAGCAAAGGTAACTTCAGGGATTCCCCAAGGAAGCGTTATTGGACCTCCTCTTTCTAGCTTTTGTGAATGACCTGACAGAGAATTTAATCTCATAGGTACGACTATTTGCAGATGACTGTATATTATATCGAGTTATTCATTCAAAAGTAGATGAGGATATTTTGCAGGATGATCTAAATAGATTACATCTCTGGGCGGAAAAAAATAGCATGACAATAAATAGTTCGGAAAGCAAAACCATCACGTTTGGTAGGGGCCGCAAGTACACTGAAACTCAATACCGTTTAGGCAACGAAAATATTCCAAGAGTCGTGTCTTGTAAGTATCTGGGAATAATTTTTGATAGCAAATTGAGTTGGGAAAATCAGGTAAACTTTGTCGTGGGGAAAGCGTGAAAATCTTTCCATTTTACTATGCGAATACTAAAAAAGAGTACTGCGAAAGCAAGAGAATTAGCTTATATATCTCTAGTTCGCCCATTAATGGAATACGGGACGGTTTGTTGGGACCCTTATAGAATATCACAAAAGGAATATTTGAATAGAGTACAGAGAAGAGCATGTAAATTTATTTTCCGAAGCAATAGGGAGTCATTAGAAATCAGGAGGGTTAAGGCAAGATTCTGTGCTTTGTACAAAGCGTATGTCGGTTATCCAGCTTGGAAAGATATCCACATCCGGCTCAGTAGACCCACGTACTTTAGTAGAGAGGATCACAAGCACAAAATACAGTTCAGGCCACAGAGAACAGATGTTGGAAAATTTTCCTTTACTAATAGAACTATAACGGACTGGAATAAGTTGCCTGCGACAGCCTTGGAACCCTTTCCTCTAGGTCTTCAGAGATTTAAAAGTAAATTAACTAATGATATTTGTAAATTTTATTAGTAAGTTATTTTCATTAGAATTTTTTATTATTATTAGTAAATATTGTTACCATTATTAGTATTGTGACAATTATTAGATGCATTGGTTTATAGTATTCGTATTGACGTGTGGTGACGTGTTGTGAAGTGTGGTGCTATATAGAAGTAGAAAGAGAAATGAAGTGAAGTGGAGTGCAGTGTATAAAAAGTCGTTTATGTTAGTATAAAGTATCTGTACAGGACCACCATAATTAATAGAATTAGTAGAATTAATGCGGGTATTGTTATTAATGCATTTTTTGTTAACATTGTTATCTTATTATTATTATTATGATTATTATTATTGTCTTCAAATAATTTTAAGTTACATTGTATTTAATTCATAATTATAATATGTAGATATAATATGTAAATTTTAGTGTTCCGCCACCAGGTTGTATAAACCTACCTGCGGAAATAATAAATATCTATCTATCTATCTATTAATTCTTGGAAACTACATCTTACATTAAATCACGTATCTCAGGTCCAATGAAAATCCCCTTTTTTAGTTTGGAAATATTCGGTGAATGAAATTTCATTCCGATGTATTTGAAACTTTCTCAATCATTGTGCATTGCCTTTATGAAATGTTTATGAATCCTAAATTAATATGCAGTGGAGGTAGTTTTCTACACCATGACATTAGCTTTGATGGTTCTACATTTCGATTATGTATTAGCATTGGCTTCAAGTTTGCTTTTGAAGCTTCTACGATCTAGGAATGCGACAGCAATGTCGATTTTTCTATACAAATCTATGTTTTAAATATTGAGGGATTGAAACAGCTGTTTTTTGAACATGATGTTATGGGTTGAATGTTTGGTTTTTGTTGAACATGAGTGATGTATTGAACCGATTAACATTTTTCAGCATGATGTTATGGGTTCCATGTTTTTACGTTTTCAATGTTATGTTCGTGGATGAAAGATGCCCATAATCAATAGTTCGTAGAAGTGAAAATAAACAACTGATGGTACCAACATGAGCTTGTATTCTATCGAAAGGATCGCGGTTTGTTCTATCTTCGGCATCTCTTGCTCGAGATAATCCTGATAGCCTCCTGTTTCCTTCGTCTTTCCTGTATTTCGCACATGGTGAGACGTATAACTTTTGTTTTCAGTTAAATTTTAATTATAAATTAATAAGCACGGCTATTGGGAATTTAATGTTAACATGTTACTAAAATGCTACTAAAACTAAAATGTTTATTATTAAGATGTTTAAAAACATCGATGGTTTTGGATTATTAACATCGATGTTTGGCAACATCGATGTTTTCTTGTCGATGTGTCACTTAGCATGAATAGCCAAATCTTCCGAAACCTATCTACCTCCAAGGCTTTTCGGAGGGTTTTCGTGTAGTTGTGGTAAACTGGTTTACACCCCATTATGTTCGCTAAACAAAAGGTAAACATTAACACACCTTGTTACTTACTTTAATTAAAAATTAAATATTACCACATCCCTTTACGTTCGTTAAACTATAGTAACACCAGTTTTAAAAAAATGGTATTTGGGTTCTCGCCATATAATGGACACGATAAATAGCATGGAAGAGTAAACCCGACAACCATTCATGTAAATATTTCGAGTATCATTTAAACGGGGTGCCCGTTGTTTGTCCTGATTTCCAAGTTTAAATTTAAATACAATGCGGAAGCTTTTTTCAATGTCGGCGCTATGTGAGTTCCTTTCTCTAGGATTTCATAGTGCACGTCCACAAAAGTAACAAAAGAGACGTGATGAATTTACATACTTACGGGGTTAATTAGAAACCACTGTCACGAATGATATCAACTTAGAAACATTTGAAGAATCACACAGTTTTAAAGCTTCTTAGTTATGAAGACAAGACACAAAAAGAACTGGTTATGTACACCACTCTCGACATTAAGCGGAATATTACTGCGGTGAATTCAGCCTACAGCCTGACGTTGGCTACGCAGTCCCTACCAGTACACACTTCTCGAACCCTTGGAAGGGAAATATAAACAAAAGTGTGACTCATGTTTATTATTACACAGTAGTGCTGTGGTTTTGTGTATGACATTGCAGCAACGCCAAGCACCATGTAAACCGGGAAAAGCAGCGCAATTAACGACGGGCGCGTAACATTCTAAACAGAAAGTTCAGGAAATAAGGAAAACTGTACGTGATGGCTTTAATTCTGTGGTCACGGGGTAAAATCAGTTTTCGCGAAAGTTGAGTTTACGAAAACTTCAAGTTAAGTATCTATATTTTATTGTAATAAAACGACCTAATTCAAATATTGCCGCCTTAACGAGAAAAAAAAGTTAGAAAATAGCGTTAAGCTTAGGAAAAACAGTTGGCTCAGTAATCTAGCCCTTGTTTTCTTCAAACTAAGATTTTTACTTTAGAGCTTTTACCCCGTGGCCACAGAATTGATATTCATTTCCGTATTCTGAGTATAGAAATCCATGATTACAGTGTGTTGCGTGAAATTTCATTGTTCTTTAGTGTTATGTTTTTTGTACATATTTTTAGGTTTCTTGCTTAATAATAAGAATATAAATTTAAGGCTTTTGGTTATTGAAGTCCTTATTACATCTTTGGAAAGAATATGGGCTACGTCGAAAACAAGTTGGATCAATAATTGACGGGAACAATGCACGAGATAAGCAGCCCTTCAAACAAACGTTAGACTCCTCTGAGACGTTTAAAGGCAAGAGAGCATTGTGTTCGTGTCTGGAATTGATAGTCCACTTTCCCACGTGCTGTCGGTCATTCAACTTTATCACAGTTGATCTGTGTATTAACAAGTGCCAGCGATCTTACATTCATCGTTCATTTACGTGAAATACTTTTTTGCGTCTAGGATTCTCATTGGAAGTAAATGAACTTTAGCTCATATCAAACATAAAAACTCTTAGTTACGCAATTTGGCTAACGACGCTGCCTTGGACTAAGAAAAGGAATAAAAATCGGGCACGTGCAGTTTCTTTGGGAACTCAATAGGCATTTCCCTTGAATGAACCGGAAAACCGGTTTGAAGCAGCCATCTCAAGTTCTGAAATCGATCTGAGCCAATTGTGCTCCAGACAGCGGCTAAATTCACCCGAGCTATTTCGCTATACTGCGATTTTTCTAGGAAGGACTCTCAAGATAACTCACATCCCATCTTCGCGATGGAATATGTCACGGCATTTCGCGTCTTTTCTCGGTCTTGCCGGTAGAAGTCGCATGATCGCAAGCACTGCTTCATACGGTCGCGATCGTGCGAAATCTAGCGGAACGACTGAGAAAGATGCGAAATGCCGTGACATATTCCATCGCGAAGATGGGATTTGAGTTATGTTGAGTGTCCTTCCTAGAAAAATCGCAGAATAGTCGGAGGTTGCTGGGTGTCACGCTGGTCCTCCTGCCAGACGCCCCTCTCCGTGGTCGTGGAATCCTCCGTGAACCAGCGTGGTTGGCGCGTAAATTTCACTCACGCTCACGAGTACCGAGAGAGAACGGGAAGGAATACGATTTCTTTACGCCCAGGAAACACTATGTCTTCTTCAAAATTTAATCATTCTTTGCAAAGTGTGCTAACAGACTTATTGTGGTTTTCAGAATATTCTCTTATTACTAGGGGGCGGATTTTTATGCCCTAAATATCTTGAAATATGCTTTTTAAATTATGCATTTATGACCTAACAATTCTGAAATATGCACTTTAATATTCAATTAAAATTAACTATTTCATTTTCAGTATAAACCTTTCTTGATAAAATTCAGAAGAAGCATGCTTGGAATAAAAAAAATAATATGCAAACATAATGTACTAAGTTACTTCTGGGGAGAGATAATTGAAGTAAATATTTACTTTAGTGAAGTACCTTGATTATAGGTCTTCTTTCACTTTTTCTGCCTGGTTTAAAAAATATATCAAGAAATATCCTTCATTTGCACAAGTATTTTATCGTCTATAGAAAAGAAAGGGGGAAAATGAAAATTGTGACAAGCTTTCCCGACAATGAACGCTCACAAATAAATTCTACGAAACCATGAATATTTTCTCTATTTCAACGAAATATGCGAAATATGCTCCCATAATTCAATGAATTGAATTGAATTGCCTTATTTTACGTGGCGAGACTCAGGCCATGAGGCCTGCTCTTCCGTCTGACCACGCAAATTTTGTTACACTCCTTTCACCAACTAAGGAAAGAAGGTATTACTGGGGCGACGAAACCGGCGATTTGAATTTAGCTCAGAGGCGTCATTTAGGCTTGAGGATCTTTTACATGCAAGTAAATCTACTAACATGGGACAGCCGGCTTTACTTCCCCTCCGAAGGAAGGCGTACGAAGGATTTTTTCGCCCCTAAAATCCACGGCTTCGATCGGGTTTGAACCCGCGAACTTGGGTATAGCAGTCCGTTACGCTAACCACTACACCACCGCCGCCGCAACACCACCGCCGCCGCAAATGAATATGCTCCAACAGGAAAAATCTATCAAATATGCACTAACAAATTAATCTACAAAGCATCCAATTATAACCAAATGCCAAGAAATTACTTTTAGCTATGACTTAAAGCAATGGAGAAAATATGCAAAATCATAGAAATCCGGTCCCTACTTATGACAAAAGCTCAGAAAGACCTGTTATTCAAAAGCTCTTTCAGCACTTATGCTGTAGCCGCAGCCTCAACTGCCCTTTCGCAGCATTCTCGGGTGTGTTTCTGGCGTTTTCACATGCGTCAAACCGACCTGTAGGCCTTTCACTATTTTGTCGGACGGCGCTGCTTTAAAGACTCTGCCTGATATTGAAATGCGTCATCCAGTCTGTCTGTAGTCTGCTTATGCAATTGGTTGGGTGAGCACCTAAAATGAGTTGATGAGTTTGAGCATGATTGATAGTCAGTAGGGAGTTTGAGATAGCCGAGAAGTTGGGCCTAGATCCATTATTTAAATTGTATTTTGTTGTTTAAAGTAAATAAACAGAGTTTACGAGGAGTACGTAATACATCGTAACAATTATGTTTGTATGTTTACGATTTTATGTATGCTAACTGTAATCGAACAAATTTGATGACGCGGCCTCCTTAATCCTAAAAAGGTCAATTTTTGTTGGCACTATTAGTGACCATTGGGGACAGTTCAGTGTAACATGTTTTGGACAAGCATTAAAGAATTTCAATTTTTAGGCAGTTGAATAATAAGTACTCGTTCCCATGAATGATATCAGCGTGTTCCTTGAATTGTGAAACTACGAAATAGAATGTTTTTTAGTTCCAAGGGGCTCATTGCTTCTGCATAGGAATTTGTTATTTCTCTTATTATTCCCTGTTACTTTCACTCTGCTACATATGAGTAAAACATTATTTATTGTGATGTATAAAAAATTATGACATATTTTTTCATCTCTTCCAGGAAAAATATAATATGCGTGTGTGTGTGTGTGTGTGTGTGTGTAGAAAGCTTCAAGTATACTTTAAAAATGGTAATAAAAAGTAACAACATGCGTTGTTTACTAGGACAATGTATTCGCGTTTCATATTTTTTGCTAATTGAAATCTTATGTATGAACCTCAGCTTTCCTTTTCTTGTTTTCAATTTTATTATTATTATTGACATTTTTCAGAGTTACTGTGTATCTCGTGAAACGGCTAGAAAATTTCCATTTATATAATTGCTGTGGAATTAAAAATCGTCCGCCAGTTCCTCTCAGCGATGATCTGTTTGCAAAGAGATTGCTAGCTTGCAGTCGGTGGCCTGTCGTTGGTAAAAATATATTCGCACAATTACACGGAGTACAGAGATTCAGTCGATTGGCTGCCGTTCCAGCGGCCCGTCGCGCGCCATTTTTCAGGTTCAGAGACCGAGTATCAGCGCGGACTGGAGTGGAAAGGTGTTATTTATCACCCCCTCCTCCCCTCCACGCCTTCTGAGCGGGGAGGCAGTGAGCCCTGGCGCGATCGTGAACCGAGCGAAGGTTCATCCTGCGGTTACTTCGTCGCAAGCGGAGTAGGCAGCGTCGCTGTGCGCTGCAGCCCGACAGGCCAATTCAAGTGGATAGCTCGGGCACGTCTACCAACTTCAACACCACGAAACCCCCAACCAATAAAACAAAAATAAATAAATGACAGTATCATTCCGTGGACTCCAATTAATAAGGCAGTGAAATAATGAGGACTCCCAATTTCAGGGCACTCTCAAGTGGAAAACTCACATCGATAACAAAAGATCAGCATGCCGAAATCAAAATTCAAGTGAAACTGCTCTTCAATAAAACTACTTAACTCTCTTTAAACAATGTCATTATATACAAGTCCATCATCAAACTCTTCCTCCTCCTCCTATATGCCTACCCGGTATGGACAAATAATATTAATAAATTACAAATCACCCAAAACCAATTCTTAAGACCCATCGCCCAAGCCCTCTGGTTTATATCCAACAAGCAACTAAACACAGAATTAAACATCAAACCACTTATTGAATTGAACACCAAACCCTTACCGTATTGATAATATCGCTAATAACTTTTACTCAAACCTCCACTTGTATCAGCCATTGCAGAAATCTCAAGCTGGGTAAATATTCAGAACGTCAAATTCGAATAAGAAATAGATATCCTTAACATGTGTTTTTGAATATACTCAGCAATATAGAATAAATCAATTGAAGTGTACTGTGAGTCCCCTCGTCAGAAGAAGTTTAGTGTTAGTATTAAATTAGAATAAGCTGTATTGTAACCCCGTAAATACAAATGCAAAGTTGAACATCAACTGAACTTTGCGAATTTTTCCAAAATATAAATAAATTCAATAAGCAAACCACGTAACTGGGTATGATGACTCAGGCTGACGACTGTTGCCATTGAAGCGTTTAGAATAGGGAGGTTAGAGAGATCGCACCCTGGTGGTGGAGGATTTTCGACAAAAATTCATAGTTAACTTCAAATCAGCTCACAAAGTGAATACTAGCGGGCGGTTGCTGTAGCTTGGTAATTCCGTGTTTTTCTCTGATCAGTTCCAGGCGAATGCCCTGATAGAGGATACTAGTGGCCAGCTGCTCTAGTTTTCTAGTGTTTTTCTATGACGAATTCCAGACGAATGTCCTGAAAGAGAGTACTAGCGGGCGGCTGGTCTAGCTTGGTAGTTTCCGTGTGTTTTCTCTGATGAATTCCAGGCGAATGCTCTGATAGAGAATACTAGCGGGCGGCTTACTCTAGCTTGGTAGTTTCCGTGTTTTGTCTCTGATCAATTCCAGGCGCATGCCCTGAAAGAGAATACTACCGTCCGGCTGCTGTACCTTGGTAGTTTCCGTGTTTTTCTGTGATCAATTCCAGACGAACGCCGTGTCAGTGCCCTATAAGTGACACAGAACGCGCACAATCTTTTCCTTCGTCAACCTTTCCTTCACCCTTCAATTCATACACGCACACACGCGCACACACTTCCATGTACAACAGTTCCACACACTCCAGGTGACAGGTAGGGAGCATTAAGCTTGTCCTGGTAGGGCGGTGCCATATTGCTGGACATACCAATCGGGGAAAACTCCGGAAGCTGACGTGTAGAGTTAGCGTCGAATGACTTATTACATCGAGAGAGAAACACCATCACTTGCACTGCAATTGAGGGAGTACAAACTGTGGTTGCGGCGCCCGTAAACGCAGAAAAATAAATGGCACTCTGGACAGGTTTTCTCGAGGTTTATACGTTTCGCCTGTGAGAATTCTTTCTGATAATTTATTTGCGGTAAAACTAGACTGATACTTAAGTTTTTCATTCTTGGCGCACCAAGGTCACGGACGAAAAATGTAGAGGAAAAACCCTCCAATAGGGAGCTATATATGCAATACTATGTTGTGACGTGGAAGTTCCATATTGGACAAAGCCTTCCCTCTCCATTTTTTGTCCGTGACCTTGGTGAGCCAAGAATGAAAAACCCAAGTATAGTCGGTGGATTTTACCCCATACCTGTGCATTGCAGCTTCCGCTCATACTTGGGCATGGTCATCGGCAGCCGCGTATTCCAATTCACGTGCCAACCCATGGGAAGGACCCTGTCTCCACCACTTATTCAAACCGCGATACGCGCCGCCTTGTGCGAAAAGTACGGTGCCACGTCGTATGTGTATTACGACGTTCTTTGGCTGAGTGAGATCCCCGACCAAATAGTACCCGCAATATGCAAATTCTTTAAGACAAGTCTGTTTTCATATTAACAATGATAAGAATGTTCTCCAGCCGACCACAAAGCTACACTACATTCAGCCGACCACAAAGTTACGCTACATTTTTATGAGCAGGTACTAATAAGAATGGAAGTTATTCTAATCATCCGATAAGCAAGTTTTTGATAGATACGTTAAATAACCTCGTGAGGTATGGTCGAGTAGCCTCTTCACCTTATTTAATGTTGTCCATGGAATAGAAAAAAAATTTAAAAAATAACAAAAATGGATAATTTCGTTTAAAAATTGTTCATTTCGTTTTGTTATAACATAAAATGAATTTCTATACTAAACGGCATTGTTCTAAAATGAAAAGAAAAAATGACATTTCATTAAAATCCTGCCCCTAATGACGAGAAACATGAAAAGACATGGAAATTGTTGTTCCCCCGCAATACCGGGGTAATACTTTTTTGCATCGATAAACGAATTACAGCTTGGATTTCATTGTATTGTTTATAATTTCGATCAGGTTCTTGTCCAGTTTCCGTAATCTATTGAGCAAATGCTGAGATGGCCCCTTGTTTTGCTTCTGGACGTACACGTAGCTTCACTGTGCGTACGTGTTGTTGAGCACTCCTTTTCCATGTAGTGGTAGGAGTACAACTGACGTTCGTTACTATTTTGTTAGCATTACAGAAAAATCAAATCAGCAGTTGATTTACCGTCGAAATTGATTTTCTATAACTCGGGAACAAACATTTTTCAAATTTTAATTTTTTAAAGATATTAATTATTTTCTAAATTCTTGTTTCTAGTTTTTCAAATTTTGCCCTTTTTTTAAATATTCTGGGCCTCAATGAAAATGTGCGCAGATATCTCTTCCCCATACGTCATATACAGTTTTTCTTTCCCGTATATGTACGTATACACGGAGTGATATACGTATTAAAGGGATCTGATTCTAGTCGAAGCTTTGAGATTTTGAAAAAGATTCTTCAAAATTTGGGTGTACTTTATATGAAGCCCTCCGGGGATTTTCAAAGTTTTCTCAAAAACGGCTCCAAATTTTTTCTTTAAATTTCTTGTATGAATAGAGTAAAATACACTTATTAACATGGCATATGTCCAATTTTAACGGATAGCTCTAAATTTTCGAAAATTTTGAAAGTTTGAATTTTTTTCGGCGTCTTTCTCCAGCTATAAAATTGAAGATAGAGATTTTTTCTTCAAATAAAATTTGTTCTGCATATTGAGTTCTTTCATGAAGGTCATGTAAATGTTTCTCAAAATTTTAGTAGTTATCGTGCAATATTGCGTGCAATATGTGCAATATTAAAAAATTACAAATCCAAGATTTTCTCAAAAACTGCTCCAAATTTTTTCTTAACACTTTTGGTAGGGATAGTGGTATATTTACTCTATCAGATGACATAAAGGCATATTGGTCTATCGGTTGGTTTTTTCTAAAATTACAAAAATTAAATTTTTTTACTTGTTTCTCACGTCGTTAATATTTACATTATCGGCAATTTTTTCACATTATATTTACGAGTATGTATGCTTTAAATAATATAAAGTAAAGTTTCTCGAAAACACTACCGTTTTCTGTGAAAAGTAGCGCAAAATTTCGCATTTTCAGAAACGCTGAGACGCCATTTTATCATATATTGTTGCATTCTTTTTCTTCAAACTTTTGTAACGGATAGTGATAATTACACTCTTCAATATGACGTAAAGTTTATTTTCTCTTCAACGGCACATAATTTTTAAAAGAAAATTGCCATTTATGACTGGGTTTTTGTGTTCTTTAATATTCTAATATTAATGTTTCCGTGCAATAGGAAACCGAAAAATTAAGAAAATGACAAAAAAAGTACTTTTGGCGGAGATAGATGGTAGCTGGCAAGAAAGAGTATGTGGCAATTCCGAATAGCTAGCGAAGACTCAAGGAAATAGAAAACTAATAAGGGAAAGTCTGTGCCATTCTGTAGCACCACTAGTTAACTGTTTTTTTTACCAAATAGATAAATAAATAAATACAAAATGCCCCCCTACTCCGCCTCCACTCACCGCAACTAGCAAAAGTGAGCTCACCAACCCGTGTGCGTAGTGAAGCTCCATTTCTGACGCGAAACAAAACAAGGCGCCTCTCAGCGTTCGCTCCTCGGACGGCGGAGTGGCGTCCAGCGCGGGGGGGGGGGGGGGGGCGACGAAGGGCCAAGATTTATCGGGCGCGATTTGTTCGAGGTTTACGTCCAAGGCGAGAAGTGGTCGCCGAATAACTTCCTCGTCGGGAGGCGTCGCGAAATATGGCCGGCCTCCACAGAGCGCGGAGTGTTGTGCGTGGCCTCGTGATTTAAGCGGCTCCCCGCACGCTGCGGTCGTGGCGGCACTGGCAAATCGGCGGCCGTGGAGAGGTTCGCAACGACGGAGCGACACTTAAACTGTTGTTTCTTAAATGTTACTGCAGTTAACCCTCATTAACACGAATTCCGAGGGACCGAAGTAATCGGAGTAGTGTTATAAAAATTATAGATAATTAGTTTATTTAATTAGCTTTGGGCATTAAGCCTGGTGGCAAATTCTTTACACATAATATACATCAATACTATAAAATAATACTATGGGAACACTAAAATGCATACAATATAATATTATTTCGTTTAAGGCGTGCCTACTAAATGCTGAGTCCCTTCACAGACTACTGATCTTTTCGCTTATTACTAGAATATAATCTTAATCTAAACGTCTTGATGTTTGTGGGCAAAGTCTCCACTAGTGCTGCAGGCAATCTATTCCATGACTCTATAGACCTATTTACAAAACTGTATTTCCCAACATCAGTTCTCTGTTTCCTTGGACGAATTTTTCTAATATCGTCGTGACGTGCTAAGTAACGGGCTCATGCATTGTTTCCGGAATTTCCCTCCATTCTGGATTTTTTTCTAATGCTTTGTAAAATATACACAACCTCGCGTGTTATCGTGAGTATTATAAATGTCCGTATTACTGCAATCCCTTGCCGGGACCGAAATTTTGTTCGTCTTACGGGAGAATTCGTGTTAAACGAGCTCGTGCTAACGTGGGTATACTGTTCTTCGAAACTGTTCTGTGCAATTTTTAATTCTAAAACGAAATTATAGGCTGTTATCG
This sequence comes from Acheta domesticus, assembly GCA_031308135.1. Taxonomy (NCBI): domain Eukaryota; kingdom Metazoa; phylum Arthropoda; class Insecta; order Orthoptera; family Gryllidae; genus Acheta; species Acheta domesticus. Next base: position 13,214,382 of record JAHLJT010008446.1, on the reverse strand, counting down.
GTTAATACTGCACATGCAAGATAGTAGATTCCCCGATGACAGTCACGTCATTGCACATTGGTGTTAGGCGTTTCTCCTACTGCAGATTCCAAGTGTTTAGAGATTAGGTCAGTGATAACGTACACAGCAAACTCCTGTGGATGTTGATATGTCGTTTCAGACAACAGTTTAACTGTATAGAATGAAATACGTGCGATCATTAACTGCTCTACCAGCCACTGTAACTCTCAAGTTAATCGTCCTCTGTTTACATATTTGGCAATAGAAGAAGAAAACGCCACAGGTTATACTTCCGTTTTTCTTTCTTGGCGAATGGGACTATGTCATCAAAATGGAATATCCCACAGTATTTCGCTCCGTTATCCGTATTATCGTTCTCCGTTGTGTCGCCAGGAATCGCATGATCGCTCGCACTGTTCGATACAACACACGAAATTCCGTGAGATATTCCATTTTATTGACCCCCCCATGCGCCAGGAAAGAAAAACCGAAGTATAGTTGCAAGAGCTAATTGTTAAACTACTAGAATACAACCAGCATTGCGCGTCTCGCACCGTCCTTCGTGTGTTGCGTGCCGCGCCTAGGGCGAGCGGAAATGTCGGAGCGCAGACCATGCGTGTGGCTGGGCGCTTGTCCTATTAAAACTCTTAATTTAATTAATTTTTCCCGCGTTTTCCCCTGGCCTTGACTCCAACTCTTCGGGCAATTCTCGCTGATCTGGAGAAGAATTGCAGAATTTCTGAAAGTATGACTCAAATGGGTCATCACACCGTTGCTTATTTCTTTCGTTTTTTCAAAGCATTGGATTCAATCATAGCATTTAATGTTTTATTCAGTCTTAAGTGTAAAGTCTCTGATAGAATTCTCGCGCCTTTCCCCGGAAATTTATTCCTTCTTCATTGCCGCCCCCCCCTTCATTGACGGTTGAAAACGTACTTGGCTGGTAACCGTCCAGCGTTCATAAGACAGATAACTAACAGTAGCAGATTTTACAAGCACAGTTAAGTTTGTTCCTTTAAATTGTAAATAATGTAAATATTTTAGATTTAAAAATACTGGTTCCAACCATTGTTTTGGAAAGGGCAGCTCTTGTCAATTTAGTTTATGAGTATAAATTGTAATAAAATGAGTTCAAGTAGGCGCAAGCACAGTTTAGTATGTTTTTTGAAATTGTAAATCATCTACATATATTAGATACAACAATATTGATTCCAGCCATTTTTTTAAAAAGAAATCTGAAGATTGCTGTTCAGTTATCGCCGAAACGTCACAGTTGTAAGAACAATAAAAATTGAATGTCTAAAATTTGAATGAGCTGCTTGTCTCTAAGTGTATCACTATAGACATTCATTAGGTGAGATTATAAATTTATAACAAAAAACGACTTCATTAATAAAACTTGGCAGCAAATTGCGCATGACCTCATAAAACAAGTGGAAAGATATTTAATATTATAGATCATTTCTCAAGAATAATATGGATTTTCTTATTGTTACTGTATGTTCATGGAAGGAAAGTGTGGACGATTGAATATTCGATGTGTTTTATTGGCAAATTTTGATTAGATATCAAAACGTAGTCTATCTCAGGTTTTCATAATGAACGGCATGCACAGCAAAATATTATCCTCATTTAAATGACGTCAAGTCCAAGTCTGTTTGCGGAACGGCGCGGCCTTGCGACGTCCCTCTGGTTTCACTGCCCGGAGCCCTTTCTGGTGGCGCAGCGCCATTTCAACGCGTCGTGCAGCGTTGCACTGCGGGAAGCCTAGCACAGGCGTAGTGAGGAACGTTCCTCAAAATGAAACTAGTGGTGGTACGTCATATACAGGGTTTTGCATGTTTATGTAGTAGGATAATGTAGCGAAGCAGTTAGAAATATTCCGAGAAAGTATACTGTGGTTTTTGTAACTTTGCCCCTCTAGGCCTGTCTTCACGATGGAATAAGTCTTTAGTATTTCGCGTCTTTCTCAGTCATGTCGCTAGACTTCGCAAGATAGCAACCGCATCAAGCAGAGTTTGGGATCATGCAACCCCTAGCTGCACGAGCGAGAAAGACGCGAAATGCCATGTGATATTCCATCGTGGCCATAGGGGCTTGAGGGGCAGTGTTACAAAAATCGCACTATACAGAGTCCAGAGAGGAAACGTCGAAACTTCGAAAATAAGCTCTTAAGACAATTCTAAGCTTATTTTGTCTAATAAACTACGCTTTCAATTGTTCCGCGGCCTATTCGTGCTGAAACTTATTCTTGACTCCGGCCGTGAAAGCCTTCGATGCTAGTCGGCAGTTGAGTTCTTCCAATCACCAGGACTTCAATGTTTTTACAAATCGAAATAATAGACAAATGTGGTACAGATGTAAGAAGTTTGATAATTGATTGTTAGTGATTCCACGCGCGTCAACTACTAGGGTCATTAGTCCCGTAAGTGTAGTTCATTTTTATCGGGAGATGGTGGACTTCCCCCGCTCGCTGGCGAGATCTGGCCCTGACCTACCGTCGGCTAGCAGGTATCTCCCACCGGCCGGGCACCCCGGTCGCGACAAGCTCTAAGCTGCCGACCACCCATCCGTGTCGTAGTGTAGTGGTCGCGCGCGGTCCGTAGCCCGTTAGTTAGGGTACTAGTCCGGAATTCGCCTAGTGTTGATCGGAGAAACCACGGAAATTTATCGATCAGAGCAGCCATCCGCTAGAATTCGCCTCTAGACTGCGGCTGAATTCGACCTAGCTGACAAGTTAGTGTCCACTATTCCTCTCGTGAAATTAAAACCAATAGTGTTTAACTATGCACACACAATTTCCAATCAGGGCGGTGTACCTCAAAAAGTTTGTCGGTTTTTCTATACGATTAGGCCAATTAGAAATTGTGACTTATATGTCTTAGGAGGCGGCATATATCGATTGCTGTGTTGATGTCCCATTAATCGCCTATGTACTATAACATAAACTCATTGATGTTAACATATTTCCAGTAGTTGGTGCAGTGTTGAACTCCGACAATTTCATTCGTGGAATAGTCCTATAAATCCCACTGGTGCTTTCGAAATTCTCAGATTTGTCGATAATTCCCAAAGCACTCGTGGTATTACCTACGAAAATATTCCGCTACTGTTGGGACTGGAACGTAGGACCTCCCGGTCAGAGGCACAGCAGTGACATCAGTTGATGCCCTGGGCCAACTCTAGAATATACTGGGAGCAATACATGTAGACAGGGAGAGCACAAAGCAGTAGATATTGCTGAGGAACAATGGGTGCAAGAAGAGAACATCGCCGTACTACCCCGACTGCGACTCAACACTTTTTCGAAGGAGCTCTTTCTGTTTCTATCCGGGACCCCTCCGTCAGTAGTGTTCACGTTTCAAGGAATGATTGAATATACAGGATGTCCGGGAGGAAACAATCGAAACTTCGAAAATAAGCTCTAAGACAATTCTAAGCGTATTTTGTCTAATAAACTACGTGGATATTCCGAATGTCTGAGCCGCTAATAGCACTCAAAAGTTGGTTTGAAAAAAATATTTTTAGGCAAAAATTTGCGTCATAGAAGCATAGAAACGCTTCTGGAACATGTAAATTGTTTATTATTTACAAAAGAAATGATTATATTTGCTCGGACAGAAAAAATAAGTGAGAAATAAAAAAAAACAGTCGAAGTGTGTAAATTGGGTGCTTTTTTATTTCTAGCTTAATTTTTCTTTCTGAACAAATATGTTTATTTCTTTTGTAAATAATAAACAATTTACATGTTTCTGTGCTTCTATAATGCACATTTTTGCCTAGAAATCCAATTTTTCAAACCAACTTTTGAGTGCGTATTGCGGCTCAATCATTCGCAACATGAACGTAGTTAATTAGACCAAATATGCTTAGAATTGTCTTGAGAGCTTATTTTCCAAGTTTCGACGTTTTGTCCCCGGACACCCTGTATATTCATCTGGTATAGGGTGGCTTACCATCTAGAAGAGTTCGGCGCGGAGCCCGCGTGGCGCGCCGCTTGCGCGCCGTCCTGTGCGAGCGGGTGGGCGCGGCGGGGGCGGCGGCCGTCGAGCGATGGAGCAGCGCGACGCGGGCGCTTCCAGGGAAACTTCCCGCGCCGCCGGAAAAGTTATGGCGGCGAAGATCGTGACGACGCGTCGTCGTCGCCGCCGCCGCCGCCACCGGCGTCGTCCCTCCTCGCCCCCGCGCCCCGCCACGCAAATCTGCGCGCAGGTGTTGAGCGAAGAAGGCCAACTTTGGCGAAAAAGCAGCCGGCGACGTTTCCGCGCGGGATTTTTATTCGCGGCGAGCGACGGAGAGGGGACTGCCAGCAGGAGACTGCGGTGTGGTTGTCGCCTCCGTATGAGCAATGCTTCGATGTAGGTGGGCGTAATATAGTGCGATAGAAAATGTACACAACGGTGTACATTTGGTATCGCATGAACCATGATACACCAGAGTGACCGATTTCTGGGGAAACGGGGAGTAACCACAGAGTAGAAATTATAAACATGTTTATACTTACATTTTTCTTGGGTATTTTGAACCATTTATTATTTGATTACTGTTACGGGATTTTTATTCGGGGTGCCGCGCGGCGAGTGAGAGCGAGGGGGAGTGAACTGCCTTCGGGAGACTGCGGTGTGGTTATCGCCTCCGTTTGAGCAATGCTCCAGTGTGGGTTGGGCGTAATATAGTGCGATTATAAAATGTACTTAATGATGTACATTTGGTATCGCTGCACCATGATACACCAGAGTGACCGATTTCTGGGGAAACGGGGACTAACCACAGCGTAGAAAATATAAACATACTTATACATATCTTGGGTATTTTAAATATTTTGTATTTGATTACTCTCAACATTTATGTCTCATGTTTGGTTCTTCTTTAAAGGTAATGGGTACAAAAAATTCCAAAGTGTCTAATTCTATAGAGGCTCGACATGTCAGGTCGAATTTTGTATGGTTTGCTCCTGAGAAATCAGTTTCTATGGCAAAAGATATGCATTCGGCATGGTTGATTTCCAGCCAGTCCCCACAAAGCAGTGTCCTGGTCGGGTCTCCTGGTATAGCCCCATGTTTAAAGTAATGGCGAGGAAATTGCATCTATGCCGGTGCCCTGATATCCGGTGGTAGGGATTAGTGCTGCAGTGCCGGCAGGGTATAAACGACTCTGACAGTTCTCTCGCCACGTGCTATGGTACGTCATGGAAGCAATCAGCTTGCAATACGTTCTGAAGCACGTATTTCATGAAGCACGTCATGAAATCGACATCATGATTTCTGAGCACGTACGTCATGAAGCAAGCAGCTTGCTAGGATTTGCTTACTTTCTCAACAGCCAGGGTTCAGCGTTCCGCTCATCTGACTCGCATGAAGTCCAGAGGTTATACCTTTCGGTGAACATGATATCAAGAAGTGTACAGCCTGTCAGTAAGTGTTAAGTGTTTTGAGATTTCATTTATAACTGATGTAGTGATGTCTTGTGTGTAGTACTGTGTGG
>JAHLJT010008446.1:13137104-13207898 GCA_031308135.1 Acheta domesticus | reverse complement strand
TGGCGACTTTGTGGAAAGCCAGGAATACTCCGAAAAGTCAGGGAATTTAATTGATCTGAAATGATGACAATTATGACGAAGATACAACTACTACTACTACTACTACTACTACTACTACTACTACTACTACTACTACTACTACTACTACTAATATAATAATAATAATAATAATAATAATAATAATAATTCACGGAAATTTGTTCCAGAAATATTACGGTCACCGTGCCGAAACATTGGCCGAGAACGACATACTCTCCACCGAAAAATTGAAGACTTGGATGTGCTGAAATTCTAGCGAATGAGTGAGGGGTGGGTCGTGCGTCCCGAAAGAGAAGGCGACTGGAAAGAAGAGAATAGGCAGAGGTAAAGGTGCTGACCCTCATCAGCGCCGTCCACCTGCAAAAACAGCGCAACGCCAGCGGCTGCAACAACTTTCGCAGTCACAGGAGGACTTCTCGCAGGTCAGTTGCAGCGAACTCGCCCCCCTTCTCCCCCGAATATACTTGGGTTTTTCGTTGTCGGCGCACCAAGGTCACGAACGAAAAATGGAGGGAGAAGACTTTCTCCAATAGCGAGCTTCCACGCCACAACAGTAGTGACGTGGAAGCTCCCTATTGGAGAAAGCCTTCCCTCTCCCTTTTTCGTCCCTGGCCTTGGTGCGCCAAGAAGCATTCACTATACTTACAGTACTAATGACTAGACTTCGGATGTTTAGGCACTAAAAATTCGTCTTTTAGGCGCCTAAATAGGCACTGAAAATGTCAAGAATAAGGAGAAAAAAGGCACTGTCATATATTTCATTCACAATAAAATTAAAAATTATTTGTAAGACTCCATACGTATTTACAACTCTTCTACATTTTATTCTTAATAGCTTCCATTGCAATATATTACCAGTAACTTTTCAAGGATCGTAATTTCAATGTGCAACGATTGGGAGACAAAATCAGTTTGAATACAGAGGAGGATTTCTTGAACACCTACTGTTGTGTCTGGTATATATTTTAGAAGTTCAACATTTGCAATACTGAAACCTCGGAATTTACATTTATTTCCACTCAAAAGATGCCCTCAGTGTATTGTCAATCGACCTTTTTCTCAGAACATGTCTAGTATTTATGAAATAAGGAAATGGAGAAAAATATGTTGGTATACTTTCAGGAATTCTCTCGTATTTCAAAATACTAGCACATGAATTATAGGTTTCCTAATAAATGATCAGATTGGACCATGGTCGCTTTTCTGATATTTTAGCATTGTATATAAAAATAGTGCATAAAAGGCAAAAACGTGTAATAATTTAAAGAAAAGGCATTTACTCAAAAATGCATTTATGCTAAAATAAGCATTATAAAACTTGGTCATCTGTCATCATTTGAGATGATTCGTGCACATATATTGTCAGCTTTTAAATAAGTTCGCTAGAAAAAAATAGGCATTTACGTAAACATCCGATGTCTACTAATGACCATAGCAGTTGACGTACTCTGAAATATCAATTGCCCTCGCTGCCTCCCGCGGCTGCCCGTTCGGCCATCTAATACTCCGCCGGCCGTCTCGCTGGCGACGGGTGCGTAATGGGATCGGGGTCCGAGGCGGCAAAGGCCGGCCTGCCACAACGTGGCCGCTCCCTCAGGTATGCGGAGCGGATGGCGGAAACGGGGAATTGCTGGACGTGCCCGCGGTCTTAATTAAGGCTGCACGCCATATTCTAATGTTGGCGACGCGGGCGACTCGGCTGTATCCGGCCCCCAGCCTTTCGTCACACGTTCGCGCCAATGAGTCTTATTTTTACGAAAGGTATCCATTGCATTAGGCTTGGGTTTTTCGATCTTGGCGCACCAAGGTCACGGACGAAAAATGGAGAGGGAAGGCTTTCTCCTATAGGGAGCTTCCACGTCACAACATTGTAGTGCATATATAGCTCCCTATTGGAGAAAGCATTCCCTCTCCATTTTTCGTCCGTGACCTTGGTGCGCCAAGAACGAAAAACGCAAGTACAGAATCGTGGAGACGCTTTTGCGATTAGACTGGGACGAAAACAACATTCATATACACAAGGAAGTAAAACTCACTTCTTAATGTTTGAAACCTCCATAACTGTCAATTGATCAAACTGAAACAATCTTCAACCTAGATTCATTTACTTTAGCACAATGATTACATTCTTCCGAGTTATATAAACCACTATATGAACCACTGCTTATGAATGGCCATTCCCAAAAAGTCAATAACTATGTACTGCATAATTTAACCTCCTCGAAAGACAAGTATGTCGATCGAGAAGAAAAAAATAAAAAAAGAAACGTATTGCTTGTTTTACGTTTTCCATTGCTAATCGGAACAGTACCCTTTACTGTGTCCAATGCTATGGGCAACTATGCGGTCTTCTTACATCAGGTCAGTCTTTGCGATCATCTTTGTACTGCCTGTATTCGGTGCCTGTATGTGTCTGTATCCGGTGCAGAGGTCATAAAACCGTCGGGCAAGGACAATTACAAACTCGGGAGGACATTTTCAGTAGATGGGAATGCCCGTCTAGGTTCTGCAAACTGGAATTGGTTCATAGAGCTTAGACGGCTGACTGCAATATCCGGTTAATTTTGTAGATATTTCGAAAACACGGAGTTCGCCGAAGTGGGACAAGCACCTAATTTATAAACGTCCTTTTCAACATATGAGGATAACATTTGGAACCATTTTGTAGAAAATAGTTTTAAAAATTGTCTATATTTCACGCAAAGTGACGCAAAACCATAAATATCTGCCGAAAAATTATATTTGTCAAAGTTTCAAGATGTTTGTTTGAAAATCCATTAATTTAAAAGACTAGGATTGCGACGTATTTGCATGATTTTTTCTTTAAGCCATCCGAGGACAAAGTTCATCAAATTCGTAGACACATTGTTTTAGATTGAAAATGTTGGAGCTTAATGTAAAGTATCCCAAAAATCCAAATATATGCTTTAAACTTACGAAGTTCGGTCAGATCCATCAGGGAATATCAATTTTGGAGAAAATCATGTGAACAGTTTTGGCTCTAGCGTTGACCACTGTGTGCGGTCAATCATTTTTTCTGTATCAGAGATCCACAAAACACAGATTCTGACTACTAAACGTGATTTTAGAATTTATTGTTTCACAATTTATTACATGCAAGAACAAATCTTATATAATTTTTCGTTACCAGAGCACGGCGACAATAAAGTTTTTGCCGAGAAAAATCCGGATCACGATTTCAATTCTTTCTTTTATTCTGAAGTAAGACAAGCGACCCAAAATCTAGAACTTCCAATGACTGTGATTCTACCACAAAACGGTTCTTCCTCCAACTTGTGCTAGGAATAAATGGCCTGTGTTGCTTCGGCACAATAACCTGTGCACATAGTTGTTTCAGTAACTAAAGTTGTACAAACGAAATTAGATGGGTTATAATTGATTTTCATAGACAAGCCCTCTACATCCTTGTAACTTTCCAAGAGCAACCTGGAGTCACGAATTCGCTGCCGGCAACAAAGGACGGACCCGGGTGTTCTCGGGTTCTGGCGCCTAGACAATAATTACCGATTCAAAGCGCAGTGCAAGGCAACTCGTAAGGCGCGGGCGGCGGTTTTCCGAAGCCGTTTCTGGAGCAACGAGCCATCATTCGGGCTTAACGGAGCCCGCGCCCCGCGCCCGAGGCGGCGCGCGCAGTAATAGGCGTGAATATCGATCGCGGAGTTCATTAGGAAAGACACGTGCTGCTGCCGGCGACAGGTTTATCGGCCTTTGATACAAGCAGGATTCGATAATGGAGATAACCGCTTATTAAATTGATAAATTGACTCTGGGCCTCGCGTGTGAGTGAGCGCTTGCCCGAGTGCAGACGTGGATGCATTCAATTACGCGCGTGCTTGGCGCTGATGAACGCCTGCTTATTAGTTACATAATGCCAGCGCTCTTAGACGCAACACTCACCGTGCTGGATACTAGGATTGTCATGAAATTTTACCAGCTTGTTCAGCACCTTTCAAAACCCCTACATACAAATTTTTAAGTGCTGTGGAGTATTAGAAATAGTGTTTTATAGGCATTTTGTATCAGGACCTTTCGTGACCTCCGCGCTTCCGCAGCGGGCGAGCCGTTGATTCGGCAGCGCCAGGAACGTTTTATCAACCGGTGTCAGATTTCCAAGCGCGTTCTTTCAAGAACGATGGCAAAGGCCATCGCTGTTTGATGACACACGTTCTTTGTAATGTGTTAGTAAGCGCACGAACATTTTTTGTTAAATACCATTATTGTGTAAATTTTGTGCGTTACCCATAAGTGGAACTTATTATTTTTATATAAATATTATTAATTTTATTTACTTTTATTGTATCTTTCTTAATTTATTTTTATTTACTTACTCTTTATTGTATCTTTTTAATTAATTTTTATTTACTTACTGATGTATTGTAGAAAATCTAGTGCACCTATGCCGACGGGCTCTCGCTCTCGGCGGATGCCATCCCGCGTTTTGTAGATAACGGTGCGGTGTGAGTGACAGTCGCAAATCAAAAATCAATATGTACTTTCCTGTGCAAGTTAATATGTGTTGCAATGGATGTGTCTATATTACTACGATGATTGGTCACTGGATCTGCTCCTTTGGCACCTGGTTTTAAATTGGAGTATATTTATATTAATCCGGGCCCAAATATTTTACAGTTTACAGGATGACAATGACGATGATGATGATAATAATAATAATAATAATAATAATAATAATAATAATAATAATAATAATAATAATAATCAGGGAGAGGATTTTTATTCCCTAAAAAATCTTGAAATATACACTTCAATATGCAATTAAAATTAACAAAATGTCATTTCCTGTATGAATCTTACTTGGAAAAATTCAGGAGAAGCATGAAAATGAAAATATATATTTTTGTGTAAACATAATTTAACCTAGCTTACTTCACGAGAGAAATAATTGAAGTAAATATGCTTCTTGGTGAAATACATTGTACGTTTTGTTTCATTTTTTTACTTTCTGGTATACGTACGTATTTTTCTTTCTAGTTTAAAAATATATCAAGAAATGTCCTATAATTGCACAAGTAGTTTATCATCTATAGAAAAAAGTTAACTGTGACAAGATCTTTTTAATCAATGAACAATCACAATAAATAAAGTCTATGAAAATATGAAACGTATTGGAGATAAGTCTTTATTTTAAAGAAAAATGCTACATATGCTCCTATTATTTCACGGATATGCCCCAACTGGAAAATTTTGAAAATAATCAAATAATTGAATTGAAAATAATCAAAAAGATTCCCGCGCGCCTGCTAGAGTTACCTCAGTGGCGGGAAGTGCGCGTCAGCGACCGAGATCATTTTCACCTTTCGGTATGAACACTATCACTGCCGCCGGGTTTCGTGATCTTTAACCTTAAATTCCGAGAAACTTTAGTGATCGCCGATGTGTAACACTTCTATGAGATTACTGCACGATGCAGTGATTGTCTGGTGTCCGGAGATATCACTGGTTTGTAGAGGTCTTCTATGACGTCTAGTCTGCCTGTTAAACTACCGTCCTGAATACCAATATATGAACCTGTTATTACTGACCGGAATATTGTATGGTGCAAAATGTGCATCACTTGTGTTCTCCAATGATTTTTAAAATTTATTTAGGGAATGATTGATAAATATAATTTAGTTTTTGGTAAATGTGTTTCAATATTACATGTTCTATCCTATTTTACATATTTATTACATATTCTTACTGTTTTAATTACATATTTATGTACATATTTTGACATTTGATACTACACATTTTTCCGATCTTTACATATGACACTTCACTAGCTGGTACTACGCGCTGTGCAAACCCATGACTCCGAAATTTTGAAGTGCTATGGAATATTAGAAATAGGGTTTTAGACTTTTGGGATGAAGCCCTTAGTGACTTCCGCAGACGAACATATTTGCAGCTCTAAGAATGTTACGAGTCGTCTATCAACCGGAGTCAAGATTTTGTACTGTGTTCATTCCGTTTAAGTCAAAGGGCGAAGGTCAAATCTGCCAGTTCCTTTTTATTTAGAAGCACACCGTGACACATGTTCTTAATAATCATTCCGAAGTCTGTTTGAGGATCCAAATACTAACTTTGTTTTAAGAAAACTTAACTTACATACGCGTCTTCTCACTATAATTCGAGAACTTTTTTTGCTAGACACCATTAGTGTAATAAAAAAAATTTCATCGCAAAAGTTAACTTAATTTTTTTAAATTTAATGTCATTTAATCTCTGACTTTTTTTTATTTATTTTATTCTGAACAAGGAAACCTTACCGTAGCCCTGGAATACTATTCTTTTATAAAAAGGATATTTTCAGGAAATTATTTTACAATTAACTGCACTTGAAGTGTTGGACATTCCCGTCTTTCGGAACCTACTCCGAAGCAATCTTTCTTGTCCCCACTCATATCCTCCCATGAATTACCGTGGCGACAGGTTCCCTGATAGCGCCGACATCGTGATGTCGCGACCGTTAGACCGGCAGGCGTGCGTCGTTTTATGGGCAGCGGCAAGCAGTGAGGTCACGAGAGTTCCGAATACTAATTCTCGCAGAAACACTAATTACAGTGCTTCATATCACATTAAAATTTACTTATATTGCTCAGTTCAGAAACAATCCGGTAAACATTCATGTCAATCCGAGTATTCATTACGGTGAGCATTGCTTGTAAATAAGCCCTCGACACGTGTGGTAGTGTAGTGTGCGCGCGAGTGAGTGTGTGTGTGTGTGTGTGTAAAACGGATGGGAGAGTTTGGGAGAAGGAAGAGGAGGGAAAGATCGCGCTTCGTCAGAGCGCGTTCGATACTGGCACTGCATGCGACAGGATCGGAGAAACTATGGAAAATTGCGGATAAGAGCAACCGACCGTCTTGGTCGTTTTCTGGAAAACGTTGAAATTCAGAAAATTCCATGTCTCCGGATAAGTCATGGTATTTATAGAAGAATCGTTACAAATCAGAGGAAATTTTGAGAGGGTTATAAAACTAGATTTTATTCTTATAAATCATCAGTGCAGCATTACAACTGCACACATTTTTTTGCTCAGCTTTTATTTGGTGAGAAAATATTGCAATGTTGTACTGTCAAGGGGAAGTACGAGAACTGGCCAATTATTCTCCGTTCACCTGAGAAAATTGTGGATTTAAACAACAGTACGTGCTTTGGTTAGTTAACGCGATGCAACCTCAGGCGTGTTCATATGCAGAAGAAAATAGTTTTCGATAGTGGCTCATTTCTTTCACAACCTTAAAATTCCAGACGAAACTTACAATCTATAACACAGATTCCAAAGTAAGGAGACCATTGTTCCCACGCCTGTCCTTCCGGAAGAGGAGATATCGATATAGGTGATAGTTATGTGTCCGGCGCGTCTTTGGTATTATACCCGCAGAGCCCTCGCTCCCTAGTTGCGAGAGGAGAGGGGAGTTGGATTATTTCGACAAAAGGTATTTTATATCAAATTTGAAGTTGGGGTTTCAAATCTTCACGTTGCGCCGCCCCAAAAATCCTGCTGAATTAAAGCTTCACAATACATTTATTCCTTGGACCTCCTCACCGATAAAGTATTTAGGAGTGTTGCTTGACAAAAGATTAACTTGGAAACCCTACATAAATGCAACAGCCAACAAAGTATCTGCAAAAATATCAAAACTCTTCCCTCTGATCAATGCACGTTCTTCAATGAAAGTCGAATGCCGATTGCTACTATTTAAATCCATAATTCTGCCAACTATGACTTAATGCTTGCCCAGTTTGGGGATGTGCTGCGACTAGCAATCTCCAAAAATTATCAACCATTCAAAATATATTTCTAAGAACTTTAAATGTCCCGTGGTTCATTCCTAACACCCAGATTCGCAGAGAACTAAAAGTGCCCTCATTAAGCCACTACATAACACAAATAGCCCAAACTTTTACCAAAACCTTCACATTTCCCCATGCTCCTTAATCTTCAGCCTAGGTCGCAATGCTGCAACCCCACGTATTAAATCCAGGTATCCCAAAGACCGATTCAAACCACCGTAATCCTCCATTACTGTCAATAGATCAAACTGAAACAATCTTAGACCTAGCTTCATTTAATTTAGCAGTATGATTACATTCTTCCGAGTTATATAAACCACTGCATATGGATGGCCATTCCCAAAAAGCTAATAACTATGTACCGCATAATTTAAACCTCCTCGAAAGACAAGTATGTCGAACGAGAAGAAATAAATTTAAAAAAAAGGGGGGTTTCAATGGAAATGATTTCTATTACACGGGAGCGAACATTTCTGGTTATCAGATTTTGTCTACAACGCCCGTTGCTATCATTTATTCTTATTTCAACTAATGTTGGCTAAGGAGTGGGGGTAGGTATTCCGGGGTTCAAGAAAACTTGCCCGTATAATATCAGCGGAAAAAAGGATCCGGAAGGGTGAAGAGGCGAACTCAACCCCACGCACGTGTGATAGGAACTGGAGCTGTTGTTTGCGGAAGAACTGATGACAGACGCAGGTTCGGTCACGCACGGTGGGAGGCAGTAGGCTTGCGCGAAGGGAAGCAGATCAGTTAAGAGATTTTTGTTTAGCAGTTCGGAACGTTCGCTTGAAGATCTCGCAGATCTCCTCGTGGTCCTTCCGCAGCGAAACACCACAGCGATGATCTATTACGGAGTGATGCAAAGCGTGTGGTATTGAACGTTTTTAATACATTTTTTGCATAAAAATCCGGACGTTCCTATTATGCAAATCGCTGAACTGACTGCAGAAGAGGAAGAGGTTGTAGGAGGTAGAAGGCTTCAGTGACAAGTGTCGTGGAGGAGATAGTCATCATTGAAAGTTCGTCTTCCAACAATGAATCATCTGCTTCAGACATGGAAGGAATTGAACCTCTTCCTGATGCAGAGTGATCGTAAGTAAATTGTTTGCATGAGATTAAAGAGTGAATATTTGTTAATGCAGTCGAAATAGTGTAATTTGGATATTGACATTCACTTACTTCCTTCCTTCTCGTAATATTTTAAAATAAATTTAACTTTGCAAACTGGTTGTTGAGAGTGATTTGATAATTTTTACTACCAGTTGTTTTCTTTTAATGTTTGAAAAAATGCGTTTGCGTAGCTATTATTATACGCGCAAATTTTTTGAGCTCTCGCCTCCATAGTTGCGAGAGGAGTGGGGAGTATGGTTATTTTGACAAAAGTAATTTTATATGAAATTTGAAGATGGGTTTTCAATGCAAAATAGTTTCTATTACACCGGAGCGAACATTTCTGGTAATCAGATTTTTTTCTACACTCGTTGCAATAATTTATTCTTAATTCAACTAATGTGGGGAAAGGAGTGAGGGTAGTTATTCCGGGGCTCAAGAAAACTTGCGCGTATAATACCAATGTTAATATTCGCCTAGTGCTCTGCAGAACTCTGGTTTTCTTTTCTGGCGATCACTGACTATTCCGAGCGCGCGAGGCCGAAAGTAGTGCGCGCGGTAAGGGCGAACGAAAAATGGTGTCAGGGTGGCTTTAATATTTCCTTGAAGTAGTGTGAAATTACTACTTAATTACTGAAATTACTGCTTAATTAGGAATTTGAAGCCATGCACTCAAACCCCAAGAAAAATCAGAGAAATTTGTCGAGGAAATGGGTGACACTGGAATAATGTTCAATTTATGGATGTCTGAAAATTATTTATTATTAAACTGTTGATTTTAATATTTTGAATTTAAGGGGACAGCCAATGAAATTTAGGGGAGAGAAAATGTCATTTGTTCATAATTGGGACATTATTTTTCGTTTCAAAGTTGTGACAATTTGTTTCATTGGAGAAGTTATCTGGAGATATTTTGTAGTAATGGTAGGGAAAGAACTCAGCATCTAACAACCCTGCCGGCAGACCAGGAGATAGCGGTTGCCAGCCACGTGGGCTTGTTCATAATTTGGAGAATATTGTTCGTTTCAAAGTTGCGGAAATTTGTTTGATTGGAGACTTTATCTGAGGAAATTTCGTATTAGTTGTGGTGAAAGAACTCGCACCTCCTGGCAACCCTGCCGGCAGCGCAGGAGATGGCGGTTGCCAGCCACGTGGACTTGTTCATAATGTAGAGAATATTTTTCGTTTCAAAGTAGCGGAAATTTGTTTGATTGGAGAGTTTATCTGAGGAAATTTCGTAGTAGTGATGGGGAAAGAGATCGCACCACTTGGCATTCCTGCCGTCAGGGCAGGAGATGGCGGTTGCCGGCCACGTGGGCTTGTTCTTCATTTGGAGAATATTGTCCGTTTCAAAGTTGGGGAAATTTGATTGGAGAGTTTATCGGGGAAAATTTCGTAGTAGTAGCGGGGAAAGAGATCGCACCACCTGGCAACTGTGCCGGCAGAGCAGGCAGTGGCGGTTGCCGGCCACGTGAGCCGCGCGGGCGTCCGGCCGTCCCCGCGTGGCTGTCGCTGGGTGGCAGGGGCTTCCTCGGTGTCTGCGCGTGGGCCGGAAAGGCACCGCCGGAAGGAGTGCACGGCGCCGCCGAGTGACGATCTCGCGGGAAAAGGGGCTCATGATCGGCTGCAGTCGCCAGGAGACCTCTCTTGCCGTCGGTGCTGTGTGTCTGTTTCATCACTTTCTATGGAATTGCGATTACAAACTGTGACGCTTCCTGTCTACCACATATCACGAAAAGAACTTGTTTCATCGACTGTCAATGGTTGTGAAGTTATTATTACATTTTCCTAGTTCATACTTCACTTGGTAAGTAGTCTCTCTTTTTAACGTGAACTTTTTGTTACTTTGTGGATGTCTTGACACATAATGCATGCAAAATGAAAATAGAAATCGCTTTCATTTTTTACTCCATTGTTTTTGTCTACTTAGAGAAAGTGATGTAACGGTACATGTAAATATATCCATTTTCCACACAAAGAAACAATTCCTGTTTATTGGGTCCCCAATACCGAAAAAGTGCATTATTGCTTTAGTATGTAGTAAATTTCTTTTTCGACAAGTAATATTTTCCGAATTCATGTTTTGAGGCTTCTTGATAGTGAAAAAATGTGGAACTGTAGATAGAACAGCATATTTTGAAGTGCTATGGAATATTAGAAATGGGGTTTCGCAGTCTCTTCAGTTTGAAGTTCACGGTGATACGCGTTCTTTATAAATCTACCTAAGTAAGTTGTAAGGATATTAGGAAAAATTAAGAAGAAACTTACGGTTTGCTTGGTGACTGTGTTACACCAAGTTCCAGATCCTTTTTTTAGACCCACATTATTGTGAAATTTTGGTTTTTATATCAAGAGTGAAATTTATTTATCCTATTTCAAGATCACGTGTCCAGAGTGCCATATCTTTGCAATATTGTGTTTGGTTTATTCGTGCATGAGTTCTACCGTCTCGTCTTTCCCAACCCTGAGACCCTGATGACTTGGGCTGTCAGCAGTTGCGCAGGGCGACTTCAAATAACGGCCGTGGGACTGGCGGTTGACGGGAATTTCCACGCTTCGACGGGACTAAAGCAATCAAAAGTTTGAATTCTAATTTTTGCAAAGAAGTACTTAAAATGTTTCATAGTACAAGTACACAATACGTGAGTTTTAAAAGGGAGGGAGCAAGCTGTTAAAATTTCATGTAAATCCGAATAATCAACACTGCTAGTTTTGCGTGTTAGTAAGAAGAGATAAAATTGTAATCGTGCGTTGGAAAACTGCTAGTCTTGCGCATTAAAGTCTTACACCTGGATCATTGTAACGTATAAATGGTTAAATCTTGTTCATACATGTAGTAAATTACTTCCTCTAACACGTGTATTGAGAACCCCTTTTGTCACTTCTTAATGCCAAAAATTCTATTCAGGGCAAAACGTTTGCCCAGCATGCCCTATATTGAAGATCTTGAGATCAGTTATGTACAGTTTTTCGAAAATTTGGGTTGTTTCCGAGTAATTTTACATGAAGATATCTTTAAATAAGGTCATGTACATTATTATAAAATATGATGTTTTTTTTTCGCATGATATTCCGTGAAATTGAGGCTTTTTGAACAATTTTTTTAACAGCTCCGAATATTTTCTTGATTTTTCTTCTCGTAGATACCTAAGAACGGCAAGAAAAAGTGGCGCTAGACGCATTTTCGGCGAACTCTATTTTCGAAAATTGAAAAAAGTAACATCGCGAAACTACAAATTTGAAGATGGAAATTGTCTTGTATAAAATCTGTTCTAAAAAGATCACCTCATGAAAAACGGTCGTTTACGGGTTTTTGAAAAAGTAGTACTGTTTGCTCTTCGTGCGCGTAGTTCGGGCAAATATTACTTCATTTTATATTTAAAAAAATACATTTTCTCAAAAACTGCTTCAAATTTTTGTACATTTTATTCCATGGATAGAACAAGTAACTCTTAAAAGAATGGCAGAGGCATAATTTTCGTTGAATTCTTAGAATTTTTGAAAATTACTAACATTAGAAATTATACGAGAAAGTATGTGCTGTTGTAAAACCACTAGGTTACTTAGAGCGAAATACTAAACAAATATCACGGATAAATTTAAAAATGTACGGGAAAACAGGGGAATAGAGAAATATGTTTCTGGGAAAGGGTAGTCAAAATAAAAGGAAAGTTCAAGCAAAACGTTATAATGAAATTGCCCCCTCCCCTGAGTGTTCGAGACAAGGGAAAGCGTTTCTTCGTATTAAGACTTAAATAAATTTCCTCTATAATCTTTAAAAAAATTAAATCTCCATTACAATGATGATTTGGGAATGGAAGCAGTCCTTCCTCAGATACATTTACCTTGTACTTGCATCTACAAAACAAAGAAACACCATTCACAATCTCATCTGCCATAGGAAAAAGCGTGGCCCTGCCTGCCAGTGCTGGCGGCTGGCCGTCAGATAGGGTCCCCGAAGCCCAGGCAGCCTCCGGGTCGGCGGGGGTGGGTGGGGAGCTGGGTCGCGGTGCCGAGAATGGAGTGTCCACCTCGGCCCACGCGCACCGCCCCCGCATACCGATGAGGCGGTCGGAACTCCGCCCTTCATTATTTATTCGGGAATACAATTCCGCATCACCCCCGCCCTGCACGACAGGACATCCGCGCCAGGTCACGGTGCCTCTTGCAGGTGCTGCATGCAGGGCCGTGTTAACGCACGGGCCCGAAGGGCCTGGGCCCAAGGTCCCCATAGTCCTTAGAAAAATTATTTAATACTAACGAAGTGATATGTTACAAATCTTTGGATAATGTTTATAATATGGAATGTTGCTGGTTGTTGCATTTCAATGTTAAATTGTACAAGTCAATTAAAAAAATTATTTTTCAACGTAATTATAAATATGTTAAAATTTTTTGTTTGAATAATGTTAAAATGAAACACTAAGAAATGCTTTCGAAATATTTTAAAAAACAAAATAGTGTGGATGACACGATTTTCTTTATATTTCCGGCATTGGATTATAGGGGAAAGAGATCGGTGAAATTAACAAAAGGGGACCCCGAAATTAACCTCGGCCCAAGAGTCCCCAGTGCTGATAAAATAGCCCTGGCTACATGGGCTGAGCTGCCTCGTGGCTTCCCAAATTTGTGTACTATACTAATTTCCAATCCGCGAAATAATTGAAATTCGGAGCTTTCAGCATTTTAAGATGTCTTCCGTTATGTTTGATAATCATATTTGATTCTTATTCCTTCTTCTTATATGGATCAAACGTCTGAATTCTCTTACTCGATGCTACAGTACATACGTCACAGCTGACGTCATGGGACTACATGACTCCAAGAAAGAGTCCGTTCTCCATTAAATATTAACTACTACGTGTTGCATTATGTATCAGCAATTTTTTGATATTTATAGATATACAGGCGGCCACTTCTGTTAAACCGGAAAAGTCAAGAAATCTTCTATCTAAAATCTGAATTTAATGACTAAGATGATCTGTAAACATTCTCGGATTCTTTCTAACGAAATCATTTGGGTCCACAGCACTCTGGAATGCAGCTGTCCTGCTGGCGGCCCAGTCTCCCAGTACACACAAGGCCGTTAATGACCGCTATTATCAGTTCACCCTAAGAAAAATCCTGATGTAAATAAATGCACGTGTGTTAGGATGAATTTCACTGGTTTGCAGTGTGAGCTTTGCTTTTGTCGGGATCTTCTGTTTAAGAACTAATTTATTTGCCTTCGTTCGTTAAACTAACCTTGTGTCAAAACTACTGCAACGGTATTGAGAAAGGAGATCATAGCGAAAGTGAATGCGTGCTTCCGGGCGATAAGGTTACGAGCCTCTTATCGTTCAGCTCAAGAACGTGGTGACTGACATGGGTCTGGCGCGAGGGACCGCGGCGCCGGCCAGTGATGGGCCTGTGAGGCCCTGCTATTCAGCTCGTTGTCGAATGTTTGAGTGTGTGGCTGTCCCTTCAATAATTAAACACAAGTGTGGAAGATTTCCTCGCAGTAGCGAAAATCGCATCGCCCTGAACGTTTTCAATTAGTTATTGCATTGGAATCCGTCGTTACCGGTGAAGCAAACGCGACGTTTACTGGGATATCCGTATCTAGCTTATTGAAAGTCCGGAAATAGCTCACTGACAAGAGAAAACTGCAAAAGGTAGAGAAGAAAAGAAAGGGGAAGAAACCTGTGTGTAGCATACGGTAACTTTGTAGTCAGTGCTGTTCGATCGAAAGTGCATTCCTTACATCCAAAGGGTAAAATTGCAGAAACGAAACACCAACGCTAGCGAAATTGTCGCAGCTTGTGAATTGTGATAAAGAACTTCTGAATTTTAGGCCAACCACTTTATATAATAATTGACATCTGGTTACTGACAACCACTTCCTGAAGCAGACTGATCGTAAGTAAAGTTGTTGCATAAACATGACATGTGCTTGAGAGTTCTTATTCGATTTGAATGGGCGGGGTATGCTACTCGCGTCATCAAATGTAGTGCACTGAAGTTGTCCAATCAGAAGCGTAATGCGACGCAAAGATTCCTTCAGTTTGTTTACAACAGGTTATTTCTAAGGTGAACGGATAATGACGGCTGTACTCCACTGACGCCGCGGCTCAAAATGCAATAGGACTGTGAAAGAAACGGTATTCGGCGACGGTGCTTGGGCACAGCCATGAATCTTGGAATATTGTTCAGACTTGTACTGCAACTTGTCGCTCAGAGTTCGTAACGTTTTGTTCACTATTTCATTTGTAAACTACTGAAATAAACGTGACAATACGTTAATGTTATGAAAACATTGTTTCAAGAATTGCTTCTGTAGGAACGTTAATGGGACGCGATATCATTCAGAAAACTATTAAAACATAAGTATTATAATATTTAAATGTATAAAACATTGCCTCAATATTATTAAAATACAATTCATCGTGTTGTGTTTTATTCGCATTCTTTTCGTCGCGTACATTGAATCTGTTTCATAATTTTCATATGATAAAAATTACTACTTGGGAAGCAGGGACTATATGAGACAGAGGTTTTGGAACGGATTAAACAAGGAAGAAAACTCATCGGTTCTCTGAATTCTATCCTATGGGACAAGAACATAAGCAAAAAAACAAAACTCATGATATATAGAGTAATAATCCAAAGTGTTGTACTGTATGGTGCTGAGATATGGCAACTCTCAGAAACAAATGAGAACAAAGTTGAGGGTAATGGAAATGGACTTTCTTAGAAGATCAGCTGGCATTTCAAGAAGAGAGCAAATACGAAATGAAAGAATTAAAGAGATTATGGGTTTGAAGCAAGATATACTGCACGAAATTGAAAGGAAACAACTATTATGGTTTGGACACGTGCAGAGAATGCAGAGAAATAGACTTCCAAAGAAGCTTTTGGATTGGCAACCGCAAGAAAGAAGGAAAAGAGGGCCGCCCGCGACCTGGTTGGAGAGACAACGTAGAGAAGACATTGGCTGGATGGCAGATACCTCCTGGGACTTGGAACGACAGAGAAGAGTGGAAGAAGAAGTTAGGCGCCGTAAGACCCACATAAGGGTCAACCAAACGACTAAGAAGAAGAAAAATTACTAAACAGACTTAATGTGAGCTTGTCGTTCAGAGTTCGTAACTTTTGTTCACTATTTGATTTGGAACTGAAATATACATGACAATAGGTAAAGTTATGAAAACATTGTTTCAAGAATTGCTTCTGTAGCAACGTTAATGGGACGTGATGTCATTCAAAATACTTCTAAAATATTTAAATACTATGTATATTTAAATACATACAACATTTTTTCTCATTATTAAAATGCAATTCTCGTGTGGTCCTTAATAGCATGCTTTTCATCGCGTACATTATGTCTGTTAAATTATTTTCATCTAATGAAAATTTAGCAACGAATTTTCTTGACTGCCGTGTCTATTAGTATCATTACTTTGTAGAAATACATCGCGCCAGCAAAGCCTCTTCACATATACATCTTGCTGTTGCATGTGCTTGCAATAGAAATTATGTTGATAGCTGCAGGTTGTAACAAAAGAATTGCGTACTCGCCACAATCATAATAATTGTTGGAAGTCTTCACCTATTCACTTGCTTCCGAGCCATCTGGTTGATACTGACATAAATACTATTTATAATAGGAAGTCCTAACTCGGCTCAGTGCGGAGCGACTTTCCTGGCAACTATAATTGTATTTTCTGCCGAAGATAATTCTTTTAATTTGTTATCCATGAATTATAATGAAAATATAATATATTATAATAATATAATATAATATATAATAAAATATAATATATATAATATAATATATAATAATATATATATAAATAATATAAATATATAATATATATAACAATATAATATATATATAATATAAATAATATAAATATATAATATATATAAAATATAATATATATATAATAAAATATAATATAATATATTATAATGAAAATATATGAAGCAAGCGTGTCTCAATGCAGTTCCCATAATCACCTGCACTGCTATTAATTACTTTATAACATGATTTCAGTTTTTAATCAAATTTATGGAAAAAAGTAATGAATCGAAAATCCAAAAATTATTTAATACAGAACGTCTCTGAAAGACCCCTCTAGAAACGACCGAATTCTTGGAAAGACGGGAAACCCGTACTTTCAATGCAAATTATACCCATGTTACCAGGCCACACTTCTTCGCGACCATCGACCAACCACTTGGTAATTGTCTTAATTTACCCCTTAAGTAACCGCTTCCGGAACAATGCAAGTATACAGTACACCAAAATGTCAGTAGATAAAATGAAAATTGGCAAAATCATTCACGAGACATGCCCAACGAGTCAGCTTCATTCTCTTGGAAATCGATGGGTGGGGGGATTCCGGGAATCGAGTATCAATAAACGCTGGGCACTGATTTGGCATCTCGGCCGCTCGCTCCATTTCAATTCATTTCTGCTAATGAGACTGGATATGAAAGTGACCTAACGTTCAGTTCTTTGAATTAACAGAGCCGTCCTTCCTTTCCTGGAAGGACATCTGGTGCTGGAGAAAGTGTCGGAAGACAGGGTTATCGACGTGCCCCGTAACACGTGAGTGTTCAACTAATTCAACTGAAGCCACTTTTAAATCGCAATAGTAAGCTATCATTAAACAACGCCATCACCCTCTATAAATCAATAATCCGACTGCTAATGCTTTATGCATGCCTCATCTGGATCAATGCCTCTAAAACCAACATCAACAAATTACAGGTCATCCAAAACCATTTCTTCAGACTTACCACACATGCACCCTGGTTTATCTCAAACTCTCAACTGCACAAAGAATTGAATTTACGCCCTATAGTTCACCATATTGCGCTCTTACCAAACGATTTCTTCTCCAAAATAAACTCCGTAACCCAAGCAACCCATTACGACTTGGCCACCACCTACCAGCTCCGAACCAGAATAAAAATAGATACCCATTAGATTCATTCCTCAGCACATTTTCAGACCTGAATTAGTACCGTAGGTGCTGTGTAAGTTTCCTTTTCATGTGTAGTTGGATATAATTTTAAAATTAGCATTTAAGTTAAACATAAGTCGGAAAAGTATACATGATGTAGTATATAATAATGAACTATCTTGATTCCATTCATTAATAATTGTATATTTAAAAAATACACGTGAGTGCTTGGCTAGCTCTCATCCACGACCCATAGCTTAAAATCCACTTGTGCAAGAAAAGCGAGATTCTGAACTCCTACGACATAGAATGTGCTATGCATACAAATTTAGTCTACAGAAGAAAATTACAATTTCCCATCTTCAGTGGGTCTCTAGCAACACACGGAAAAATGAGTTAAACATGAAGAAGAAGCAAAAAAAAGAATACAAATGAATTCAGATAATAATAAATAAATAAAATAACAAATTTTTATTTTTCATTTTTTTATTTTATTTTATTTATGCATTATTATGTCAATTCATTTGTATTCTTTTTTTGCTTCTTCTTCATGTTTAACTCTCATTTTTCCGTTTGTTGCTAGAGACCCACTGAAGATGGGAAATTGTAATCCCGAAAGTGACTTTGGGCATTTGTTGATTTAATAAATAATAAAACCTGAAAATTGTGGTTGATTATTCCTTTCGTCCAATTCCAATCATGGATTATCACAAAATATCTGCTACCACTACGGAAGTGAATAGGAAGGAATAGAGTTTAGGAGACATTTTGGATGAGATCCTTACATGACCTGCACGCTTTCCGCGGGCGAATCGTTGCGTCCGCAGCACCAGGAAAGTGTTAGACTTACGAGATGTCTATCAACTGCTGCCTGTTTTATGGCCCGGTTCGTTCGTTGGAAATTAAATATGTTCGAAAATAATGGTATGCGGTATTCCTATCTTCCAGTCATGTGAATTTCTTTGTGTTATGGTAATTGTATATTGTTGAGAAAAAATATAGAAGGGTGGATGAAGCAAAAAATTATTTCAGCAGTGGGGGATGTAAGAGAAAGGTTGGCAATCCCTGAGTTTGACAATTACGTTTAAGTGGTTGCCGTTACGGTTTTTTAATTCCTTCGTAACTCGTGCGTTCTGACGTTCTGTGCACATTGTGCCTCATAGATGTCTTGCAAGTTTTATTCTTCTCTTGCAGAGACTATTCACCTTTAAGTACAATGTTGCTGCCAGCACACATCTTGCGTATCTCTTTCAAGTATTTTTATTCTACTGCTTTAGTATTCCCAGAAATCGAACTGTGGATGATATTCTTAGGTGATCTTACTCGTGGCCGTCGGAGATCGTATTTGCTTCTGTGTTAGCCGCTGACGTCAACAATGTGAAGTCCTTACCGCGCAGTGGACAAGTGAATATTCTCTCAAGTTTTGATGCCATCTACTTGCATGCATTCGTTGAAATGTTTGCTACAGATGTGATTGTCGGGGTTCGAAATACTTGCCATCAGTGAGCAGGAGTGACGGGATACGATTCAAGCTATTATAATTCGAATCTGTGGTAAAGTCATTGACAATTTCGTTAAATAGTTCTGTGGTCACGGGGTAAAAGTTCTTAAGTCGATTTTCGGCGAAATGGGGGTTAAGTACAGAAATTACGAGTTAAGTATCTACATATATTTAATTTTAAGTAAACCGAGCGGATTCAAATGTTGCCTCCTTAACCCGAGAGAGGTGGCGCGGGGTCTCTTATCGCCCCTCGTAACTTTGCCAATTTCGTTCTTTTTCTAAGATGTGTTGATTGGCTTTGAAGCATTTTCAATAAATTGTTTGTTTTTATGTGAGACAATGTTAGAAAATAAAACTTACTGAATTTTTATACCTTTGTCGTTTTCAAGAAAATGTAAATGGAGTCACTACATAAAATGAAAGATAAATGATAATTTTGCCCTTTTATTTGTTTCAATTCGTCATCTGCATGTTTGTTTATAATAGTGCATTAAATGAATACGGCCTTCTAAATGATTGATTATTATTTAAATAACTAATTTCGCATATATTTCTTGCTAAATATAATTTTATAAAGAAATAACTTCAAGGGTCAGAAATGACCCCGTGCCACCACTACCGTAACTCCGGCAACCACCACCTCTCCAGGGTTAACGAGAAAAAAGTTTGGAAATAGCGTTGAGCGTAGAAAAAAGGCGTTAGGTAAATAATCTAACCCGTATTTTCTCCAAACTTCGATTATTGACGTAAGCACTTCACCTCGTCACCACACAATTATTAAATGAACTTGTTTCGAATCGTAACGGTAGCATCCCCTCATTATCAGTGACGAGGTGCCTCTGCCCTATTGTCCACCATTAGAAACCTGATCAATTCCGTCGCTCCCGCGTCGTCCCGGAAGCGCCGTCCAGCGCCCGCCTTTGATGCAGCGCTGGACCCGAGTGCCTGGGCGGAGGGATGCTGGGCGCCGGCTGGAGAGCGTGGGGCCCACAAAGCCCGAGGTAGAAGCGGGGAGAATGACGCCCCTCCCTCCCTGTTCCCTCGCGGGGCCGGTCTTAGGGGATCGGCGACAGGCAGCTCAGCCGCGTCGCGCGGAAACGCCGGCGACGCCACCTGCTCCACCCCCCACCCGCCCCGACGCATCCCGCATCCGGCCATCGAACCGATCTCTCTGCGACTCAGCTGCGGACGCTGCCCGCCCCTCCCGCCACGCCCACACCTTGCCTGGCCTCGGCTCCAACGGCCGTGCCACCTCTCGCCTCGCCTTGCCTAGCCCCATCACCCCACTCATTGCCTGGCCTAGCCTCACCACTCCACGCCTCGCCTTGCCTAGCCCCATCACCCCCACTCATTGCCTGGCCTAGCCTCACCACTCCACGCCTCGCCTCTCCACGCCACCCCACTCATTGCCTGGCCTAGCCTCACTACGCCACTCCACGCCTCGCCTTGCCTAGCCCCATCACCCCACTCATTGCCTGGCCTAGCCTCACCACTCCACGCCTCGCCTCTCCACGCCACCCCACTCATTGCCTGGCCTAGCCTCACTACGCCACGCCACGCCACGCCTCGCCATGCCTGGCCTAGCATCACCACTTCACGCCTCGCCTTGCCTAGCCCCATCACCCACTCATTGCCTGGCCTAGCCTCACCACTCCACGCCTCGCCTCGCCTCGCTTTGCCTAGCCACTCATTGCCATGCCTAACGTCACACTCCACTCCACTCCACGTCTCGCCTCGCCTCGCCTTGCCTAGCCACATCACCCACTCATTGCCTGGCCTAACCTCACCACTCCACGCCTCGCCTCGCCATTCATAGCCACGCCACCCCTCTCATTGCTTGGCCTAGTATCACCACTCCACTCCACTCCACGCCCCGCCTCGCCTTGCCTAGCCACATCATCCCACTCATTGCCTGACCTAGCCTCACCAATCCACGCCTCACCTCGCCTCGCCAACGCTCACTACGCCTCGCCTCACCCTCCCCAGTTAGCCCAACACCGGACGGAACTCCAGACTGGCAATCGAATCGGCAGGGAAGTCTCACCGCATCTTCAATATTTATGAAGAAGCATATTTAAGAGAGAGTCCATTTAAATATTTAAGATTATTGTTATATAAGAAGCATATTTAAGATATTCCACTTGTAAATTGTTTCGTGAGATACTCGCGAACTGGGTATAAACCGAAAAAAATAATTATTAAACAATTCGGATTTTGACTTTAAAATGCGAACATTTGATTTTATAAATCCGGGAATTCTCATACAGTTGACTTCATGCGACGAGCAAGACAAAAAGCTTCAGTATTCACGTGTGCCGTTTCAGAACAGACACTTTCTGCTCTTCCAGAGCCCCATTTTCTTCTCTATCAACAGCAGCGTTTTTGCTGCTGCGGCGATTAGTTGAAAACAATTTGTATCGTGCGGAGCTTTTCTCTCGAGGCGTAGGGGAAGCCTCGCTTTGCAGCCCTGAGAGACCTTCCGACCAACATCCCTCCACAGCTGACTGGTCGGGGGTGCGAGAGCGATTGAGACTACGCAACGATCACCGATGCAGTGTATCAGTGGGGAACGCCCCTTTCGGAGATGGGGTAGGAAGAAACTCCGGGGCCGCTAGCCCGGTGATAGTTACAGCTCCGGCGTTGTCCTGTCTCTGATCTCCGAAGCCCACGGGAACAACGGATCAGAGCTGCCTGCTTCTAGGATTTCCTTCCAAGCAGAGTGGATCCAGAACCAGCTAACAAGGTGGTGTCGATATAACTGCCACCCTGTGAACTCGAACCTAGAACCTTCCCGCCAGCGCAGTACAGTTCCTGACTCGCAACTTTCCAGACTATCGCAGCCCGTGTGTTGAGGATGTGAAGCGGGAAAGACAAAGCAGCACGTGACCTGCTGAGAGACGCCGCCGCGCCGGCAGCTGCTGTACCCAACACCTCGTAATAGGAAGTGCCTTGTCGTCTGGTCGTGGGCATTTTTTCTATACAGTCGACTCCGGTTATAGTGAATTTCTGGGGACTAACATGTTTGGTTCACTATATCGATGATCTGAAAATTAAATGGAATTTCTCCAATATGATTGATTTTATTAATATACCGCAAAATGAACAGCACGAAATGAAAATTTTAATCTTTTGTATTTGTATGTGAAAAAAGTTATTTTGAATGGTTTGCTCCGTGTATTTTCATTAGATCCTTCACCTGAGTTTGTGCTCTCCCCACACTTGATTCTGCATTGTCCTCTATCTCTAATGTAGTCATGACACCCTTCAATGCCTCTTGCACTGTTGGAACACCATCCCATCGTCCTAAGGCTCTTATAATCTCCTAATGACCTAAGAGATCCAATTAATTTCCAGTACTTATTTCCTACGTTCACTAAAGCCCATATTCAGGTTCTCTATTACCGAATATTCTTATGCTTATTTGTAATGTAAGTGAAACGGGTCCAGTGACACGTTCACTATAACCAAGGGTTCACTGTATCTGTGTTCACTATAACTGGAGTCGACTGTACTTCTGTGTTTATAACGTGGCGCGTCAAGGCCCGTCCTCACGATGGAATATGTCCCGGCATTTCGCGTCTTTCTCGGTCATGCCCCTAGATGTCGCAATATCGCGACCGTATCAAGCAGTGCAGCAGCTGGCGCATTCAGGGGGTCGCTTCATCTCGCTGCGGTCCCCACTCCGTCGCTTCTTTCGCCTTCGCCATAAAATCGCCCGACAGTGTGAACGTCCGCGTCGTGAATAATTGAAGACCTTGGGGCAATAACATTTTGTGATAAAATTGGGATATTAGCGTTTTTCGATGCCCGTAGTTATATCTTGATGTTTGGTTTTATTTTAAAGATTGCAATATAATTCACAAACTAATATTCTTAATCCCAAAATGTGGAATGCAGTGTCTAAACCTTTACTTGCTTTTTTTCTGAAACCTTTTTTATATTTTCATAGCGTGTTATTGCCCCGAGGTCTTCAATTGTCCTTTTTTCGGTGCTCAGAAATGGGCTACGAGAAGCACGAGAGGGTCCGGCAATTGCCGGATGACCTTAGGCCAAATCTATTTTCCCTCCGACGTTTATTTTTTATAGAATTTGAAACAACCCTGTGTGTTTGTGGTATTACCGACAATTCTCTGTTTGCAAGGAGTAGGAATGAAATCCGTGGTAAGTGTAAAATGGAATTAATTTTACTTCCATCGTCGCCTGTGCCGCAGTGCACCGCCCTCCGTCCCGCTCCCACAACCCCCAGCTTCCACGTCACTGCTCCGCCCCGCACTTTCTCTCCATCATCCCCACTCGGCCCAACACCCCCACCCAGGCCCCATATCAACCATACCCTGCCCGCAAGTTTGCGTAGCAATTCCGATTCCGACAATGTATTGCGGGTTGCATCAGACTACATTTCGTAGAAGATATTCGGAGGTAGTATATCCATTCTTGTATATTGAGATTTTAACTCTACCAACAGCAATGAATACTTGATTCCTGGCATGTCCATGGAGATTCCGATATTTATGTAAAATAATTGCCTATATATCTTCTTATTATACAGGGTGAGTCACGTAACTTTAGCACCTCCTGTAACTTTTGAACGGTTGAAGTTATTGCAATGCAGTTTTCACGGAAGTGCATGAGGGAAAGGGGCTAATTGATACGTGCATTAATTTCTATTTTATCACTTGTATTTTACGAGATTTTTTAGGTAACTTTGTTTTTTCATATAGAACTATACACATTTTTTCAGTCCACCATGACGAGCGTAAAAAGACGAATCCAATTATGTACATATTGTCATATGTTAGATAAGCATTTTTTTGATTACTTTTGATTTTTGCGACCGGGGTTTAACGGACGTTTTGAATAGTCCACCACACAAGGTCACGCAGCGCTCCACCAGAACACGTGCGCCCGGCGAAGGTAAGGGAAGGGGAGGGATCTTATTTGAAAATACGAAACATAGTATTCCAAATATTCACAAAACCATTGCAGTTTTTTTCCTGAACTGTGCTTTCCATCCTTCCGCATTTTCAGATTTTCGTCTTTCTTTGATTGAAGGAATTAAAGGATGGAAAATAAGGATTTGTCGTAAGTTTGTATTGTAATAAAATTGTTTATAACTTCAACTCCATTTAATGGGATTTTATAAGATACGTAGTAATGGTATCTTGAAACAAAACACAATAAGAATAAATAATTAAAACTGTACAAAAATATATTGTATATTTTGAGCAAACAATTTCAATGTTAATACGAATATAATAATAACTTAGGATAGAAATAATCTTATTTCAATAAATACTACTTAAGACAAATCCGTATTTTCAATCCTAAGAAACCCAAATTACTGAAAATGGATTAAGATGAAAAGGAGAGTTCAGGAAAAAATGCAACAGTTTTGTGAATATTTTTCGTATCCTCAAGTACTTAAATCCCTTCCCTTCCCCGACCCCGCGTTTGCTGGGGGAGCGCTGCGTGACCTTGTGGGGCTGACAGTTACAATGAAAATATCCGTTAAACACTAGTCGCAAAAAATCACAATTACTCAAAAAAATGCTTATCTAACATATGACAATATTTATATCTTTGGATTTGTCTTTTTACGCTTGTCATGATAAACTGAAAAAATATGTATAATCCCATTTGAAAAAACAAAGTTACCTCAAATATCTCGTAAAATACAAGTGATAAAAGAGAAATAAATACACATATCAATTAGCCCCATTCCCTCATTCACTTCCATGAAAACTGCATTGCAATATCTTCAACCGTTCAAAAGTTACAGGAGGTGCTAAAGTTACGTGACTCACCCTGTATAGTAAAGTATGAAACTCGTTTTTAAAATACTTCGCATAGTTCCAAAATGTATTCTGAACGTTCATATTTCGATGAAATAGTACCGAGTAGTTTTGTTTACCCTCGGTCAAAAACATTAGTAATTCAAATTAAAACACACGGTTCTTTTTGCGTCATGTTTTTAACAAATAGCGCTTTATAAACAATAGCAATGATTTTTAGTTTACGGTTTTAGTTTAGTTAAATTGATACCTATAAAAACATTGTTTGGTATCTCAACTGCCCCTCACCCTCGTATGTATTTTATCGTATATACATAAAAAATTTATATACTTTATAATAAATATGTTTGTTATTGAACAAAAATCTACGATGATCCTCCTCCCCAAATAATCGGCAGGATCCGCCCCTGAGTGCGTTGCACAATAACTGTTTTGTGGGGAGCGTCGGGCGTTCTCCGCGGTGGGATGAAGCCTGGACCCCGGATCCCGGCTGCGGGCACGTCACGTCCCTCGCGATCATAAATCGCTTCGCCCGCCCGAGGAGCTTCGACTTCGTCATGCCCTCCCCTCCCCCCTGCCCCTCCCCCATCACCCCGCCGTGCCGCATAAAATCGCTTTACCCGCCGGCGTCTCTCGTGGACATGTTACACTAAACTACACACATTACAGCTGCTGTTCACCGGCTAAACGGCCGCTTTATTGCTCGTTCTGAAATAAAAATGAAATACGCTCTTCCCTCCGTTGGCGGAGGCGGGCAGACCGCGTCAAGATCTCTCGGAGACGAGAGGCCAGCGCTCCAAAGCTCGGACCCTCCACGAACCGCGAGGAGAAAATGCTGCGCTATTTCGGACGTGTTTTACAACGGAGTTCGTGCTTTCTCATTTGACGTTGCTTCTGGACCGCATGCTGAAGAATAGGGGATCGGAATATATCGATGTCTGAAATTTAGTAGGCGGGCACCCCTAAAAAGTTGCCTATAGTTGTATAAGTAATTTTGTGGAAGTTCCAGCTCGATAAGATCAGTCTTAAAATCAACTCAATCCGCCTTTAAATATTTTTAAACTAGTGGTGCTACATCACTTGGATAACTTCTAACTTTTGCTATTTTCGCAAATTCAGAAGGTTCAGCCAAAATTAGACCACCATTTCTCAGCGTCTCAGTATACTCTTTCGACGACAGAAAGAAACAGTTTTTGAGATTTTTTTTTAAATATATATAAAGTCTTCACTTCAAGCAGAAATTATTGCTCGCTTTCTCAAAAGGATAAGATACGGCCACGCTGCGATAGTATGTCTTCATGGCTTCATAATGCTCTGCCCAAGAGTATTATTATTATTATTATTATTATTATTATTATTATTATTTTACCTTTACATCACGACTAAAGATGTAAATAAGTCTGTGAATATCACATCTACTCCAGGTTGCAACCAGCTTCTTAAATATTAGATCTAGGGACTATCGGTGCCTCTACAATACTTTGCGCAAAATGTGAGCTGTTCCAAATAATGAAATTTCTTGCACTTCCAGTCTTTTGAATGGCCTGAGAGTTTAGCCAAGTTCTCACACCAATTTTGCGAAACAAATCCCAGAACTCCGATGACTATCGGGACGATCTGTGCTTTTACGCCTCACATTCTGCTAAACTCCATTTCGAAACCCTTCTATTTAAGACGTTTCTCTGCCTCCTTGGTTGCGACGTTTTGATCACAAAACACAGCAACATCTGCAAGTAGACACTTTTTTTCTCCAAATCCCGCATAACAATATCCGGTGTGTTTGCTGCTATCGTGCGACCCGTTTGAATTTGTTGATCGTACAATATTGTATGACTCCAAAGATGTCACCACTTTTGGCGAGTGTTCGTACCACTTGGGTTATGTGTTTGGAACTTTGAGAGTGGTACAGATCTGCCAGTAGAGAAAACTACACACTCTCGTGTCTTTTTAAGTATTCGGTCTTTTGTAGAATTGCACAAGCTGAGACGATATGATCAATGGTTTCTACTTGTGCGTGGCAAATGCGGAATTTATAATCGTGGGAAATTTTGAGAACCGCTTTATCATAATGTCGTGTTCTCAACGCCTGATCTTGAGCAGCTATTAGAACTGCTTCCGATTCTGTCTTCATTTTTCCCCTTTTAAGCCACAAAAATGATTGATCTTTATTGATCGGCACCTCTTGTTCATTCTTATTAGATACTGTCTGGAGTGTTTGTCTCTCCATGATTTCTTTAACATTTTTTTGTGTCTCACATTTCATGTTAAATAGCATCAGAAGTTATATAATAATAATAATTATTAATATTATTATTGGTTTAAATCTCGGAAACCAGGTTTTCTCAGGTGTGAAGTGCCAAGATCGGTAGACCAGATACTTGATTACAGATCACGATAAATTCAGCATGGTGCGAAGTATTCGACATGTTTTCCAAGATGACAGACATTTGAGTTTTAAGGATTGTTACTGTGAGGTGTAATTGTAACGTTGGATATACTTTTTCACGTTTTTATGGATCAGACCAGTTGCTGTGATAACAAATGGTATTACTTCAACAGAATTAATGAGATATATTTCTCTGTATCTATGGCCAAGGGGATATATTTGGTTATTTTTTCTCTTCCTGTCTTATCAATATTGTGAACTGATGGATGTGTGATATCAATGAAGGTCTTTTTCACTGTAAAGTCGTAAATTACATTATTTGGCCTATTATTATTATTATTATTATTATTATTATTCCACAATTTATATTTCCAGAACACTTCGGAAATGCATTGAAAGAAAACGTTCACAGAATGCACTTCTCTCCATAGCACGTTCCTCACAGTTTTCCACTGTTCATGGCGTTAAATTAATGAACGAGGGATTTAGAAAGATCGGTCATTGATGGGAGAGTGGAAACAATACAGTACACTATTGACGTTGCCCTAAAAAGAACGACCTGCGATGGAAAAGTGAACATTTTGTCCCGCTGTACTAACATGATGCATGAATAGTTCGCGCAGTTGAAGTTGTTTTATTAGGTATCACATTCATGTCACACCTAGACGACAAGTTCACCGACGTGATTCGAGAGGTTTTAGCATAATTAGAGTTTTTCTCTTCCATCTGTAACGCATGTGATTAATGCGATGGAGGATACTTTAAACACATTTGCAACAAGTCGAAATGGAGATATCTCTTCGAATGATAGTAGCTATTCTTACAGATTTGAATGTTGTTTGCCTAAAAAGGTGTTTTTCAAGAGAGATTCAACCAGCTCCAACGGTAGAGGACACTGTTTCTTAAGAAAAGGATAATAATGCCTCGTAAAAAAATGTTGTAGTAATTGCAACTGATCGCACTGATCGTACTGAAGTTGTATTAAATATTATCTTACGATATTTGAACTTCTGGTTGGTTTTTGACTATCTCTTAATAAGTTACTAAAGTATTGCGATAATACAAGTAATGCAAGGAATACGTAGATATGTATGTGTATTTTACGTTAGCGTCTTTCTGCATTTTATTCCCGTTTTAGTGTTTAAATAATAATTTGAATTGTTTAAATTATAATACTTCTCATCTACTGTGATACAAATTGTTTGAGTGGTACATGCGCCGAAATTAATGGAAAATACGTTTTAATTGTCAGTGAGTTTTGATAATAGTAAATACTGGAAGTACTTAATATTTCCATTCTGGTTTGCACTTTAAAATATAACTTGCGTTCGATCCTCCATATTGATTTTTTTGCTCATTAAAAGTGGGGGAGAGGTAGAAATTATATCAAAACATGAAAAGAATTTACATTAACATTTCATACCTTTGAGCTTCGTCTCGAATAGGTCAGCTATTCTACTCTGCGGATTTCTTTTGTTTTTGTCCTCAAATAACTGTACATTTCAAGAATGTATCTGATTTTCGCTGGTTCGGGAAAAGCTAATTATACCATTGAATTTTTTAGTTTACGATTTAAAAGTTTAAATTTCGGAAATAAGGAGAAAATAATACTCTGTGACACAATCACACGACAGTTCTATCTTTATAGTTTGGCTATAGTCCTCAGTGAAGTTGTACGTTGGCAATTGTGGAGCTGCATTCAAGCATATTTAAGCATATTTTGAGATGCGGATGACCCTTATGAAAAACTAAACCTTGAATAAAATACACATTTTAAACAGACATCGCATTTATAAAACATTCCAGGATCAAGATTGTTAATATTATCAATGTTTTAATACGTAATACTTCATGCATTGAACTTGTTCATCGAGCGGTGTAAAGTCCTTCCGTAGCGATTTCTCATTGTTTCGCGGCTCCAGCAAATTTCGGCCACAACAGGTTGGCAGGCCCGTGGCGTTGGGGCGCGGGGGAGAGGGCGGGGGCGTTTCATTTGCGCAGCAGGTGGGGCAGGGGCGTCGGGAAGGCGGGCGACCCGCGGCGCGTGAGATGAGGCCGGCTTCGTCCTGCCTCCGCCCCGCCCCGCCCCCGCCCCCGCCGTCGACCCGCGCTGTTAATACAGTCTCGCTGCTCACCTGGAGCTCACTTCATAAGAATCGCGGGCGCTGCAGCCACGCGCCTTTCTTCTCTCCTCCTCCTCCTTCCTCTCCTCCTTTCCTCTCGTATCTTCTCGTCTGCGCCGGCGGCGGGCGGGGCCGTCGGCGCAGAGCGGGGCGGGGAGCGACCGCTCTATGGGAAGCGCGCCTCACCTGGTGAAAGAATAATGGTGTAATTACCACTCCGCTGTAATTAAAGGTTAATTTAAGGAACTGGTGCGGGGGGTGAGTAGGGACGGGGCGTGGCGTGGCGGCCGCGCTGCCACCGTGGCGGGGGTGGCCGCCAATTTACGGGTTCCCTGTCGCGTGTGGCGGGTGGTGGCGCCGAGCTACCGCGGGGCCCGTGAGCGACGGCATGCAGAATGTGCTAACCAAGACTTGTTTGATTTGATTTATTTCGTCTAAAAGCAGTGAAAAACTGTCTTGTGTACGCGGGAGAAGTATAATTTGCGCACGTTTTCTTGAGCTTCAGATTCCGTTCCGCCCCCTTTTGCTTTGCGTAATTGAATAATGAATTAAAGGACCAACAAACTGAGGTTAGAAACATTTCAAAACTAAAATTTTTCGCTCCCGAGAAATGGAAAACTTATTTGATTTGGTGATCGAACTACAACTTGATGTCATGGTATTGCTAAAACTTGGCACCCCATACCCTTACTTTTACCATACCAATGGAAGAAATTGATTGTGATGGGGTTATTAACCCAGAATTCCTTTTTTTTATGAATTAACAAGGGAAACCCGTGGGATGGGTTGGCCAGGTAAAATACACTGAAAATAAATTAAATAAGGTGCTTTGAGTAGCTACCAGTATACAATAATTTCAATTTCTAGATAATCACAAATGTATTTACAGTATATATACACACGGGAAGAGGGTGCCTGTTCACGTAATGATTAATGCTCTAATTACCGAAAGAAAGTTATTTAGAAGGTAGTGTTCATGCACCAGACTGCCGTGGGGTTAAGGTGCTCTCTAGGGATGACTGAACTACTAAGCGGAAGCCCTATAAATCTGAAAATTTCCAGGCGGTGTGACTCACCACCGACTCTTTAAATATTAATAAAAAACTATTCCTCACATTATAATACTCTCACGATTCTTCTCCAACAGTTCTATATTTACGTAGTGTGCCTGAACATTCCTATTTACAAAGGTTGATCGAACTGTATCTCACATATTTGTATAATTGTTAAAATAAGTATTATTTCTATTTTTGATGATCAGTGTAGTCTTGAATGGTATAGAAAAATTTATGAAGCAAATAATATTAAACTTCGCATATGAACTTTGGTATTAATTTTATTTGTCTAATGTCATCTGAGCATATGTGAAGTAATGCACATAAATTCTATAGGAATTTCTTGTCCTGAGCCATCGCTACTCATTCCCTTATGAATATGATTCCTACGACGTATGTTGTGATTTTAAATACCTGTAGTGCATGAAAAGTACCTATAAAGCTTCATCAGAAACATTTAAAATCAATTATTTTTGCACCATAATAATCCCTGAGAAATACTGTAACGTTTGTGGTGGTGAATTAAAAACACACAGATTTATTTTAACAGAGATGTTTATTTATGTTACACTATTACACTAAAATACTTGATTTATATACAGGTTGGCTTCACTTGGTTATTTATTTATATACGGCACAGTCCTCTTGATTATTTATTTTCACTTGCACTGTCGTACAGTCCGATGCACTCATTACCGTCCGATGCACAATCACAGGATCACAGTTCACGGCGCTGGCCACAATCCACTGCACAGCTGCTCACCGACTGCACCGCTGTTCACCGCGACGCACACACTTTTCACAGCTCGGCTACCACTTCAGACAAGACTGACCCGCGACCGTCGACGGCGGCGCATTTATACCTGGCGGGCGCCCGCCTGGACCCTTCGAGAACTCGCGTCACACTTCTTGGCGACCCGCGAATACCCTGGAATCGTCTAGTTTGGGGGCGGCGGCGGATGATGCAATCCGCGCAGCGGATTCCGGTAGATGACGCAATAATCGTTACATTACCCCCTCCTTAGATGCGATCCGTCTCGCGCGTTTAGTGAAATCATGCAGATATTTGCAGGTAGAGCCTCTGTTGCAGTTGGAGGTTAAGAAGAAGTGACAGTCAATTGTCTTCTTTGGATATGTCGACATTCCATGGTGGTAGCTGCAGACTAAGATGTTAACCCCAGTGTACCGGAAGAGTACTTCCAACATGTTTCTCACTACTCTCCAGTCAAGTCCATCAAAACCACATCCTAGTTTAGGCATGGCAATCTTCTGGACGTTGTCTTGCAGTGCCTGATGGCGTAATTCAATCAGAGTTTCCCAAAGATTTTGATAGGAGGCCTTGTGTTGTGACTTACTTTTTGTGACGAGGTAATACACATATCTACTCACGTCGCGCAGTTGCAGAACCTTTCCAACATCTGGTTGTTGGCTCTCTAATTCTTCTATTTTCCTGTATTTTCTCTTGAATACAGCGGCAACACCTCTGGTCATATTTAGATCCTGGGCGACACAATGCGCTAATGAATATTCCTGGGGTACCGCAAACAAATCCTGTTGCACTTCCATTGTCACACCATAACGCGCTTTGTGCTTTCCGCCATAATGGGACATAAACTCGTCGAAAGTGAACTCTTTCATGTCGAGCTCACAAACTCGTGCGGTTTCTTCTCTGTCTTCATTTTCATTACTTCCAGCGTACGGAGCCAGCCGATTGGAATGGACGACCCGTGGTTTCCCATTCGGTAACTTTTTAATTCGGTAGACAACATCATTTATCCTCTTCACCACCCCGTACGGTCCTTCCCACTGCCGTTGTAACTTTGGACATAAACCGCGACGTCGTTGGGGGTTGAACAGCCAAACACGATCTCCAGGTCGGTAACCTCCGTCTTCAGCTTTGATGTCATACCGGTCTTTCATCCTGTCACTTGCGATTTGGATTCGCTCACGCACCTGGTTATGAATGACGTCCATTTTCTGTTTTAGATCGTTCACGAAATCTTCACCAGCTATTTCTTCATTAGTTTTACAACCGAACTGTAGATCACAGGGTAGACGTAGTTCCCGGCCGAAGAGGATATTAGATGGTGTCTGCCCAGTTGTTTCGTGAACAGAGGACCGGTAGGCTAGAAGGAAAAGATGTATGTATTGGTCCCAGTCGCGTTGATGGTCAGACACGACCTTCGCTAAATATTTTCCCATTGTTCTGTTCATGCGTTCCACCATTCCATCTGACTGCGGGTGTAGGGCTGTTGTTCTTGTTTTCCTTATTCCAAGAAGTTCACACACTCCTTGGAACACGGCGGATTCGAAGTTCCGTCCCTGGTCTGAGTGTAATTCAAGTGGCACACCGAATCTGCTCACCCATTCCTTAACCAGTACTTCGGAGATCGTTGTGGCCTCTTGGTTAGGTAGGGGATATGCTTCAACCCACTTGCTAAAATAATCCATGGCCACAAGTATGTATTTATTTCCATCATTTGACATTGGGAATGGTCCAGCCAGGTCAATGGCAATTCTTTCAAATGGACTTCCAACGTTGTATTGCCTCATCTTTGCTCTTCTCTTTTTATGTGGTCCATTAGTAGTGGCACAAACTTGACACTTTGTACACCACATCTTTACGTCTTGCTTACAATTAACCCAGTAGAATCGTTTGCGCACTTTCTCTAAAGTTTTCGTTATACCGAGATGTCCTCCCGAAGTTCCATCATGCAATTCCTGTAATATTTCAGGTATTCTTTTTCTTGGTAACAGTATCTGCATTCTTTTCTGAGATCCATCTTCATTTTCCACAACTCGTTTCAGAACACCTTCTTCAGCAATCGAATCCCATTGCGCCCAGTACGATTTTACTGCTGAGGAACAGGGAGCTATTTCTTGCCAGCTCGGTCTCCGTCCTGCTATTTTCCATTCCCAAACACGTTTCAATTCTGCGTCATCTTTCTGATCTTGCTGTAGTTCTTTGGGTTGCCATCGGTCGACACTGACAGTGACCCATAAGGTAGGGGACATCATCTTCTCTTCTGCATGTGAGCAATGTTTGCAGTTTTCAGGGCACGGTCTTCTGGAGAGAGCGTCAGCATTCCGGTGACTAATTCCGCTCCGATGTTCTATTGTAAATGTGAATTCTTGCAATCTTTCAATCCATCTGGCAACTTGTCCTTCCGGATTCTTGAAGTTCAGAAGCCATTTCAAAGCAGCATGATCAGTCCTCAAAAGAAATTCTCTGCCATAGAGATACTTGTAGAAGTGCTCGGCGGATTTCACCACCGCAAGTAATTCTCTTCGAGTAACACAATAGTTGCGTTCCGGTTTTGAAAGTACTTTACTGTAATAACCGATTACCCTCTCCCGTCCATCTTGTATCTGTGATAATACTCCTCCAATGCCAACGTTACTTGCGTCAGTATCAAGTATATATTTTCCTTGAGGTAGTGGATAGCTTAAAATAGGGGCACTCAGCATGGCACTTTTAAGGTTTTCAAAAGCGCATTGACAGTCTTGATCCCATTGAAACAATCGCTTTTCTTCTGTCAGCTGAGTCAGTGGTTTGGCGATGTTGGCAAATCCCAGGACGTACCGACGATAATAGGTACATAGGCCCAGAAAACTTCTCAATTCATGTTTGTCCATTGGTACTGGCCATTCCTGTACAGCTGCTCACCGACTGCACCGCTGTTCACCGCGACGCACACACTTTTCACAGCTCGGCTACCACTTCAGACAAGACTGACCCGCGACCGTCGACGGCGGCGCATTTATACCTGGCGGGCGCCCGCCTGGACCCTTCGAGAACTCGCGTCACACTTCTTGGCGACCCGCGAATACCCTGGAATCGTCTAGTTTGGGGGCGGCGGCGGATGATGCAATCCCCGCAGCGGATTCCGGTAGATGACGCAATAATCGTTACAATACTTATCTGCGCCGGTAAATGAACGACGCTTTTTTTATTCTGTAGCTAACTAGCCACCCACAGCTGCAGCTCTTTAGATATGAAGTTGATATATAAATACAGGTTGAAATGAACGTTTTTGTCAAGAACTGAGAAAAAGATATTTGTGTCCGTGTGATAAAAACTATTTATGAGTAATCGACTAGATTGTGTCTTGTTATCCCGTGTGTTCTATGTGAAGGTATCGACATTCTGCAGCGAAAAGTTTGTGAAGTGAATGATGCCTAGTACAATTATGTGATGAAAACTAATATAACAACGTGTGTTTATTATTTCATTTATTCTGAGGCACCTACATGAGAGGTGTTTCTTTTTTAATTTTATTGCAGAATGAGCTGATTATACAACGCTCAGCCATACGGCTTTTCATTTGTTAGGAGCGAGCATTTTCAGACGAAAAATATGCGAAGGGGGTAGCTATGGCGACCTCCCTGTAACATTATAATGGTTCATTACGAGTATTTGAGTGGAGGAATACGTATTGTTGACTGGTATTGGGAGGAGTATTTACTTCATTATCTTATATCAGCCAGATTACGGAGGAAGATGTGAAATGTGTCTGTTTCTTAGACGAGGTTCTATGGGATGCTCTTTACCTAGATTGAAATGAGATGCACCGGCAACTGTGGGTAGATTTTAGAAGAATGTGTGAGAAAGTTTAGTGATATATGTTAAAACGGGTTCTATGGCTAGGACTTTGCTTATATATCGTGAGGCGTTAACTGCAATTCTAAGGACCTTATTTTGGAATATTTGAATTTTGTTAATTGTGGTGGGGGCGGCGTTACACCACACTGGACAAGCGTACGTGAGTAACGGACGTAAAATGCCTTTCTAAACAAGGAGAGCAGAATGGACCTTTAAAGTGGAGCTCCATGAGAAGGTAACAGTATTGGAGGAGCAGTGCTGGCGCAAGGTGGCCGTCGGCGAGAGAGTTCATTCGGTTCGTCTTCCACTGGCAGCCACCTGACGTCATCGCTGCCCTTGCATCGCAGCGAAGATCCACGAGAGAAAGCCACTATATTAAGGAAGGATGTTGTATTTCGATTTGCGTGCTCTGATATGTGACATGCGCGTTATTTCTGCTTAGATTACCACCCAATACAAGGTGGCCACTTTCTGGAATACATGCAAAACCGGGGATAATCAGGCAATTTTATTGTTCTGGAAATGCCGAGGAATTGTTCAAGAATCGTCGAAATAATGATTGCTGGGTAAAAGTATAAGACCGAGCGAAGTGGCTCAGTGCATAGCGCGTTGACTTCGCAATCGGGAGGTCCGGGTTCGAACCCGGGCCGGCCATCCTGACCGGGGTTTTCGTGGTTTCCCTCGGTCATAAGGCGAATGCTGGGATGGTTCAAAAAGTTCACGATCATCTTTCACCCTTCGCCATCACCCTGTCCTCTCCTAATCCAATAATAATAATAATAATTCACGGCGGGGACAAAGTTGCTCGCGTCCGTGGTCAGCCACACGTGTCCCCTGGGTAACGCTAAATGAGCAACAGTGATTCGCCATCTACGCGCTTGACCATTGTGGGCGTGCGGAACTCCTCACGGCGAGGGGAAAATCTGCACGTCTATACTCGTCAGCGCGTCACCAAATGGCTAACATGCCAAGGGTGGGCGTTGTCGAACAAACAAACAACAGGTAAAAATATAAGCACATGCTAATCACAGTAACAGAACTATTGCATCTTGGGGTTTTTGTGTGTGTGTGTGTGTCTGAACCAAATTCCCTCACTGAAAGTTTCATTGAACTCAACACTTCACTGAACTGCACTGCATTTAGTTACTTGATAATATTATTAACCTAAAGTAAATAATATTCGACCTAAACTATTTCTAAACTTTTTACAGTAAAGGTTTCAAGTTTAAAGGGTAAGTTCTTCCAATCCTTTATCGTCTGATTTATAAAAGAGAGTTTTGTGATGTCTGTCCTGTACTTCTTTCGTTCGATTTTGTGAGGATGATCCCTACTGCCGTAGTAGATTGGCTTCTAGTTTCTGCTCTCAATTTCATCCCACGCTGATTCTCCTATGCAAGTTTTAAATAGAGCGCAAAGCCTGGCCTTTTTTCCTACGCGTTTCTACAGGTTCCTAAGTCAAACCTACAAGTGTGCTGTGTTTACCAAATGAGAATTTTTCTACCTTCCTTTGAATTTTGTGTGTGTAAGCTGCTTTTAATTTTAAGAATGCTCATAAGGAAGTGTTAATTTCTCCACGCTTTTTCCAATACTTAATTTATATGCTCATCCCAGCTGTTTTGTATCTGTGATGAAAATGTGTCGAAAATGATCACTGTTTACTAATTATCAAGTGGGAAATTACAACAATCGGACTTAATTTGCACTTAACCACAAGTGGTATTTTCTCCTGATGGGTAGGGAACCACTTTTATCCACAAGTGTTCTGATACCACGCCATCAAGGAGATTGAAAGTACCTGCCGAACTTCTGTGCATTTGGGATTGTCTAAAAGTCAGATAGAAGAAATGTGTGTAACCCCGTTGTATGGAGTTTTCCACTTTATGACTATTAACAAATGTCATTTGCGACTTCCTCGGTTTTCCTAGAAAGTGTTTGTTCGCTTTCATTTGTTTTTGTCAGAGAACAGTAAAAATTATATGATGTGAATGATAACTAGTA
Organism: Acheta domesticus; assembly: GCA_031308135.1. Taxonomy (NCBI): domain Eukaryota; kingdom Metazoa; phylum Arthropoda; class Insecta; order Orthoptera; family Gryllidae; genus Acheta; species Acheta domesticus. Next base: position 13,170,521 of record JAHLJT010008446.1, on the reverse strand, counting down.
CAATTATGTGATAAGAACTCATAATAATGTGTGGTGTGTATATTGTAACATTTATTCTGAGGCACCTGAATGCCGAGGGGGCAGAGAAAGTCGGAGGAGCAGTTTATTATTTATTATTTGATGGTTTTTTGTACACATATCACTTTATTGAACTACACATACGTAATGATGGTTTAATGAATACAACGTAACCTACTTAGTAACACTAATACAGAGGTTGATGAAACCATGATGGCACCTCGTAGATTTTATTCTAGGTCTGAAAAGAATTTACAGAATATCTGGAATGGATATTTATTTTGATGCGAGTAGGATGAGTGGAGTTTTTACAGAGGTTGAATGAAGATAAAGTTTGGTTATGGTGAATATTAAAGAAGTTATGGGATAGATAAGTAATGTTGTGAATGATGGGATTGAGGTGAATTCAATGTGTAATTGGTGATTTGATATGAGCCAGGATATATTAGTGATGGTGAGATGGCATTGGTTATGTACTATTTGGATTTTGTTGATGTTTGTTTTTGCAGCATTATTCCATATTCGGCAGACATAGAGAAGAGTCGGTGTGATTATTGTTTTGTATAGTATTTTGTATGGGAGGTATTTCTTCCTATTAATTAGGGTTTTTAGTTTGATGTTTGTTTTTAGTTTGTATTATTTTGATGTCTATGTGTTATTGTCAATTCATCTTGGTGCCCATCTGCAAACCTAAATATTTAATAAGATGGGGTACCATGGAATGGGTTCATTAATGTGAATGTGGTTTAATGTTACTGTGGTTGGTGGTTTAGAGGAGCAGCGCTGGCGCAAGGTGGTCGTCGGCGAAAGAGTTCGTTTGATTCATCTTCCTCTGGCAACCATCTAACGTCATCGCTGCCGCTGCAACGCATGGGTGACGCGGACACTGGAGCGAAACTCTACGATCGTCTACTTGTGACGAAGCAAACGTCTGCTTGTGAGGAAGGCTGTCGTAGATCGATTTGTGTGCTATGAAATGTGGCATGCGCGTTGCTTCCGCGATCATTTCCGCCCAATACAAGATGGCCACTTTCTAGAATACATCCAAAACCGGGGATAATCTGGCAATTTATTGCTCTGGAAAAGTCGAAAAGAATCAGGAGTTTTGTGAATGAATCGTTAACGGAAAATATTTAAGGTTATAAAAATCAATATTGTTTCTAGAAGAAACTAGTTCAGCAATACTTTTGCTCAGTTTTTGTCAGATATTTTTTAATTTGTATTTAATCACGGCGAAATCAGAGGTCTGATGTCAGTTTCTACGATACTGATCCACTCTGTTCAACCAAGAAGAGGCAATGATTGAACTTGCAATAATTCCTTTTATTTTGACTTTGCCTCATTCATATTTGAAACTGTGGAAACGAAGTGGACCTGGATATTCAATATGGACTTTTGGAAATTTCCTTACAACGGAGCATGCATCTTAAAATAATTAGGGATAGGAATTTTTTAGTGCTAAAAACCAATATTTTGTAAATGTGTTTAACAAATAAAAAATGAGTTTAAACGACGAAAATATTTAAATATTACCCTTATGAAAACCAGTAATCAAGGTAAAGTCTGCAAGTAAAACGTGACGTCATCCTCTGTATCAGTCTGCACATTTCATCTCTGCAGTCTTAAGGAAGTATCGGAACTACTATTTCGAAATTATCACTCGGAGTGTCGTTTCCTGAATTGACAGTAGTGTTTGAAATGGCCCTCAGACGTTTTGACAGTCGTAAACCACTCATTCTACTCAATCGAGAAAGTCCCTCAGTAGCATGTGACACATCACATGCACAACCAATGGTCACAACCAATCACCGCATTCCAAACATTGACCATATATCCAAAATCTCTTAAGTATTTAACTTGAAATTATTAAAAATATTAAATTATTCTTAAAAAATTTAGCGAAATACGTAATATTTGTCGACGAAAATATTTATTTGTATGCAAATTAATTAAAATATTTATTTTTTGGTGATAAGCAATTTGGTGCATGGAAACTATCGAATGCTACTTAATTTCCACTAAACTATCAACAAAGGATTAAGACGAAAAATATATATTCACGAAAAATTCCTAGACCTAATTATAATAATGTAACATGCGAAATTTTATAATTTATTTTTTCAATTTCATTTCTTTAGAAATTTTACTCGGTCAGTATATGTTGCAATTGTGTGCTTTTTTAATGCCCTGTGCAAAATAGGAAAGAAGTGGGTCTGCCCTACAACACAAACTGAAGTTATTCACCAGTCTGAAGATCCATCTGTTGGTACCCTCGAAAGGCAGTGGGCAAAGAAATACGTGACTTCACTCGTATTCCTCTACCCAACGTCTGTCGATGGTACTAATATTGGCTTTCGACACTTCTGACGTGGATGCCCTGACTGTTCTGAAGTGGATGTGTTACTACGATTAGATCAGAATAATATGCAAGATTATTGGTAAGGATATTTCCTTCTTCTACCTGGATTTTTTTTATAAACCAAAATATTGGCACTATGTATTAACAGAAATTGGCTGCAGACAATTTTTGTACGTGAGCTGTATTTAAGAATTGGTAGAATATAGCACTTGTTGGGAGTCCACTTTCCCGATGCAAAGTGTTATATTGCCGGTCTGGATAGCCAAAGTCGCTAAGGCTGAAAGACCGTAGCTGCCTCGAGTCGAAGGGTCCCAGGTTCAAATCCCGCCTCAGGCATGGGTGTTTGTGTGTGTTCTTGTTGTCCTTATGTGTTCTTTCTCCAGATTTTTAATGGATGATCTCTGCAATCACTAATTAAGATAAATATATAACTGCCAGTTTCTGAAAACATTGTTGTAAATTAAAATTATTTTTCAGGATTTTCTTTAAGAAGGGAATCATAAATTGAGATCAGTTTCATTTTTAGTTTTGAAAAGTATCACTGACGCCGGACTTTGTAATCGTTAACCATAATTTCCGAGAAACTTTCGCGATCGTCGACGTGTAACACTGTGATTGCTGATATCGCCAGCTTGTACGAGGGCTTCTATTGCGTGTGGTCTTGCTGCTCAACTACCGTCCTGGATAGCAATAGATAGAGCTGATGGCAACGTTGTATGGTGCACAACGTGCATCATCTTGTGCACTCAAAATTATTTTTAATAGGTTTGTATTATTTTTAAAATTTATTTAAGAAACTTTTGAAGACCGTAATTTTGTATTAGGCTTATGTGTTTTATGTATTTTAATATTACATATTATATCCTATTTTACATATATATTACATACCACTGTTTTCATTACATGTCAATGTACATATTCTGAAGTTTCAGACTACAAGTTTTTCCGGTGTCTCTTAATGACCTTAGCAGTAGGCGTGCCCTGAAACTTCAATCAACTACAACAGTGAGGTTTAAGTAACAGGTATGGTGGTCATGGCAATAAACCGGATATGACAGCGCTGGCGTGGGGTAAGCCCTAGGGAATTGTCGATTTGAAACGCAATTCCCCGGTTCCTACTCCATGTTACCGCCGTTTCGCAAAGGCCACTTGAAGAGCTATGTTTATTCCACTTCAGTGCAACGTGGTGACCAGTTTGGGCGTTGGCATCAAAGGAGGATTAATTGATATAATTTTTCGTCAACAAAAGTACAGACTTTTCGTGACGTATGGGTAAGAATTATAATGGTGTATCGGTTAGCGTATCGGATTGTTATACCCTAGTTCGCAGGGTTAACCCGATCGAAGCGATGGATTTTTAGGGGCGAAAAAATCCTTCATACGCCTTCCTTGGGAGGGGAAGTAAAGCCAGCTGTCCCATGTTAGTAGATTTACTGCATGTAAAAGATCCTCAAGCCTAAATGACGCCTCTGAGCAAAATTGAAAATCGCCTGTTTCGTCGCCCATGGAATTCCTTCTTTCCCCGCTAGTTGGTGAAAGGAGCGTAGCGAAATTTGCGTGGTCAGACGGAAGAACAGATCTCATTTCCTTAGTCTCGCCACGTAAAATAAGGCAATTCAATAATATGAGCTGGTTTTCTTGAGCTATAGGACCCCAATAGTTAAATGAATAAGAGTACCAGCAACGTGTGGTGGCAACATTTGTTAGAAATTTTCTTTCCCGGGGACCAGTAAATATAAAACGTGCGCTTATTAAGCTACATAGCCTTACGTTTTGATATATTTCCTGTTCCTGAGGCAGGTGATCAGTGATGGTTTATGTTACCTTTTCTCAGAAGGAAGAATGTAAGAATCTTGGCGTGATCATTGGAAGTGAATGACGTTAGGAATAAAGTTTCAGGAAAAATATGTATTATAAATGGGATATGGATCTTGAGTGGAAGGGCGTTCAATCACAAGGTCATCTTCTGGCCAAGATTCGACTATACAGTGCGCCTGCGAATAAGTCTCTCACCAGATCACTGGCAAAAAATTGTAGGGACAAAACTTCCAGCATCTATTACGATTGCGACGAGTACGAAATTTACGTTTCCAAGCTGCAGTTCTTGCTGCCAACATAACTTCTGTTGCAAGCACTCTCACCAGCAAGGGGCCTGGAGACTTTCCTGGCGTGCTATAGAATTGGCATTCATCACGGCTACAAAGGATCACGATTTACAATTCCAGTACGTAATATATTATTTGTTTTTCACAAGTTTTTCGAAAACAATAAAATCCTGAACGTTGTACTTTTTGGAATCAACAAAGAAAAGAAGTAAAGAATATAAATTATGCATTTCCAATACCTCGACGGTTGAAATCCTCTGAGTAAAAGGCAGAGGATAATTAATAGGCTAGGTCACACGAACGTTGCTTAACGTGTGTCGTAGATTAACTCTGTATCTTCCAGGAAACGGCACAAGAAAGCTTGGCGACGTGCGTTGCTTCCAACGCGCAGCACCTAGCGAAAGTTGTGAGGTGCTGAAATTTCCAACGCGCATCGCCTAGCGAGAGTTGTGAGGTGCTGAAATTTCCAACGCGCATCACCTAGCGAGAGTTGCGAGGATTTGAAAACGAGGAAATGTGCGTTACCTTTCACGTACGTTGCAGTTAGTGCTGTGGGCCTTCTTCTCCCCCATCTCGATCAGGTTTTTGTCCATTTTCCCTGATCCATTGAGCAAATGCTGAGATCGCCCCTTGTTTTGCTTCTGGACGTAAATGTAGCTTCACTGTGCGCACGTTTTGTTGAGCACTCCTTTTGCTTGTAGTGGTAGGAGTAGAACTGATGTTCGTTACTATTTGGTTAGCAATCCAGAAAAATCAAATCAACAGTTCATTTACCGTTGAAGTTGTTTATTAACCTATAACTCGGGAACGAAAATGTCTAGTTTTTCAAATGTTGCTAACCTCGTGATTTTTGTAATGATTTTTTTTTCTTCTGGGCCTCAAGAAAATGTGCGCAGATAAACTCTTCCCATACGTCATATACAGTTTTTACTGTATTTTTACCAAATAAATAAAAAAATTAAAAAAGTGTCTCCGCATACGTTGTTAAATCAGCGCGCGTTCAACGAGCATTTGATGTGGGAGGTAATATTTTATTTCAGGTTTTTGATCGTTTTGTTTTAGAATAATCAAATCTGTCTTTACTGCGTTTACAATTGTAAACAGTATTTCAAGAGCCAACGTTATGGAGCTGTATTACTAAATAAATTGTTTATACGTTAATTTTAAATTGCTATTTACAAACTATATCCAGGGATATTAAAATATATGTTAGGTTATATTTGAAGTCGTATTTTTCAAATGTAGTATTTTTATGATTTTCTGAAATGTATTATGCAATGCACTACAAATAATTATATTGCATATGTTGGTTAGTAGGATATGCTCATGTTTTCTAAATGCTTTAGCCTTGATGCAGCTAATACAAAAAACAATCGAAACGTTGCTTTGTGGAAAAGAGTTGTTTTAATTTGATTAAAGCAATAGGGATGGTATTTATTCTTTTATTCTAATTAAAGATTTCTTCTCTTACAATCATTGATTTATTTAATTGTTTCGTGTGTTAATTAGCAATCGACATGGACGCAGAAATTTGCAAACAAAAAGTGGAGACCTTTTCTTTGGAACATAAAAATTGATATGTATAAGATTAAATCAAACTTGGCGGGAAAGTTTCTTGGCGTTTCAATGTCGATTCTGATCAGAGATTAACCTTGAGACCCTTGTAGTTGGAAGAGCAACTCATAGAATTGCTTCAGACATTCGAAGATGACTTCAGAACCTATTAAGTGTGTCTTCTCACTGCTTATTAGAGAGTGAAGTACTTAACATGAGAGAGCCTCGCACTCTTAACCCGGGAGTGCCCGCAATAGGTAGACTTACGCCAGTACCCGCCCTGTATCTCTCAGATATAGCTGAACTTTTCGTGAATGGGAATGATCTGACGCTCATTAGATCTTTAGATCATTAACTGCTCAATAGAGCAGTTAATGAACTGAAATATGTATTTTATTTGGTTTGTACATGTCTCTCAATGCAATTGTTAATAAATCGTGCATTTATCTTACACACGCCTGAAAATATTATCATGAGACGTACCGCTTACGCCAGGAGCTCCCAATGCACGGGTGCCAGTGTACACAAGTGTCTGGCAGATATCGCGCAGCGCAGTGATCACGTTTCAGTGTGCTCACGGGAAATGACTCTTCGAAAAAATAAAAATAGAATGCCGGGCGTTCTCAGAAAAATATAATGAAGGAATACATGAAATATCAGACGCCCAATGCATCGCAATAATTCAAGAACACAAAATTGCTTTGGCTTGGATCTCACATATATTGCGAACAATCCCGGGTTAATAGGGTGCGCCCAACAGCTGATTCCACCACGTCCATGTTGAGTACCTAGTAGCGACCGAGACGCGAGTCGACGCAGCTCACGCTACCGGGTTTCGGAACGCGCGTTAAAGCAACTCTCGTGTCTCCTGCTTTGGACAGTTAATCAATCCCTTGACCATCTAAAAAACAATGCTTTGTTGATGAATGCTGCCGCTAAAATAATTTGTGGATAGAGAAATTCTCATAATTGTCAACGCCGTCTACCGGAACGCATGTCGCATACGTCAGAAACATGGAAATATTGTCAGCAGCATTGACACAGCTAAAAGTAACGAGAGCACGACAATGTAAAAAAATAGGAAGGGACTATCTTTTCCAGTGATTGGAATTTAGTGATTTAGTTTCTAGTGAGTAGACCAATTAGAATTTACTACCTAATACGACCGTTTGTATTGAGAGATTACTATAAGAAGTGACCACTTTGACAGCTCCTGCTCGGCCATTGCTGGCAATATAACTGCAAGTTACGTACATGCACTCATTTTGTCAGCGCGTTCATTTACAGTGGGATCATTTGTAAATTGCTTCATGACTATCTTTTGCAATGTCATGCCCTGCATGATGTTCATTTCCCGACCTGTCAAAGTGGTTACTTTTAGAGTAACTCCTCTGTAGGTGACGCCTAGTTGTTGAAATTAATTAATGATTAGTAAGGAAGATTTGTAAGCCAAAGAATTCAGCCAATGTTTCTGAGTTGTACCAAATTCTTATCCGACAGTGTTCGCATGAGTCGAAAGTTGGTGAACGTACGTTGTCTAAATTGTACCTGACCAACTTTCGTCTCTTGCTAGCATTGTAATAAACGTCACTGATAACATGGAATATCAGTATTTCGCGCCTGCGCGTCGGCTGAAGCGAATTCTACAATCGCATGCACATGTGTAAGTCATTTTCATAATTAACTAGTCATTTACGTGAGTAAAGTACAATGTGTCGCCTCTTTAAGCCATTGACTAAATATTTATCTCTTAAATTTGAATTTTCAGGACTGGGACGTGTAAAAAGAAAACTCCCGTTTTTCATTGAATCTGTTTTGCGCACGAACCTTATGAGTTATCTTTCATGAAGAACCCAACATTTTTCCCAAATTGAATGATTGAATGACAACTGTATACACATTTTTATGATTTAAAATTAATCCAATTCAATTCACACTGAATCGCTTTTGGCGAAAGAAATTAAAACAGTGGAAATGTCCTTAGACAGTGATATTGGCTTGTGCTAATCACTGTTACTAATCATTGTCCAAATCGCCTGTATTTTATCAATGCAATAAATAGTTGATTAATTACCCTTTTTTCACTTCTTGTGCCACTGTCTTTAAAGTTAGGAACATACCACCAAGCCAGCACAGTCGTATATTGTCTTTCTGGGGACGCGGAGGCTCCAGTGTTAGGTTGTTTCTAAAATCTGAAAGAGATGATACCAGTGAAGAATTTTCATATTTTTTATTGATGCTTACAGATTTTTTATTGATGCTCACGCTGTCTGTACGTGATATTACCCTTCTCAGTTCCTTACTATTCTCTTTTCCTTCCTGCCGATTACAGAAGTGCTAAGAACAAAATCTACAATTGCGTTTTCACTGATACCACTTCAAGATTCAAAAGAGAGCCCACAATGCCATCTTGCAGAGAAGAAAATTCAGTTTCAGTTTACGTGAGAGCAAATGTGAATTTTAGTTGGAATAAAAATCTCAATCATTCTAATTATTAATTTTTACACCAATTACTTTTAAATGACGATTCTTTAATGTTCCCTTCGTTTTTACCCATACTTAAGTCAGAATGAATGTCTTTTTTGCCTACCTGTTCTAGGTAAAATAAATAACTGAACTTCCAGGCACTATTAATAACATATTTATTATATTTGACTGTTTGTTGAAAATTTGCTCAAATCCTTCGAACGAGTTTTGTATTACAGATGTTATTTCAAAATTTGTGATTGGTTGTTGCATTGTGCTTATCGATGAGTTTTCATTATTTACAGCTCCTGAATATAATTTTTCTCCTCTGTTGTATGTTTGAGTTTGTGGATTTCCTAGAGCAGGAATAAATGAATGTATTAGGAGTTCAATGAAAGAATCAAGACAGTACAGGTCTTGTACTGCAAAATATCAGAATTACAAGACTGAAATCTGTATTCGCTGAAGTCTAGATTCCCGTCGAAAGATCATCTAGTGTACATGTGGCAAGGCCAGTAAAGCTGGGTAATGCTACCTCCTCCGAGGCCTCTCTGTCAGTCAGTAAGACGAAGAATGAATATTGAGTCTGAGCGTCAACATTGAGATTTACCGAATATTTGCCCACGAGCTGCTAGTACCTCGCGATTGTTAGGCGATCTCTGATGTAGGCCTATGTTCATACGCTCGGGAATGGCAGTGGCATGCCTCGAAGGACCGTGGCATGCTTTCAGCTTATCAGCCAGCACAAGGAAGGAATGTGCCATCCTAGGAAACACTTTTTAAATAGCATTATGGAATGATTCTTCAGAGTAGGTCATTAAATGAAACCATTTTTAACCTGCCAACGTTTCGGCTTTTATTCAGCCTTCGTCAGGGCTACAAAGAGACGGATTTTTCAATATATAAATACACATTACGTACAAGGATTGCTTACACTAATATCTACTTAATAACACAATCTGTAATGTATATATATATATATATATATATATATATATATATATATATATCAAATATCAGTCAAATTGTGAAATAGTCTAGTAGATATTAGTGTAAGCAATCCTTGTACGTAATCTTTAATTATATATTTAAAAAAAAACCGTCTGTTTGTAGTCCTGATGAAGGCTGAATAAAAGCCGAAACGAAACGTTGGCAGGTTAAAAATGGTTTTGTTTAATGACCTACTCTCAAGAATCGTTCCATAATATTATTAATAGAAGTCAAGAAATCAAGCACGTGTTTTTAAATAGCTGTGGCGATGTCGATACCTGCGGCAGATGGTCGATGAAATACTTTTTTCATTTTATTATGCTTTATTCACAATATTCTCTACAAAAAACTTTTTTGGGAGGCGTCTGGAATTGGGGGAAGTTTGATTCCAAAGAAATGAACAGGCTCAGTTATCTCCGAGTCTGAAATATTTTTGTCTCTGCAGCGACTCTAACCAGGACGTCCTGGGTAATGTGTTCCGACGGTGGTTGATTTCCAAAACTAGCAAAATAGCTTGGTCGAATTCGGCATGTGTCTGGACGAGAATTCTCTAGCTCTCTCTCTAGCTCAGACCGGTGGCTCAGATCTGTACTTTTCCGTGATTTGTTCCGATCAATTCCAAACGAATGACGGAGCAGTACCATAACAAACGGACCACGGATCGCGCGCGATCTTTTCTTCGTCATATTTCCTCTTTTACATGCACGTATGTACACCACATACCTCACCACCTTACGTCTTGGGAGCGAAGAACTTGTTTGATGGGGTGATGTCTTAACTGGACGAAGACATCACCGCAACCCGACCTTTGCAGTTGATTTTCCCGGAGACATCACTCTTAATGAAACCCAGTCCCGCGTGGTCCTAGTAAAATGGAGCTCCAACAACTTGTATGTATGAAATGAAACAATTAATGAAGAAAACTAGCCAATGATTTGGTTGTTGGAAACGAGTGAGAACAACTATCTACATTGTCGTGGCGAAAACAAAATTTCACTGGATTTGAGAAGAATGATATTACTACCATGCTAGGTTCGTATCTGGTTTTGGTTTGGATTTTTGTTTTTTCTTAAGGTAGGCTTTTCTATAAATAACCAAATGTTTCATGTTTCAGACCACTTATGTGATAAAAGGATATGGATGCAAGTGTTGATAGCCTACACAGAATGATCGAGACAGTTATTCTTTTTTTGTTGAACAAGAGACGTACAGGTAAGCAAACAGTAAATACTTACGGAACTACATGCATATAATCGTAATTCCTTTGTATTTACTGTTTTTGTACCTCTACCGACACATTCCTGAAATGTATTATGGAATTTCGTCGTATTGAAGACGAAAAGTCTTCTGGGGCCGCAGAGAGAAGACTTTCCAAGCAGATGATGAAAACGTGTTGTTATACGTGATATCAATTCGTAAGCAACTCGTTTTCACAATCTGCTGAACATTTTTTGCAATCATTCAATACATAGAAATGGTGGAAGCCGATTTACATAATTCCTGAGTACATGTTCTACTGTTGTGCATTTACAAATGATTTGTGTGATTAAACTGCTCTGAAATAAATAATATGTATTTCCTTATTGTCAGTGTTCATCTCAGTTTCTGTTTGTATGTGAAATAAATATAATTTCAACTTTTGTTTTGTAAAAGCATATCTCATGGTAATGAACAAAAGCAATATTTTTAACGAGCTTTCATTGATAAAGTGGAAGTCAAAAGTAACAGTTTACACAATATTAGCGGAAGTTCAATGATGCATTCCCTCGTACTATGTTCGGGAACGAGTTTGTACTTTATTGTGGGGTGAAATAAGATGCTTGCCTATTAGGATGCTTTCAACTACCGTGAAATCTTGGGCTTTGGGTCGCTTCCGGGTGTTCCTACATAACAAGTGAGGGACACGTTTTGTTCTTTTCTCAGATCTTTTGAGTTGCGGAAGCCGTGTTTAGAGACTCTACGCCGCAGTTTCTGGCTTGCGCATTTGCGTAAGTATATTGGAAAATGCCCACGATGCAAACTTATACCATTACAATACAGCACAACGTTCGTATCCCAGTGTGCCCATTTTGCGCAAAAGTCAGTTTTCAAGCGGCAATATGATACCAGCGACTATTTTGTAATGCGCTTTGATTTGAAGCGAATGAAGTTCAGGATGGCATGACGGCAGAGATGATTTTACGTAACATGAAATCCTGGTTGTCAAAACAAAACGTCCCGATCGAAAATGCCATTACGGCTGTGGAATACACACAATAACCGCTTGTGATGTTGATAAACCTTTCTGACACTATTCACATCAACGGGTGGTTAAGAGATGCCTTTTACAACGGCTAAGCTGCTCATGTCTACAATGCTCCATAGTTTGTCATTGAGACAATAGATAAATTTGGTTTGGAAGATTCAAATACATCGTGGTGTTTGGAATGTTATTGGGCGTCATTCAAGTTTCGTTGAAAATGTTCTACTTTGCTGTTGCATTTACCTGACATTTGCTTAAAATATTTGATTCAGTTTCATAATTTCCAACCCCACATTATTCTACTCCAGGATTCTATCTGGCAGATCGCATTGATTACAAAATATATTAATGAAGTTGATACATTTTGTTTTAAAGCTACAAAGCTTCTAATTATAGATTACAAATTCGTTTCTTTTTTCAAACTTCTTCTGAAATTCTAAAATTATTCTTGCAAGTAGAATGCTGAACAGACAGGCTTTATGATATAGTGTAATATAAATAATATGGAGGTCATAACACTGAATTTTGTTAATCTTAAGATAATGTTTGTTAACGGTGTTACGTAGGACATTGTTCACGCAACTATATATACTGCAGTGTCATAACTGATATCATGCTTTGTTGCACGACGAATTAAAAATGTGTCCGAGTTTTTAAAAGCGCACCACTGGCTTGGCTCTCAACCACATCGCTCCGCGAGTGCGAATGAAGCCTTTGTGAATCTGCCTGTCTCTCATGATCGCTGAGCTACTTCTCTTCGCCCCAATGACGCGTCATCAATTGCTGGTTCGTTCCTGCCCAGGAGGATCTAGGCCAGTGTTGTCAAGGTCGATGCCACGAGCGGGAGTCCGTGGCACGACGAAATCGCCCCTCCACGCAGTTCATTACCCTGCCACCAAAGACAATGACATCCCTATTGTAAAATGGCGGGGTTTCCTTGCCAGACGCTAGTTGCGCAGAGAAGCTCGTGGTATGCTACGTTGTCACGACGCGTGCCACTGCCCCCGGTAGAAGACCTTGACACCCCTGATATGGGCAGTTCTCTTTAGTTGTGCCACAGCACTCCAACATGATCAACCTACAGTACATAGGATTGTGCATTTGACTTACACCCTCACAATATGTGGAGAACAATTCCAAGATATCCAGGAAGAAAATTTACTAAGTGTGTTGTGTTCATTGCAACCATGTGATTAGCTGCAAGAACTGCTGCTTAAAAATATTATTTCCATATCAACTCACTAAGTTATGTTTGTTTAATACAAATTAACTGTACTTACTCAGTTTCTATTTCCGCAATGTGAACAGAGACTACTCAAAACTCTAAATTTATTATAATTCATGTATTACCATTTTACCTCAACCATCTTGCAATGCACGAGATCCGGTGCTCTGAACCGAGCTCGTTTCTCTTTTCTTCCACTGCGTCTGACGATCTGGAGGGAGATGGATATCGTAGCGTGAGTAGTGAACATCATGATTAAACAAAATGCTTCATTGCATGAGCCTGTTAATTATTAAATTGTATTGAAAGAGCAATGTGTTTGAATCAACTGAAAATAGACCAAATAGCATCTTGGCCAAAGAGTTTCTTTATCCATTTATTATGTTACTTTAAATTTGACTATCGTAAGGATGTTGGCGTCTGCATGTGTATCTTTGTCAACTGCTCTGGCTGTAGTCCCGACAGATATTTCTAATATTCGTGAAAAATACAAATGACGTCATAGTATTGGGTTGTGACGCATTCTGCGTTGAAACAGTTGGCAAGCTGTCTGAATATCCTCTAGGCAGTGAGGTGTTGGGTATTTTTCTACTCAGAATGCATCTCTAAGCCCATTTTAAATTCTTTACTCTTGTGATACGCAATTTTGTCGTAGCAGCCGGACATTGAAGAAGAGGTTTCAACTGTCAGCGTAGAATTCGTCTGTGAGGTCGCTTGTCTCTCAAGTCGTAGGCCGTAGGGGAAGTCAAAGTACTGGGTAGTAACGCATTCTGCGTTGAAAGAGTCAGCAGCTGTCCGAATACAGCCTCTAGGCAGTAAGGTTTTAAGTATTTTTCAACTCAGACTGTCAATGAAGAGTGCTTAATATTCATTTATTGGTGACGTCCTCCATAAATACATTATATGTTCATGTATTCTTGTAAATACAACAAAGTCATGTAATTTACTACTTTCAGGGCGGAAATATCAATATGGCAAGCGTCATAAAATAGACAACCTTGCATAAAACGCAAACCTCCCTAAACCGAATTTTTTTGTGTTCCGATATATTTCGGCTTAGATTTTACTGTATATCATCTCGCACCTCTCAAACTTTCTAACTTTCTTGTGATCTCTATAGCCCGTCACCACATCCAGCAGTGAAGTTCATGGACTCCACACCCCACCTTTGGCCCTCCCAGGCCCCACGTCCACCCTCCGCGGCGCTCACATCCCCTCCCCTTCCATGCCCCGTCCTCCCCGTTCGCGCACATTCTACCCGTGGGCTTAAGCCCGGCTCTCTCGGGCTCTGTATAATTTGTTATTAATTTATTGCTATTATGTAACATTGTTCTATTTGCATAGCATCCTTTCGTATTAAAATCCGATAAAATTTGCAAACTGAAGTTATTTTAGGGGCTATGCAATAAATATCAGCGCGCTGAGCCGCGGCCAATGATGTTATTTATTTTCAAATCGCCAGGGCTACGCGGGGCTTAGCAGCGCCATAGGGACCCCCCTACGTCCCCTCCCTGTTCCACTAGGCGTTTCCCTCTCTCATCACTGCACGCAGAGCCAGAGGGTCGCTGCCTGGTTAACAAAACTAAATATCTAGTAGCCAGGAGCAGCAAAATCTGCTCATCTATTGCACGTCACGTCAAAAATTAACAATATTCTGTCTTTCTACTGTATTTTTAGGAATGCATATCAATATTTCAATGTTCATTTGTTTACCTTTTTTTTATTCGAAGAGGTTAATTTTGATATCGTCATTTTTCATTTCATTAATTGTAATGCTCTATGTAACACTGGGTATGACTCGAAAGTTAAGGAGGAAAGTGAATTTACCTTTTCTTTGTGTTATTTTTGGTTTTCTGGAATCGTTATTAAAACTTTAAATAATTTTTTAGTTGCACTGAAATTGTCAACGTATTTATGTGAAATTTGGGAGAAGTGGTAAGTTGACCAGCATCATAAGAAAAATGAATATTATTGTAGATTATAATCCACATTGCAGGACACAATAGGTATGCACATGTATGCGTTTATTCCACAGTTTCCCTCTCTTAATGAATTGTTTCCGCAAGCCTTTCCTCACGTGTTCTGCCGCATGGTGTCCGCTCCCCGCGCGCTCTGTTGGCGCGTTCCACAAGTTACTAGACAGTTGACCGGGGATATTCTGCCCTTCCGCACGCTCTCAGTGCCCCGGGCGTCGCTGGGCGACCACGCGGCCGGGCCCAGGCAGGATGTCTCCTCGCACTATTGCACCATGGTGGTATACGCTGGGCAGGTTCCCACTGGTTTTGAGCTGGGATTACTGAGGCGGAGAGTGACGCATGACTGATTACCGTCAACAAAAATTCAGGTAAGAATTTTCAACCTACACAGAAACATGTGATTGGGTACACAAAGTGGAAGTCTAGTGTGATGCACTTAACTATTTTGCGAACCATCAAAGATATCGAGGTATGATTTCCATCGAAGGTATTACTCGTTTCGGAAACACTCCCTAAGTATTGGCATTTATTACTGTATTCCAGAAGAATCTGTGAGAGGCAATTCCCGAAAAACCGTTGTGGCATGACCTTGACGCGAGTAAGCGCACAGTAGTAGCGAGCGCGTGACTGATTGGACGTTTTGAATGAAGATTCTATTAAATATTGATACAAATTGATAAATTTCTTAATCTTTATTGCTCTGAAATACTGTTGTCTTTAATACAAAAACAAAATATTAATATATCAGTTAGAATTAGATTATGAACAGAATTCACTTTTCTGAGTTGATATCGATTGCCATTGGTGATCACCTTGAAGAATCGTCTCTCCTGCCACCTCGGAGAGATTGAAATTACGGGTAATTATTACAATCACAATATCTAGTTTCGTCTAGTTGTATTTCTTTCTGTCAACTTTTGTGTTGCACACGATTGTTAATTACACATCAAATTGCATTTTCTGTACAGTGAAATCGGAATTGTAATTTGGGACTGGTAATAGTATCCGAGTTCGACGCAATAATTTCATTAGTAAAATTGCCACATCGATATGATTTGCATTACCATATTTATAAAAACACAAAGAGACTTTCAGGATGCAAAAGTGAACTTTCGGACTATTATAATGAATGAAAATTATGGTAGTTCCATTGAACTCTAATCGTAATTTATAATTTCAGTAGAAAGATGAAGAATGTTAAGTATTCAAAGGCGAATCTCAAACAATTAAAAATGTTATGATATATTCGTTATTTTTTTACTAATCCAATGTTTTTTCAAAAGCTTTTTAATTGTGAGACGAATCAATCTAGTACAGAAATTTTTGTCAATTTCCCCCGAGTTAATTTTAACTTGTGTAAAAGACAAGACAGCAATGTAACGGGATATATTGATGTGATGACTTTGCTTGTGGAGGATCATTAAGAAGCTAGGTACTGGAATTACTGTCACAGCACATTGAAACAAATTAAATTTTTGGAAACTTAAAATGATTTAAACTTAAAATGCTGGAAAAATAAACACATTTATCACCACATTGTCTCTGGGTAAATCAGGTCAGAGCAAAATCCAATTTTATGAAGAAGCGAGTTGTTTTTATTTTATTTTTTTACGAATCATAAATCTTTGAATAAGTTTCTTCGTGTGCTTCAAATTTGGTAATTTGCCTCCGGTTTGTAGAAATTCGTGTGCTACAACTACAATATTCATTATAGTCCTTTTTTTAAATAAATTTGTTGTTGAAAGACATCTTGAAATGAGGTCATGTAGATTTTGTTCAAGAAATTTTCGCGAAATTTCTGTTTATAGTTAATGCAGTTTATAAGAAAACATTTTCTCAAAAACATGTTAATATTTTACTTCATAGCAAAGAACAGTAAAGAAAGATGGGCTGGTCCCATTTTCAGCGAACTCTTCGTACATTCGAAAATTGCAAAAGAAAATAACATTGCAAAACTACAATATTGATGATGATTTTTTATGAAATATCTGTTATAAAACATCACTTCGTTAAAAAAGGTCATGTACATTTTTTTAAAATTAGTATTTAGCGTAATGTTTAAAATCTTTGAAACTGCAGAGTCGAACTTCCAACACTTCTTTTGGCTAGAATATTGCAGGGCGGAAGTCTGCGGAGGGGGATAGGAATATTTGCTTTACGTGGATATCTGTCATCGGAGAGAGCATGGTAAGAAATTGGTTTATTCGTTTCAAAATGAAACGATTCTACACAAGTAACTCTTTACGTTCTGGAATGACCCACATCACCACCCGAGAATTGGCAAATTTGATGAAATGTGAACATTCAAGCACTGTGTGTCATTTACATTTAATTAGCAGATCATAAATCGAGTGTGTGGGTACCGCAAGCTCTAAGAAGCAAATATCTTGTGTACAATACGAAAAAACAAACAAAAATTAGAATCATGCCACTACATTACATGAAAAACAAAATTGTCGTTTTGCAAAATTTTACATCTCACGGACAGTTCATACGATACAGACCTTTTAAGAAGCTGACTTTATACCAGTATCAGCTCTGAACTCCCAAGGCTGTTCCCAGTGAGAACGCCTTTGCAGGCGCGGGCTTCGTTGCCACCGCGTGACCTTGCCCAGTACCTTAGCTCCTGGCATCTGCCCACTGTCTCAAAATCCACGCCTCTTTCTTAAACTTTTGTGCGAGCCGATGTGGGTGAAAAAGTCGCCGAAAATATATTTTAGGCTGAGAGCTAATGGAATTAAGTGGAATTCGTTGGGGAAAATGATTAAAGGTTTATTTGTAGATACATTTCTATTTTAAAAGTAAGGAACTTATGTATACTGTACGCTGTTCACCGTAATGACTTGATTTTCGTTATCTAGTCTAGCGGCCGACCGATCTGATCGGTAGTTTTACGTGGTTTCTTCGGTCAGTTCCAGGTGAATGTCGAAGCAGTACAACGTTAGTCAACAGCCCGGACGACACGCGATCATTCCTTTCCCTTCTTTATCGCATCCTCACACTTACATGCACTACACTAACACACATACCGGGAGACTGGCCGGGAGCTTAGAGCATGGCCCGGCTTGGGCGGTGCCACACTTGTGGGAGATACTTTGTTACGGAAAACCTCGAAAAGCTGGCAGGTAGGTCGGAGCCGGATCTCACCATCAAGCGAGAGAAGCCGTTACCTCGAGGAAAAACCATGTCTTACACTTACGGGACTATTGGCCGTAGAAGGTGACGCACCCAGAAGCACTAAACAATCAAATAATATAATTTTTTTAAAAGCTCCAGGATATTGAGTTGAAATTTTCACTAAACAATTCAGGTCGTAGGGACTCTGTTGTATTTTACCTGTTTTGGTTATAGGTGTTGCTTATAACCATAGAAATAGACCTTTCAAATAGCCGTAGCTTCGTTAATTTCTATCTAAAATACTTTTAATTTATATAAAATGCAACCTGAAATGTCTACTTTAAGAATCATGCTTCGTACGATTTAACCATTTCGCTGGTATTGGTTAACAATTGGGCTGCGCGCAATCTTTCATCACTATTAAAGGTTCACATTTGAGCCGCGTTGCTGTCTGATATCTGCATTCTGTGTTAGACTGCGTTGCACATATTTGAGTAGATATAAGACGGATTCGAAATTTACTAGACTTTAAAGTAGTCTACATGGCGTTTGGAAGTTCATGAGCTAGCATTTCTCTCTTCGTTCCTATGCGTCCAAAAGTCCCCCATCTCGATCAGGTTTTTGTCCAATTTCCCTGATCCATTGAGCAAATGTTGAGATGGCCCCTTGTTTTGCTTCTGGACGTAAATGTAGCTTCACACTGCGCACATTTTGTTGATCACTCCTTTTGCTTGTAGTGGTAGGACTGATGTTCGTTACTATTTTGTTAGCAAAGCAGAAAAATCAAAGCACCAGTTCATTTACCGTTGAAATTGATTTTCTGTAACTCAGGAACAATTTTTTTCTATTTTTTATTTTTCCAGAATAATATTTTTTCTAAAATATAATATTCTTGTTCTAGTTTTTCAAATGTTGCTGTATTTTTCTGGGCTTCAAGAAAATGTGCGCAGAAAATGTAATCTCTTTCTCCATACGTCATATACAGTTTTTACTATTTTTTGACCAAATAAATAAATAAACAAATAAATAAATAAATTAAAGGCTGCTCAACTCGCCGCTCTGGCCCGGGCCCGAAACAATTCAAGTCATTCTTACACCCTCATTAATCCATTCTGAATAGCCATCCTCTCTATTTTAATCTTATTTCTGCTACCACCCTCACTTCCCCCTTCGTTTGTCCTCTACCGCTCTCACGCCCCCCCCTCAATAGGTTTTTCGTAGATCACCTTTGCTTTGATTGTTTATGATGTGCTTTTTATTAAAATGTAATTTTTTACAAGTTTAGTGTTGGTCGTATTTCGCTGTGGATAACAAACAGGGCTTTTCACTGTGAATGTGAACATCCAGAATACATTTCGGAAATATTTGTATGGAGTCCTAATATTTTGTGACCGCAGAGGGCCAAAGGCAGGCTTGAATAAATTAAAAAGTCCTTTTATAATATTGTGTAATACAATACTATATTGTGTAGCCACAGTGGCCATTACTTGACATAAATATGTAATGGATTTTATCATGAAATACAACTATTGTTGCAAAAAGGTCGAATTTTTCGTCTGCAATGCAAGAACTTTTTTTTTGTTTAAATGAATGAGCATGACTATTATTAGTTACATCAATTTATAAGTTTATGAGAATCGTCAAAAAGATCAATAAAATAAGATTTAAGTGATGGGCTCTTCAGCGCCCCCTCACTCTCTCTTTCTCTCTCTCTCTCTCTCTCTCTCTCTCTCTCTCTCACACACACACACACACACACACACACACACACACACACACACTATGCACAGGACCGTTTACGCCTGGTATGTCTAGGGATAAAAGCAGAGAGCAGAACGAAGGTTCCGCTGCCCCTGGCGGCACTGCTCGCAGCGACCTTGGTGGCTAGTGGGCGCGGCGCCGGGATTTGAACCGCGCCCGTCCGCCAGATAATCTTGTTACTCGCAAGCGACGTATTGAGCGACCCCGATACCGCGGCGGCCGCTGCGGCCGCCAGCCTCATGTCAACACGCCGCCCGCGGACGCCCGCCTCTGTGGCACTGGGCCTCGCCCGCGCCCGCTCCGGCTCCCGCTCCGGCTCCCGCTCCGGCTCCCGCTCCGGCTCCCGCTCCGGCTCCCGCTCCGGCTCCCGCTCCCGATCCGGCTTCCGCTCCGGCTCCCGCTCCTACTCTCGCTTTGGCTCCGGCTCCCATTCCTGCTCCCGCTCCGGCTCCCGATCCGGCTCCCGATCCGGCTCCCGCTCCGGCTTCCGCTCCGGCTCCCGCTCCGGCTCCCGCTCCGGCTCCCGCTCCGGCTCCCGCTCCTGCTCCCGCTCCTGCTCCTGCTCCCGCTCCTGCTTCCGCTACTGCTCCCGCTCCTGCTCCCGATCCAGCTCCCGCTCCGATCGACCGAGATGGCTGTGGCGCCGTTCGTTGCCTCAGTGGCTACTCTGACCGCGAGGTCGTAGGCTTCTGGTCCCGACTATGTCTCATTTTCGACTCCAGCTGAGTGAAAAGAGGTCGAATTCATTCGGTGTATGAACTCTGAACGAGAATTCTAGAGGCCGGTTGAAGTGATCTGGAGTTTCCCTAGGTTTCACAGATGTCGGGAGAATGCCGGAGCAATGTTCTATCAAACGCGCCACGGACTGCGCGCTATCTTTCCTTCCCTTCCCTTCCCTTACCTCTCCCCCTTACACACTTACACTTACATGTACTATACTACCACACATGTCGGGTGACCAGTTGGGAGTTTAGAACTTGTCCCAGTTGGAGTGTGGACCCACAGATGAGAAAACCCACTAGCCAACGTGTAGGTCTGCGAGTGATCTCACATCAAGCTGGAATATCACCATCACCTCTCGTGAAAACATGCACTTCCTTTTCGGGACTGATCTAAGCAGTGGACGCGAACAGAAACACTAATCAAACAGTTGAGTTTCTTTAATATTTCTCCGGTGGAGAGAGGTAAGTCCAGACGAATGACAGCTGCATCGTACAAGCTGAAGTGCGAACACGGATTTTCAGACATGGAACCAGATGGAACAGATAGAACTGGATATTAGACTGCTACATTTCCGCGTGTTCTTCTTTTATGTGCCAATTTTACATATTTTTTTTATCTGCTTAGAAGCAATTTGAAAGCTTGAAATAAGTGCAATTTTCATACTTTTTCGAGAAAAATGAGTGCATACATACGTTAAACATATTGGACAACACCTGTGATCATATAATTTAAGTATTGGCACATACAACTCCTGCCGTTTATAATAACATAGTAACACTATCAAGCAATGCTTTTGGACTTTGGTTCTTATTTGTGTTATAGGGCTTGACTCATTCATCATTGCTGTGGTAAAAAAGTAAATTTAACAGAAATGGCACGTATATGCTTTTTACTTTCCCGTATACATACTGCGATGTGTCGGGGACCATCGCAGTCCTCCACCCTTGCGTCACGCCAAATTACCGGACGGCAGGAAAGAACTACGCGCCCTCGAATTAGATACGCCCAGCCGCTCAAGCCCCCCATAAACTTTCAACTATCAATTATACCCTTTTTCTGACAATACCGCGATGCGTCGGGTGACCATCGCACCCTCTCACCCCCGCGTCACGCCAAATTACCGGAAGTTGGAAAGGGCCACGCGTCCACCGCGACCCGATTTAGTTCCGCCCAACGGCCCAAGTTCTCCAGAAGCCCCTAACAATAAATCTTACCCTTTGTCCAACAATACTGGATGATCGACAGCCGGAACAACCATTTTAGCGACTTGGCGATCGCACCCGGCTCAATAATCCTCTAAAAGCCTATAAAATCATCACATGCCAAGCAGAAGGGACACGTGCGCGCTCCTCCGGCCTAACAATGCCGGCCAATGAACAACCAGAAGGCACCGTTGATGAAATAGAAGGTTCGAGAAGTTCAAATCCGACCAATAAAATCACTAGGCAGGAAGCACGTGAGCACTTTGAGATTTTTTCGAAAAAACGAAAGGGACAGACGGGCGAGCGAGGCCAGAGGGACGACGGGCGACAGACGCGAGAGAGGACGGTCGTGCAGGGGAAGTCGTATGGAGATAGAAACCAACAAGTAAAGTTTTGAGTAGATTAACAGTGGTAGTTAAGAAAACCACCGTATATTAGTCAGTTAATGAAACCTGCGGTAGAAAGGGAACAGCAGCAGTGGGGAAGGCACACACTGAGCCGACCACTGCGAAACTTGCCCGGTCTTCACGGAATTAATTCCGAATAGCCAAAGTTTGGCTTCGAGCGTCATACGCGGTCCAGGTGTCGTGTGACGGCCTGAGACGCGCGCGAGCATCACGTCGCCACTGCCCGGTCATCCACCGCCGACGTCCCGTGCGCCGGAGTCATCACCCCGGAGGCAATCGGAGGCCAACCTTGCAACGTTCCGGCGTCGCCTCCTGAGGGTCCGACTACACTTCTCCGTCGCTCGGCGAGCAATCCAGTCGCGGTGACATTACCATCTAACATCACAGATTGTAAGTTGTCATCACCATCATTCATTAATCGGCTACTAAAGTGACAATAACCCAGCATCAACCTGAACAGTTTCTCTTCGTTTAATTTTTTGAATAAATTAGTCCCCGCCATTTGGTCGGGTGAACCAATTAATACCATAGCAAAGTGTTATTATTCTAAATCTTAAGAAACCACCAAATGCAACCCTTCGACCCAGGGCGCTCACCCCTGAGACGCTCAACGCCGGCGACATTAAGCAGGTAAGTGGGCATGCGCTTGGCGCCCTTATTAAATAAATTCAGCGCGTGTCCCCTCCTGCGACTTGGGACGACTGTCACACCATAAGTGTGTCGGCGCCTCCATTTTGTGAGCAGTTCCATCACATAAATTGGCCGCCCAACGTGGTTGTTTTTATACGAATAATTGAGCTTGTGTAGACTCAGATCATAAATTGGACGCCCAACGTGGTTGTTTTTATACGAATAATTGAGCTTGTGTAGACTCAGATCATAAATTGACACCCAACGTGGTTTTCTATTCACGAATAATTGAACTTGTGTAGCGGGCATCTCATAAATTGTTCGCCCAACTTCGTTTGTTTTTTCACGTATAATTTGCTTGTGCAGCGTGCAGAGCATAAATTGACACACAACGTGGTTTTTAACTAGTATTTTACTTTGTGTTACTCGCACCTGTGTTTTTCTTATTGAACTCACTAATTCTTTCTTATCCATTTTCCGTTTACGCTTGCTCAATTATTGCCCAACTGAAGATTGCATTTGGTTTTAATGTGTGTTTCTTTTGATATTTTGTATTTTATGAGGTTTTAAATCACTTTGCTTGCGTGTGAGACTTAAATTTTATATTGAACTTCCGGTAATTTTTATATATTTTGTATCAGTGAATGCTCAGAGTATTACAGTGATTCTCATAACTTAGAAGCCCAAAGTGTATTTATAAGAACATTTCACTCTCTTTTCAGACGCATAATTTCATTTTATTGTTATTTTCTTTTTACAATTTCTTAATGCGTCATATAGTGTTTAAGTGTGGTTAATTGAACTCTATTTTATTTTTTTTTCCTTTTTCATTATACGTGCTATTTCCGTCACGTAACAATTATATGTTTACTTAATAGTGTTTACTTTCTATTTGAAATTTTATGTTTATTTCTCAGTGTTATCCTCTAACATTTCATTGTGTGTGTTTTGTACTTTTCTTTTTATTGTGTTTGATTGTGTACTCATGTGTAACGCGCTGTAGGCGTCATTATCGTACTTACGTCACTTCGAGGATTGCTCGCTCCACGATGGCTGAAAATAATCCCATTCAAAACCCCGAGGTTTCTGACCCCGCTCCCGCAAACGCCGACGCGCCTGCCGAGCTCACGCCCCCCAGCTGTTCTCGCCCCTACTGTCGGGTTTCTTTAGAGCAGGTACTCGAGACGAGTACCGCCGAGGCCGGACCTACCCTCGCCGCGGCCGCTCCGACGCCACCCTCAGACCAAATGTCTCAATTTTTCAGCACTCTTATCGCAAAATTTGACGAACAGCGTCAAGAATTTTGTCAATTTCGATCACAATTTGACGAACAGCGTCAAGAATTAAATTCTAAATTTCAGGACTTGAATTCCAGATTTGATTCGAAATTTTGTGCCCTTGATAGTAGATTAGACGAACACCTCACTAATTTCACCCTTTTCAAAGTGAGGTGTCTCAACAACTAAATTCGGTTAATTCAAAGGTCGATAAACAGAGCACTAAAATCGCCTCTCTCGCCTCTGCTGTTGAAAATAATTCTACGCAAATTTCTGACATCAACGAACATTTAACAGGCCAACTAAAGAAATGCGAATCGCTCCAGTCTGAAACAGTTCAACAAATGACAGAATTTAAAGACAGCATAAACAAGGAGATTGCAACCGTTTCAGAAAAAGCAATTAAATTTGGGACATTGGGCTCGTGATAAATTTAAAGACAATGAATCCGAAATTTCCAACTTGAAAGGCGAGGTGACTAAGAAAAACTAAAAGGGGTTGACAATAAGATTGAAGGACTTCACGACTCCCTGAACAATAAAATTGAAACAGCAAAATTAGTTATCCAGGCACAGGCGGAAATGGAACGGAAAGAAATCGAAGTCAAAATAGACGAACTAGAAATTAAAGTAGCGGAAAAGACTATTTCAGCTTTCCCGGTTAATGCTATGCCACTGTCAATTCCTCCAAATTTAAAATTCTCTGGTAATCGCGGTGAACAGCCCATTACGTTCTTACGTAATGTTGAAAATTATTTTGCTTTAGCGAGACACATTCCTGAATCTTCTAACCGAAGGTTATAGCCCAAATGTTGGTTGACCATGCCCAAGAATGGTTCCAAACATTGTTACCAGTTCCGGCTGATTTTCAGGATTTTCGTTCCAAATTTATTAATCGTTTTGGGATAGAAACACCCAATACACTTTTAAAATGGATTTGGCTAAAGGTAGATGGGACCAGAATGGTAACATGTCTATGCGGGATTATGCAGTGTCTCGCATTGCCCAACTTAAACAATGCGAACCTACTCCCCCTGACGACGAAATTATGTGGCTATTAACTCGTCATTATCCATATGTCATTCAAAACCTCCTTAAAACTAGTTTTGTAAAAGATCTTGAGCAATTTCAGATCTTATTGGGCGATTTCGACCAAACGAATGTGCAATTCGCTTCTTATCAAAATCAGAGTCAAAACTCTTCACGCCCACGTAATGGCAATAATAATAATCAGAATCGAGGATTCCCCCACGCCATTCGCAAGGTCAAGAGCGTCCTTTTAACCACGGCCCTTCGCCGCACTTTCCCCCCGCCCCCTCCCCCCCGGCGCCGACCAGTTTTCCGCCTCCCTTCAAGGTCGGTCAAGGCCAAACCGCGCCCCTTTTCGCGCCGCTTTCGACAGCCCCAGGTCAACCACCACAGAGGCCGTTAAACCGCTCAGGTCCGGAATAAATGGGAACACAGTTCTGGACCATATTTACTAAATATGTTAAGTGTTTTCCAATTGTTAAACCTACTGCAAAGTCCTGTTTTAAAACACCTAGTGCAAGGTTTCTTCAAAGAATGTGGGACGTATCAGCGTGTCCTCAGTGACAATGGCACGCAGTTCACGAGTGACCTTTGGCAGCAATCGCTAAATGATTTAGGTGTCCAAACAATCTTCTGTTCTATTAGGTCACCGAGATCAAACCCAAGCGAAAGAGTCATGAAAGAATTATCACGTCTGTTTCGGGTTTATGTGTCTCACAAGCATACCGCTTGGCCCGATTTACTACCGAAGATTAATACGTGGCTCAACCCATCCCCCATGAATCTTCCAGATTTACACCTTTCGAGGCTCAATTCAAATAAGAAGCCGAAACCATTGTTTCCTATTTTAGCAAAAATGGCCACTCAAATTCCAATTTCCCCTGAGGATCGGTGTCAAATTATTCTCTCAAATTTAAAGAAAGCTGGTGATACGAGAAAACAACACCAGAAGAGTAAAACCCATTTATTTAAAGTCGGCGATAAAGTTTTAATCAAAGCTCTCAGAGTATCTAATCAGCCTGAAGGCCTTATTAGTAAATTCTTTCCTTTATTTGTAGGTCCTTACCAAATTATGAGGCTTGTAGCCCCCAACGCTTGCACTTTACGTAGCACAGATGGTTCCGAGGTTGGTCCTCACAATTTTTATAACCTTGTTCCTTTCAGAGATTAAACTAGATTAATTGGCTGAAAGAATAAAAGCCCTCATTTATGTCGCTCTGATTAGGTAACCTTATTTTAATTATATTCTTGTGGATCCAGCCCGGTTGCCCTGGCACGTCTTATTATTAATTAATTTCGTGGGTTCGCTACTACTTCAATGCTTTGGTTAAGTGATTGTTATAAGTGAACGTCGTTGTTGATTAAAAAGAGAGAGAAATAATTCAGATATCCCTTAGATATACTTTGTCGAGAGTTGACGAGAGTTATAGCCATTGACTTTAATTAATGAAACGAGCTCCATTCTGATATTATGAATTTAATGTTTTTGCAACCCAAGTCCTTTGTTTAATTCATTGGTTGTTTTCTCACGTCTACCATTCTATTTTCAATTCTCCATCGTGTTGATATTTTGTTTCCTCCTCTTGTGTTTTAAATAATTTGGCCACTGTTGACTATTATGCTTATCTATTATTTTGCAAATGTCGCATTTATTCCACTTGTTTTTATACCTCTAAAATCGTATTAAAAGAGCGTCAAATATAATAATGATTAACAGGGTTCCCACTTTTGGCTCTTCACTTTGCACAATTATTCAATTTGCAGTAGCGTTTAACTAGTTTTAGGTACCCCATTGTTTCATTTTGCCAGTCTTTCTAAGTTTTGTTTCCAATTATCCCTCTATGTTATCTTCTTAATTACTTATTTAGTGCTTAGTTTGCTCTTAGTTTGAGTAGGTGTTGCTAATGGCCCACCACCATTTCTTATTTTTGAAAAATGATAAAGATTATTTTCATTCATTTTCTTATCATTAATGTGTTTGTATTACTTCTTAAAGATTTTGTGTCCTAAATTTATTGGTCATCTAGTTTTTTAGAGATAGCTTTAGTGTTGTTCCTCTTCATTAATTTTATCCTTTTGCTTAATTAACTAGTATTGTCTTATCATGTTAGAGTTGTCATTGAAACCCCTAATTTTCGTTCTGGACATGCCAGGTTTTTGTGTTTTCACAGCTTCATCTGTCGGCACATGCTCCCCAAATTTATTTATCATCTATTTTTGTAAATCTCCTTTTTTTGTTCTTAGATTAAAAAAAACATGTCCCATGCGTTTTTTTAATCTCATTGTACGGGGGGGTAATGCGATGTGTCGGGGACCATCGCAGTCCTCCACCCTTGCGTCACGCCAAATTACCGGACGGCAGGAAAGAACTACGCGCCCCCGAATTAGATATGCCCAGCCGCTCAAGCCCCCCATAAACTTTCAACTATCAATTATACCCTTTTTCTGACAATACCGCGATGCGTCGGGTGACCATCGCACCCTCTCACCCCCGCGTCACGCCAAATTACCGGAAGTTGGAAAGGGCCACGCGTCCACCGCGACCCGATTTAGTTCCGCCCAACGGCCCAAGTTCTCCAGAAGCCCCTAACAATAAATCTTACCCTTTGTCCAACAATACTGGATGATCGACAGCCGGAACAACCATTTTAGCGACTTGGCGATCGCACCCGGCTCAATAATCCTCTAAAAGCCTATAAAATCATCACATGCCAAAGCAGAAGGGACACGTGCGCGCTCCTCCGGCCTAACAATGCCGGCCAATGAACAACCAGAAGGCACCGTTGATGAAATAGAAGGTTCGAGAAGTTCAAATCCGACCAATAAAATCACTAGGCAGGAAGCACGTGAGCACTTTGAGATTTTTTCGAAAAAACGAAAGGGACAGACGGGCGAGCGAGGCCAGAGAGAGGACGGGCGACAGACGCTAGAGAGGACGGTCGTGCAGGAGAAGTCGTATGGAGATAGAAACCAACAAGTAAAGTTTTGAGTAGATTAACAGTGGTAGTTAAGAAAACCACCGAATATTAGTCAGTTAATGAAACCTGCGGTAGAAAGGGAACAGCAGCAGTGGGTAAGGCACACACTGAGCCGACCACTGCGAAACTTGCCCGGTCTTCACGGAATTAATTCCGAATAGCCAAAGTTTGGCTTCGAGCGTCATACGCGGTCCAGGTGTCGTGTGACGGCCTGAGACGCGCGCGAGCATCACGTCGCCACTGCCCGGTCATCCACCGCCGACGTCCCGTGCGCCGGAGTCATCACCCCGGAGGCAATCGGAGGCCAACCTTGCAACGTTCCGGCGTCGCCTCCTGAGGGTCCGACTACACTTCTCCGTCGCTCGGCGAGCAATCCAGTCGCGGTGACATTACCATCTAACATCACAGATTGTAAGTTGTCATCACCATCATTCATTAATCGGCTACTAAAGTGACAATAACCCAGCATCAACCTGAACAGTTTCTCTTCGTTTAATTTTTTGAATAAATTAGTCCCCGCCATTTGGTCGGGTGAACCAATTAATACCATAGCAAAGTGTTATTATTCTAAATCTTAAGAAACCACCAAATGCAACCCTTCGACCCAGGGCGCTCACCCCTGAGACGCTCAACGCCGGCGACATTAAGCAGGTAAGTGGGCATGCGCTTGGCGCCCTTATTAAATAAATTCAGCGCGTGTCCCCTCCTGCGACTTGGGACGACTGTCACACCATAAGTGTGTCGGCGCCTCCATTTTGTGAGCAGTTCCATCACAATACGTTTATACGTAGTATGTACGTTAGTGTAGGGAAAGTTATGTAATACTGCGAAAAATCGTTTTCAACGGAAATACACGTTTGGATCCCCTGATACCTTTTTTTTTCTTACCTGAGTGAGTTTCCTCAAACTGAGACGAAATGCACAAGGGAGGCGTTGATAAAATTTACGGTCGCATTATTTGTAATATTTATTCAAGTTCAATACATTAAATATAAATATATTTTCTTGAATATATGCCCTTCTCTCTGTTCTTTTTTTTTCAACAAATGGACAAAATTTATTGTTATTAAATTATTTTTGATTTTCTTACATTCCTACGTATTGATAGATTCAATATCCAGCTAGCAATTTCCATAGCACCTGCAGACATTGATAATACAAAGAGTTAGTAATATTGGCAACGAATAACCCATAATGAGCATAATGAAGTTTTTTTGAAATTTTCATCCAAAACACTGTGGGAGGCTTATACGCGTGGGGGCCCATTCTCGCGGTATATGGTAAATACAGTTTTACGGTTTAAATGAAGTTACTTTCATTTAGGACGGAAATGGCGGTTGGGAAATCAAACATTTATTTGGGAGAGGTTGTTTGTTATGGGGTTCAATTTGTTATAAAGGAAGGGAGTAAAAGAGCTAATTGTTCGAATGAGTTTAAATCGCATTGCATCTGGTGTGGATATCGGATAGAATTGCGAGACATTAACTTGAACTCGTTTGAATAGATCTGTTCGCTGGGATGTTAGTACGATATTCGACAACTAAGTATCAGGTTCCAACCCTCGGGCAGTCCACAGAGAGAATTCTCGATTATAGCTGCACCCATATATGTTTCCAATACATCCAGGGGGATGCCGAGCAATACTCTACACAAACTGCCAGACGTGGCGCGATCCTACCTTCCGGATTCCGTACTCATTCGCCGTTTCAAGGACGGTTTCGGGCCATCCCTCGTGTGACACATCACCAGCTCTGAAACATCACCAGCTCTGAAACCCTCAAGCGACGTTAATTATATAAACGTGGCCTAGTCGGAACAGATAAAAACAAGTGGCCTCCGTAGCAAAACCGCTGCCTGATCAACATCACAACAATCGTTTTTCGAAAGCAGCATGCACAAAGCTTACGAAAGCAAATAAAATAATATACCATGCAATAAAGTATTTTAAACAAAAAAGTTTTCACGAATACTGCAATTACGTTGTTTTGTATGTACAGAGTTCTAATTGTTCTTTACTTCGAAAGAGTATAAACAGATGCTGCCTCCATTTAACAACACGGGATAGCTATATTTAATAGGTGGACTGCTTCTGCCTTGGGCCTGCTGTCGCGTCACGTCACTGTGTCATGGTTAGTGACGTACAGAGTGGACTATTCTGTCAGGTCGCTCAATGTTAGAATGAGGATAATAACACAATCAACAGTGAATCTTGCGCAGTGCGGACTCTCAAGGACCAGTATTTTTTTCCAGACAGTTTCGCATTATCCATTGTCATACAGCGACTTTGCCGGAACCGCGATTGATGTTCACTTTATATAGATTTCCGCATTATACACGTCTGCATTGAGCAAGTTTTACTTTTTTTTTATCAATTTTCTGTCTAAATTGAACACTGTTGCTTTGGTTTTGGATTTCCTCCGAATGCGTGGGATGTTTACGACCTTCGACACCTCTCACATGGCCGGAGTGTGCTCACCGAAGGGGCGGATGTAGCCGATCTTTTTTTGGGAGGGGGGCATCGGAGATGTATGGTAATAAAAAAAATATTATATTGTAAATTTTTATGTGCTGTCGATAAGATACTATATAATATTATTGTTTAAATAATTACATGATTCGAACATTAATATTTAATCAATTTTGCCAAACAAAGAAGGGAAACGAAAACCCCACGCCTTTGGCGGGGGGGGCATGCCCCCCACTGGATCCGCCAGTGGCTCACCGAAGGAATAGAAAAGTTTGTGCCATTCTTAGCGGACAGCACTACCGATCTTTTGCCATGCGCAGGTGCAGTAAAGTGATGCGAAACGTGAACTGCGCATGAGCAGAAGATCGATAGTGCTATAACGTTTCGAGGTGGCACAGACTTTTTATTAGGGAATCTTTGCACGCCATAGCGGACAGCACTATCACTCTTCTGCGCATGCGCTTTCACGTTTCGCGTCACTGTGCATCTGCGCATGCGTAGATCGATAATGCTGTGTGTTATGGCGTGCAAAACTGGGGCGTTTTTTGCCATCTCGAATGGTAAGCACCATCGATCTTCTGCTCATGCGCCAGTTCACGTTTCGCATCACTTTACATGCACTTGCGCATGCGCAGAAGATCGATATTTTCTTAACGTTCGGTGGCAAAAACTCCCTACTCTCTATTTGCGTTTCGCCGGGGCCCACGGCGGGGCCGGTACGTCAGCGCGTGACGAACCTTCTTCCGGACGCCCGCACCACGCCGCTCGCCCCTCCCATTCCCCTCTTCCCACTCCACACGCCGGGCTGCACGTGCCCGTTCGCGAAAGCTCTTGACAACGTTCAAGAGCGAGATACGAAGAAAGATGCCTCTTGTGTCAACTCGCTGCGTTTCCCTCTTGGCTGAAACAGCTCACTACCTTGGCTCTTGAGGCGTGTTTGCTGACCCACTTCACTCTTATAACGATGTTGATGGTGTTGAACAGTTTGTAAAATGCCGTTGTTACTTTTTTTTCCGTTTTTTCGGTCAAATTTTAATGACGCGAGTGAGCCATTAACTACAATGAGATTTTAGTTCACGCAGTGAGACTTTAACTACAAGACAACAATCCGAAAATGTATCTAAAGCGGTGTATACTTTATTTGTAGTTTACACATTATTATGAGAATTTTATTGCAAGTTTTGGAAACATCGGTTGAAAAATTTTTGTTTAAACGACTGATATTTGAGTTTTGGTGGATGTCTGTTTTGTAAGATCAGTGGCTTGACGTTTCCGTCTAGGCCAGCAATGCCTATGCAAGTCAAGCCCGCAAGGAGACCTATTTTTAAGCTGAAGGTTTTGCGATCGTAAGAAATGTTAATGACTCAATAGGACGGTGTTATGCGTCACTGGCTATGCGACATCATACAAGTTTTGGGGATAATCGTGTTCAAGGTTTTATTACATTTTCAGCTCTAAAACTGTAATTTAATTATTTCATTCATTGAAGCGCCAAACTACACAAACATGAGTGGAATACCTGGCGCTTACCTGCGTATTTGAAATTAAGTATAGCAGATTTGAAGACCTAGGTTTATAGCCAGTTGTTGCAAAACATAAATCCCTGATGTGACTGATGGTTTTTACATTTTTCATTAATTATACGGCTATCTTTACAGATTGGCACCAAAATTTTCG
Source organism: Acheta domesticus (assembly GCA_031308135.1). Lineage (NCBI taxonomy): Eukaryota > Metazoa > Arthropoda > Insecta > Orthoptera > Gryllidae > Acheta > Acheta domesticus. The sequence continues at coordinate 13,138,319 of JAHLJT010008446.1, read as the reverse complement.
AACACTTTGAACATGGCGTCAATATTTCATTTTTTTCAAAAATGGCGCTTAGCCGGTTGATGCATAACACCGTCCATTCATTCTCTGATGCTTTGCGATATGTGATACAATGAAAGATTATAACAGAATCTTCCAGAAGAACGATTTTTTCTGCTTCGGTAGCTTAGGTAACTCTGTTTTTAAATCAATGAAAGTTAGCAATTCTTAATGTTTTGTAAGTTTCATTAAATTAAATAATAAGGTATTTTTTTTCTATATTTGCTTATTAATCATAACTGCTTTGTTAAAGATATTTTTATTATTTAAGTACTAACCTATTTGTGTTTGCTAAGTACGTTTTACAAGTATAAGGGGACCTGGTAAGTTTTTCGAACGGGCCCGCACTCATTTCGGTACGCTACTGTTTAAGATCCATAAGTGAATCAGCCGCAATTAATATTAACTGTTGGTTGAAAAGACTAGCCACTGCCCGCGGATCGTTCACTTTGTTATCATTATCTTTTGAAACCCCATTCTCAACAGATTTCTACTTGACGTGGTACGATTCATTTTATCTCAGTTGACCCATTCACAATGTTTCATGGGTACCTGGTGTAAACCCGTTGATATTTCTATGTGCACGGCAAAAAACTGTTAATCACCGCACAACATCCATCTGTATTCGTTATCATTTCCTTCTTCGACTAGTAACTCACGATTTCATGTATCTCCTCTTCAGATTAAGTATCTTCAAGGTTAAAATAATGTCTCATGAGTCTGTAAAATGTAACATACTTCCTGGAGCTGGCAGATTGTTTTCATGTGAAGCTAGAACTTCTGAAGAATTGTTTGAGAGAGTTAAAATATCTGACTAAATTATTCAGTTCTGTTTATGTCACAGGTTTGTGTTTACCGTATGTGCTAATGCAGATAATGTAGATGACGTGACTGGCGTTGAACATGAGCACAATGCAGTATCCGAAGTACAGTAAGGTTCCGGTACTGGAATATCATGGCATGTTTCAGCTCTTCTAACGGGCTCCAAAACAGGATTAAACTGTTCGTTTGTGTGTTCTTTGAAATAAGTTATTTTTTTAACTTGACAGATATAATAGTGAAAAATGACAATCATCTGAATGGTTCCTTGTCACGTGGTCCATACCAAAAGGAATTTCCTGACTCAATAACCTTCCTCTTTCCTTTTTATCATTTTTAACTCTGCAACACAGTACTGCA